>OZ007591.1:211027727-212227727 GCA_963931845.1 Maratus michaelseni
TTATTTATATGTATATCATAATTTTTTTTCTACATTTTTTAAAATGTTGTAATCTATTTAGTTAAATAAAAATAACTGTAACTGTAGTTTACAATTTATGATCTGAAGGATTCTCTATTTAACTGTGAATTTAACCTCTTCTTTTGGATACAACTTTGTACATGTGCTCACAATATACTAAATATCTTGGGATATTATTAATATAAGTAATATATATATTTTTTAATTTTTTTAATTCTTTTTCACACTCCTTTTCAAATTGTATGTATAATTTATAATATTCCACTGTAAAGGTCTTGTTATTCAATATTGTTTCAGTGATTGTTCGGGCAAGATATGGCACTATATTTAGCAAAAGCTGGTGTCATATACAGAAAACAATCGTTCTTTGCTTATAAATGTGATTTTCTTGCCCTTGAAAAAGTAAATTACTTTATAAGCTCTTATTTGTGTATATACTCGTGTGGTTTATATTTCATTCCTTATTTTCTATTTATTTAATTTTTTTTTTTCTTCTTCTTAATTTGAATTATTAATGTTACTTTTATTAGGACTACAATTTTAATTTGTAAATTGACAGGGCTCTTTGGTATCGGGATTTCAGTGTATGTGGTCAGTTTCTTATGTTTCAATGGTTAAATTTTACTTAAAGTTATATATATATATATATATATATATATGAAAGATGGGAAATATCTATTTAAAAGTACAAAGATAATATTAGAAAAGCAGCGTATTGTAAAATAAATAAATAAATAAATAAATAACCACTTATAAGAAAAAGTTTTCATTCCTTTAGTATTCTCTTCTAAAGAAAAGATTATTTTGCCTATAAACATAGATAATTGCAGTAACATGTTTCAGTAAAAATGAATATTTTCAGTTTTTTATTATACACTTATTTTTATATTTTAAATTGGGCATGATTTTTTAAAAATCATTATTACTAATTGAACAAATAATATTGTGAATAGACAGCAGATACGTTTAATTGTAAGTACTCGTATAATACTAAATAAGTTTCTATGTTGCCAAATAGGAAGTTAAATTTCTGATGTAAATAAATCGTTCATTGCTATATCTTTAATGCATCTCTTATATTTAATGTCTTAAATGACATTCACTGCATTTATCAAATCAGTAATAAATTATTGATGTGTTTTTTTATCACTTTTTTTATCTCTCCGCCGTCAGAATTTTTCAAGATCAACAACTAATTTTTTTAAAGACTTTTAAATATAATATTTCTTTCGGAACCTTAATAGACATAAATAAAGTGTGGATAATCGAAATGAGAACTTTTGGTATATTGCCAAACACATAAAAGGTAAAAAATAATTCACTCCCGACTTTGAGAATCATTTGATTGTTTTTCTTCTCAGTCAAGATTTAATAAAAGATTCTCTTTAAGTTGTAAAAATTCTTAGTGATGGATATGGATAATTGCATGTTGTATGCACTAGGTGCATTAGAGATGGATATTTTGTATCAGAATGCAAAATATTTGTTTAAAAATTTAGATTTATTTAAAAGTAGAATGGAAACGGTAAATTTAGATTAAAATTTATTAGTTAGTTATTAAAACACTTGGGCCTGATTCTGAATAAAGGTTAACGCATTTTCAATATCAGACAGTATGGATTTGGAGTTAAAGATGACATTAAAAAGGTAATACATATCTGCAAACAACCCAAATGATTTTTAACCATCCAAGTGGAATCTTCAGAATCAGGCTTTGTCTCGTATAATATACAGGGTGTCCACTATTTTCGTTGTCCAATGGCTGCTCCTAAATTGTTAGTTTATAGAGGTGTAGTTCCAATTGCAATAATGTTTCCAATGTACCTCCGTCATATTTGTTTTTAGCGTCGGAAAACGCTGAAATTTCATGAAATTCAAGTATCATTACATCATTAGGGGTCATCTAGTGATTTCTGCACACAATTTTTAGAGGGGTTTAACCTTCCCTCCACTTTGTCACATGTTGTCACACTCGAGTGGTACCCCGATCCCTTATTGGAACGTCATGATTTTTGCAACTATTAATTTAGAGGTAATTTTAATTAAAGCAACATTGCAATTGTTATTTATGTTTTTAAATATTTTACAAATGTGTAACACATTAAAACCAACCTTAAAAAATCCTCAACAGAATCCTGTTGTCAATCGAATAACTGCACTGTAGTTACTAATAGCACACAATTGTACATACTAAGACATAAATCTGTCGTAAACAGAATAATTGCATGGTAATTAATACCATAAAATTGCACTAAGACGGAATCCGGCCGTAAAAAATAATTGCATAATCCTGGCGCAATAATCGCAAAGTAATTAATACCATATAATCGTACCTAAGATTAAAATCTGTCTAAAAAGGATTTTTTTACGGACTCTTGCGATTCCCCCGGCCTAGCAGGTGTTACTGTACCACATAACAATCCAGATTTTGCATTTTGCGTTCTTTTACTAGGACTGATCCGGTCTCATCTCTAATATCGGGCGCTTACGCTGGTCAATAGTATATATATCGTTTTTTTTTTCTTTAAAAGTATTTCTGAACTCTTATTTCAGTCTTTTTAAAACTGAAATAAGACATGTGTAATCACACATGTGAATACACACATGTAATTTTTCAAGTAGCAAAATAGGTAACAATCATCAAAATATTTTAATCTTCAAATTGTCTTCCCTCCCCACCCCAAAACGGAAATAGCCATTTTACAAATTGTCATTTTTCATTTTATATTAAAAAATAAGCTTAGAGGGTCTACATATAGAAATTGTAACAAACTCGAAAATTGTCAATAGTAACACCTAATTTTGGCATCATATTTGGATTCTCCGGTAAATTTAACTTTAGGATACCAAACGGCAAGTCATTTGGTCAAGTAATTTAGGAATTATTCAGATTTAACTTTTGAAATTCCTAATGTTAAATTCATTATTAATCGTTGCCAAACGGATTGGAATAAAGACAGTTTTTTAAGCATAACTCAAAACTTCTTGGCGAAATGAGCTATAATTTTAGATTCGCATATTTGAAGCTTATAGAAATCGATTTCTATTAACCCCTTGGGGACGAGCGACACGTATACGTGACGCATAAGGTGCTCAGAATCCTCGATTATTCCCACCAGTTACTTTTTATAGTAAACTTTGCCTTATTTAATGACATCATTTCTGAGATTCAGTTAGGCGAAAATTTCTATTTTGAAAAACCGTTGGCAAAAGATTAAAAATTCTGTAAAGGACGCTCGTCGCGAAGGGGTTAAGAAATTCATGTTACATTTCATATTTTTTTCGAAAATTTAATTTAAAAATATGTTTTCAAAATAATTTTTCGAAAAAAATATTAATTGTAACCAATGATTTTGTCAGTTTTTCGATTTTTAAAAGTTTTAAATATGCGAATCCAAAATTACAGCTCATTCCACCGTGTAATTCTTGCGTTAATATTTAAAAACTGCAAACGCATCATTGCAATGCATTGCATCTTTAAAAATCCATAGTATTTTTCCAAAATATTAATATAAACTAGGTATGAAATTATGTTTCTAAATTAAAATGTGTATTTCAGTGACTCTAAATAAGTTTAACGTTAAGACTTTAAAGCTTTATAATTTCTAAACTGCTTGAACTAATGGAGTGACTTTCCGTTTGGTACCCAAAGGTAAAATTTACCGAAAAAGTGAATATGATGTCAAAATTAGGTGTTCGTATTGAAATTTGGTTCAATTAAGTTTAGTACATTTTCAGTATGAAGACGACCCCCTAAGCGTATTTTTTAAACCTACAATTTAAAAAGACATAATTTTCCACTTGAATGGTTATTTTTATTAATTTCTGTTACAAATTGGAGATAAAAATGCATGAGGTATTCTCTCT
Organism: Maratus michaelseni; assembly: GCA_963931845.1. Taxonomy (NCBI): domain Eukaryota; kingdom Metazoa; phylum Arthropoda; class Arachnida; order Araneae; family Salticidae; genus Maratus; species Maratus michaelseni. The sequence goes on from OZ007591.1 coordinate 211,031,616, forward strand.
CTTTTTCGTTCCTCCTCGAATGTAACATTATTGAACCATCTTTAAAAATCCATAGTATTTTTTCATAGTGTTAATATTAAACTAGATGGGTTAAATTATGTTTCTATAAATACTATAAATTAAAAATAATAATTAACACTCATATTTACGTAAACAACAATGAGATATTTGACATTTTTATGAGTTTCCAGAAGATTTTGTATTATCGTTATAAATTTTTTCTCCCCAAACTTCCCCAAGCTTAATTTTTATCTTAGGTTTTTTTGTTTATAGGAATTAGTGAATAAATCATACTGCATTGTCTTGACTCATCCAACGGAAATTATTTTAGCTAGAACAAATTGCCTAAAAAATATAGATTATAATATAAAATAAGGTCACTTCTTTCATGATGAAAACATTGATGAAAAAATTGATCAAGTATAATGTGAGGGATATTAAATTAGTAAAAGATTTTCAAAAAAGACTTTTCGAAACAGGGTGATCTGCGAACACTCTTAAATTAGCATTAGACTATTAATACTTTATAAGAATTAGTGACCATATCTCTTCCTCTCTCTTTGTCTGTCTGTCTGTCTTTGTATCTACACTCTAAAAAAAATCAATGAAAATACAAGAGATTTTCCGTAAAATTTCACGGAGAGGTTTCATTTTTCCAAAACAACAGTACAATTTCCGTAAATGACCTTAGTTCCGTAAAGGAGATTTCAAATCCGTAAATTTAATGGATTTTGTCCGTATTTCTTTCAAAACAGTACAATGTCCGTATTTCTTCCAGAACAGTGTGCAATTTCCGTAAATAACTTTTAGAGGTTTGCGTACAGAAATCACCTTGTTTGAAATGGGAATTAAGATTGTTGTATTTACTAGAGTTCTTCAAGGATCCAGGCCTGACCCAGCTCGATATGCTGGCGCATTCTAACCGGGGCTATGTCTGGACAGTAATTTTTTGTGAAAATAATAGTAATATTTATATATACATTTTTAATGAAATATTTAGAAATTGATTTTGTTTTTATAAGTTACAGAAAAATATATTTTTTAAATCTATTTTTTTTTTTTTTTTTTTTATTGATAGTGCTTCAAAATTAGAACTTTTTTTTTACTAATTTTTTAAAATTTTATTTTAACTTTTCTAACGTGAGGCAATATTCTGTTATTTAAAGGTTTCATAACATAATATCTCTGCAAGTTATCGCTATGTAAATTGTATTAAACTAAACTGATTTGGATTATAAATTTATGAATTAAACTAAAATTTATTATTTTATAAATTATAATTTTACAACATTTATAATTTTTTCCTTAAATTTATAAAAGTAGTTAATATTTTTTCTTTACTTTTATAAAAATGAAGTTTATATTTTTATTTACTTTATAATTTATTTCTTTAGCTTATAATTTTATAAATGAAACGAAATTAATTTAAACTAAATCAATAGGTCCAAATTTAAATTTTACCTATCACAAGATCATTAATTTCGAAATTGTCTTTAAGAATCAATTTTTTGTTTTAATATTATTAAAACTATTCAGTTTGACAGAAACGTACACAAAAGTTCTCAGCATAGCTCAAATATAATAATTTAATTTATTATAAAATTGTTTAATTTTGAAAAATATGAAAAGAAAATATTAAAAACATTGGACCTGAAAAAAAAAAAAAAAAAAAAAAAAAAATCCATGAAATCTTCAAGTTTTTGCATCATAAAAAGCAGCTGAAATAAGTAGCAACGTTTGAAGAAGTTGAATATCTAACCACAGCGTAGAGGTTGGGACCTCCGGTTCAGTAAGTGAAAGATTGTGGGTTCGATTCTCCTCGAGGGAAGGGTTGGTTATTTACACAAAACTCACTCAAAAAAAAAAAAAAAAGCAGCACATCTGTTCTTTATAAGGTTGCTCTTGAGAATATTTTTTTTTTTTTTTGTCCTATAATGTTTATTTTAACATTATAAAAATTTCTAAAAAATACGGAAGATATCTGTTATAAAACGGAAATTTAAAAACGGATATTTCAGAAATCACGGAAAATTTCCTGGAATTTACGGATTTTTTTTTCCTGTTAAAAAACGGAAATAGTACTTGGCGTCTCGATTGCCAGTACAATTTCCGTTTTTTTTCAGGAAATTTTTTTTACAGTGTATCTATCTATCTATCTATATATATATCCATTCGCGTTATTTTTTCCTCTATATGTTTCAATTTTTCAACATTTCTTTGTTGGCAGAATTACATGAAACAAATTTCAGCAATCATTTTTTGGAATTTGTGACGTAAACATGCTTTTCACAACCAAGAGATTATAGTTTTATAAAGGGTCTCTATGTATTGATTTAGGTTTTATAAAAGGTCTGTAATTACAATGATTTGAAAGCATCCTCTAGCGATTTAGGTCTGACTTTAGTTCAAGTTTTGTGGTTATTTATTTATTTATTTTTGTATCTGTGTTAGTACACTGCAAATACCAGAACACATTTGGAACACTTTGATTCAAAAAAAGTGTTCCAGTTACTTTAATGTGTACTGAAATGTGTTCCGAATATGCTCCGCTAAATAGAAAGTGTACCGAAAGTGTTTCGAAAGTGTTTTGCTCAGGATATTATATTTGTTAAATCTAAACGTGGGAACACATTTGAGAACAGATTGGGAGCATATTTGGGCACACATGTGAATTCATCGCTTTCAAAAAGTTCGCTAGAAAGTGTGCTGAACAAAAGAAGTGTTCTCAGAAGTATTACAAAAACTGTTCCAAAATGTGCGCTTCAAAATGCACTAAAAAAGGTGACAAAATAAGTGTTCTAAAAAGTGTTCTGAAAAGTGTATAAATATCTGCAGTGTCGGCCCACTATTTAAAAACCAAGATTTCTGAATCACCATGCATTGTCAGTTACTAACCTGACTGCCACCGTTTTATAATTTTCTTGTTCCCGAAAATATACTTAACCATATATCTAGTTATCCGGATACGCATAATTTGTCTCAAAAATAATTGAATGAGTGTCTGGAGGAAGGGCCTATGTTTAAAATTTAGAGAAATGAGGAAAAAACTATTAATGTCATTGATTAACGTTTTCCTGATCACCTAGTGGAACATAGGCCTGTCTTCCGATCACTTTTGTTTCATGCTGAGCATGAGTAATAAAAAAAACTAGTCAGGTGGGTAATGCAATTAATAATATTATTTTTAGCTTATTGTTTTAATTTTTTATTTAAAGTAAACAAACTTTTACCTTATGAAATTGCAATTTTTAACACTGGGCAATCACCAGTCATTCCACGTAGGCCTTTTTGCAAGAAAAAAAACCAAAACTCCAAAATTTGTAACATAGGATCTCCTTCCAGACACCTATTCCATTATCCCGAGTTAACTCGTGATGTCAGGTCATAGGTAGAATTTGTGTTTTATCTCAGAATTTTTATTTTATTTATTAATTTGTAGAATTATATTAACTTATATTTTTGTATAATTAATTTATTTTGTAAGATTAAAACATTGCTATTTTTTTAGAAATCCGTTTTGTTGGTTCAGAGTGAGTGATTGTGATAGCGATGAAATATTAGAATAGCTGCCAATTTTTCAGCTTTTTTTGTTGCCATTAAAATTTAATAGATATTTTTGCCTTATTGAATTGGCGATTTGGGCGATTAAATAAGGCAAAATTTGTTATTAAATTTTAGTGGCAATAAAAAAGCGTAAAGTTTAGCAAGTATGCGTTAAACTTAATATAACAAGGAGCATTCTTTAGCAACTGTATTTCCCGTTTGATTCCTTTGTAACTTTCTAAATATTATTATTATTATTGCCATTTCTGATCCCAGCAATCATTTTCTTTTATAATATATCGATATAATTGCTACGCCGAAAAAAATTCGTAAAAATTCGTTTATTATTAAAAACTTGACAAGTTTCCTTCAATTGAGTTTCTGGTTACACAATTATAAAATTTTCAATTGCTCAGTTTGATAAACTGCCTAATAAACTTCGCTTGACATAAATCCAATGTAACCTCCAGCAAAGCGTCGCACCTGTACGAACAGTCTCTCTCTCATTTCTAGTCTAACTATACCATAAATTAGTTACCTGTTAATTAAATTCTAAGCGTTGCCTAATATCATTAAATGGCCGTTCTCTTATAACATTTTGGTATCTCGAACTGGCTCGAAGGCACGGTTAGGCAGCTCTATCTATAACACAATAATGCTAAAACTACGTAGTATAAAGTTATTTCCGGTAGCTATTTTCAGTATATTTTTTAATAGGAAAAAGAAAAATACAATTCCGAATATATTGTGATACAACGTAATGTTTTAATCGATTCAACTTAATTTGATATTAATTTTATGTTCAACATAAAATAAAAATCTGTCTTTTCTTTGGTAGATTTCAGTTTACCGCCAAGTATTTTATGGTTAATCTTCCTTAATTACTAATTAGGCCCATAGCCAAATGTCGTATTTGGGTAAATATGATTTGGCGCAAGATTGTTTGTTTAAAAACCTTTTATGGTACCACTAAAAAAATGTATTATAGATTTGATGGCAATGCTAGGAAGTAAGACCCAACTACAAAAAATTACTTGAATGTAAAAAAAAAAAAAATGCTTTTTTAAACTTTTTAATTTGCTCTGGTCAATCTATAGTTAATAGCGGTAATTTTGTTACTACACTGTAAAAAAAATTTTGTCGAATTAACGAGAAAAAACTGTCAATTTTGGAGCCAGTTTAAAACCGTTTAATTTACAGGAAATAACTGTAATTTTTTACGTGAAGTGACTGTTTTTTTAACAGTTTCATACCGTTACATTTACAGAGATAAACTGTTATTTTAACAGAAATATTTTGTGGTTTTTACAGAAAAAACCTGTAAATTTTACGAGAAAAATCTGTAAATTTTAACAAACATCCTGTATTTTTAACAGTTAAAAACTGTTACATTTACGGAGATAAACTGTTTTTTTAACAGAAATATTCTGTGATTTGTACAGAGAAAACCTGTAAATTTTACAAGAAATATCTGTAAATTTTACAAGAAATATCTGTAAATTTTACAAGAAATATCTGTAAATTTTACGAGAAATATCTGTACATTTTACGAGAAATATCTGTACATTTTACGAGAAATATCTGTACACTTTACGAGAAATGTCTGTAAATTTTACGAGAAATATCTGTAAATTTTATGAGAAATATCTGTAAATTTTAACGAACGTTCTGTTTTTTTAACAGTTAAATCCCGTTGCATTTACAGAGATAAACTGTTATTTTAACAGAAATATTCTGTGAGTTTTACGAGAAATATCTGTAATTTTTAACACACATTCTGTTTTTTTAACAGTTAAATGCTGTTACATTTACAGAAGTAAACTGTTATTTTAACAGAAATATTTTGTGATTTTAACAGATAAAACATGTAAATCTAACTAGAAAAATCTGTAATATTTACAGAAATCTCGTGTTTTAAGTCAAATACAGGGCACCCCAAAATGATTGAAACATGCTTTAATATTTTATCTGTCGGAGATTCATAGGCAATGTAAATTGCAAAATTGTTCAAAATAAGCTAGATTATAAGATTATGTTGATGAAATGGTTTTGCCATTAATTTTCAAAAAGTTACACTTTTGAAATTTTTATCCGATGTCTGGGTCTTACAAGTTATATTTAGGAAAGTATTATCCCTGTTCTGAAAAGTACAACAGTCAAAATTGCATTATTCTATGACCAAAACACACAGAGTTATACTTTAGAGTTTATGAAATTTCTGCCTCTAAATAGACAGATTATTTTTAGTGCCATAAAACTCGGAAATTTAATAAAATTCCTAATATAATAACTTAGTGTATTTGGTTACAGAAGAATGGAATTATTATTGTTGAACTCTTCAGAGCAAGCAGAAATTTCTTTTAAATATAACTTAATGACCCAGGGGCCCTATAAAAATTTTAAAAGTAACTTTTTCAGAACTAATTAATCCATATAATCATAATTCTTACTTTATTTTGAACACTTTTGCAATTTACTTTGCCTACGTATCTCCAACAGGTAAAAAAATTAAAGCATGTTTCACTCTTTTTGGGGACATCCTGTATGCTTATTTATATACAAACAGCAAGTTTTTGTGCCCAGGGCACTTTCAATTTTTAATGCCCCCATAGATTTGTTGGTTTACTGATACTAGTTTTTTAGTCTACTTATTCAAAAGGTGTCAACTCAAAAAATTAAGTTTTCTGGAAAATTGGAAAACAGTTCCAGGAATAAAAAATAATTTTTTTTTTTTTTATTATTTATTGAAATGTGCTTTTAACCACAGATTGAGATATATTTTTGTCATTTCATCGTATTAATATCTCAAGCATCACATATTTTCAGTTGTGTGACTTTTCGAATAAATGTGCAATATGATATAATTGAATGACTTGATAAATACAGTACATCATTTACTAGAAAATAATGATGTTATTGCTATTAAATGTTAAAACAAAACTGAGTGCAAACAAAAGTCCTAAAAATATTAAAACAACTTCTATTTTAAATTCTAATTGCATGCCCCTTAGAAATTTCGAGCCCAGGGCATGGGCCCCTGGTGCCGTGCGATAGTCAGGTCCTGGCCTGTATACAAATGTGCTAACTTTAGTACAAAAAAAGTGAACTTTTCGCTAAAATATTAATTTAGAGAAAAATTAATATATTTATTTAAAGCAACATTTGTGAATTTATTGCTCAAGTTTAGAGGGCATCACCTTCTAATAAATAAAATATAAATAATTTTCAAAATAAAGCAAACATATTTTTGACATACTCACATCGACAATTTTTGATAAATATTCAACACTCTCACAAGTATTTGAATTTGAGTAACACTGTTTGCTAATAGTAACTGTAATAGTAATTCTACAACTTACTAAAGCAGAAATTACTATTTGAAATAGTGGTATGAAAATTCAAAGAAATTGTAGAGCATACTCTTATTACAAAAAAAAAAAAAAAAAAAAAAAAAAAATTGTTTCCTGACGAGAGCATAATTTACAAAAATGAGAATTCTCATTTTTCTTGATGTAAATGCAAATGTATGAAAATTATTTTATAGATTTCCTGGAAATTAGTTCTTGTATTTTAGCAATAGCCTGTAAATGAAAATAAGAATAGCTACAGGATATATATAAAAAAAATCATAAAATCAAATTATTTCTTAAATTCAGATTATCGAAATTTTCTAGCTTGAAGCAAATTAAATTATAAAACATTAAAAAATATCAACCTATATTTAAGCTGATGTTCTCACTACACACTATACACATAGCTGACAACAGCTATTATTTTTTTATACCAGTAATTTTGAAGAGAAATCTTCATCTTATTTAATTGGAGAAATCTGCGATTAAATAAGATGAAGTCGTTTCGAAATTATTGGAGCCAAAAAATAGGTAGTAGTTGGCAGTCATCACTATACAATATGTGCATGAAAATTAAATATTAGTTTATTATTTTTAAACTAAAGCTACATCTAATAATCATGTTTATAATTTTAAAATACATAAAAACAAACAAATGAAATTATGATGTTTATTATCAAATAAATAAAATAGTACATAAAAATGATCAGCCACTTCACAATCTGAAATTTTATTAAATAAATAAAGATGTTTCAAGCTAATGCATCATTTTTATTTCATTTCTGGATTCATCTTCAAACATTGGTTGTTGATTTATTCCAAAAGAGTATCTGTAAAAGGAATATATTTATTTCAGTGGATTAAAATAAAACATTTTTGTCTTCTTTTACAATTGAATAAAACAACATTTTAGAACAGAAATAGTCATGGTACTGAAATCACAATTTTTAAATTTCATTTCTGAATGCTTTAAAACCAAAATTTGTAAATATAATATACATGAAAATGGCAAAAATATCCAAAATTTTTAAAAGTCAACTTGCTGCTGATTATTAATATTGTTTTACTTAAAATGTAAACTTGAAACTGAAACATATCACCAGCATGAAAACTTAATAAAACAATATTTTAAATGTTTTTTTCTGTTTTACAGTTATAGAAAAATTGAAAATCAACTAATCGAAAACAGATTTTTTTTTAACAAGTTGACTTTTTACACCCATCAAAACACAAAACATAGGATTCTGTATTAAGTTTCATTAAAAAAAAAAAAAAAAAAATTAAATATAAAGTAAAATTTATTTTTTCTATTTCAAAATTTTGTTCATGTTTTAATGTAAGTTCATTGATCATGTTGAAAGAGAAATCAGGAAGGATATAATATTTGAAACAATTTAAGTACATTAAAAACAACCCAATTAAAAAAAAAAAAAAGTCTTCAAATAAAATTTGTTGAATTAACATTTTAAATAGCTTGTTGCTATTTAAAAGAGTTATTTATGCATATGTTATTCATAATAGTGTTTTTATTAAATGACTTAATGTGCGATTTTACTTATTTATGAGAAAAAAATAAGACTTGTATATGAAAAGATATTAAAATTAGTTAATAAAATATGTAACTAAGCAACCATCATCCTCTTTAATTATATAAAGCAGTAAAAATGAAAAAAAAAAGTGTTAAACCAGATAAAGCAATCTTTTTGCCTTTTTAAAATTTAGCTGACATATTTGCAATTCTGACTACAAATCACTAGCAGTTACATCTATGTGTTATTCCAATATCAATGTTTTCATTATTGAAAAATTAAGTTATTTATTAAATTCTAACTCAATAAAATGTCTTTTAAATTAGTTAAAAAACACTTTAAAATGTACAACTTGATAAATAAAATGTTTCACTGTATATAAGCCATATTTTGGCCAAAAAAAAAAAAAGGCTGGTTAAAACCTATAAAAGCCACCAATGTAGTTTTTTTTTTTTTTTGCAACCCTGGTAATATATATGAGGCATATATAAAGCTTTTCTATGATATTGGTGAAATCATAGCTGCAGTCTTTGCATAATTGTAATTGTGGGGGGGGGGGGGGAGGGGTGCTATAACATGAAAATATCAAAAAAATGTTAAGGTTATAGCTATTATGTATTTTCATTTAGGATGGTAACTTAATAAATTTTAAGGACTTTAAGGATAAGAAACTATTTTTTTCCTCATAGATATTTAAATCATACATAAAATTATTTAGTAAAAAACTCAATTTCTCACTGTTTAAAACAGTATTAAGAATAAAATAGCATGAATAACTTATTAGCAAGAACCTTTTCAAAAGAAAATAATAAGTTTTATTTTGAGCACATCTTTTAACTTTTCTATATATATACATATATAGTTTTTCTTTTGTTCTAAATTTGTACTAGAATCTCCTCAAATATTATCTTCTGCTCAATTCCCTTTTCAACATTGAACATTCTCAAGAATGAAGAGAATTTTCTCTTCTTGAGGATTTATCTGGAATAAATTATGAAACCGCTTAGGAGCAGAGAAAGGAAAAAAAAAATCTTCTGCATATTATAAATTTAAAAATATATAATTTTTATAAGCATCAAAATTTATTGTTTGCCAAATATGGATAAGATCAAGTATTTTCAGATAATTTCATTTAAAAGGCATTTTTTTTTTTGCAACCCTGGTAATATATATGAGGCATATATAAAGCTTTTCTATGATATTGGTGAAATCATAGCTGCAGTCTTTGCATAATTGTAATTGTGGGGGGGGGGGGGGAGGGTGCTATAACATGAAAATATCAAAAAAATGTTAAGGTTATAGCTATTATGTATTTTCATTTAGGATGGTAACTTAATAAATTTTAAGGACTTTAAGGATAAGAAACTATTTTTTTCCTCATAGATATTTAAATCATACATAAAATTATTTAGTAAAAAACTCAATTTCTCACTGTTTAAAACAGTATTAAGAATAAAATAGCATGAATAACTTATTAGCAAGAACCTTTTCAAAAGAAAATAATAAGTTTTATTTTGAGCACATCTTTTAACTTTTCTATATATATACATATATAGTTTTTCTTTTGTTCTAAATTTGTACTAGAATCTCCTCAAATATTATCTTCTGCTCAATTCCCTTTTCAACATTGAACATTCTCAAGAATGAAGAGAATTTTCTCTTCTTGAGGATTTATCTGGAATAAATTATGAAACCGCTTAGGAGCAGAGAAAGGAAAAAAAAAATCTTCTGCATATTATAAATTTAAAAATATATAATTTTTATAAGCATCAAAATTTATTGTTTGCCAAATATGGATAAGATCAAGTATTTTCAGATAATTTCATTTAAAAAATACATATAAAATATTTTGTTTTAATCAATGTAAAAAAGTAAATAGCTGTATGTAAAACATGTTTTTCCCTTTTTAAGTAAAAATATTTTTTTCTTTTTGAAGTGTGGCTCCTCTCTGTTTGTTTCCACATATAATTATTAAATTGTATCATATATGTAGTGCTATTGTAATATAGGCTTTAGAAACACTATACTGGTGGCTAACTTAATGCACAGGGGTGGAGAAATATATATTGTTTTACTTGCTACTGGCGAATGGATTTTATGATGGGGCAAGTGACTTTAAAAAATTGCAGGCTATAGAAGATATGCTAAAAACTGTATTTTTTAAACTAATTAGCTGTATGTTGCAACTTACTGTGATCAACTGTGTGCAACTCATTCCAAATTACTGTGATGTAAACATTGTACTAAGTTCTATCCTATAGTAAGCTTTACTCTGTTATATATATATTATAGAAAAAAAATATATGAAAATGCATTGTAGTAATAGTAATATTTGATTACATTTTGTCCTACCGATTTTTAACTAATTGTTATGTTGCATCTTGCTGGCTGGTAAGATTTTTGGAAAATTCTCCTGACCTGTTAATACATTTTTCTCATATTTTTCTTTTAGACATTTTGACTTTATGGTATTTTTCTAGCAGTTATAAAAAGACTTCATTTACTTTGTAATACTTAATAGAAATTTATAAACTTCTTTGGTATAAAACATTTAGTGCATCAAAAATAAATTAATTTAAACTTGATGTAATTTCTCTGTAAACAATCTATTGCTTTTTTTTAAATTAAAAGTCACCCCCCCCCTTTTTTTTTTTAGTGGTTAAAGCCAAGAAAGGGCAGTTGGCATTTTTTGGCCTGGCTAAAATCTGGCAACCCTGCTATAAACATTTTAAAAAATTGAAATGTACTTCTAATTACTGAAAACATGTAATTAATTTAAATTAATGTAGAGTTAACATGTTTTAAAAGCCAAAAATCAGGAGACTTTTTCAATGAACAACTTGATATTATATAATATTTATAACACTATAAAAAAAAGTATTTAAAAAAATAAACCTGCAAAGAATAGTTAAAAACCAGCAATGCATTTTAAAGCTTACAATATGATTTAATAATCCCCTTGTTTAAAAAAATTATTTAAGATTCAGGCACACAGACATGGAAAATTTTTACAAAAGAAAATTTCACTGTATTTAAAAAAAAAAAAGCAGAGCACTGCTATTTAAAAAATAATAATAAATAAATAATTGTTTAGCGAAATTACTACATCCAGTCAAAGTCAAATCTTTTAATTTTTATTGAATCATTGTTTTATATATTTAAAAATAATCTTACCATTGAAAGCAAATTCATCTGCAGTTACCACTTTTCCATGTTCAAATCATACATGAAGCTCCATTTATAAGAATTTTCATCTGAAAATTAATTAGACACCATTAGAAACAAAAATTTTATTTAAAAAAGTCAGTTTTTATTAAAAATAGATAAAAATGTGAGGTTCTTTTATGATTTACTTTTAAGTTCTACTAAGTTACTTTTTATTTTTCTTCAATATTTATAATAATATACAGTAAAACCTTCCAATTTTGCACATCGATGGGATTGGATATTTTGTCTTTTATTTGGAGGTATTGTTGAAAAAATAAAATATTAATACATAAAATATATAATTTAATTTGCTCAAGAGATTCAAGATAACAAAAGTTAAAAAAGATATTAATAATAATAATAATAATTTAAAAGTTTGTGCCTTAATAATAATGATGTAACCAATAATGAGTACTGATTTCTGTCAATAAAAAATCTATGACTAAAAATTTCAAACAATAAATGTAAATGTGAATATTTAGGTAGTACATCTGTTTAATTAAGGTAATCAGTTAAAAGAGTTTTTGTCTTTTAAATTCTATTTGGCAAACATGTTTTATACATTAATAAGTTCACTAACTAAATTTAATTCTTCAGATCAGCTTAAAAATAACTTTTCTAGATTTTTAGCCATATTTTACACACAGCAACACTTATTTGTAATAACACAGTTTTCTTGTTTTTCATGATGCTCTTCATCATTTTCTTTAGTAAATATTTTTTTTATTTCTGGTGGATTACTTGGAATTAGTGATGGGCAATTTTATAGAATTCAACAATCGAGAAAAATTGTCATAGTAAAAAATAACATTCAATAGTCATCAATTAATTCCCAAAATCTACAAATGAGATGTTCGACAATCAATTATCATCGAGAAGCTAAAAGCAGCAATTGCAAAACTTAGCTATTATTCTGGCAGAAAATTTGATCGTCGTAGTGATAGGGCTTGCTCGTTAATTCTACTATCGCAATGATTTACTGTCATCCTTAAATCTGCTTTTAACTTTTCACTAGGGGACATTATTTCCGAGATTTAGAAGTGTTTTGCCATGACACACAGTTTTCTTTTTTCCCTTCCTTAATTTTTTTTTTTTTTTTTTTTTTTTTTTTTTTTGTATCACATTCATGATTTTTCACTTTAAGCACCTTGGACATCAGCTTTTCCCCTCTTTAAATTTTTTTATAATTATTATATTCTTAAACTTGGTAGCCATTTAAATTTTATGGATGACATAACTTGGTTGTAATGATGAGAAAAACTTTGGATTTTAAGTAAATAGGAACTTATTTATCCATTGTGTAGCATAAAACACTTATTCAGGAATAACTTTCTACATTTTTGTATTACAAAATAATGTAAAATTAATAATTTTAGAGCAAAAAAACTTATGTGGAGTAAAATGGTTATACACTGATGCTCAGGGTTTATAAAAATTAGGGTTGCACCGAATATTCAGTATCTATTTGGTATTCGGACATACTATTGAATATTCAGTTACGCCTAATATCAAACTATTCGGTTTACCAATTAGCCGACTTGGCCGAATATCAAATTATTCGGCCTGCCCGAATTTCATACTATTTGGCCTGCTGCATACTTAAGAAAAAATACATTTAAAAATATTTGTAAAAAACTTACACAACTTCTACTTTTAACTGTCAATTAATAAAGATATTCATAGTAATTCGAAAGAGATTTATATTTAACAGAGATTGTTTTTAAATTATTTATTTGGAATTTAAAAAGTGTCACCTAAGAAAGTTAACCATTAATGATGACCTTCACAGGACTTGATGATGTACAAATGCAAATTCTTGAACATTGTCTATTAAATAATCTGGGTTCTTGCTTTTTCGTAAACACAGTGTTTTTAACAAAATGGAAGAAACTTTCAGGAGTGATAATAGACATCAAAACAGACAATTCTTGTCCAGAGAACCAGGATCAAAATCCACTTATTTAATCAGAAATGCAATGGTATCTCATTCCAGGTCAAACTTGTTTGTTACTTTAACAATAATGAAGATATAACTATATTTTCAACAGAGTTACTTTGATTTCTGTGAATATGACAACATGACGAGAAGTGCTAGAAATTGCCACCATTCATGTCTAAACAACACTGAGACAGACATTCCTTTATTCAAAATGCAGCTGACAGTACTTATACTATGTCAGGGATCACTCTAGAGAGTTTCAGAGGGGCAGTCTGCCCTCATGCCCTTTTTAGATAAAATCCCACCCTCCTTGCCCTTTTTCCAGGTAGAATTCTACCCTCCTTGCCCTTTTTCCAGGTAGAATTTACCCTGCTTTTATTTCTGGGTAGAATCCTGCCTTGTTTGCATTGTACTTTCCAAAATTCTTTATCTATCTTTTATTTTTAGAATGCTAGTATGGTACATCAGGAGTACTTTTCTTTCACTCTTTATTTCTTTGTAAAATGCCCTGGTATGTCTAATCTTTGACTTTGAGTGATTCATCTTTCCATTTATCACTGATTAATTTCACCTTCTCTGGGGAAATGTAGTATTAGAGCAGGCCTTCTGGCCTTTGATCATATGATATCTTACATAAGTTCTATAAAAAATTTGAGAAGTAGCTTTAGAACTTTTATTTTGTAGCTTTTTGCTAAAATCAGGAAAAAGTTATCTGGTGAATAAAAGTTTTTGAATATCATAAGAAAAGGAATGTCTATGAATATAGTAAACAATTTTACAATAAAAATCGAGAACATAAGTTTCATTTTGCTATTTTTAATACTTTTCAAACGGCGAAGTTTTGGAAATTAGAAGTGTTAATGTATTTTTTTACTTTAAGCTGTTGTCAGACTTCCCTCCCTACCAGTATATTGGTATATGCACTTATTACAAAAATGCCCTTTTTATGAAATAATGTGCCTTTTTCAACAAAATTGCCCTTATTATGTAATGTGCGCCCTGCCCTTTTTTATGTTCTAGAATGATCCCTGACTATGTCACTGGCTAAAATTAGGTCACTTTTAATGACATCATCACGTTTTATGCAAGCAAAATTAATTATGCAAATCTCACTAAAATATCTTCATTATTGTTAAAGTTGTGAACAAAATTTCAGTTTTGACTTCTAGTGGCACACCCTGTATTTTTGATTCAATGGATTGTATTTTTGATGGAATAAGTGGATTGAGATGTTATTTCTTGTTCAAAAAATGTTTGTATTGACCTCATTATTTTCCCTGAAAGTTTATTACAAGATTTTAGGAACAACCTGTATGTTTACAACCTCTCAAATTTATCACCTACTCCAGACACTGCTGTTTGGTGGATTTAAAAACTGCCTTGCTAAATCAAAAGGAACAGGAATGTTATTCTTGTTGAGTCGCCACCATTTGAATAGATTGTATTTATTTACTTTAGTCCCTTACTGTCAAATAAACAGTATATGACTCGGGAATTTTCCTTCCAATTTCTACAAAATTTCCTCAATTTAAAAATATTTGTTTTAGATAAAAAATAAGAAAATTTTATTTGTTTTAATTCACAGAAAAAGACTTGAAATTTAAAGTTTTATTAATTTAAAGTTTAAAACTATTCTCTTCTTAAAATGAGAACTCAAAGCATATTTTCTTATTGTAAAGTTTACTTGTAAAAGGGTTTTATTTATCAAAATGTGAGTATCTGTGTTAAATATTATGTAAAATTGTTTTAAAACTTTATTTTTTAATACCTTTAAACTTTGAAATATAAAAAAATTCAGGAAGCCGAATAATCGGTATTCGGCCGAATATTCATTATTCAGCCTAGCAGTTAGTAGTTAGCCAAAATCACTATTTGGTGCATCCCTAATTATAAAAATGATTTTTTTTTTATTAAAAAAATTTGGATTGCACAAGAAATTTTGAAAAGTAACAGGAAAAAAGAAGTGGAAGCCTGAAATATCACCAAATCATGACTAAAGGTATAAGTTTTACCAACAAAGTTATTGATGATTCAGAAGAGGAAACTTTTATACAGTAATAGTGGCAAGCAAACTATCAGAATTGGACAAAAGGTCAGAGCTCTACAAAAAGACAACAGATTAGATATTTCTTGATATCATAATAATCAGGAATACATAGTTAAGTTTGAAAAAGAATGTACATATTCCTATTTCATGTTTCCTGAGGAAGATTACATGTTTGATGAATCACAAATTGCAGCTGTCCTTTCTGATCCACCAAACTCCACCATAATCAGATTCATGTACAATTATTTACTGTATTAAAGAAATAAAAACTTTTAAATAAGTATACTTATTTTACCCCAAGCCATGGGGTAAAATAGTTAATAGACAATGTGCTTTAAAATACCATTATCAGTAATAATTTGCAGTTTTATTGTTGAAATTGTTCTTGAAATAGTGGGAGCTATATTCATTTGTATTTTTTTAAATTAAAATGATATATTTTTGCAAACTATGTATGCATAAAAAAGTCTGTTTTTATAGCTATTACAACCCACCTGATCAGATTACTAGATATTCAGGGGTCTGTCCAGACTTTTTTCCCAGGGTCCTGTTTTTGTGAAATTGTGAACAGCTTTTTATATTTGTGAAAAATCTAATCATAATTTTGTGAATTTGAAATGATCATTATATTCAGGTTCTTGTTTACACATTTTAAAAAAGATATATGGGTGTAAAATATATATTTTTTCTTTATATATGTAAAAGTGACAGATCAGATTTTACTTTTAAATGATTAATTTGTCAAATGTTCAGCTTAAAGATGGAAAAAATTTGTTAAAAACCTATTTTTAAGACACAGAATTTTGTGAAGGGTCCTGTTTTGAAATGAAAAATTTTGTGAAGAGTCCTTTAAAGGACCCAATTTTTTCTTAAACAGATCCCTGATATTTCACCAAATAAATTCAGAATAGTTGGTTTTTCTTTTTGTAATTTTTAAAGAAATTCCTAAACACTTACATGTATATTTTCTTTTAGCTGGACATAGCTTCCTGCCAAGTCACCCATCCTCAATTACATATATTCCACTGCTCTCCTAAATTTCCAAGGATATATGAAAAAAAAAATGTAAATATTAATCTCTGGCAACAAATATGAAATTACTATATAGTACAAATTTACACATTACATACATTATAAGTGTTACACTACACTCTAACATTCTTTTTCCAAATTTCATTTAGAAAATAAGATTAAAAAATTGCTTTAATATAAAAATATATCTGATATTCATAGTTTTTAAAAATATTTCGAATACAGTAGATGCCCTTAATGTGATCACTTCAGGACCATGAGTTTTTGATAACAAATCAGATTGATAACAATATGTGATTTAAGAAAACACCAAATCATATCTAGTAGTACTATTACTACCAGGGTTGTTATGATTTAGCCCAACCCAAATAACCCGGGTGAGTTCAACTAGGTTTTTTCAAAATTTCAACTTCAAATTACATAGGATATATTTCTTAATGTCAATACACCAGTCATAAAGTTTATCCCCCCCCCCCCCTACCACCACCACAAGGGAAAAAAGTCTTAATTCTCCCAATGACAATTTTTAAAACAAATAATTGTAACTTAATTTTGAGAGTATGTGTAACTATCAGAAACACAAAAACTAATTTTTTTCTCATTAAAAAAAATAATTTGATATATAATCCTACAGTTGAAACTCTTAACAAAATACCACATATGCTGAGGATCCTAATTTAATGATGTAGACATGTAGAATTATTTGGTTTATTCTATTAATTATCTATAATAAAAAATACCTACTTTACAGCAAATATTTTTTTTCCAGTTCTGCGAATTTTGTTATATCCAGTTTCAATTGCAAAAAATTTTGCTTAATTAAATATAAACTACCACCCAACTTAATTCAACAACAACATAAACTAAGGGAAAACAGACATTCCCTATTTACTTCGGGCTGAGGAAATGTTACTTACTGTGCCTAAGAAAGAATATAGCAACACATTTTGGAATGCAAACAACTCAGAGAAAAAAAATCTTGCAATCCATCATTAATCAATATGTTTCAGAATGAATATTTTCTAGAGAAAATATTTATTATACATATACAATCACTTCAATTAAAATGAATAAAAACACTTTATCTTTCACAAAATATTAGTTTAAAAGTTCTTATTTAGCACTAGTATTAGTATAGTACTTTAATGATAATTTTATTGTTAAAACTATTACTAATAATCAATTTATCTAAAAGCAAAGCATAATTTTGATTATTGTCATTGATTTATGTATTTTTGTAATCAATTAGTTACTTTAAATTGTATTTAGTAATAAGTACATTTTTTTTTTCAAACATTCTGAACCACCAACTTAAAAAACCCCAAAAAATCCTGATAAAACCCCAAAAACCCTGATAAAACCCAAAAAACCCTGATAAAACCCAAAAAACCCAGTGGGTTGGGGTTTTTCGGAAAAAACCTGTGCATTTAACAACCCTGATTACTCACCCTTGTTGCAATGACGACTTGTAAAGTGATAAACATTTATTGAGACAATTGAGTAATTTTTGTTTGTTTACAATTCTCTTAAAAGTTTATTAATGAATTGTTTATACTTGTTTTTTTGTTTTTTTTTAATTGTCCTATGATGTTGTAGAACATCATTGGAACAGAACCTTGTTTCAGAATATTTTCAATGCATTCCTCATTTCTGCATATGTAAGTGGTCCTTCAAAAAGTTGACTTTCATTGTCCCCCTCCCTGATCCTCATCATCACTATGATTTTGTATATCTTCGCAAATTTTTTGAAAATTTCAGTTTCTGTCAGCTTTGCAACTACAGGAATGTCACTGCTGATTGCCATCCAGTCCTCATAATCTTCATTCGTCATATCATCAGGGAAGATTTCCGTAGTCTGTTTTCAGTTTCACAGAATGCAGCAGTAACAAAAGAATTTTTAATTGTAGCAGATGATATTCGATTCCATGACATTAACAGAAAATGCAATGTTTCCAGAAAAATAGTTTTTTTTTTTTTTTTTTTTTTTTTTTTTTTTTGCAAACTTTTCAGGAACTGGTCTGCTGAAAAAGCGATAACATTAAATGGAGTATTGATCACATAAAGCGATGTAGTAAGCAAAATACAGTGGGTCGGGATATGGTGATTTTGATAACACTAACTGGATAATAATATTAACCACAATCACATTAAGTGGCATACACTGTAGTTTAGTATTAATTTTTTTTTAATTATAAACATTAACAACAAAACATCTAAAATTTGGCTTTTGTTACTACATCAGGGATGACGAATGTTTTTACGTATGTGTGCCCAAAATTGACAATGTCTCTCATCATTTTAACATGCCAAACAGTACGTAAAAAAATATTACAGTACAAGCTGCTTACATGAAACACTTGTATATAAAAATTGAATTTTGTAATTAATTTTTTGACCACTTTCTGATATGCTAGAATTCTAGAAATTATATACAGTTTTGTGTTCCTGGTGATAATACAATATATTCATAGCTTAATTGTCAATTAATAAATAATTATTAATATAATTATAACTAAACAGGGTTTGTGATTTTTTTTAAATCAAAATAATCACATTTTTTAAAATTTAAATCAATTAAAAAAAAAACTTGCACAATATTATTATTTTATATGACTTTTCTTTTAATTTATAAAATAAAAATTATGCACACACATGCATGCTATAAGTATTACCAATATATATTATTAAGTATTATTTTATAAGTATTATCAATGCAATATATATAATATTTTTACACAATTTACATATATGATTAAAAGGTAACATTTTAGGATACCAAAATATTTTATTATACAAAATGCCTGAGAAACCACAAATCATATGTCAAAAATGAATGTAACCTTAAATATTTTAGTTAAAATAAAAATAACTGCATGCAGCACATAAAATTTTTAAACAATTTTGGAAGCAAATAAAGATATTAACTTTTGTTTTTTGTTAAAGTGCTGGTACAGAAAAACGAGTTTAGCAGCTAAATCAATTCCTAAGAGAGTCCTAATTTTCAAATGTACTAAGCCAAAAGCTGAAAATAATCGTTCTAATGAAGCTATTTCAGTAAAAAACTGGTTGATCATGCATTCTGTAAGTTTTTTAGTATCATCCTTTTCGATAACTGTGACATGTGGCTCCTACCATTCTAAATGACTGAGATCTTCCACTATATTAGATTCAAACAAAAATTCATTGAGTGGTTCAGATTTTGCTTCAAACTTTAATAGGTATCACCAAAGTAGAGTATTTCTCTTTAGCGGACAATAATGCTGACATTTTCTCAGAGCTAAAATACAGAGCTTTTCTAAATACTAAATAATAGGCAAGTAAATATTCCTATACTTAAAATATTTTTGCTTAGTCCTTACTGTTACAAGTTTATTTTACAATTTGATTCAAATGAAATTATTTTTTCTAAACTTGCATTGTAATTTATTTTTTGACAAAGATTAAGCCTGATCTTTCTAAATACTCTTTGATTATCTGAATTATATAAAACTAAATTATGTTAAAGTACATTATTACGTTTGTTTACATCTTGAATTTATTACCAGTATCTAAAAAAAAAACTGGTTTAAATCAATGATTTTATTTTAAAAAATTAATAGATTTAAATCAGCGAACCCTCTAACTAAACCCTGAGAAGATTTAGAAATCTTAAATAGGTAGTTTAAATGTTTTTTTTACCTTTCCTATTTCCAAATCTTAAAAAGAAAAGAAATGGAACAAAAATTATTTTTTTTTACTAAATTTACAAGTTTGCACTTTCTACCAAGCATAAATAAAAGTGGTGAATTTTCCACAATCAGGGCACATGCCAAACTCGCATATTTTAACAGAAATGTTTTAGAACTACAAGAATTGCATTCGTGAAATTAGGCATGATTTCTAAACAGTTAATGTCGTTTCTGAATTTTTTTTTTTTACTTTTATATTATTCATCATAATAATTTATTTATTAGTGAAAGTCCCCAATTGCAACACCTATTTTTAAGTTTCTAATTTGTATGTGTGCATAGTGTCAATACTCTAATAAAACATACATTTTTTAAAATTAGTTTGTTGAAAATAAGATTCATATTTTCTTGCTGATTCACTCGTAATTTTATCATTAGGGAATTAGGTTTACTTGTAAAACTTAACTTGAAGTCAAACGAATACCAAGCAATTTAAGGTAGTTCTCAAATGACCTGCTCAATAAAACAAAACTTTCTGACACATTTTTAAATGCAATGGCGTAAAGTTAGCAGGACTAACTATTGAAGCAATTTGGAATCGAAATGAGTTTTCCACAATTTGATAAATAAATTACTTATCGAGTTATAAGCGATTTGTGTCGTCTTTCCCTTTTCTCGTGCAAACAGCATCAGGGATTCGATTCAAAACGCAGACTTTGACAGTATTTTCTGAAAGATCTTCTGCCTTTACCAAAAAATGAAAAACATTATTTGATTACATAGTTTCTGAATAAAGCCTGCCAATTTTACATGTCTCCGAACAATGAATTAAGAAATATGTTAAAAGTAGTTCTTTTGGATCTGAGAACAACCTTAATGTAACAATCAAGAAACATTAAAAAGTCTATTTTAAGTATAATTCTGCAATTTTTTATTATGTTGGTTATATTAATTTGAAATTTTCCAGTTTTTTTTTTTTTTTTTTTTTTTTTTTTTTTTACAGTGTGATTTTTAACTTAGTGTAGTATTGCACAATCTTTTTTTTCCTAACAAACATTTTGAGATAACACAAAATATAATGTTCATTTTTTATAGGATTCATTTATCCTTTCAGACTAACTTGGCATCATTTGGATAGTAAAAAACCAAGAACCTTAACTTATAAATAGATTGCCAAAAATGGTTGTCAATTGCCAATTTTGTTCAATGTGGCCACAATCGTGTTCAAAACATTTAATAAATACATAAAATTATTAAAAATGACAAATAATATAAAAGCAAACTAAAGCAATACAAAAAATTAATTTAGTACATAACATAAAATTGATGGCACTAAATATGGTTTTCCAGTAATTTGCTATGCCAATCAGAATAAATATAACAAATATACTATTATATTTGTTTATTCTACTCTATTATATTATATAGTTACAATCTGCATATAAATATTTTTACCACTGCCTATAATATGCCAACTATGAGATATTAACTAGGCACGTAACAAAAAAAAAGCAAAAATAAATAAGCGTTACAGTAATTATTATTTCTGTCGCTATTGTAGGTGCAGTGAATGTGACCTGGCTCAGATAATAAGTAACGATATTTTCTCTAGTTGATAATCAGTTTTTCAAAGTGTCATTTTTTTTTTCAGTGAAAACAAGTATGAATTTTTCACCTTTTATTGACTATATGACACTTTGTAGATACAGAACTTTTGCCTCTATCAGTGACTTTTTTAGACATGCCCCCACCCCCCCTGATTTCTTTTCTTTTCCTTCTAACCTTTATGTTTAAAGCTGAATTTTTAAATGTAGAATTAATAATTATGTGTCAACTTAGTACAGCCATGAAAGAAAGATAGACTGTCTAATTTAATTAATCATTTATTTGCAGCTTTATTGAAAGAATCATTTCTGGTTTTTGTTTAGCTCAGTTTAGACTGCATAACAGGTTAGAGAACAAAAAAAAGGACACGAATTTAAATTTATGTTCAAATTTTGAATTTAAAAATATTAGAATTTTGTTGTATAAATGATAAAATTTTCACAATACTTGATGCTGAAACCTTTATTTTGTTTTTCGATAGTGCAAAAGGCAAATTTTTTCTGCTTTCAATTAGTTGATCCTCACTTTTGTTGGGGGGGGGGGGGGGGGGGGGAGAATTTTTTTTTTTTTAATTCTCATGTTAAGTGCAATATATTGTAGTTGCTAATTTATTTTGCCGTAATTTCCGGCGTATAATCCGCGGAATAAACAATTCTGTTTCAACACAGAAATTTTATTCAACGATTTAAGTCAAATATTTACAGCGATATGACATTTTATAAAATAAAATTTCTGAGTCGAAAAATGATTATTTGATCCGCGTATTATACGCTGGAAATTACGGTAAGTCTGAAAAAGTTTATAATTAGCAGTACTATTTTGAGAATATCGGACAGATATAAAAAAAATAACCAGATACCTATATATATCAAAATATCGGATATTTTTTATATTTTCAAAAATATATTTACGAAACCTAAGAGTCCTAATATTCTGCAATACTGTAACAACCGTACTTATAAAAGAACATTTAATTACATGCACATTTATAAGGAATATGATATTTGTCAGCTTATGTGCTTGCAAGCCAAGCAATATGGAAGCCTCCACGATTCACCACGAGGAACTAATAATAAACATTTTAAATTGAAATATAATGAAAATTCTCAAACCGATATGGTTTACAGTTTTAATTTAGTTTGACAAATATCATACCTTTCATTATTTTAAAAAACGATGCATTTAAACTTACCTTATAAATTTGAAAATGCTCAATTGTCGGCAACATGCACAAAAGTTCCGCGCCTTCCAGCTTCCGGTGTGTAAACAAATCTAGCTGTTGCCAACTCGCATTTCTTCCCCAGTCTAATATATGCTCGTGACGTCACTCCTATACGCCGCTGAAGTCGTGACGTCATCAATATGGCGCTGGGCATAAACAGACTGAAGTGCCCATTGAAATATCATGGACGTAAAAAATAAAATCTTCTAGGAGTAATAATTTTCATATATAAGAACTTTCAGGCACTGTTCTGCAAACTTTAAGGTACGCTTTTCATTATGAATTCCACAAACTTTTGATTTTGTGCTTTAAATTTGAATAATTTATTAAAAAGTCATTAGCTTAACTCCGGTTAGACAAACAACACGGCTGAATTGGTGATATTTGCATTCATGTCTATCAAGATATCTCCGTCTCTCTCTATTTATAAGTAAAACTTTTATTTAATTTAAATTAATAATTTTACTAATTTTATATTTTTAAAAATTATTAAAGATATTTTATAATTTATAAATTATTATAATACATAAATTATAAATAATATTTAAATTAAGAATATAAATTATATATTAAATACATAAAATATGATGTACTATAATAATATAAATAAATATAAAATATAATGTATTAAATTATAATACTAAAATGATATACTATATTAAATTAAATATTAAATCAATTTAAACATATTAAATTATTTGTATATTACATTAAATTAATATTATGCATAATTAATATAATAATAAATAATTATTTATCATTTTAAATGTTTAATAAATATAATTGATATTAATAAATAATATAAAATTTATTATTAATAATTCTAATTAATAATTATTTATTGTATATATAAAATTAAATAATTTTAATTAAAATTATTAATTTAATGATATTAAATATATATATATATATATATATATATATATATATATATATAATTAAATAATAATTATTAAAATTATTAATAATTAATTTTATATTATTTATTAATATCAATTTTATTTATTAATCATTTAAAATGATAAATAATTATTTATTATTAGTATTAATTATTCATAATATTAATTTAATGTAATATATATTTAATTTAATGTGTTTAAATTATTATTATTATTATAGATTATATTATAATTTTATATTATATTATTATCAATATTTATAATTATATTAATATATTAATATTTAATATAAATTAATAACATAAATAATAATATTATTACAAATTATTAATTTAATTTATCATAGTAACATAATTTAATTATTATTAATTAAAAATAATTGTAATATAATAATATGAACTAAAATATTAATTATTTAATAATTATATTTAATATTTCAAAATAATTATTTAATAATTATATTTAATATTTCAAAATAATTATTTAATAATTATATTTAATATTTTAAAATAATTATTTAATAATGATATTTAATATTAAAAACTATAATTAATATTAATAATAATAAAATATTTATAATTATAATTAGTATTAATCTTAATAAATAATTAATATTGTAAATATAAATAATATCCTGATGATTTATATTAAATTAATACTTTATTAAATTAATAATATATTAAATTAAAATACTAAATTTTAATATATTAAATATATAAAGTATTATAATATGTAAATTATTAAAAATAATCTAATATTTTTTTAATTTTAATATGATTTTCTCTTTACTTATAATTAAAACATTAAATTACTTATAAGTAAAGAGAGATAAATACATCTTGACAGACATGAAAGTAAACATACCCGATTCACAGACGATGTAAAAAACCGCCATGTTTGTCTAACCGCAATTGATTTTTTAATAAATTATTCAAATTTAAAGCACAAAATCAGAAGTTTGGTGCATTCATAATGAAAAGCGTACCTTAAACTTTGCAGAACAGTGCCTGAATGTTCTTAAATATGAAAATTATTATTCCTAGAAGATTTTATTTTTTACGTCCATATTATTTCAATGGGCACTTCGATCTGTTTATGCCCAGCGCCATGTTGAAACGTCACACTTCAGCGGCGTATTTCAATGGGCACATCTAGAGCTCCTATAGCCTTAGGCACATCGATCTGTTTATGCCCAGCGCCATGTTGAAACGTCAGACTTCAGCGGCGTATAAGGAAATAGCTCTAGAGCTGTAGGCCGCATAATTTCCGTCTCCACCGCCGATCGACGATTGGGATTTATACGCTTTCTGATTATTTGTAAAAGCAAACGCTTCTTAAGTCATTTCCGATATTTTAGAGGATTATGAAGATATAAGAAGATATAATATAAGAAATGAATATATATTATTAGATTATATAGAAATATTAGATTATATAGAGATTAGACTACATAGAAATTAATTAGTTTATATTATAATATTTATTATATTACAGTTATAAATTAATTAGATTATATAGAAATTAATAGATATTATATAAGAAACCAAGTTCAACTGGAAATGACCTAAGAAGCGTTCGGTTTAAGAAGTAATCAGAAAGCATGATAATCGCAATCGTCTATCCGCGGTGGACGGGGAAATTATGCCTCTAGGCCATTTATTTGTAAGCATTATTTGGAAATTAACATTTGAAATCGTGAAGTAAAAACATATTTAAGTAATTTCGCTAATTTATATCGACATCAGTTATAATCTAATTTATTTTGACGTTATATATATTTATAATAAATAAGATAATTAACACAAAATTATTCTGATATTAAAGTATGTTCCTTATATTTTCAGATCTATTGTACATCTTTTTATCATTAGTACTTGTAGAATAAAAAAATTAGTGAATTCTTTAAAAGCTTAATGCTTTTGAAATCAATTGATGCAATTTTCAATATTCTCTCAATATGATAC
The DNA here is from genome assembly GCA_963931845.1 of Maratus michaelseni. Taxonomy (NCBI): domain Eukaryota; kingdom Metazoa; phylum Arthropoda; class Arachnida; order Araneae; family Salticidae; genus Maratus; species Maratus michaelseni. The sequence continues at coordinate 211,057,621 of OZ007591.1, forward strand.
TTTTATATACGCTCGAACCGAGGCTAACGAAAGAGACAGGCTACCGCGGAGCTTTACACATATATTTTTTTTACAGACCGCGGGAGTCACGTGATGCACGAATGCACCAATACAGATGTACGAAAACAGCATCACGTCACTCTAAAAAAAGATAAGTGGAATGCACGGCGGTAGCCTGTCTTTTTCGTTAGCCTCTGCTCGAAAACTGGGGTTCAATGTTCAGCCCCCCCCCCCCCCCCACGCACACACATAAAATATCCAAGAATTATCATTTTAGCCTGTAGAGTTGTGCAAGGTGACCTGACGAACAAGTTTTTGCTGCTGCTGTAGGACAGATATCGGTAGTTTTATCGGTGTTTTTTCTACTTGTGTGTCCTACAGCTTTTTCAACGTTTACTTTAATCAATGTTTTTTCTACTTCTGTGTCCTACAGCTTTTAAAACGTTTTACGGTAGAAGCCACGTGATGTGAACTGCTCTATTGGACACATATAATATAGAATTATCAAAATACAACTGAATTATTGATTTATAAAGAGCATAAATAATACAGCATATGCTATACAAAAAAAAATTGTTAATGGTTAGGCACTTATTTTTATTACTTTCAATTACTGTGTAGGGTAATTTCAAATAACGTCACAAATCGACTGTTGGAGGTCAACTAACCTTTAGAAGGTAGTTGTGATTGGTGGCTGAGAGGATTTTGGACGCGGCTGGAGGTCAACCGGGAAGTTTTGATTGACGGATGGAACGGTAATCAGCAGATTGTAACTTCCCTATACTTGACGAAAATGGACAAAAATTGCTTTCGGGTGCAATCGACCCATCTTGGTAGCCGGGAGGTTAAAATTGAAAATTGAACCCCTCCCTTCGAAATATTTTACAAATGGGCAGGAACCTAGGATGATAGAATATTATGTCCTATTCTGTTCTCCTAGTAGTAGCAGTGCTAGACACCGGCTTGCTCATTCATTATCATGACGTCACAAATGGTGGCTGGCCCATGACCTACGTTATACACGGCCGGTGCATGACGTCAAGGCAACACTAGATACCGGGCTTGCTCATTCACTCTCAAAACGTCACAAATGGTGGCTGACCGCGACCAGCGATTGGTCCAAAGCAACGCGCCCATCATTTTGTGCCAATCGCTGTATGTCTTTCCTCCTAGTCAGCCACCTTTTGTGACGTCATCATAGTGAATGAGCAAGCCCGGTATGTAGTGTAGCCCTGATGACGTTCAAAACGTCACATGGAGTGGATAATTTTTATCCGGTGATTGGTTCAAAGTGACGCACCCACCGTTTTGCACTAATCGCTGTGTAAAATTGATCCACTCCATGTGACGTTTTAAACGTCATGCATTGGCCGTATATAACGTAGGTCGCGGCTGGCCGCGACCAAAGACGTACAGCGATTTGCACAAAATGATAGGAGCGCTGCTTTGTACCAATCACTGGTCGCAGGTCGCGACCATCCACTACGAGGCTAACGAAAAAGACAGGCTACCGCGGTGCATTCCACTTATCTTTTTTTACAGACCGCTAGAGTGACGTGATGCTCTTTTCGTACACCTTCATTGGTGCATTCGAGCATCACGTGACGCCGGCGGTCTGTAAAAAAAGATACGCGTAAAGCACCGCGGTAGCCTGTCTTTTTCGTTAGCCTCGAGCCACTATATGTGACGTCATGAGAATGAATGAGCAAGCCCGGTATCTAATGTTGTCCTGCTCCTAGGCCGCCAAGCAGGTCTTGCAGAGGCTAAAGTCATATGGTAGGCATCTCTGCTTGGTTGAATCTGAATCTGCTCCTAGGCGGGAATTAACTGACCATACGTTGACCGAATTTTTAAATGCAAAAATGGGGCAAATTGCTTAATGGCTTGAGTTTCTTCTTTAAAACCAAAACTGGATTGAATTGTGATTAACATATAAATTTTGGAAAGCCATAAACAGAGTTGTAGTGGGTAGCGGCCCGGATACCCGCCCGGGGGGCTGGGTTAAAAAAACTGTTTTTTACAACCATAAGGGTGGTAGTGGGTAGCTGCCCGAGTACCCACCCAGGCTGGGTTTTTTACAACCCTGGTCATAAATCTCATAGGTATTACATATTTCTGTACTACTAATAAGTTGTGCTACATTATGAGAAAAATATCTTTAAAATTCATAACAAAAGTACTATCTCTATAATAGTTTTATATTGGCTGATCTATCTTTTTCAAATGTTATTGTCGTAGCGCTTCGCTCCGCACTGAATCTTCTGAAGTAGAATAGCAAAATATCCGATAATTTTGAAACAAGGAAAAACAACGGAACATTTAGGGAAAAAAATGGGAAAATTGGGAACTTTTCGAGCAATAAACAAATTTAAGAAATTTTCAAGAAGAAAGAGCTGTTTACATAATATAAAAGTTTTCAGTTTTTATATATGATTTATACTATTGAATTGTTGTATTATTTATATTCTACGTTTGAGAACTAGTATCGAAATATTGACTTTTTATATAGAATGTAAGCTGAAAAAAAGTAATTGTAAAGTCATTTTTGTAATATTATAATTTTTCCTGTAGTCAAATAATTTATTTTCTACTATAATATCTTTCATAATATTATTTCATGTTATTATAAGAAGATTACTAAACCACTAAGTATCTTTGTGCTGAACGTTATGTGTTTGTAATTTACATATAGCAAATGATGACTAGTATAGCTTATTTAATTCAATTTCAATGTTTTACGTGGAAATATTTAAAAGTTTGTAAATTTTTGTGATTTTTGTACGTTTATTGATATTAAGCAACTTATCGATTGATAAATTTTACGATAACAGTATAAACGTATGTTAATCAAAATGCTTTAAAATATTGATGTTAGAATATTCCTAGTTTTCGGGAATATTTAAAATTCTCGATTTTACTTTAAATTCCTTGAGGAAATAAAAAGTTTTTATGCCGGAATACACTTTTCAAAAGGCTAACAGCGCTAATCTCAAATCATAGTTCTCAAACAGTAGGATTTGTCCTATCCGGTGTTAATTCAGATACTTTTCTCCAAGAAAGATTTGGAAATCCTAGAAGGGGATATTATAAGGTTCCTGGGGAAGTCGGATTTGTACTTATAGAATTCAGCATAAAAATTATACATTAAAAAATCAATAGTCCATATCATATTATTAGCATACAAACCAATCGATGCTCCGTATCAAATGCCCTACCTGAATTCATCCCTAATTCCATTGGTCAGTAACATTAACTTACATGTTTCTATATCAGAATGGTGACATACAGATTATAAAATGTGATTGGTTGAGACGATTTTGGACAAAAATGAATCGTGTGAAATGGCGAGACTGCCATTATTGCCAAATTAATGTTTTTTAACTTATCTCACATCTAATCGAACACGTCCAGGCGATTATCGCCGTGTTTTGGAATCTAGGTTTGCTATAGTTTGGACAAAACTGTTGAGCATGTGCTTTGTGAGTATGTCGAGACTCTCATATAGAGATACACTTCCTCTGCATGAGAGTGGCGACACATGAAAAATATAATTTGATTGGTCAAGAGCAATAAGGTAACAGATAAACAATTGACATAATTTGAAAAAGTGTTCGCTAAATAAATAAGTTTGGTATTCGAAAATGTGCGTTATGAATGTTTTATGGGCGATTTTAAGGAAAAATGCACCTCAAAACATCTTGGTGAGTCTAACATTGTTGCCAAGTTGTTGTTTATTGAGAACATACATCTGACTTGTGTGCTTGACATCAAGTGCCCGCTTATAAGCAGGGCTACACTACATACCGGGCTTGCTCCTTCATTATGATGACGTCACAAAAGGTGGCTGACTAGGAGGAAAGACATACAGCGATTGGCACAAAATGATGGGCGCGTTGCTTTGGACCAATCTCTGGTCGCGGTCAGCCACCATTTGTGACGTTTTGAGAGTGAATGAGCAAGCCCGGTATCTAGTGTTGCCTTGTTATAAGTCATCGTAAATATACAGGGACGAGATAGCCACAAGGAAATTTACAACACCAGAGAGTTACATCCGAGAGATCCACAAAGTGTGTGCAATGGAGCTGGCGGGAGTTGAACCCGCCGACCTGACTCCTACGCTCTCAAGCGATTAGCGGAATGGTGTCTTAACCACTCGGCCACGAAGGCCCCATTGTTGCCAAGTAATTTTTGTTGACTTGTTTCACGTAGGGTTCGGTGCCTCTATATGAGAGTGGTGACACACGCTCAGATAGAAGTTTTTAGTTCAAAATATGGCAAATCAGAACTTGGCGATACTTGCCTAGACGAGTGAAACAAGTTAATAAACACTAGCTTAGCGATAATGACAATGTCACCCGGTTGCTTGGCGATTCGTTTTTGTTCAAAATAGTCTTAAACAATAAAATTTTATATCGCGTTAGTCGGCACTTTCATATACAGGCACTCTAGACTCACTCGTCTAGGCGCAGTCTCCAAATTCTGGGTTGTCATTCTGGTTTGTCACAGTTTGGACAAAACGTATGTCGCCATTCTTTCATAGAGTTAAATTGGCGAGCCTCCTCGTTTTACACCAATCGGCGTGTAAAAATGATCCACTCCATGTGACGTTTTAAACGTCATGCACCGGCCGTGTATACCGTAGGTCGCTCTACTACAGAATACTTAAGTGATGACATAGGGACAAAAAAATTGATTGATCGAGACGATTTTAGGCAAAAATGAATTTCAAACATAGCATCATAGCGAGACTGCCATTATCATCAAGCTAATGCCAGGGCTACACTAGATACCGGGCTTGCTCATTCATTATCATGACGTCACAAAAGGTGGCTGCCCGCGGCGAAAGACGTACAGTGATTGGCGCAAAACGATGGGCGCGTTTCTTTGTACCAATCCCTGGTCGTGGTCAGCCACTATTTGTGACATTTTGAGAGTGAATGAGCAAGCCCGGTATCTAGTGTTGCCTTGCTAATGCTTTTAGACTTTTGTCTATTTTCTAACCAAATCCATACTCATCTACGCAGCTACTGCCAAGTTCTGGGATCTTGATTCTCCTAGATTGCACAAAAACTTTAATTAGAGCTTGCATTCTGTCAGGGCTGCACTAGATATCGGGCTGGCTCATTCATTATCATTACGTCACAAATGGTGGCTGGCCGCGACAAGCGATTGGTATACGCCGCTGAAGTCGTGACATCATCAATATGGCGCTGGGCATAAACAGATCGAAGTGCCCATTGAAATAACATGGACGTAATAAATAAAATCTTCTAGGAATAATAATTGTCATATTTAAGAACTTTTAATCACTTTTCTACAAAGTTTAAGGAACGCTTTTCATTATGAATTCACCAAACTTCTGATTTTGTGATTTAAATTTGATCAATTTATTAAAAACTCATTAGCTTAACTCTAGTTCGACAAACATGGCGGTTGTTTACATATACTGAATTGGTGAATACATTCATGTATGTAAAGATATCTCTGTCCCTCATTACTTATAAGTAAAAGTTTTATTAATTTTAATTAATAATTTTAGCAATTTTATATTTTAAAAAATTATTAAAGATATTTTATAATTTATAAATCATTATAATACATAAATTATAAATAATATTTAAATTAAATATATAAATTATATATTAAATTATATATTAAATATATAAATTATGATACATTATAATAATATAAATAAATATAAAATATAATATATTAAATTATAATACTAAAATGATACACTATATTAAATTAAATATTAAATGAATTTAAACATATTAAATTAATTCTATATTACATTAAATTAATATTATGAATAATTAATACTAATAATAAATAATATAAAATTAATTATTTAATTATATATGTATATTCCATATTAATATTTATTTATTATATATATTAATTAATAATATATATAATAAATATTAATATATTTAATATTTATTATAAATTATAGATTATATTATAATTTTATTATAGTATTATCAATATTTATAATTATATTAATATATATTTATATTTAATATAAATTAATAACATAAATAAAATAATATTATTATATAATATTTATAATAATATAATAAATAATATATTTAATATTTATTATAGATTATATTATAATTTTATTATAGTATCAATATTTATAATTATATTAATATATTTATATTTAATATAAATTAATAACATAAATAATATAATATTTATATATTATTTATAATAATATAATAAATAATATTACAAATTATAAGTGTAAATTATTATAGTAACATAATTTAATTATTATTAATTAAAAATAATTAAAATATATTATATAATATAATAATATGAACTAAAATATTAATTATTTAATATTAAAAACTATAATTAATAATAATAATAAAATATTTATTATTATAATGAGTATTAATCTTAATAAATAATTAATATTATTATATATATAAATAATATTATATGGAATTATATTAAATTAATACTACATTAAATTAATAATATAATATATTTAAATAAAATACTAAATTTTAATATATTATATATATATACAGTATTATAATATATGAATTATTAAAAATAATCTAATGATTTATTAATTTTAATAGGATTTTCTGTTTACTTATAATTAAAATATGAAATTACTTATAAGTAAAGAGAGATAAATACATCTTGATAGACATGAATGTAAATATCACCGATTCAGCCGATGTAAACAACCGCAATGCTTATCTGACCGGAGTTAAGTTAATGAGTTTTTAATAAATTATTCAAATTTAAAGCACAAAATCAGAAGTTTGGTGAATTTATAATGAAAAGCGTACCTTAAACTTTGCAGAACAGTGACTGAAAGTTCTTAAATATGAAAATTATTATTCCTAGAAGAATTTATTTTTTACGTCCATGTTATTTCAATGGGCACTTCGATCTGTTTATGCCCAGCGCCATGTTGAAACGTCACACTTCAGCGGCGTATACAGCGACGCGCCCATCGTTATGTGCCAATCGCTGTATGTCTTTCGTTTTGTCGTTTCGTTTAGTACCAATCGCTGGTCGCGGCCAGCCACCATTTGTGACGTCATGATAATGAATGACGAGGCTAACGAAAAAGAAAGGCTACCGCGGTGCTTTATGCGTATCTTTTTTTACAGACCACCTGATCACGTGATGCTCGAATGCACCAATGCAGGTGTACGAAAAGAGCATCACGTCACTCCAGCGGTCTGTAAAAAAGATAAGTGGAATGAACCGCGGTAGCCTGTCTTTTTCGTTAGCCTCGAATGAATGAGGCAGCCCGGTATCTAGTGTAGCCCTGATTCTGTGCTATGTTACCACTCTCTTAAAAAGGCACTCAACAGAATTCAACAACTCTGTTCTGTGACATTTTAAATTTTAGTCTTCGACAATGGCAGAAACCACGACCTACGTTATACATGGACAGTTCATGACGTTTAAAACGTTATTTTTTTTTACACAGCGATTGATACAAAGAGTCGCGCCCATCGTTTTGTGCCAATCGCCGTGTAAAGATTATTCACTCCGTGTGACGTTTTAAAAGTGATGAACCGACCGTGTATAACGTAAGTCACGATACTTCTCTATAAAAAAAAGGACATGTTTACAAACAAACAGTTCCATCAACCAATCCACCACTAAATTTTGTCGATGCAGGAATCGTCATGACGACGTAGGCCAATCATATTATAGACCAGTTTAAAGTAGACCAATCAAATTTCCCTATTTTATGTGTACATAGAGTTGCAAAGGGCGGAAAAAACCATGTTTATGTACTTTTTCCATGTCACGTCATCTACGGGTATTTAGAAGAAAAACACCAATACGCGTGAAGAACATTTTAGCACAGCTTCCCATTCGTCCAATAAACAGTCTTTTTCGGAGGACATATACCAGCAAAGGCATAGCTATTACCACTCGTGAGTAAAGTCCATTCCCGGGAATAACTCGGGTTTTTTTGGGAGGGAAATATTAATAATTCCCGGGAGTTTTCATAAAGTTTTAGACATGGAATTGTTTAATTTCTAAACGATTTTTTTTTTTATTTTTTTTTTTTTACAAATGTAAACAAAACCAGTAACACAAATACAGAAAAAAGCACAGTTTACATGAAAACTAACGATTTACATGGTTAAGCTGCAGAAATAATTAAGTAAGATAAATTAAAATATCATAAGTAATTTGATATTTTATTCTTGGATAAGCAAAAAGTGCGAGAGGCAGATGACAGATTCATCTTGCCTGACATGAATATAAACATCACCCCTGTTCTCCGATTCAGACAATGTAAAAAACAAAAAAAAAACGAACAAAACTAATAGAAATCAATGAAAAAATACACTAACTCTGAAGAAAATTAATATTGTGTATGCCTGAATAGTAAATATGCCAGCTAACAGAAATTAAACAATTTTAATTTTTAAAGAAACATTCAAATCTTTACCAATTCACAGCTGCCATTGTTGTAAAGCAAATGAGTTTTAATGAATCATTAAAACCTAAAGCGCAAAAGCCCAAGTTTTGTGAATTCAAACCTATTTTCAACTTTTCGGAACAATGCTTGAAATTTCTTACAAATAAAAAAATTAAATTGAAAATGACTAGTTTTGTTTACTTTCAAAACTCCTTCAAAATTTCCAATATTCCCCATAATTCCTTGTTTATTCTCAAAAATTCCCTGGTCTATTCCCGTCCCTCAAAAACTGCGGGGTTTTTGCAACTCTATGTGTGCAGTAGCAGTCATGAAGAACAAACAGGTTTTTCTTGCTAACCAACCGTAATTGAGCCAACAGTGACGTCAGCTGCCCTTTCTTTAAAAGAAAAGAGCGAGGCTAACGAAAAAGATAGGCTACCGCGGCGAATTCCACTTATCTTTTTTTACAGACGACTAGAGTGACGTGTGCTCTTTTCGTACACCTGCATTGGTGCATTCGAGCATCACATGACTCCGGCGGTCTGTAAAAAAAGATACGCGTAAAGCACCGCGGTAGCCTTTCTTTTTCGTTAGCCCAGGGCTACACTACATACCGGGCTTGCTCATTCATTATGATGACGGCACAAAAGGTGGCTGACTAGGAGGAAAGACATACAGCGATTGGCACAAAATGATGGGCGCGTTGCTTTGGACCAATCGCTGGTCGCGGTCAGCCACCATTTGTGACGTTTTGAGAGTGAATGAGCAAGCCCGGTATCTAGTGTTGCCTTGGTTAGCCTCGAGAAAAGAGCAGCTGACGTCACTGTTGGTTAAATTACTGTTGGAAGGCAAGAAAAACCTGTTTGTTCTTTATGACTCCTACCAGGGCTACACTAGATACCGAGCTGGCTCATTCATTATTATGACGTTACAAATGGTGGCTGGCCGCGACCAGCGATTGGTATAAAGCGAAGCGACAAAACGAAAGACATACAGCGATTGGCACAAAACGATGGGTCGCTTTGTACCAATCGCTGGTCGCGGCCAGCCACCATTTGTGACGTCATGATAGTGAATGAGCCAGCCCGGTATCTAGTGTAGTCCTGCTCCTACTGTACACATGAGATGTGGTGATTTGATTGGTCTACGTTAAACGGTCTACGATATGATTGGCTTGCGTTGCCATGAAGATTCCTGCAATGATCGCTATGACAAAAATGTACTGATAGATTGGTTGATGAAAGTGTTTGTTTGTAAATATGTCCTTTCCTTATTAAAGACTTAAGCAGGTATACAGATAGAATATTTTACTATTTTTGAAACAAGATTAACCACCAGGAATCTGTATTCTGCAAAATTTTCTTTAAATGCGAAAGTTTTGCATAAATACGAGCTTTTGATTGGCTAATCTCGCTTCTGAAATAGAGCAAAGTCTTTCAGGATCCACAAATTCCGAAAATGCGCAAAATTTCCGTCCAAACCATATTTAAGATAATTATCTATAAGCTGAAGGAGCGTAGTATGAACGTTTTGACTGAGAATTCTCTACTTAAGAAGTTCTCATAATTTTCGTAAACGCATAGTGAAGTCCTGGTCGACCCCTTGAAGGGCGGGGCCTCCGTGGCCGAGTGGTTAAGACACCATTCCGCTAATCGCTTGAGAGCGTAGGAGTCAGGTCGGCGGGTTCGACTCCCGCCAGCTCCATTGCACACACTTTGTGGAGCTCCGGGACGTAACTCTCTGGTGTTGTAAATTTCCTTGTGGCTATCTCGTCCCTGTATATTGACGATGACTTATAAGCGGGCACTTGATGTCAAGCACACAAGTCAGATGTATGTTCTCAATGAACAAACTTGAATGGTTTTAGCTAAGATTATTAACTCTTTTAGTATGAATGTAGGCAACGCCCCCTAGATAAGAAAGCCGTGAAATGCGTCACGAAACCGTCATACCAAGCAGGTAAAATTAAAAAAGAATTCGAACAACTTGCATGTTTCGATTTCGATGGCTCGTGGAATTATTAACCATTAGTAAACAATAATTATTAATTCTATGAGCCAATGAAATCGAAACATGCAAGTTGTTTGAATTTTTTTCTTTGTTTTGCCTGCTTGGTATGACGTTTTCGTGACGCGTGTCACGGCTTTCTTATCTAGGGAGTGTCAGAAATCATCGGTTTGCGGTCAAATAAACGTTGGAGAATAGTGATTGGTAGCTGAGAGAACTGTGGGCTGCTTATATATACATATATTTTGAAACTTTCACCAAGATTGGTGGGGAAGGCAATAAATAAAAAAATAAAAAAATTACATATAAAGACTTGAATGGGGGGGGGGGGGGAACAAGACTATTTAGTACTGTACTCATCCAATATTGGACATGACAGGGCTTTTAACCGATTCCAGACGCTGCGATTGAACCCCACTCAACAGATCGAGAGGGGCCGGAGCAAGTCCGGACCGCAAGCTTTGGCCCGTCGCTTCATAGGCGAACAAAGTAGAAACTTGTAAAAGGTAACTTATAAAATTTTATTATACGTCTTTTGCAGAGTAAGGAAGGGTCAGAGTTAAGGGGGATAACAGAAAAATATGAGATTGAGATTTGGCCCCCAAAATACAATTTTTGCATTTGGCTAAGGAAAGTTTTAAATGCTTTATTTCTTCCAAATAGGAAAGTTTTTTGAGGGCGAGGTAGGGCGGACACGTGCAGTTGAAAAAAAATAATCTATAGATTGTTTTCAACTCTCTAGATGGATAACTCATATATACATATGTGTGTACTAGATAGTACTAGTCAAGGTTTGATGGTAAACAACTATATAGTTCCATTTGAAATATATTTGAATTTTTAATTAGTTGCTTTTTAATTATTAAGTATTGAAAACGTTATGAATAAGCAATGTCTAAGCAATTCCTAAAAATGTAAGGCGATAGATGGCGCTGTCAGTCGAACCTACTCAATAAATGAAGTGAAAGAATTTAAAGAATTTTAAGCTTGTAATTTCTAACCTATTAAGGTTACTTTTTATCAGTAGTTTAACTAATAATATTAATTGAATAGACAGGGCATTTGTTTGTACATACTACAAACCTCAATTTTTTTTTTGAAAAATATCAATCTTTAGTATTTTTTATTTTTTTTTAATTACGCGGCCTTTAAAAATTTTCCACTAATTTTATTTTTATCAATCTCGCTCTAAAACTCCGAACTTAAAATGTGCTGCATCCAGCTATACATATTTTTAATTGTTTGATTTTATATTTTCATACTTTATTAAGATAGTTTCTTTTATAATTCTTAGATGAATATTTTCCTTCTTTCTATTTTCTCTTCTCTTCTTTTTCGTTTTTTAAGGGGAAAAAAATCACATATTTTCTTTACATTCTTGATAACGGTCATACAAAATATAACAAAAATTATAGACCATTTCAATTTATTTAATCGATAATCACATGCAAAATTTTAAAATTTAAATATTTTTAATAGAAAATTAGATATTTGTAAAAATATTCTTGGATGTTATATTTTACTTAATTATTAAGCATTCGAATAATAATAAAAAAGTACAGATCATATAACTTCTCCCCATGAAGTAAAATATGACTAATTATAACAAAAGATATTCCAGAAATCATTCTATCAGCAGCAGGAGTAGAACTCATCTTCTATGGAGATAATCAGTTCGTAAACCAACGCTTTAAACGACTGGGCTATCGTGACCTCGGTCTGTTAATCTCGAAAACTAAACAGGTTCTATATTTGATTTTAATCATACGTAGTTTTGTTCATTTTTGCGCTGAATTATTTGTACTTAAATTTTTAAGCTTGTGCTTTAATATATACTAGATAGTATCCGTCAAGATTTGACGGTAAACAACTTAAAAATTGCATTAGTAATATGTTTTAATTTGTAATTAGTTGATTTAACTTCATTAAGTATCGAAAACTTGATGAATTGTTATATTGTGTAAGCGATTCCTATAGATATAAAGTGATAGATGGTGCTGTCAGTCCAAACTACTCGACTAATGAAGTGAAAAGATTTTAAGCTTGTAATTTATAAACTATTATGCTTGCTTTTTAGCAGAAATTTAACTAAAAATATTAATGGAAATTTTCTATAGTCTTAACTTTTTTTTTAAACTATCGATATTTAGTATTTTCTAATGTTTTTTTTTAAGTATGCGACCTTTAAATTTTTTCGTTACTTTTATTTTTACCAGCCTGACTTTAAAACATTATTTATATGTTAAACCATGTATATCACGGTGATTTCTTTTATAGTTTTTATGTGAATATTTTCCCTTCTTTCTTTTTTCTCTTCTTTTCTTTTTTTTTTACGGAGAATAATCACATACTTTTCTTAGTATATAAACATATTTTCTTGATAATGGTCAGACAAAAAAAAAAGTTTAGATCAATTTATTTAATCGATAATACATGCAAAATCTTTTAATTTAAATATTTTTAATATCAAATTAGTAATTATTGTAAAGTATTGTCTTAATTGTAAATTAGTAAAGTATTGTCGGGTGCTAAATTTTACTTACCACAGTCGCAATATAAAAAAAAAATAATAATAACAATGCTGAGTATTTTCTGAATATTTTTAAATCACGCGACCTTTATTTATTTTTCACTGTTATTATTTATTTATTCTTTTTTATGAGTCTTACTCTAAAACCACGAACTTAAAATTTGTTGTTTGCAGCTAACGATTTATAATACATATTTTTTAATTACTTGAATTTTATTTTACATTTTTATACATTATTTAATTATTAAATCATGGACATCAACGTCATTTTTCTTTTAGATTTCCTGTTTGAATATATTTCTCTCCTTTTATTTCCTCACCTTTTTTTTTATATATATATATAAAAAATAATAAAATACTTTTCTTTGTATATATCTTAGTATATATATGGCATCTTGTTAACAAAAATTGTAGATCAGTTCAATTTATTTAATCGATAATTACATGCACAATCTTTTAATTTAAACATAAAATTGGTAATTAAAAAAAAATGTTGGATGTTAAAATTTACTTATTTATAAAGTATTCGAATAAAAAAAAATTACAAATTATATAACATCTCTTGAAGTAAAATAAGAAATTATTGAAATTATCTTATCACCAATAAACTAACAAAAATCAATCTGCCCCGAGCGAGCATCGAACCCGCGCTGTCAAAAGCTTAGAACCACAGATTAAAACGTGCGCCTTAGACCGCTCAGCCATTCCGAACTCACACTACTCTGTTCTAAAGCTGGATATGTTGTTTATTTAATATTATGCTTGCGCATTTGTCTTTTTTTTTGCACTGAAAAACATTGATCTTAAGAATTAGCTTTTCGTTTTAATATAGAGGATGATACGATGATTGATATATTATTATTATTATTATTTCATCAAGAATGGCTTTTGTGGCGGGAGGGGGGAAGGGCTCAAGGGGAAAAAAATACGTATTCCCACAACAATTACATACATATATTTTAAAGGGTATAAAATAAAGACGAACAGATGAGAAATTTTTAAAAATTTAAGCTTTTTCATTATCTGGCCTTTATGGAGTAAGGGGGGCAGCTTTTCTTATATGCAAGTTATTTATGTACCGCTTTGAGAGAATCTATATATTGTATTTTCTTTTTAACCAGTTCGCCCTGCTGGCTCATCATCCTTTGAAGAAATAAAGCATTTTTTTTTTTTTTAATTGTGCCAGTAAAGTATCATAATTGGGTGTTCGTTGATCAAACCTGAATATTTTATAGATTATTTTTCTTTTCTGTTACACCCCCCCCCCCCCCAGACACACACATACACTCTAAAAAGGTTAGACAGTGAAAAATATTATCTTTTTAAAAGTTTCTGCTTTGGTCGTCTTTATTTCATCCCCATTTAAAATCTAAATCTCTGTATGTTACTCTGCATTTTTTTAATTTCTTGACCCCTCCCCCCTCCCCCTTTTCCTAAAGGCCATTGGTGGCATATACTTGCTATGAATATTCTTATAAATCCCTTCTGAAGATTCTATGAGGCATTCATAGTTTTCCATTTTTTTGCTTTTTCATCCTATCAAGTATAATTCCTGCAGTAACCATTCCATTGCATTTTATATTGTCTTATCCTTTGTTTTTCACATGTGTTTTCATTTTTAAATATATATCCAATCCATGTAGCGAGTTGAAAAAATATCTACCATTGTATTACCATTTTAATCCCCCCCCCCCCGCCAGTAGCTCCCTTTCTTCAAGAAATTAAAATGTCTTCTGCCAAATATCAAAATTGTGCGTTCATGTGCTAAATTTCAGAGTTTTATCTTATATATTTCAATTATCCCAATCTCAACTGTGCCTCTCCCCTTATCCTTAAAAAAAAAAAAAAAAAAAAGAATAAAAAAAAATAATAATAATAAAATAAAATAAAATAATGGAGAAAACTTTCCACTTTGTTCTTTATATCAACCTTTTTAAAATCTCTCTATGTATAATTGTTTAATTTTCTTGCCCCCTTACGCCCCCCCCCTCCCTCCAAAGGTCATTCTTGGTGAAAATTAACTATTAAAAACTGTAATAACATACTTTGTAATATATATATATATATCGCTGTGAATTTAGCGAATTGAAATAATTTATATATAGTATTATCTTTTTAACCAGCCTTCGCCTCCCCCCCCCTCCTTGAAGAAAAAAAGCATCAAAAACTTCCCCTAGTAAAATGTCAAAACTGTGCCCCCCCCCTCCCCCCCACCAAATTTCAGAATTTTATTTCACATTTTCTGTTAGTCTATAACTCCCCCCCCCCCCATTTACCTTGTAAATAATGAAAATTCTCAACTTTATAAAAATCCCCTTTTTTGTCTTTGGCGGGTGTTTAAATGACATTGACAGGCAAACAGTGAAAATCAAAATGCGGTTTCAGTTCAGCATTCTTTGTATCGGTTAGGAATAACAATAATAATAAAAACAGAAAAAAACTGTTTTTTCTTTTAAACAGCTTTTTTCCCTCTAAAAAATAATGGATTTTTTCTGTAAAAATTACAAAATCCGTATTTTTTACAGAAAAAAACTGTTTAAAAGAAAAAAACAGTTTTTTCCTGTAAAAAATATGGGTTTTGTAATTTTTACAGAGAAAAACCATTTTTTTTACAGAAAAAAAACTGTTTTTTTTAAAAACAGTTTTTTTCTGTAAAAAAAATTGTTTTTTTCTGTAAAATTTACAGATTTTTTTTACAGTGTAGTTATTTTACAGCATTGTAGGAAACAAATATTACTGTTGAGATAGATTTAAAAATAATATGTCCGAAAATTATATAAGAAGTCATAAAAAGTCACTAAGTTGAACTACAGTTTTCAAATTTCATTAGATAGTATACGTTTTTTCGCTTATTCGATGATATAAGAATTGAAATCATGCTATATTTAGAAGTAAGTGTATGAGCGATAAAAGCGAAAGCAATCAGGTCGTTGACCACCATCGTTATGACATTGGCAGACCATGCTCCTTTTTTTTTTAGATACATTTTCTAATATTATGTGGACTTTTCTCATGAAGGACGGAAAAGTCCGTGGTGAAACACTATAAAAAAATCCTGTAGAATTCTCAGAAAATTCCCGTGAAGATTAATACCAATTATCTCTCGTAATTTGTACAACGGAATCCTGATAAATTCATACAGGCTTTCTCTGTATCAAACAGAATTACTCCATGTTACATATAGGGTAATCATGTTAAATTGAAACAGCCTTCTTCATGTGAAATAAAATTCCTCCTTCTTTTTGAAAAACCTGCATTATTACAGAAACAGAGAATCTGTGTATGAAACAGAACTTTTCGATTTGAAACACATGGAATCTTGTTTAGTTAAAGCATTTGTTTGTACAGAAAATGTTATAGTTATAACATTTGTTTGTACAGAATAACTTACCTTTTCGATTACAATATTTCTGGTATTGGCGAAATTATTTATCAGTGAAAAGGGAAAAAGACTTATGATTTTAAAATTTTCCGACAGAGAGGAAAAATGATATGTGAGCAGTGCAACAGAGAAAATTTGTATTTTGTACGAAATAGAGGTATTTTATTAAAAATACAGTAGAATAACTGTTCAAAAAAATTGGTTTTTCTTATGCTGAAGAAATAGGATTTTGTCGCTAACAATGGAATTGATGAAATCCCTTCATTTAGTGTATAAGATATTGTATAACACAAAACTTTTGGAAAAGTATTGGTTTTCCTACACTAATTAAAAACGCATAATAAAAATACGTATAATTGTTACTGGAAAACTGCAAAGAAGAGGATTTGTTTATCGGTTAAATCACCTATTTTGACAATATTTTCATAAAAAATGTTTCATTTTTAAAAAGGAAATTTAAAAAGGATGTTCGATCCTCTGAAACATAAATAAGAATGCTTGCAAAATTTATACATTTTCGAACAAAAAAGACTTTGTGATTACGTGAAAAAGTAGCGAGTTTGTATTTGCTATTGAATGGTTTTGATTACCTCCTTTTTTCCCCCCCTTCTATTTCGTTTATGAAGATATTGTGAGAACCAACTTTGTTATTTCCTGTGTCTTAAAGTTCCGGGTTGAGACAAGAATGATGAAGCTTTCGCAAACCATCTCAGTTATGCTGAACGTTCTGGCTGAATGGATGTTGAAAGTGTTTTACGTATCGTCCTCATTAAAGAATATGTGCGGAGGTGTGATACGAAGAAAGAGGATTTGAGGTTACGTCAAAAATGATTAAAAAAAAGAAAGAAAGAAAATTGCTAAAACTATTCAGTGCAATGCACAAGATTTTTTTCTTCTTTATTTTCTTATTAATATTATTAAGATAGTAGTGCATGGATAGGTTCGGGTTATCCGACCCTAACTCAAAAATTTTATTTAAGGTTAACACAACAGAAAAAAAAAAAAAAAAAAAAAAAAAAAAACGGAATTTTTTTTTTTAAACCGGATGAAAAATAATTTTCTACGACACGAAACCGACCCAAACTTGAAGTATTTAAATACTAAACCGACTCGAAACCACAAGTGAATGAAAAATAATCTATAATTTAATGCACGAAGAAAGATAAGTTGAGATTACGTCAAAAATGATTAAAAAGAAAAAAGAAAGAAAGAAAGAAAGAAAATTGCTAAAACTCTATTTAGTTCAGTGCGATGCACAGGGTTATTTTATTATTATTATTATTATTATTATTATTATTATTAAGTTAGTATTGCATGGATCAGTTCGGGTTATCCGACCCTAACTCAAAAATTCTATTTGAAGTTAACCCGACAAAAAAGAAGTAAAAAAAAAAATATCTTAAACTGGAACCATGGAAATTAACTTTCGTCGACACGAAACCCGACCCGAACTTGAAATATTTAAACCCGAAACCGACTCGAAACCATAAGTGAATGAAAAATAAAATATAATTTAATGCACGAAAAAAGAGGTGTGATACGAAGAAAGAGGATTTGAGATTACGTCAAAAATGATAAAAAAAAAAAAAAAAAAAAAAAAAAAAATTGCTAAAACTCTATTTAGGGCAATGCACAGGATTTTTCTTTCTTTTATTATTATTATTATTATTATTGAGCTAGTCCTGCATGGATCGGTTCGAGTTATCCGACCCTGACCAAAAAATTCTATTTGAAAAGTTAACCCGACAAAAAAGAATGGAAAAATATCTTAAACCAGAACCATGTCAAATAATTTTCGTCGGCATGAAGCCCGACCCGAACTTGAAATATTTAAACCCGAAACCGACTCGAAACCATGAGTGAATGAAAAATAAAATATAATTTAATGCACGAAAAAAGAGGTGTGATACGAAGAAAGAGGATTTGAGATAACGTCAAAAATGATTTTAAAAAAAATTGCTAAAACTCTATTTAGGGCAATGCACAGGATTTTTCTTTCTTTTATTGTTATTATTATTATTATTAAGCTAGTCCTGCATGGATCGGTTCGAGTTATCCGACCCTGACCCAAAAATTGTATTTGAAGTTAACCCGACAAAAAAGAAGGGAAAAATATCTTAAACCAGAACCATGTCAAATAATTTTCGTCGGCACGAAGCCCGATCCGAACTTGAAATATTTAAACCCGAAACCGACTCGAAACTCGAAGTGAAAGAAAAATAATCTATAATTTAATTCAATTATGGCAAAATATTCAACAGTTATATTTCTAATATAAATTTTTATCCTTTATTTAGAAAAATGAACATAAACATACTCATTCATACTCAAATTTGTAGGAATAATATGATTTTATATTTTACAGATAACGTCCTATGAAGTTTCAAGAAATAAGTACCGAATTTAAAAAATAAATAAATAAAATTACAAATAAATAAGTAACGTTGGCGATTTTTTTTTTCTTTGAAAGAATATCTTAGATAAGATTACGCATAAAAAAAAAATAATAATAACATTGCGAGATTTTCGTCAAATTTATGAAATATTTTCATATCTTTCTTTTGACAAGAAAACATGCATGATGCAATTCGAAATATTGCGTTTTTGAAACGATACATTCTAATGAGTATATCATACTTCATATGAATGTATTTTTTTATTCAATTTTATCGCAATAGATTGAACTATTTTGTTTCTTTTGATTACTGACCGATCTAATTCGCGTCCAAAGTAGAAGAACGTCTATTTTTAAGATGAATTACTTTAGGAACTTTTAAATATTTATAGATCTCGAAAAACAAAAGACGCAAAAGTCTTAACCATAACTTGTATAGGGAAAAAATACTTTAACAACAAGTATCTCAATATTGGTAAGAAAAGTGTTCTAATAATATTTAATTACATAATGTGAAATTACTAAAATATATTAAGTAAAAACAAATCACGATATATTTCTATTTATACAATTAGAATGATAAAATATTAGAGTTTTATAATTTTATTAATTTTTTAGCAATAAATTTGAAATTTTATCTCTGAATAGAAGTAAAGTGTGTTTGATAAGTAGATTTGTTATATTTTCTTGTATTTGATGGCCAGAAAATATTGTTCAAGTATTGTTGTCTTTTATAGTTTTTTTTTTTTTTTTTTTAATGAATTAATATTTCATATTAGTTGTTTGAAGTCTAGATTAGAATGTTGAATATTTTTCTATGTAATTGTGGATGGAATTTATTTAGTGCTTAAGGATAAAAATAAATGATAAATAAATTTTCAAATCGAAAATGTTTTTAATCTTATAACGTACTTATGCTTTTTATCACATCACTGCTTCTTTTTCTGATCAATTTAAAGCTTCGTTTGTGAGATTTTTATTTGATTATATTTTTAACACGTATTAGAAAATAACAGAAAATAGATAAGTAATACAATAGAAGATATTTACAAGTTCAATATTACAAAATAAATAAATACATAAATAAATAAAAGTAAATTGGGATAATTTATTTCATGAATAAATGACTTTTAGACAATGATAATACAACTTTAACTCAAAAATAAATTCGATAACTTTAAAGTATATAAACAACAATGATAACTAATGTGTGTAAAACTATGATAACTTTAACTCAAAAATAACTTTTAGACAATGATGATATAATTAATTTGCAAACATATATTTTTGAATTTTACTGGAGATTATAAATATCACATAATGCTTTCATAAAGTGCTTTCTTACAAAAAAAAGTATTAGTCAAATAAAAATCTTTAATACTGTAGCTTAAAAAACAATATATCTAAAACTCAAATCAAATAGACTTTTTATTTATTTATTTTTTCTGTAGAAATATTTTATATGCTTTTCCCGGGATATTACTATTATTTGCATATAACTTTCATAACGTGTATTGATTTATAAGTACAACCCGTGGTGGACAAATTAATCAAAAACAACCTTCTAATTTTAAGAAATGGGAGAGGATATTAATACAAAATGTCAATTATAATAATAATTATGATTTTGATAGAAAATATTTTTTTTAGCTTTTTGTAATTTTAAATTACTACCCTTTAAATCAAAAATTAATGTGCAGTACTTTTTTTTAAGTATTTTTTATTTCATTTCTCCGTTTATTTCTTTACTATAAAAACTAGGCATGCGAAAAACATGTAATTTTTTTTAAGAAGACTTCATATTGATGTTTTAATACAATTATATTCATTTTTAATACAAATTTATTTCATTAATATATTCAAATCCATTTCCGATATTATTTTTAAATACACACTTCAAAAAATAAAAATCTTTATGAAATAAATGCAAATTACTTTATTAAATAAACAAATAATATTAAATAAAGTATAATGCAATCTGAAACACTTTTTACATGGAATGTTTAAACTGGGAGAGACTATCCATTTTAATTACTTTTAACTAATCTGATAATAATAAGAATAATTTGAAATAGCGAGAAAACGCGGCTAGAATTAAAAGAAAAAAAAACATATTAGAACCTTTATTCTTTCTACAAGACATTCAACGTAACTTTGCTTTCGTTCCTCTTTAGAGCTATTATTTTTTCCTTGCCACAAATAAACAAATTTAAAATATAATAACAACGAAAAGTGTTATGTGAATCTTCAATTTGATTCACATAACCAAATTCCATCTTGCTTTTGAAGCAGTTTCCTAAATAAAATTCTATATTTATATTCTGCATAATATGAAATCCTATTTCACTAATCCAAACTATATTCTTGATTAGGAAATCAGGTGACATTTCTATTTGTCTGAAATATACATTAAATATGTAAATATAAACCTTTGAATTCAAAATGAAAAATAAAACAAGTTCTAGCAACAAAACCGACCAAATCTCCAATTTTTTTTTAAAAAGAGAGGTAAGTATAAAGTGTATACAGAATACTATATATAGTTAATAAATAATTAACCAATTCAAACATCAAAACCGAAGCTCCAATTCAGAGACGGCTCACAGCCTATTTATTTATTTATTTATTTATTTAAATGCGGGATGCAAAAAATACGCGGGAACGAAAATAATACTAATAAACATGGCAAATTTGCCAAAATATAACGTATGAAACGTCAATCAAATTTGTTTCCATCGTGTGAAATCATCTATACAAAAAGCAGGATTTTTTACTTTTGAGCTACTACGGATAAAATATGTTCTTTTACATAAGTCCAGAAGCTAGGACACGTTCTGATTATAAATAGTTGCTTTATCTGTCTTCTGCATCCTATAACGCGCAAGGTTGCTGAACTCTAGAACAAAGCAACCTTGTTTTGTACATTAAAATCCCAGGAATCCTAACGATTACTGGGAGGAAGACCTGCTTTTTCAATGACCCTTTGCCATATGAGGCCAGGAAGGGAACCATATACACCCCTGTGAAAGGTAGGAGGGAACTCTAGGTGTACCGGTACCGTGTGGAAAACGTTCTGGTACACCATTGGACAGGGTAGCAGCTGGGGACAGGAGGGTATGGGGAGTTTTGTCACAAGGTGTGAGTGTCTATGACATTTTTTTCGTATGTTAGAGAAAGTGACAGTAGTATTGCGTTGGAAAGGTATTAGCCGAATATTGTGTATTTGCTTTTGTGATGTCTTTGACAGCTTGCAACGGATATAGGATGAGGTACGTTCCTTTTGCTTTGTAAACCTAGTTTTTAAAGGGACAGGCATGCATGTTTAAAGGGACAAAATGCATGTTGTAAACAAACCAAATCTACGATTGTATTATGATGTTGTTATTCTTTGAATTACCAACTTATTTTAGCTACGTATAAATTATTGGATGTACTAGATTAATACAAAAATATAATAGCCGTTTATTTCGTGCTCTTGTGTATAATGAGCGTTATAAACAAGACAGTATTACGTTGGAATTGCATCAGCTGATTATTGCGTATTTGTGTTTGTGATGTCTTTTACAGCTTACAATGGATACACAATGAGGTACGTTTCTTATCACTTTACAAATCTTGTTTTTAAAGGTCCGAAATGCATGATTAAAGCGATGAAAATGCATTCTGTAAACGAAACAAATCAACGATGGTATTTGTATTATTATGATTTTGTTATTATTCGAATTACCTTCTCATTTAAGTTGCGCATGCATTACATGATTCAATGGAATAATATTCGTCTATCTTAATATTTTAGTTTTTAATCAGCGTTATAAACAAAAAAAAACATATCACAATTGTATGAGATTATATTTGTGACTGTGCGCATACTGATAGATGAAAGTTGCATGAATGATTTGTTGTGACGGATAATATCGGATATAACGAACTGTTACATCTATTTTTTTAAAGTAGAATATCATATTTGCTCTTACGATAATTGACAGTTCACCTTGAACATGTAATGCAATTGCATCATTAATGTCGGTATACAAAATGTACTGTTATGGGTCCTGTCCCCTCACATAAAAACACGCGCTCGCAAAATGGACAAAATGCATCATAGTATTTGTCTCAATATGTGTTACAAGCTAATATGCAGAAATATATTAGGCGCTCATCTGAGTGTTCTTATTTAAAACGAAAAATTTAAGCAAGTAAACATGTAAAGTTTGCATGAGATTATATGTGCTGTGAGTGCATATTATATGAAAGTTTCACAAATCACTTTAACGTGAATGGCTTGGATTCCGTAACTTACGTTGAAGTGTTTTACAACTGTAATAAGAAAAGTAGAATACAATATGAAACAGATGCACCATTCGCCCTCAGTCCGCCATCTTGTTTTTAAAATCAAAACACATTTGTTTTGTTCTCATTTCCAAAATAATTTTCATCCATATTTATTTATTATAAACACGTTATTTAATTTAATTGACTAATTTATTTATATTTAATAATAAAAGTTTAATAAAAAAGAAAAAAAAACAAGCTGGCGGACTGAGGGCGAATGGTACATCTAAGCCTCAAAATGAATTGTTAAGGAGCAAAAAGTATATACCTTTTTATGTAACACAAATGAATAATTTAAGGTAAAGCTGAATTCAAATTCAAAATGGATACTTTATGGCAAATTCCTAAATTCATTCTTATTCGCAAGCACATTGTGGTTTTTATTAAGAAACTATGAAATCGATTTGTGTTTATCATTCCTATTTATTAGCTCATGTTAAAACATTTGTTTATTGTTAAATGTATCTTCTGTAAGCAATGAGTTTGTGAAATGTTATTACTGGTTGCGTTTTAATTAAAAATTTGGTATTTGCCTTAAATCTGACTTTGACTGCTGAAAATGTCCTAAAAATAATTGAATATGTAGTTTACATTTCTGGAAATATAGTCTCTGTTCGTTTTAATTTATTACATAAACCATGTTATTTATTTATATGCATCATGTAATAAATCTTCGATATGCGTTGTTAAGTAAAGATAAACAAAATATAGCCCGATTTTTGAATGCTTTATTCATAACAAAATAGAAAAGCATAGATCCTATTTTGATAAACATTATTTTCTAAAAAACATTAACATGCAAGATTTACATGATTCTTTGCATTTCTAAAAATTTTCATTGTGTTTGTCAAAAATGATGTATTCTATGGTCATTGAGTTTTTGCTTTGAAGTGTTATTTTATCCATTTTATTTTATTTGAAAGTAATTCTTTCAATCGCCATTTGATGTTTCAGTTACAACAGCTGTTATAAACAATATAATGTATGCATTTTAAATACATTTAGTCGATTCTATAGATGTTTTGTTCATTTTAAAAAAATGATATTACATTACTTTTGGTTTGCATTTAATTAATTTGCCAATGAATAACTTGAAACTATAAATGTAAAAAAAAAAAAAAAAAAAAAAAAAAAAAAAAAAAAAAATAGTTTGTAAAACTAAATAACTAAAGTAATTTAAAAAGCGTACTGATTTTAAAATCATGTTTAATTTTTTTTTCTGCAATTGGGTTAGTCTAAGCCAGCCATACTCAACCTCCGGCCCGCGGGCCGCATGTGGCCCGGCGACCTTTTATGTGCAGCCCTAGACACATAATCATTAATCCCTATTTATAAAATTGAGATGAGTATAAAAAGTTTTTAATATTTTCACTGCTTTTTTATATATTTTCATGGGAAGACAAATTCCTGTTATTTATAACTTACTAATTTAAAATCACCTTAAAATATCTTAAATGACGTTTCCTTAGTCAAAGTTCTTTTTACATGTAGTTTTACTTGTGCTATAGTAGTCTATACATTTCTTAATCCTGAACACTAAGCAAATATTATTCCAAATTAATTTAATTTGCACTATATATTTCTACATTTAAAAGAAAAAGTTTTTGCATTGAGGAAAAAAAAAATGATTTATTAGTGATTTATTATCCCTTGATTTTTTTTTTTTTTTTTTTGAGAATTTGGAATTGCTGCATTGTTATATTGTTACGTTTTATAATTATCATATAGCTAATAAGGCATATTATGGTTAAATATTGTTTGCAGAAAAAATTGTCAGCAAAACGTTTTATACCACTATTTCAAAAGAACAATCTTCACGGCATTTGTAATAGAAATCTATATTTTTATATATTAATTACAAGTGTGTTGCGGCCCGCCTAAAGTTGCAAATGTATGTCTGCGGCCCGCGAGAAAAAAAGGTTGAGTACGGCTGGTCTAAGCGATAAAGATTTTTTAATTTTAATCCTGCACATTTAAAACTTTTAAAGCTTGTTTATTAAATAAATAATGAAGTTACATTTTTAAATAATAATCTTATATATTGTAGTAAAGTTTTTTCTTCAAAATTTAAAGAAAACAAGTTGGAAATTGTACGTCAAACGTTACAAACGAGGTGCGTTCGTACGCACGTTTTAGAATTAAATTCATGATATCCCGTGCGTAGAACGGGTTAAACAGCTAGTTAAGTATATATTTTATGACACTGTTCATACAAATATCTTAACTAGTTATATAAATATTCAGATATATATGTATCAGCTAGTTATATAAATATTCAGATCTTGATGATTTTTAATTCTGTGAAATGAATTATATCGTCTGCAGATTAATTTCTGTCATAAAATAAGTGTCTCGGTCGCTTGACGATTTAACATCCATCGGAAGCTTCTCTAACAAGAAAGCACCGATTTAAAAAAAAAAAAAATTCAAATTTCTTAATAAATATTTTTATTAAAATCTCCTAAAGTTTTGATTCGATTTTAATAAAATTTGAAATGTCTCGACAAAATTCTGCAAAGATAATATATTTTAAATTGCAAACCATTTGGTTGGGTAGTTTTTGCGTTGTTATATGCGGACAGACAGACAGACGGACGGACAGACAGACAGACGGACGGACAGACGGACGGACCAAACGACGACTATAGGTGCTACGTATTTATATAATTACGAACGCACCTAAAAATGAGTATTTTAGGTATTTGTTGGGATAATTAATGAATGATTTGTGAGAAAAAAAGGTTGAGTACGGCTGGTCTAAGCGATAAAGATTTTTTAATTTTAATCGTGCTCATTTAAAACTTTTAAAGCTTGTTTATTAAATAAATAATGAAGTTACATTTTTAAATAATAATCTTATATATTGTAGTAAAGTTTTTTCTTCAAAATTTAAAGAAAAAAATGAGTATTTTAGGTATTTGTTGGGATAATTAATGAATGATTTGTGAGAAAAAAAGGTTGAGTACGGCTGGTCTAAGCGATAAAGATTTTTTAATTTTAATCGTGCACATTTAAAACTTTTAAAGCTTGTTTATTAAATAAATAATGAAGTTACATTTTTAAATAATAATCTTATATATTGTAGTAAAGTTTTTTCTTCAAAATTTAAAGAAAAAAATGAGTATTTTAGGTATTTGTTGGGATAATTAATGAATGATTTGTGAGAAAAAAAGGTTGAGTACGGCTGGTCTAAGCGATAAAGATTTTTTAATTTTAATCGTGCACATTTAAAACTTTTAAAGCTTGTTTATTAAATAAATAATGAAGTTACATTTTTAAATAATAATCTTATATATTGTAGTAAAGTTTTTTCTTCAAAATTTAAAGAAAAAAATGAGTATTTTAGGTATTTGTTGGGATAATTAATGAATGATTTGTGAGAAAAAAAGGTTGAGTACGGCTGGTCTAAGCGATAAAGATTTTTTAATTTTAATCGTGCACATTTAAAACTTTTAAAGCTTGTTTATTAAATAAATAATGAAGTTACATTTTTAAATAATAATCTTATATATTGTAGTAAAGTTTTTTCTTCAAAATTTAAAGAAAAAAATGAGTATTTTAGGTATTTGTTGGGATAATTAATGAATGATTTGTGAGAATTAATAATATCAGCCACAAATCATGCAAAATTTGTGGCTTGCATAGTTTTGAATTTTTTTTAAATTCAAAATTATGCATTTAGAATATTAAAATAAATAAATAAAGTATTTAATAAGGTATTTAAAATTAATTAAATAAATTGTGAATGTAAACATGTGTAAACAAGAGCTTTGGTTTTCGATTGACATTTATACTGACGAAGAGCTTCTATAAAGCTTGAAACGTCTACAGTAATTTATTTTAATTATTTGATATTAACGTGTTTTTTTTTTTTTAATTTTATAAATATCTTATTTTAAATATCTTTTTAATTTTAAAATTCTTATTGGGACGTAATATGTTTAATTATTTGAAAATTCATTGTTTGTTTAAATTTTAATTGAAAAATACATATGATTATGTTGTATTTGAATGGAGCTGTGTTTCGAGAGCACCACTTTAATCCAGGAGCGTCATTTCAGAGTTTGCTTTGGGGGGGGGGGGGGGGGGGGATTCTTTCTTTGGATTAGTATATCCAGATTTTCTATTCAGTTAAAATGAGCTTTTTTTCTTTTATTCATTTTTCATACATTTTTTCAAAAGAATATTGTTACTGTTATAATGTATTTACGTGCTATTATTAATATATTTCTAAAAATAAATTAAAATTTTCAACTAATAACAAGCAAGCAAAGAAACGTGAATAATAATAATAATATTGAAAAACTCCCTACTCTGTTCTAAATGGCGTCTTAGCTTTAATTTTTACCAAGATAAATGTAAAATTACTGTATCATTTTGTGTGAGTGTAAATTTCGGTAACTGGGAAAAAAATTGACAGAAAAAACAAGAGTGGAAAAAAAGTGACAAGGAATTGATAAATATTGAACTAATTGATAAATAAGGGGGACAGCTTTGGGATTAGGCTGCTGTCCGCCATCTTGTTTTTTAAATTAAAACATATTTGTTTTGTTTCTCATTTCCAAAATAATATTCACCCATATTTACTTATTATAAACACGTTATTTAAGTTTATTGACTAATTTATTTATATATAATATAATACATAATAAAAGTTAAAATGTTTTGATTTAACTTGATTATGTCAACAAAACAGATGTTTTGATTTATCGCCCGCGGTCAGCCATCTCATTTTTTTAAATAAAGATATTCCATCTTGTGCTGCGTTTGGAGCCTTGCCAACATGTTATAGTGAAAAAGTTCCAAGCTGAGCATCGTTCCCAAGTGGTTCAGTTGGTAGAACGTCAATACGTATACTGATGACTCAGGTTCGAGTCCCGGCTTGGGTACTTTTTCACTATGTTGGCTATACGCCTATTAAGCAATTAAAATTGATTATTACAAATTTAAAACATTTTGCTGAAGTAGACTAAGTAAGTATATTTCCCACGGAAAAGTTGTTATTGCATAGTTTTTATTTACACATTTACAAAGACATCGAAAGACAACGAATCCAATACAGGCTAATTGGATCAGGGTTGTTTTGGTTTTAACCAAGGGTGGCTTTAACCATGGTTAAAACCGGTTTTAATCGTACTTGTCAAGATATGTTTTGACCATCAGTGCTCAAAACTAATTTTGATAAATAATATAAATTAACATTTATTTTGATAAATGATAAATTTAGTGCAATATTTGGAAGGGTTTGTCAAAATAACATTTACCAATATTTAATACCACATTTGACAGTGTTTGCAAGTATTTTACTTAGTATTATATACTTTAATTTTCATTTTCAGCACAACATTTTATTTTTTAAAGATAAGACACTATCATAAGTATTGAAATATTTTTAATAATAATTTAATTACATATATCTACTTTTATATAAAAGAAGTTAAGGAAACTAAAATCACATTAAGCAAAATAATTTTATTTAGAACTCAAAAAATAATTACAAGTGTTGTTGTATTAAGCTAAAGAGGATTTCATAGTTTATTCTGGGTGAGACCAAAATTTGGAAAATAATCTTTTTACTGATGTAGAGCTAGCACAACTATTCATCGGATGCGTTATGAAATTTACAAATTCAAAATCAATATTTTTGTATTAGACATTAGACATTAGGAAAAATAAGATTTATGAAATGTATGTTTCTGCGTGAAATATTATTACATAAGTCACCAAAAATTTCATCTATATTTAATAATTATTATTAATATTAATTATATATAATATATACTTTAATATTCACAAAAATATACACTGCAAAAAAAAAGTGTTGATTTTACAGTATAATACTGGCAGTCGGGATGTTAGTATTACAGTCAAACCTCGTTAACACGAACACGCTTAACGTGAATTACTTTTAGCACGAACTGTTTCCGATTGACCCGTCCAGTTGTATGTAATGTATCTAAGTTCACTACTTTTAACACGAACAAAAAAAGTTTCCCCTTGAGTGTTCGTGTTAACGAGGTTCGACTTATACAGTAAAATAACACTTTTTTTTTTTTTTTTTTTTTTTTTTTTTTACAGTGTATATTTTGGGCCAAAGTTATTTAATAAGAGTTTTGACCACTTTTAAGTAGTTAAAACCAATTTTGACCAGTTTTAGTCGGTTAAAACCAGTTTTGACCCCTGCCCTTGTTAAAATTAATTTTGACCTGTCAAAATTACAACCCTGCTATGGATGTTTACTGTGTGAAGTATGTTTTTAATAAAGTTACATCGTTTCAGACTATACGAAAATTAATTTTCTTACTTAAAACGCTACTGTAAATTTATATGAGGTATATATTGTTAGTCTGTCAAACTA
The DNA here is from genome assembly GCA_963931845.1 of Maratus michaelseni. Lineage (NCBI taxonomy): Eukaryota > Metazoa > Arthropoda > Arachnida > Araneae > Salticidae > Maratus > Maratus michaelseni. The sequence goes on from OZ007591.1 coordinate 211,087,041, forward strand.
AACTACAACTTAAATGTCACTGAAGCTGACCACGTCTATTGAATATGGCATTGTTGTCTTTGTAATTCAATTAAATGGTCTAACAAAAGTTATTGAATTCATGACAGTGTAATGGTAAGACATTTTTAATTATATAAGAACATTACCTATATTACCAGGTTGTATATTTATCAGAAAATTAAAATGCTCAGCTCGTACATTGATATTATTATTTATAATAATAAATTTTGTTGATTAGGAAAAACAGCATTTGACCGATCCAATCTCTTTTATAAGACTATAAAAGAAAACCGATTCTTAATTCAAAGATAATAACACTGGAATGACAAGCAACAATTATAACCAAGGAAGTAAATAATGTGAAATAAAAAATAACTTATTCCTTCTAGGTTATCATTCATTATAAAATAGAAATTATTGCAAATGAAGTTTAATCATGAAAACTTGGAAAACGAAATTTACTAATATCTCATATTGTTGAAAAGAAGCTAATAAATACAAACCAGTTAAATTTATCGTTATGCAAAGTAATTAATGATAAAGTAATGCATGATTGTAAACACTTCTGCTCTTTTTTCCTTCACATCAGAATTTCTGAAAGATGATATTTCAAAGAAAATAATAGAAAACAAGATGAGCACCTGCAAAACAAAATCCAGGGAGGCGCAAGAATTTGAACAGAGATGTCTGTATTCCGCTTCCAATGTCGCTATTTCTTTTGAAAGATAATGTACACATAAAGTAAATTAAACCGAGTTTTTTTTTTTTTTTTTGCTAGAAATACACGTTTAATGTAATTTAATTTTTAAATATATAAACATGAAAAAACAATGCAGAAATGTAACAAACAACACATATTAAAAATCCGGAAATAAGCTTCTACCGGCTTTTCTCAAAATAAAGAATTCAAACAGTTTACAACTTTTTTTCATTAGGGGAAGCGGAATCCCCTGTGAACCCACCTCGTTTAAGCTTATTTTTAACACATGAACGTAAATTTTTTTAATGGGGGGGGGGGGGGGGCAAGGGGAAAACCTCCCCGCCTATTTAAAAATGTTTTTAGTTGTGTTTTCTGTTTCAAACAACCTTTAGTTCCTTTTTCTCGTAGTGTTTAATTAATTTAATTCATTTGAGAAGAATTAATTTTATTTAATTTTCCATTCAAAATCATGAGAGAGAAAAGAAAATTGAATTTAAAAATGGCAATTGGTCTTTTTCCCCCTTAACAGACTCCCATGGAAGGAAAGAAAAAAATATTGCCACCTGACGCATTTTACTTCCATGCAGACTCCTAACATTTTAATTTACGGCAACACGTAAAGCTCCTGTTTCCTGTGCAAAAGAAATAAAGTCTCAAATTAACCAGTTTTATCACTGACTTTCCAGACATCCTCTCCTGTCCTGACTATAAACAGGGCATATGTGATACCTTTCTCTGCTACCTTCTCTACGGGAGGCAAGACAAAATAACAACAACAAGCGTTATCTTCCCCGGCTGGGAGGGGCCCACAGGTGGCCATCCAATTGGAAGCACAGTGCTTTGCTTCAAGGTGATGTGGCCACATGTGCGGCCTCTCGAATTACAACTGCTTCTTCCCCCCCTCCCCCCTTTGCGGTGTGGAAAAGAGAGCGTTCCCACGAAGGAGTCTCGCCCCCACGCCTACAATGTGATCCTTTGTCCGTCGACCTCGTTCTTTACCGTTGCAAAAACAAGGAGGTGATTTTTTTTATTCCTTGATATATGTGTGTATGTGTAGGCTGCCATATAACATGAAAATCGCCATGCTTGGCTTAATATAAGATATTTGGGGCCTAGCAATGGGAATTAATTTTATTTTTCGAGAACAGAATATATTATGTTTAAAGTCAGTTTTTTTTTTTTTTTTTTTTTTTTTACTACTGATAAATTATTTATATCTACGTTTTTTTTTCCTCAACAACTTCTGTTAATATTGTTGGTATATTTAATAGATATTTTCTGCGATATCTATTTTTTTTTTCGTACTGCTTCCTAATAGATGTTACAAATAGGATACATTTTATGATTTTAGTTTGCATAATGTAAGCATATGTAAAACATTTAAAAACAACGTAGAATTTCTTTGACATTTGTTCATACTTTACTTGTCTGTTGAATTACAGTTCTTCTTAAGTTACTTTTAAAATTTGATTGCTTTTTTCATTATAATAGATTTTTTAAAATTAATTTAAATTTTGATTTCATTTAGAATAATATTTTTTAAATAAAACTGTATATAAAGGTTACAGTTTAATAAAGAATCAACGGACATGAAAATGTTTAAATCATGGAATTGACAGATGTAATAACATCATACCATATAGATATATAAATATTTATATATTATTTACAACAGAGGCGAAATAAGCATGATAGTATATTTATATGAATTAATTTAAGTAATTTACTTGCATCAGTTATACAATTGGGCTTTAATTTTGATACTATAAAGCTGCTTTTCATCTAATTATTGCCTTTGTATTTGCAACTGGGTCATTTTAACTCAAAAAAAAAAAAAAAAAAAAAAAAAGTAATTTACAATTAGTGTTCTTTTTACTAAGCCTTTTGCGTTTTACAATGTTTTAATATTTAAAACGAATTCAGAAAAAAATTATAGTATACAAATAATTATTGAAAATTTTGTGGCATCGGATGTATCTTGCGATGTTTTTGAACACTTGTCCTTTCCCCTAATTACCACCAATTAATATCGCAAGTCAAGGTAATTAAAACGGTTATTTGTGGCGAAACAACTAGTTTTAATACATGAAAGGCAATCGGTCTAACCAGAAAATTCACTATTGAATAAACTAAATCATTCCAACAGACCGACTGCTGTCATCCGGAAGATTAAAACAAAGACCATAGAATAGACGGTATAAGTAGAAATGAAAACTTGCAATTTGAAGTTTTATAATTTGCGAAGTTATTCATTAGGTTTATCAAATTGCGGTCTGTGAACCGTTTATATCTGGTGTTTGCAATATTGTAAATTGTTAGTTTCATTCGAAAAATACTGGCAAAATAAATATTTTTATTTTTCCGTAAATGTTATGTTTATTTATAGTTATAGTTATTTAATGATGTCTATAATGAATCTTTTTTTTTATCCGGCTTTACCTCATTTAATGTGTTATACAACGTTAATAACACATGGATACAGCAGTAATGCCATTTCAAAACTGTCTTGGGAAGGGGGGGGGGGGTTGCAGAATTTTTTTTAAATCTTTCGTGCACTGCTGAGAAACAACTGGTACACTTTTATTCTTACATACATTTTTGACATTAGACAAAGTACTCATTTATGATAAATGTGTCACACTTTGAGAGAATGTTGCTGTAGTAAGGCTTTAGGAAATATTATGGATTATTATTGATTTCTGTGCTTAAAGTATTTATGTAATGGTAATGTTTCTATTTTAATCGAATCCCACAAGTTACTTCAGTTTTTATACGATTTTTGAAAAAAATTTCTTGAGTCTGACCTGTGATGAATGATACTCTTTGAAGTATTAAATTCCATGGAAGGGAGGCAAGTGCCTTCCTAGCCTCCTCGAAATGCGCTCCCGGAATACAGTAAATAACGATCTGAATAAATTTACAAATACTATTTCTCTGTCATACCGTTCTCTCTCTCTTTGAAGACGTTGATTTCGAATTTAAATGTTATAGTAGTGGCGATTAGAAAGAAGAAGAAGAAAGAGAAAAGACTACTTATTTAATATCATGCCAAAACCTTGCAGCCCTTTCGTGGAATTCTTTATAAAAAGAAAGACCTTTCCAACAGATAACTAAGAAAGCCATTAATGGGAGGGGCGAAATAGGGAAGAAAGCAGTTAAAACACACAGCTTGCCGAAGAGCAGGACGGAAAATGACAGCAACAGATGCCTTTCAAAAGCCTACCGCAACTTTTCACCTTATAGCGTGAGTCATCAGTTGACCCTTTACCCTGGTTTGTTTTCTTACAGAGTACTGTGGGATTTACAATGAGGAGGTGTCGTCATCAAGTTATCCTGCTTTTTGCTGCAGACTTCATTTTATTTTATATCATTTTTTCTTTCTTTTTAATTTCTCTCTTTATGTGAGGTGGTTTTCACTTACATCTGGGTTTTACCCTTCGAGTTGGAATGTTTGGATAAGGATGGCATGGTTATTCCACTTGTTAGATTTGGGAGCAAAAGGGGGATTAATGTGTGTCTTAATTAATGCCGTGAGACTGTTTTGAAACACATATTATTTTTATATTTCGTTTGTGGTAATTGTCTTTTTTATTATGTATTTCTTATGGATGTGAATTCTTTTATAAAAGCGAAATGTGATTTGAGTTCAGTGAACGAAAATTTTGTTCACAATTCAAGAGGATTTTCTTTTTTGCACTGATGCAGATCATGCAATTTCACAAGAAAAAGTATTCTGCTCCTTCTCTTTCTCTCTTTCCTTTCCTTTTTATAGTTGGGAACATTATTAATCGATAGGAATCAGTTATGGTCATATAGTTCTAGTCAAGAAAGAAAGAATTTTCAAAAAGAAAGTGGTTATAGAATTTTTGTTATATATTGAGAAAATCTTGAAACCCGCAGACAATGACAGAGACATGTCGCGGCAATTCCATCCATTGTAGCTGTCACGTGATCAAGGTAGACTGCAAGCAGCGACAATTACTGGGAACAAGACTATCTTGATCACGTGACAGCACAGTGCTGCAGCCTGTGTCTTTCGTTTGCTGCGTGAAAACCCCATATTGAGACAACCCTACATCATCAACCGTGCCTTGCATTCTATACCCAGGAAGCTTCAAGTTTCCCCTGATATTGGATAACGAGCACACAAAGCCTGGAACAAGATGGATTGTCCTAATTGTAGAAAACGTACCACATTAGAAGTATTTAGTACATTTTTAGCTTGTAGCATTTTTTATTTTTACCTCCTAGGTTGTTACATATTTTTCTATCTGGACAGCAAGCAAACCAGCGATAAGAGGTCAAAATGTCCTCCCGGAACATTTGGAATTTTGTGTATATTATTAATTATGCACAAAATGGTTTAGAAGTGCAATCCCCTCCCCTTCCCCCGGAACTTCATAATGTCACAGCGTAGCAGCAGGAATCTCTACACTGGAAAAATATCTGAATTCAACACTGAACACATCCTGCACATTTTACAATTTCATTCGTGAGACTTTTAAGTTTTTAATACATTCTGCATTAAATTTATTCTGTAAATTTTTATTGAGGTCTTCCTGCATACGTGAAAATATATCGGTCGTTACTTGATACTGCATGCTACCTGTTTGCCTTGAGCCCGATAAGTAGTATTAGACATGTAGTGATGAGGTGGTGTTCATTCAGTCAGACGGCAACTTACAAAGAGCAGCAATTGCCTCTGCATTATACAGAGTTAATACATGGCAATAAAAGGGCAGTCAAATAATATTCGCCTCAAGTAGTAAAGTATCGAGAGGACATGAGATATTTTGATCCAAATAATTCTGATTTTCCTTATCTTTTTACGTACATTCAACCAAGAAAAGAGAGGGGGAAGGGGGGGGGGATCGAACACGCATTACCGTATGGCCAGAATTAAAACATCCCTACTACGACCTCTCCATATATTGAACTACTGGGTGTATAAGCTTCAAATTTTGTGCACATACTATTCAAGACATGGGGAAATGGATTACGTGAAAAATATTTAGTTTCAGAAATCACCGAGAGATGGCGCTGCACAATTATACATATGTTGAAAAAAAAAACACAAAAACACATTGTAAATACATTTTATTTGAACGTATTAAACATTCGTGTGACAAGGACTTTATCAACGCAGGCAGGGAATGCTGCTCAATACAGCTCCTTTCTTGAAGATGTAAAATCCTGCCTGTATACAGCTTGTTCAATTGCAGATCGTAACTAATCGGCTGCGATGCTTCTCACATGCAGAGTGAAAGCTTCTTTCAAATCTGCAAAGATTACCAGTCGTCCTCGATAAACCAGATTTTTAAAATATCCCTACCACTAAAAATCACACGGATTAAGATCTTGAGAACGCGAGATGGCCAGGTTGTCGAAAATGCATGACAGATTACTCTGTCATTAGTGAAACTTTGCCGAAAAAACTGCTGCACACAGAATCCAATGTGTGGAGGTGCTTCATCTTGCATAAAGATAATTGAGTCAAGACATTCCCGTTGTTGCAAATGGAATACAAAAAAGTGTCCAGAATCATTTTGTACCTGTTGGCCGCCACTGGGCCATTGCGAACAGCCTCTTCGAAAAAGAAAGGTCCAAGAACCTTCATGCGTACAAACCACACATTCACAGTTTTTTTTTTTTTTTTTTTTTAATTATTATTTTTGTCTTTACTTCATATTTTCTGTTGTACAGCGCCATCCATCGGTATTTCTGGAACTAATTATTTTTTCGAGTAATCCGTTTCTTCATATCTTGAATAGTATGTACACAAATTTTTTTAGCTTATACACTAAGTAGTTCAATATATAGAGAGGTCAAAGTAGGAGTACTTTAATTCTGGCCACCCTGTTACTAAATTACTCAATTTCGCAGAAAAGAGTAAAAACTTCCATTCGATTGAATCTTCTTTAAATTTATAATTGGTTTTAGGACCGCCTACAAATAGCAGCAACACATGAGAAAACAAGTCCAAACTCTCAAATTAATACCAAAATATTAATTTTCACGAACTTTTTGCGAATAGTTTGAAGAAATTTAGTGTTTAAAATTGAATTAATTTTAGAACATAGTTGAAAGAAAGTAAAACCCATTACTCAAATTCAAATTCAACTAGTTAATTTCAAATTCATCCCCATTTATTATGTGGTCATTCAAACCATAGGTGGTCTTTTAAGCGTAATAAAAAAAAAAAAACGAGGTGGTGAGCTGAAATTTTGCTTACACGTATTTAAAAGCCCATAGAAACTCAATTCAACAAAAATGTTTAGTAATTATAGTTTATACTTATTTCGTTTATTTGTTTTATAATTAATAGTATATAATACATATAAATCATAACAATGCGTGAAAATCAGATAATCATGTTTAGAATGTATATGTTCTGAATGCATTGAGTTTGAATCTGTTTAATAATTTCATTACCTTTCCTTAAAATAATTTTTTTAATTTAATTTTATTTATTTTTTAAATTACGAAGGATATTAGATTACTGTTTATTAAGTTTTTCTAATACTTGATCGAATTTTACTTTATTTAGCAATCATAATTTTTGCTTTTTATTTTCAGGTTTTAAAATTTTCGTATGTTTTCCTTATTATTTTAATTTCCTGCCATTCTCATATTTATATTGCTTCCTTTTCTCATGCACGGTGTGTTATTTTATGGTCAACTGAAAAGTATTTATTTATTATAGCTTTTCTAATATGTTGTACAAATATTCTCATAATACTGGCAAAAACAATGATGAACAAATCAATAATATCTAATGAACAAAATAAATTTGAAGAAGGGAAAAAATAGTGTTTTCATAGTTTTGTATTAAAACTCACTTGCAGCATTTTTCTTCTCTTCAGGTTTTATTTGACATGTTCCACCGTTTTTTATATGACAGAATTTTGCGTCTTCTCAACATATTTGTTGCTTTATTGCTTTTGAAACCTACGATAGAAAAATAATTTGTCACGATCATAAATAAACTTCTACATTTGCGTACTAGTTCCTTTTTGTTTTCTCTAGGAAAAAGTTTTAAAAACTGTAGTTGATTTGTGTACATATTGGCATTATTTTTTTTTTCTTCTTCATAGCACAAAACTTACCGTCACGGATATCTATCTGTCCGTTCAAAACAAATCTCCTGTTTATCCTGCTGCGGTTCTCCGGTTTTTTTCCTCTTTTTCCGGGAGATCATTCTATCGAGCAATCATTCGCCAATTCCTGGTCGATCAATAATAAAAACATGAAATTCCGGAGCAGTTTAGTCCTCCTTTTATCTCCTGAAGAATGATTTTGGCGGTTCGGCGGCTCTCCCGGTTTTTATTGGCGATAAATATTTTATTATAGGCGTGGGAGTCGTGAAAGCCCACAATTAAATACCCCGTGGCGAAGTGCAGTTAGAAAAAATTATGGCGTTCAATTAAAGATTCGCTTTGCACAGAGCTTACCTGTTTTATTGCCCCGATCATAGATGTAACTATTCTTTTAATGTGCAAGGCAGTCGAGGAATTTTGTCTGTGCTGGCATTTTAGTTTGAAATAACACGCATCATAACAGCAACTTTTGTTATTTCTTTGTTTTGAAGTGGGGCCTTATTTTTTTGGTTAGAAGTAATGAGGATTCTTAGATGAAGGATTTTATTCTGAGTATAATTTTGCTGCTCCAAACTTAGAGATTTGTTTGGTGTAAATGAAATAAATTTTTAAATGTGACGAGATAAGCGAATGTTCTGCGTTAACTCAGATTTTATTTTATAAGTTTAAAAATTTAGACTATTTTTATCATTAGTCATACATGATATACATCAATGGATAGTGTAAAAATCAAGGTTTTTAAGAATTGTAATTGTTCTTATGTTACGCTTTCAATGTTGTAGTAACTCCTCTATACCGACCCGATAAAAGATGGTGAGTGGTAGCGAGATCGGATCGCTGGCACAGAGAATTTCTCGTATAAATTAGAAAATAGAATTTATTGCATACCAATATTAATTCTAATGAAAATATGTACAAGAAAGTTAATTACAGCATTTAATTATTTTTCGTGAGTCAATCGCTTATAAATTAATGACCTCTTGACTCCAAGTGTAACTGAAACAAACAAAAGTCTCTAAACATTACAGACAGTCGTGACTACAAAACAAAGTTCATTCGGACCAAGGCTCGTCCGTTCCTTCTCTTCGGAAGATCTACTAATACTCGTTAATTCTGAGTCTAAGAACTCTCACTCTCGCACTTGGTGTGCTTTTTCACTTCGCTGGGATTTTCAGCGGATACCTGCTGTATCAATTCTAGAGGTCGGACCTCACTAGCGCTTACACCACGCTGAGTTAGAAACTGACGTTTCCTTTTCCCTTCTCCAGAGAGTCAACACTCTCCTTTTCGATCTCTCCAAAAACTGTCCTCTCTCACTTTTTCATTCTCGCAGGAGAACTTCTTCTGGGGGCGGGGGCTTTGTCGAGGCGGGCCCCTCGAAACTCTCCAGCCTCTTAGCAGCCTTGAGATCCCTCTGTTTCGTTTTCACTAAGTCCGTCATTGGACGTTCTAAGACAAAGGGCAAAGTTTCGGACGCAAACCTAAAAATCGTGTGCAGAGATCGCTTCTCTCGCAGATGAACTCTTTCCCACGAACTCGGCAAGGATCAAAGCATAAGACCCCTTTTTGGGTAACGCCTTACCACTTCATCACTGTCCGAACTTTCCGCTCACAGTACAATAGAATTCGGCGTCTGCTAGTCTTCAAGGCAAAAATAGCGAGGGAAGGTATGCAGTTAAGTGTACTCACAGGAAATGCTAGAATGACACATAGTGCAGCTGGATGTCGAAGCTCAAATTCTTTACAGCACCTCCTCCTCAAACGATTCTTAAGGGTGAAACACTAAGAATCTCTAAGAGTCGGATAAAGAATTGCAAGCTCAAATTACATCAGAGTGGCAAGAAATAAAACATACATGAATAAGATAATACTACCTTCCTTTTTTTTTTCCGCGCTCTGATAAGAAATCATGAACATATAAAGAAATAAAAACACAGTGAAATAAAAAATAAAAAATCTTAAAATAATTATATACAAAAGTTTATCAAGAAATCTCCTTAAACTCGACTCAGACAATCAACATGCGGAATGTCTTTGCCTGCGCGATGAGAAATGGCATAATTATAAGGTTGCAGAGCTAAGGACCACCTTAATAACCTGGGATTATTTCCAGAATTTCTTTTTTTATTTTTGCCTTTAAGCGCCCTCGTTAATGGTTCTACAATCACTGCATAATCTTTTATGTACCGGGAATAATATCCAGCCATTCCCAAACATCTACGAATTTCAGTTTTCGATTTCGGAACCGGTAATTCCTTAATTGCCCTTACTTTCGCCTCAGCTGGCCTCCGTCTACCCTCACCTACAATATGCCCAAGATATTTTACGGTTTTCTGAGCGAACTTGCATTTCGCCAATTTGATTTTTAGTTTCGCGTCATTCACCCTTTTTAATACTATTTCTAGATGACGCATATGGTCCTCCCAACTGTCTGAAAAAAACGCCATATCATCTAGATACGGTAAACAGAATTCCTCAAGTGCGTTTATTTCCCGCGTTAAGATATCTGCTAACTCCACCCGTTTTCTGTAAGGCTTTACTAAACTCAAGTGAGAAATCTGGGATTTCTGTCGCCTCCCAGGAACATTCACAATATAATTTGTTTCCGTAATTATTGACTCCTTTCTTCCCGGCCCTATCCAACTATCTGACATTTTATCTGGCTTTCTGGTAGTTAAAACTAAAACCTCATCTTTCACATTAAGCTTCCGTTTTACCGCCTTTCTGTCAAACCAAAATTTCCTCTTTTCTCGTTTTTCTGACACATTTTCAACGGCTAAAACTCGACCTCTTTTTAACCTGTTCGTGAGATTAAACACACATCCCTTCACGAATTTATATTCCTCCGTTTCTCTTATCCATTCTCCAAATACTAACGCTTTCAAAAGCTTTCTAACTTTTCGATGCCAACATGCAATACTATCGCTTATTGTGCGACACACTCTCGGATTTTTCAACTTAACACTGAACCTTTTTAGAAATGCGGTAGTTAAATCGTTTATCAATCTTTTCCCAAGGTCCAAGTATTTTGACACATTTCCTTTAACCTTCCCTTTCCCTAAGTGTAATGACACTTTTTCTAGGCACGCGCCAAAAATATCCACCTGACAATGCAATGGGACAAGCACCTGCTTCCTCCCACTCACGCGATTTTCTCTGGCTTTTGCCACTATCAAAGAATCTCCTGCATTACAAAGCGATTCTTCACCTTCCGTTTTTTTACTAATCCCTTTGAGAGATTGATCTCTGTCTAAATCAATTTGACTATCTTTCCCTCCAATTTCTGCTAAGATCGAAGATCCCTCACATATCGGCAAAGGCGATAATCCCTTATCCACACTGACCAGTTCAATAGGGTTTTCTAGGTTTTCACCCTCTAATTTTGAATTCAACGCTTCCGCTTCACTGCACTCGCGAAAAATTCCCCCTTCTTTTTCTTCCTCGGAATTCAAAGTTTCCGCTTCCACATTCCCGCTAGAAATATCCTCTTCTTTTTCTTCCTCGGAATTCAAAGTTTCCGCTTCAACATTCCTGCTAGAAATTTCTTTTTCCCCCTCGGAAATCATAATTTGTTTATTTACCGGATTCGGAGCTGGGCCACACTTTTCTCTCGTTTGAGCTCGTGTCAAAACTGCATTCATCAATTCGGGTTTTTTCTTCGCCTGTTCTAACAATTTTTGAGTGTGATTACCCAACAAATAGTAAAACATATCTGAATCTTTATTGTTAACTCCCGCTTTCGTTTCAATAACCCCCACGCCTTCAATTTCTAAAGTGACCTCTGCTATAGGCAAACAGTATAATTTACTGTCCAGCGGAGTCTTAATCCATACGTGATCTCCATTCAATTTATCTTGACTGACCAAGTCGTATGCGATGATGTCAATTTCACTCCCAGTGTCAGTTAAAGCAGTTGTCTGAATTCCATTCACTAACACTTTACTCAAATAAGGGGAGAAGGTTTTTTCAAGTGTCGGTTTACTTATTAAGTGACCGACCCGCGCAACATCTCTCTTTTTAATTTCCGGACAATCTACTCTGTAGTGACCGCTTTGAAAACACGCGTAACACTTGACTTCTCGCCTTTTTTCGTAAACTCTTTCCCTTTCTTTATGATCATCGCGATCCCTCCAGTTAAAGTTAGTCTCCGGATTTCTGTTACCGTCTCGCCCATTTTCAAAAGTCTTGGGTCTTTCAAATTTCTTCTCTAAAGGGAGTTTCGGATTCCAAGTTTTTTTAGACGGGCGCTTGATTGCCTCGTACGCATCTAAAAGCCTCACTAACTTTTCGGGATCTTTAATCTCCGCCCAGTTATCTATAAAATGTTCGCGCATTTCTGGAGACGCTCTCCGTTTGATTTGGTCCGTGACAAGCAAATTTTTCAAACCCTCAAAATCCGAAACTTGTAAGCATGACAGCCATCCTTCTAAAAAACTATTAAGTTCAAAGATCAGGTCCTTCCAAACTGAATTAGGATTTCGGGGATGCTGACTAAATTTTTGTCTGTACGTCTCTGCATTCAAACGATAGCGTTCTAACAGTTTTTCTTTCACATATTGAAAATCATCAATTTTGTCTTCGGGTTCTCTCAAAATTAGCTCGGCCATTCCCACAGGTAATAATGATAGTAAATTCGTCACCAACTCATCCGAATTTAGATTACATTTTTTTGCCTGTCTCTCGAATAAATTCAAAAACAACGAAATATCCGAATTCTTTTCATCAAAGCGATGCATAATTGTTTTTAGGGGTAAATGATTCGTTCTAACTGAGATGCTACTAGATGCGGTACTCCGGTCATCTGTCTCTTGTGTTGCTTTTAATCTAGCCAACTCATGTTCCCGCTCCACTTTATTTTCCCTATCTTTTTCTATAAGTTTAATTTGTGCTAAAACTAGCTCTTTCTCAAAACCCTCTGACGACTCTATTTTTTTTATAATTTTCGGTACAGTATCATTTTCCTCTAAAATGACCTCAAATTCGTAAGCTAACGTTTGCAAATCAGCTTTCCTAAAATATTTAAGCTCCGACATTTTTAAAGTATAAAATTAGAAATTATCTTTCCCACAAATATAAAACAATACAATAAGATTAAATCAAATCCTACCAAGTGCGTCAAAATATTACCAAAATATACGCTCATAAAAAAGTACGCTTAGCAATAATATAGGAAATATGCAACATATAAAGATAAGCAACTCTATCCTAACGTCTACATTCACCTTGGTATTTGGTTATAAAATACATATGGGATAAATTTTACACAAAACAACAATTTCAATTTCAAAAGGCACAGTAAAAATATTTTAAATTGCAAAAGTCTTATTCAATTCCTTTCTCTTTTAATCAATGGTGGTCTTAATCTCTGCATCCACTCTTAAAAGATTTAGAATAATTCACAAAAAACATATAAAATCAACTCTGTTATCTTAAAATATGAAATGCGTTCGATACTTTTTTTTTTTCAATGAACTCTCATTTATAGATTCAGCTAAAATTTTGTAACACTGCACAACTCTCAGTTTGCATTAAATTAATTCAACAATAATTTAATTTTTAACTACAAAATTTGTCTATTAAATAAGTTACAGTAATCTCGGAAGTATCTCATCATACTTTTTTTTTTTTCTACCGGAAAAATTTCTCAAAAATTTACTCTCACAAAAATAAACATACAACTTTTTTTTTTTGAAGCCTACAACACCTATACAAACACTAATAACAATTAAAGCCACTCTGAGTATAAAAAGAGCTTACCTCCATTACTAAGAGTCTTTCAGGGCGTCAGAAGCACAGACTTCAGAGATTCTCAGGAGCACAGACGGGGTTCTCTATCACACTTTTCGGATGGGGGAACACTCTCCAGAATTCTTGGTAGATTACTCTTTCTGATGCTGTGTTGATCCACAGGGGTGTCTAAGGAGACTCAGGTCACAAGTCACAAGGAGACTCTCTCTTGGAGCACTTTGATGATTTAAATTTCAGAGTCCACTCTTTGTCTTTGAAGATTGTCATTAATTTTTGCTAATTAATCCATCACCGCAAGCCACCAGTTGTAGTAACTCCTCTATACCGACCCGATAAAAGATGGTGAGTGGTAGCGAGATCGGATCGCTGGCACAGAGAATTTCTCGTATAAATTAGAAAATAGAATTTATTGCATACCAATATTAATTCTAATGAAAATATGTACAAGAAAGTTAATTACAGCATTTAATTATTTTTCGTGAGTCAATCGCTTATAAATTAATGACCTCTTGACTCCAAGTGTAACTGAAACAAACAAAAGTCTCTAAACATTACAGACAGTCGTGACTACAAAACAAAGTTCATTCGGACCAAGGCTCGTCCGTTCCTTCTCTTCGGAAGATCTACTAATACTCGTTAATTCTGAGTCTAAGAACTCTCACTCTCGCACTTGGTGTGCTTTTTCACTTCGCTGGGATTTTCAGCGGATACCTGCTGTATCAATTCTAGAGGTCGGACCTCACTAGCGCTTACACCACGCTGAGTTAGAAACTGACGTTTCCTTTTCCCTTCTCCAGAGAGTCAACACTCTCCTTTTCGATCTCTCCAAAAACTGTCCTCTCTCACTTTTTCATTCTCGCAGGAGAACTTCTTCTGGGGGCGGGGGCTTTGTCGAGGCGGGCCCCTCGAAACTCTCCAGCCTCTTAGCAGCCTTGAGATCCCTCTGTTTCGTTTTCACTAAGTCCGTCATTGGACGTTCTAAGACAAAGGGCAAAGTTTCGGGCGCAAACCTAAAAATCGTGTGCAGAGATCGCTTCTCTCGCAGATGAACTCTTTCCCACGAACTCGGCAAGGATCAAAGCATAAGACCCCTTTTTGGGTAACGCCTTACCACTTCATCACTGTCCGAACTTTCCGCTCACAGTACAATAGAATTCGGCGTCTGCTAGTCTTCAAGGCAAAAATAGCGAGGGAAGGTATGCAGTTAAGTGTACTCACAGGAAATGCTAGAATGACACATAGTGCAGCTGGATGTCGAAGCTCAAATTCTTTACAATGTTAATGAAACATTTAATATGATTTTAAAAGATCATTTAAAGAATGTATGTTAGTGTACAAAGTCAATAAATGTAACCCTTTAAAATTCGCTTTGTGCAAAGATTACCTGTTTTATCTTGCCCCGATGCAGATTCACTATAGATGCGACCAGTGCTTGACAAATGCGGTCGCCAGGTCGCCACTGGCTACCAAATTTTTTGATCTGGCGTTATTTAATCTTTCGGGGGGATTTCTGTATAAAAAAAATCACATAAGAAATGAGCACAAATGGCGCTGTTTCTCGTGCGCGGTAAGCAGTGATCTTCCTCTTCTCTCGTACTTTTAATGGAAGAATTAAATTTAAAAGGCATTTTCTAACTCACGCACAGAAAACGCCATTCTTTTCAGCTATAGCCAGCTAGCATATGTCACGTGATTAAAATGTGGGGAGAGAGAGGATATTTGAATAAAACAGTAAGAAATAGTGCCAATCCAGCTTCTGTGACATCTAAAAATGGATACACTGCTAAAAAATGTTCGAGTTCTTTTTTTTTTTGGGGGGGGGGGGTAAGTTTTAAATTGTATTTTTGTGTTTATATAAGTTGTTAACATAATATAAGTCATTATAGGTTTTAAAAGTTTCACTAGAAAATATAGTTTATATATTATATTATCTTTCTAAATTATGTACTATATTTTAAACTATGAAACTAATAATTCTAAACTATGCTTGTTATTACTTTTTCTCAATTAATTCATGAAAAACTCTTGTGTTTTATTGTAAATCAATGACGGGAAAGAGGATGGGGGGTAAATAATTTTTGCTGGCGACTAGTATTTTTTTCCTGGCTACCAGATTTTATCAAATTTGTAAAGCCCTGGATGCGACTATTCTTTTGATGGTAGAACAAGAATAGATTTTATAGTTAATATTCGCATGTACAAAAATAAATAAATAAAGTAAAATAAAATAAAAATA
This sequence comes from Maratus michaelseni, assembly GCA_963931845.1. NCBI lineage: Eukaryota > Metazoa > Arthropoda > Arachnida > Araneae > Salticidae > Maratus > Maratus michaelseni. The sequence continues at coordinate 211,102,822 of OZ007591.1, forward strand.
ACATTGCAATTGAATAATCTGATTCGTTTGTACATTGAAAAAAATAAATAAAAATACAGTATAATACTGACATTCCAGCTGTTTGGGGTGCCAGTATTATACTGTAATATATATATATATATAATATATATATATATATATATATTTTTTTTTTTTTTTTTTTTTTTTTTTTTTTTGCAGTGTACAGTAAATTTTATCCTTAAAATGAAAATAAATGCTGTTTCGCAATCTGCAATACTTGCAAAATAATCGAAAAGTCGCTTATTTGAGACATCTGTTGCAGTTTCTAAATAACTTCAGCTGAAATTTACGAGTCTGCGTTCAAAACATATCTTAAATTATTTGAGAACTACACCATAAGCTAAAATACCCAGCAATCTTCTTTCTTTCCTTTAATTTCATCATATCTTTTGGGAAAACCACTGAAAATCGGCCTTCATTAAGCTGAGCTCCTTTTGGCTTTCCCGCGAGTACTGGAGAGCCACAAATCAACCGACTCAGTCAAGATTTGTTTTATCTCTTCTTTCTTTCTAATTTTTTTTTTCTCTTTACCTCCTTTGGGGTTAGTCTAAGGTTACTTCTAAGTGTCTAGCTTAACAAAGTTCACCTTCTAATAGGCCCGTTGACGCTCTTGCGAAAGGAGGCTTGTTGAGATAGAGCCCCAGCCCCATAAATTCAGGGCCCCTGAAAAGAATGGGGCTCCAGCACGGGTTATCGCTAAGAATTTCGTAGAATAGAATTAGAACGGTGGTTTTTAACCCTAAAAGGTTTTTCTTGGTAAAATGTACAATTATGTTTGATCTTGTCATCTAATCTTAGAACTTGAGTAAATACTTTTTGGCTACAATACGAACTTTGTTTTGAGTTTTTCAATATATCGGAACATCTCCATTGTTATTTAATATCTTGATACATGGAATGATTTATCTCTGTTATGCTACAAGTATAATGTTTTATTTTAAAATGACTTTTTCAGGATTTTTACACATATATTTAACATTAACGTTTATAAAGTCGAAAGTATTTCCAGTATTTTTCAGGCAATCCATATAGAAATAATAACTTCACTGTAAAAATAAATAAATAAATAAATAAATAAAAATAAATAAATAAATAAAAGGTTTAAATACGAAAATTGTACTGTGGTCACACAGTATGCCAAAACGACGATTTTCCACGGCGCGACGCAGGTGAACATTGTATGTATTTTCCAAACGTTATCAAAAAATGCTTCTGTATCAACCTCATTAAAATCAAGAACGAAAAGTCCTGCGTCAAGCATAGATTATAAAACCCATCCCACTTCATCTAAGAAAACTGTAACGAAACTTCACTGTTAAATAAGGTAGAAGAAGATATCTAAGTGAATAGTTTAGAAAACATACTGCACATTTAAAAATCCATTTTTAGCAGTTGCTTTCTTTAATAATAATAATAAAAATAGTCTAATTATTTTGTGCAGCCCTGTATATGATCTATAGATTTCCATATATACTACATAGCATGCTAAAATTTTGTTCAGTTAGAAAATTCACTTTTAGCAGTTTTCGCCAACAGATGGAAATGTATATCTTGAATTTTTTTTTATGTTACAGCCCTGTATATTATCTAAATACTTTTGTACACACCACATATTAAGCTAAAATATAATTCAGATAACAAACGCGTAATACAACTAACGCACTTCCAGCAATTACCAACCATACACTGTTAAAAATTTTGGTTCAACGTTTCACCAAAAGATGGTACAAGTGTAGCTGCCACCATGGGATGGTAAAACCTTTCTCCATCCTTTGGTGCTTTGTTTGAACCACGATTTGGTAATAGGTTGAACCACTGTTTGGTGATAGGTTGAACCATGATTTGGTAATAGGTTGAACCATGATTTGGTAATAGGTTGAACCACTGTTTGGTAATAGGTTGAACCATGATTTGGTACTAGGTTGAACCATGTTTTGGTAATATTTTGAACCATGTTTTGGTAATAAGTTGAAATTATTATTATTATTTATTTAATCTTAACAATATATATGTATTTATTTATATTTTTTAACTATAATTTGTGAATGAAGTATATTATTTTATTAATCCTTAACTATATTTCATTTTTTTTGCTAAGTTGATAAAATGTACTTTCGTGCGTATAATATCAAAAATATTATACGCAATATTTTGAAAATAAATATCAAATATGTGAAAATATCAAACTTCATGATATTTTAAAAATAAATACCTGATATAGTATATCATCAGGGGTCGATCCAGGAAAAATTTGGGGCCTATTTAGGGACCCTTCACAAAAATCTATTTAATAAAATGGGCCCCTTCACAAAAATCAATTTGATAAAATGGGCCCCTTCACAAAAATCAATTTGATAAAATGGATCCCTTCACAAAAATAAGTTTGATAAAATGGTCCCCTTCACAAAATTCTATTCCATAAAAACTTACTATTTATTATTTATTTATTATTTTATGATGTTTTAAAATGTGTAATTTGTAAACAAACAAGTTCACCATAGAGGAAAATTTCAGCAAAAAGGATTTAAAAAAATTTTTGTTTAAAAAATGCTTGGTTCGAATTTGATTAACTGGATTTCAACTTTTGTTGCAAAATGTTATATTTCACAAAAATATAATAAATTTCACAAAAATAACCTTTACTTTTCACAAAATGGGCCCCAAGAATAAAAACCTGCATCGACCCCTGATCATGATATACATCCATTGATACATATCACCGAACCCTGTATGTTCAACAATTGAATATTACTGTCATATAAAAATTTCAACACATTATATTAGTTTACGCTAGAAATCAAATATAATCAAGCAACAGGTCTCTAAGATTTCAAATACACGTTACAATGTAAATAGTACTATTGAAGTTCTTGACGAATCAAACTCCTAACCTGGTAATAACTTTACGCTCAGCTAGTTAGCAAAAATTAATTCACAATATCAGTGCCTAATCCAGAACATAAATTATATCTGATACGCAAACTATACGAAAAGAAAATAAATAAATTCAAACACGCATTACTCAATTAGGCCTAATACAGGCACATTATAAAATTACATTTTATCAACTTAGCAAAAAAATGAAATATAGTTAAGGATTAATAAAGTAATATACTTTATTCACAAATTATAGTTAAAAAATATAAATAAATACATATATATTGTGAAGATTAAACAAATAATAATAATAATAAATACCTTGTGCTTGCTTATTTTTCTCCGGAATACAGCTACACGAGGTTTTACGCACGCAGTCACGTGAAGTGCAAGCGAACTCTGAACTCTGACGTGGCGGACGGGTGAGGGACGGCAGAAGCAGATTCGCATTCAATGGCGGGCGATCTGTGATTGGATGCAACGATTTACTATCGGATGGTAAAACGTTGAACCATAATCCAGGATTCACCAAAAAAAGGGGTTTTGAAATAGAGATCGAACCATCTTTTGGTACTTTTGCTGACTTTGAACCATGTGATGGTTCAACATTGAACGGAAATTTTTAACAGTGTAAATAGCATTGTATCTTGTTCTTTGCGTATAAGCCCTGTATATGACATTATTAATATTCATGTGTATGAATTTATTTATATCCCTTTATATGAATTTATTTATATACAAACTTCTATTAGTATACTAAATAATATAGTTTAGCAATACCCCTCTTTTTTTCATCTTTTTAATTATCTCTGTTAAGAAAACATGCACCGGAGAATTCTCTGAGAAAGATAGTCAGAGAGAAATTGATGCCATTATCTATATTGTCAAATAATTGTATTGATATATATTGAAAATATTTTCTGACTATAATAAACATAAAAAATAATTACATACAATATAACTGCATTGAAAATAATTACACACAATAAAAATATAATGGATTGTATTCTAACATAAATTTTCATTCTCAAAATTGAATCCGTTAAAAATAATTACATGTAACTGGATAGAAAATATCTGATGGGCTGAGTGGGAATCTAAATTTTCAACTAGATATATATACTGGGTTACACTGGAAAAAAATTACGATTTCACGGTACCATTATTTGATTTTACGGTATAATACTGGCACCCCCAGTATTATACCGTAAAATCAACATATTTTATTTACTTTTTTCAGTGTACTAAATTATTTACTGTGTATGAGTATGAGAAAAGATCAAACTGCAGAATATGGGCGGTAAAAATTGAAACATTTAGCTAGGTTATTTCTAGGTAGTTCTAATAATTAACAATTTTTTGAATGGAAACCTAGATTTTATTCTTTCTTTGATATTGGAATTCTTGTAAAAGAGAGTTTCGAAGAGGCATGTTATTGTATGATACTGTATGTGTTATTATGAAGCAGTGAAATAAAAAGATATGAACTAAAATATAATTTTAAGTGATAGAAATACAAATTCTGTTAAACATAAATTCAGTTGTGATTTTGTAAGTTATAATAATCATAGTAAGTTATATAATAATCATAGTAAGTATAATAAAAGAATTAAAAAAATTAATTCCTGAGATAGATTTTTTTTTTAAATCCTGCTTGAAAATAATTTAAAAAGTCATATAAAATGAGTAAATTAAGCTACAATTTTCAAAGAAATTTCATTTGAAGGTATTTTTTTTTTTTTAACATTTTTTTGATTATGTGAAAATTGAAATTATACGTTGTTTAGAATTGAAGTTATGAGCAATACAAGCGAAAGCGATGGCACAAGTCATTATCACCATCGTTATGACATCATAGCACACACTACTATTTTTTCAGATACATTTCTAATATTAAATGGGCAACCATTTCCGACGACAACCACTGATAAGTCCATACTAAAAGAAATAGGACTTAAAAAAAACTTATCTTAAAAAAAATATAAAAAAAAAAATAAAAAAAAAAGTTTTCCACAGGACCACAGGCAATAACGAGTGATTAATAATGTTCAAATTTAAGAATAACATTTTTCTTTCTTTCTTTTTTTTTAAAACTTTTTAGTGGGCAGTCAAGTTTTTTTCAATGAAGGGATTGATAAATGCAGCGATGAGTCATAAATTAAAATATATGATATACACATATTTTAAGAAAGTGAATAAAGCAACTTTCTTCTAGAAAGAATAAGATGCTATAGATTTTAAAAAATAAATAAATAATAATATCTAGTTAAAATTATATATTTTTTGCTCAGTGCAAACGAAGTGCATTTATTAGTCTATGACATTAGAATCTGACTCTAATTTTTTAAAATTTTAACTGTAGCTTTGGTGATAACGTGCCCCTTTATTCCATTCTATGTATTGTTTCAGTTGTCAACATCTCTTTTTCTAAGCAAATAAAAAACGCAGAACAATAAATCAGATACCATATGAAAATATTTTGAAGCGGCTCCCATAGTACACTCACATTTCGTTAAAACTTGTTTTTTGATTAAAAATTGCAATTAATTAAAAAATGCATTGTTTTTATTATTATTTATTAAAAACATACATCTGACTTGTATGTGTGTGACATCAAGTGCCCGCTTATAAGTCATCGTCAGTTTACAAGGATAAGAAAGCTACAAGGAAATTTTTAACACCAGAGAATTACAACCGAAAGTTCCACATAGCGTGTGCAAGGGAGCTGGCGGGAGTCGAACCCGCCGACTTGACTCATACGCTCTCAAGCGATTAGCGGAATGGTATCTTAGCCACTCGGCCACGAAGGGCCCGGCATTATTTTCAGAAATGAAATGAAAGGTTTTACTCAAATTAGTGTTGCCACAAAATTAAAAAACCCCAGTAATGAAGTCCAACAAAAAATAAAGTGGTACATAGTTGTTGCACGATTTTATTTTATATTTATGATTAAAAAGCAAAATTTAAATTCAAATGCTCAATTAATTTTTCTTTATCTCATGTTTTTCCGAAACAGATGATGTCACTCAGATGATATTCTGGCGTGATGAATGTTGTTTGCAGATATTTTTAGTCCTTAATTTTTTTAAAGTTTAAATCTGCATCTAAAAATATTAGATATTTGCTAAAAAATATTAGACTACAGTGCGAAATCTTCGCACGGGTCCACTGGTAATTATAATGTTTAGCATCTGCGGATTGTAGCATTTCCTCGTGTTTACATTTTATCTTATGTTACATGCTCTATAGCTATGACATAATATAAAACCGTGCGAGATAAATATGCGATCGGTTCATATTTTCTTGATTTCATTTTTTTCCTGTATTCGAATAAAACCGTAAATTTTGCAAAAGGAAGGCCAAACAAATATTTCACTTCCTCGAGGACCGAAAACCACGTGACCACATTTTTCTAAATCCAATTAAAGTGCCGCGACGGTAACCACTGCCATCTGGTGGCCACGCCTGATAAATTTTTCGAGTCGAGAATTTTTTTTTATTGTAGTTTTCTCTCCGTATGTTGAAGATTTCTTTTTTCATCGTTACTTTCATCTATCCAGGGATTCATTTTGGTCTGGGTCGGCGACCCGGAACTTTTAGAGAACTCTCTCTCTCACGCCCATAAAAGATAACGGCAGAAATATGCCGCGATTTCGGGGCTGATTTTTTGTTTTAATTTTTGGCAACCATTTTACTTACTGAGAATATCTTAATCACACACGCTTTGGATTACTTACTTTTTAATCAAAAAGTTCTTTCTCAAATGGATTTCATCTGAAATCTTGAATCCGGATTTCGGATAGATGATTACTTTTATTTATTAATTAAATTTATGCCAATTTATGATTATTTTTATTTATTAATTACATTTATGCGAATTTATGATTATTTTTATTTATTAATTAAATTTATGCCAATTTATGGTTATTTTTATTTATTAATTACATTTATGCGAATTTATGATTATTTTTATTTATTAATTAAATTATTTATAATTATTTATAAGAATTATACCCGTAATTTCATTTTATGCCTTTTGATCAAGTATTTAAAAAAATGATTGCATCATGTTAAAAAATAAATAAAATTAAAAAACAGTCAACAACCTTGGAATGTTGTTTTCTTTGTTATAATGTCATTCTGAGAGGAGAAATACGGTTGTCAGCAACAGAAAAATCAACATGGGATAAAAACTGAGCTGCGCCGCCAGGGCCATGAGGGGCGCCCGAACCCAAGTCCTAAGAGACTTATAACGCGCAAGACCGAATTTGTTTCTCCGTATGCGCTACAGAAAGTCGGAGCACCGCCACCTGCGCATCACTACGATTAAACCCATGTGCGGACGACATAGGTCGTTGCGATACGCGGTGGATCTCCTTAGGAGACGGGCCGGTGTCCTCCAACAGCTTCGGAGCTGGGACACCCAAAAGTGAGCCAGGTCTTGGGCCTTAAGTCAGGTTCTCCCGACCCGCACTTGCTTTACCATAACTCGAGGGATGTGGAGACATATACAAAGGTAACAAATCAACATGGGATTCAAAATGAAATTCACTGAACAATTAACTGTGTTTTTTAATTACGATTTTTTGATTTTGTCATCATTTAGACATTGTAAGCTAGTTAATATATTTAGTTAACATTTATAGCTATAAAAGCTAGCATCTCCAAGTACCACTAATTCTTTATGGCTAGATGTAGAATTTATTTATTTGTATTTAAAAATATTTATTAAAAAAATATATCTACATTTTAATCGTTCGAGAATCAATAATTACATGGTTTGGCTCTGCCGTATACCGATCTGTCCCACTCAGGCATTAAGTATATAATATTAACAGAATAAGAATGATGAATTTAAAAATTTGTTTTCCAGTCATTCAATCATCCAACTTAATCTCACTCAGGCACTCTGTCTTTTCCTTCAACATACCCTTCTCTTATTGATATCTTTCTTTTTCATGAGTTATCTTGAGTTCGTAATGCCTTTAACATCAATAATAGATTATTTATTTATTTATGCATTTTATCAAACTGGTTTTGTTTTCGTATGGATCGACTCAATTGTTCAGTTTCACCTGTTTTTTTATTTTGTTTATTCATTTACTTCCGGAGGCAATACGATTTAAGGACTCTAAAAGTCCTACACCTAAGGCATTTTCACGGTAGTTGTCCAACGTGTAACAATGACGTAAATAAAACAGCTTACATATTTTTAGGAATTAAATTTACGAACGTATAAAATTCAACTTCCTGCATCAATGATTATAATTAGTATTAGGAAGAAACAAAATACAGAAATTAAATCTAGATTTTAACCGGATCATGCTGTGTTTTATTTCGACAAATTTTTATTCTTTGAAATTGAATATAAGCATTTATAAGCTCTTCTCATTGTATGCATTCACTTTATCTTTGTTTTTTATTGAAATTCTTTCTGATTCTTATAAATGTTTACATATAGTGTTCTGAGCTATTCAATATGGAGGTAATTTTATGTTTACTGCATATGTTAAGAATATTTTTGCCTATTTTTAAAGAAAATTCTCGCAGCATCATTTTGACATGTAGGCTCATGCGTTAGGCTTGTTGTAACATCATCATCATCATACAACTGATAGCCAAGAAAAACTTTCCTATAATTTATCTATTCATACTCACCCCTCCCCTTAATTTATTTGTTTATTAATTATGTTTTCTGTAAAAAATAAACGAATGATAATAGAATTTAAATGTGACTTATTGTTTGGTGCTAATGAAGCCTCGGATTTCTGACCTTCTTACGCTTCAGCTCTATGTCTAATATATATAGGGCGTCCCACATAAGTCCGTTCACATTTCAAAAACTCATAAAAAATCAGCAAATTGTCTCGTATCATAGTGCGATTTGCACCACAAGATTTGTGAAACAGACTGATTTTCTGTGACAAAAAGATTTATCTTTCCACCGCTAGATGGCACTATTAATGTCCATGTTATTGACATAAAAATATTGTAAAATAAATTGTAAAAATGATAATAATACAAAATTTCAACATTTTTATGTCTTTTAATAATGTGGATCTTAATAGTGCCCTTATCAGTGAAAATATTAACTATTTTTTTATATTGCAACAAAAAATCCGACTCTTTGAAAAGTCTTATGATGCAAACCCCAATTTATACCACAATTTGTAAAAATTATATATATATATATATATATATGTATATATATATATATAATACTTGCATGTGGTATGTGTTTTTACATCTGACTAGCTTATTTACAGAACAGGATATCGACATTTTAGTGTTTTGTAACCTTAATTTTAACAAAGAAAATCTTTTAGTTTCTGATCATTAAATGCCTGCATTGAGAAAAAAAAATTATACGAGACGTACAACCAGTTCCATAGCTAATTGTTGATTATATGAGCAAAGCAAGTACAAGAGGCACAAATATTATAGAAAACTATTCAAGAAAATATTATGACTGTTCGTAAATGTGATGCATTTTTTAAAACTTCAGATGGCGCTACCGTCGATCGGCAAAACACTGTTTTTTGAAGCACAAAGTCCCAATTTTTGTCGTGAGCAACATTGATTTTATCTACGACTTTGACGTTAGCATTAATAAATCAACACCCCTCTGAAAGTTTTTTTTTTTCACATATTTAACATAATTTCTAATATCCGCATGTTTTCTGGTGCAGTTTGTTACAGACCTTGTGAAAATATCTTTAAAATTTAAAATTCTTTTTAAATTTTGGCTTGTAACTTTTCCCCTTGAACTTTCCATTTAGTTTGTATTTATTTGAACTTCTCTGTTTGTTTTTCATATTTTATTTTATTCTAAAAAATTATAAAAATGTCAATTTTGGCGTAATACAGTTTGTTTATTTTACTCAAAGTTTGTGATTTACATTTACCGCCATCTAGTTCAACGATAAATTAAAACTTGCATTTTAAAATATTTGGCTACTTAAAATTTACACGTAATAAATCACACGAAAAAAAATCACAATTAAAATCACATGAAACTTCTATTTTACTATACAAGATGAGGAATCTCTTTGGCAAATTTTCAAGTTGGCGAAATTAAGTATCAAAACTAACAATGAAAAGTAATTTTTTGATTATGGATTTAGCACATTTAGTATAACATCTTCTGACATGCATTCTCCACTGCCAATACGGCTTTATTATCAGAAAATTGGAGTCTTTTCTGAATTTATCCGTAGAGATTCCGTGTCGAAAAGTAGTATAATAGTATTAAGGGCACGAAGAAAAAAATATTGTTGATGTGGCATTGTCGAAGCATAACCTATTGAGTTCTTGATCGAGAACTTTAATAAAGAATGCTTTGCTGAAACTGGTTTCGTCCTCTCCAATAGCGAAATACCTTAAAAGAGGTTGGGGAATAAAACCAGACATCATAAAAATTTGGTATCGAACAGTAGCAGAAAAAGTGCTAACATATGCAGCCCCAATCTGGGGACACAAATTAAATGCTAGAAGCAAAGCGGTCCTAACCACTTGCCAAAGACATTTTCTGCTGACCATAGTCAAGGCATACAAAACTGCCCCAACAGCAGCCCTTCAGGTACTGGCGGGCCTGATTCCAATACACCTAACAGGTCAAATATGAAGCAACATATGGAACAATAACAAGGTTAAGAGAAACATGTAAATTATACGGTAATACAATTCAACCAACAGACTACGATAACAAAATAAACATATGGGAAACGCACCCAGCAGAAACAACAGAACCAAAGATAGGCTACAACGAAACAGATATAACAATTTATACAGACGGCTCAAAATTGGAATCAGGTGCTACGGGATCGGCTTTCGTAGCATACAAAAGCGACAAAAAAATTAAACTATGGTCAACACCATTGCGGAAACATAACAGTGTCTTCCAAGCCGAACTACTGTCGATACTAAAGGCAACAGAATGGGGCAACGAAACAGGGATGGATTATAGCATTCACTCGGACTGCCTATCAGCAATATTAGCACTCAGCAAACCATTCAACACAGTAAAACTAATTGCAGACATACAAAACAAAATAAGAAAATCAAACAACAAATTTAAAATTAATTGGGTTAAGGCACACGTTGGCATCCAAGGGAACGAGGATGCTGACGAATTGGCAAAAGAAGCGGCTAAAAATAAAAAAAATGATAGACCCTATACCACATAGAAAGACCAATATCAAACCTTAAGCGTATATTAAAAGAGTTAACAATAAAACAATGGCAGTTCGAGTGGGACTATGGGGATACGGGTAGAACAACTCATGGATACTTCCCAAAAGTAGACACAAAACGGCTTATAAGCTGTAAATTACTGAGCCAAATCTACACAGAACATGGAGCATTCCCACAATACCTACATAGATTTACTAAATTTAGCTCTCCAGAATGCATATGCGGGGAATTAGGGTCCATAAAACACTACCTTACGGCCTGCCCACTCACAGAACCACACCATCTGGTCACCATCACAGTTAATAACGAAATAATATGGCACAGACAACTTGCAAACAACAAACATGTACAAAACAAAGGTGGAGCAGTGATCAGATGGCTAATGAACAATGTAGACGACATGAAACAGACAAACATAGACTAATACAAAAAAAAAAAAAAAAAAAAAAAAAAAAAAACATAAAAGTCCCAGCAGCCACCATACCTCTATATTCAAAGTGTGTATAACCTCTGCCTAATTAATCTTATCTTCCAGGAAAAAAAAAAAAAAAAAAAAAAAAAGGAAATATATATATGTATATATGTGTATATATAATAAAATAGCAGTGTAAAGTATACCTCTTTCCTGCGAAAAAAAAATCGTTCTTTTAGCGTCTAAGAGGGTGGAAGTTAATAACTAATTAACGGACTAATGGCCAAGGAATATGCCCCACCCCATAGCGCACCAAGTCCTCAAATAGCTTCATCGAGCTCATGAAAACAGCCATAAGGTATATATGGACTGATCGCCACTAGAGCGCACTCATTACAACAAATTCAACGGTTACCAGTGATGCAACAGAGTATAAAATCAACAGAGAAATATGAGAAACCCAAATCACAATGAGAAACCAAAATAAATGCAACAAAAGAGAAACAACTGCATCACATGAGAAACCAAAAAGCAACGAGATAAACCTAAATGTGCAACAAAAATCAAGCAGCAAAAGAAAAACAACAGGTAACTGGAAAGTACAGTTAGAAAAAAGTAAGGGAAAAAAACAATCCAACACAGGTAAAAGTAATCATTTTCTTCTATTTTTTATGTAAAGTTAAATAAACATGTATTAACCCCCTTCCCTTACAGGTTTTTTTTTTTTTCATGTACGCTAATGGCGCCTGGTGCATGTAAAATCCGTCGTGGGTGTAAAGTCCTCCAAGTTCCCTGTGAATAATACCTCTGGGGGTGCCTAATCAGGTGAAGGTCTCGTCACCTGATCAAGGCTCTAAATTACGAGACCAACTCGCATAACGATGACAGGTCCATATAAAAAGAATAACATCAATTAGCAGCAAAACAAAATGGAAACAAAACTAAGTCCTCCACATAGCCGTCCTGTCAGCAACGGCCAGCCGCTACGCGGCATCTCTTCAGTGGCGCTACGTGCCCCGGTACCAGGCACTAAACCCGTTTAAGCTAGGGAAACCTGGCAGGTAGGGGCCTGGTCGCCGGTCTCAAAAAAAAAAACAAAAAACTTCCCGATTCCCCTCGCTAATGTTATTCCTAATGGGCGTAGGATGCATTCATATTTTTAAAATATCTCCTCGGAAAATTAATATTTTTAACTTTTGTTTTCTTTCTATTGTTCTTAATGAATGTCTCTTTTTTTTCTTAGTTGTCAATTTTTTTCTAAAATATATACTTAATTTTATATGAAATGTTAAAATCGTATTCAGTTTCGCTAAGATTTTAATACATAAAAATATAAATTAAGCACATAGTTAAGAAATATTTTGATAACTAAGAAAAAAAGAGACATTCTTTAAGAACAGTACACAGGAAACAGAAGTTAAAAATATTAATTTCCCGAGGAGGTATTTTAAAAGTACGAATGCATCCTACGCCCATAGGAATAACATTAGCGAGGGGAATCGGGAAGTTTACTGACGAGCAGCCTTAACCTATGGGAAAATTCAATTAGGTCATTATTCATTACCTACAATTATCAAAATATGCTTTTGACCGCATCAGAAAGTAGACATATACAATGCCGTTTTTAAAAGATGTGCCCTTAAATTTTGAATAATTTTTAAAAAACCTGTAAACTTTGAAGTTTCTATTTGAGAAAATTTTCCAAAATTTACCGTATTTTTAAAAATACATAAAATTTAAGGCAATAGTTTTTAAAAACACACTACGAGAGCATCGGGCGTCTACTTTCTGATAGTAAGAATCGTATTTCGATAGTTATTATTAGGTAACGAGTAACCACCTAATTAAAAGTTTCTATAGGTTTAACATGTGATTTCGTGATCGAAGAGAAATAGAGAAAACCTTCCTTAAATAAGTAAACTACTTTTAAGCAGTGTTGCCAGTGAGCTTTTTTTTTTTTAAAATTCAGATTGCTTGATTGGCACCACTTTTTTTATTTTTATTTTTTTTTTTTTTTTAATTCGCCTTGATTAAACGGTCATTAAATATGCAGAATTTTACTTTCCCAAAAAACTGGTGACAATCGGGAAAACTGAATTTTTTATAAAAAAAGTAGCCTAGGCAACACTGCTTTTAAGGCTTTGGTTAGTGAGATCTCAAATTTTCCTCGCAAATGTTAGACCTATGGGCGTGTAATGTATTCGTATTTTTTAAATATCTCATCAGGAAATTTATATTTTTAACTTTTTTTTTTGTGTGCATTCTTCTTAAAGGATGTTCCTTTTATTGCCAACTGTCAAAATATTTCTAAAATATATACTTAATTTTGTGTGACATGTTAAAATCCTATTCAGTTTCGCTAAGATTTTCACACATAAAATAATAAATTAAGCAAGTATTTAGAAATATTTTTGTCAACTGAAAAAAAAGGGAAACATCCTTTAAGGGAGGCTTTAATCATTACCTAATATAATTATCAAAATACGGCACTCACCATCAAAAAGTAGACGTCAGATGTCGAAGAAGTGCATTTTTAAAAATTGTCTCCTTAAATTATAAGTATTTAAAAATTCACTATAAACTTTGAAATTACCATTTGATGAAATTTTATCATCTTGTTAAAAAACTACCTAAAATTTAAGGAGACGATTTTTGAAAAAGCATATCTTTGACATGTGACATCTACTTTCTGAGGGTGAAAACCTTATTTCGATAATCATATTAGGTATTGAGTAATCGTGTTTTTAAGATTTTCCTATAGGTTAACATGGGATTTCGCGATTGAGGAAATAAAAAAAAAAAATAATAATAAAGCTTATATTAATTTCCAGAGGAGACATTTTAAAAATATGAATGATAATGATGAAAAATACGATGATGTCCATAGGTTTAACATTATCGAAGGGAGTTTTGAGATATCTCACTGACCAACTGCCTATATGAATACTCTTTTTTTTTTTTTTTTTTGTATTTATCAATTAGAATTGTAGTGTCAACACTGAAAAAAAAAGTTCATTTTACAGTATAATACTATCATCCCAGCTGCTAGTATTATACCGTAAAATTAACAGTAATAAACAGTAAAATAAGCAGTAATACACTGCAGTATTACACTTTTTTTTGCAGTGAACGAGTAGTTTTTACATTTTATTGAGTGATGCTTTAACAACAATTTCTAACTTTCCAATATGTGTCTCATTCACTTTAGGTTATTAGTCCAGATATAAGCCACGACTCACATCTTAGTATTCTCAATTGAAAATATTTATCCTCATATACACTCTTTTTCAGCCATCAGGCTGTAGGGTTCTCTTCCCCCCTCGAGAATTGTGGGTGGTTTTCTCTCAGCTTTTATGATCAAGGGGGTTCCCTGAAATTCTTTCAATGCTTCAACTAAGTGGTAGTCTTAATATATAGCTGCCTGTCGGGCAGTTATACTTTACATCGCAAGCATAAAATAAATGGTGTAAGTCATCTCCCACTCATATATAGCAAGATTTTTGGTGTGTCCTACTAAACATCAGTGGCGTAGCAATTCAAAAATTATGGGTGGGGTTTGGTGAGCAGTCAGTTTCAAGTAAATTGAAAAAGGAATTTTTGTAGTCAATAAAATACTTATGATAATAATTAATCGTTTAAAAGAATGATGTCATTATTACGAAATTAACATTTGAATTATTTTAAATAGAGGATTTAAAATAATGAAAATTGCAAAGTTACGATTATCAACTAACAAGTTTTCACTGAAAATGAACAATCTTATCGCGTTTTAGTAAATACAAGCGCGTTTTCCAAGTTAAACATCACGAAACTATACTTGAAATCTTACTTGCTGTCACACTAATATGAAAGAAATAAATCTACAGGTTGAAAATTTCAAAATAGTAAATAAAATGAATTGAAAATAAAAATAAAATGTGGCTTGCAAAATTTCTACTAAAAAAAAAAAAAAAAATTGTTCATTTCTTTTATAAATTTTAGTTTATTTTGTCAAATAATTCATATTTTCTTAAACGCTCACATTTTTATTATAATCTTATTAAAGAATTTCTGTGATGTAATACGTATTCAAAATCATTGATCAAGAAAATAGCCTTTTTACTTTGATTGACAGTTAAAAAGGGCGTAGGTTCGCCTTACACGCAATTAGACTATATTATAATAATCTAGTTACATGCAGGGCTGTCACTGATGGCTATTTTTTTATTCGACCTGTACCATTTTTTCTAAATAGAAATCTTTACCTATTTTTCGATAACTTGTGCAAGATAAATAATGTATTATAAACTTTAATTTTTAGAATATTGATACGAATTGAATATAAAAATAGCCCACTAGCATCCCTGATATATATCTGGCTTGATACAAAATTTTATCTTTAAAAATCTAGAAGTGTAATAAACAAATAAACAAAAAAAGCATTAGTTGTTATAAAGTATACAAAAGTGGCACCTAAACAATATACGGTATGATTATCGTTGGAAAGATCGTATATTAATTTTCCAAATAAGAATAATTCAAAAAGTTGTTCACTTAAAAAAAAAAAAAAACTTCTTTAAACATTTTTACAAGCATTTTTAAAGAGTAATTCTGAAACTGTTAAATAAGTTTTTAAAAGATATTTTTAACAAGTAAAAAAAAAAAAAAAAAAAAGATATACTCTGTTTAAAAACAAATAAGGGGAAGTTCTCGTGAAATAATATATATTTAAAAAACAGATAAATGTTAAAACGAGGAAGGATGTCATCAATCAAGTTGATAGAAGCAAGACCTAGAGAAGTCTCTTACTTAGCTTGATAACCTCATAACAGTGCTTTTAAACTACTGAAAAAAATAATAGTTTAAATTAAAAAATCCTTGTGCGTTGATATCGTGAACATTTAAATAACAGTAGAAATGAATGATTATTTACAAGAAATCAATTTAGGAAACAAGTTTGTATGAAATATCCAAAGCTGTATATAAAGGTTAAATGTGAGCGTGCGCACTCGGATATGTGAGGGGGGTGGGGAGAGGGTTGTCTTTATGTTATTCTTTTCGTTTTATTTTTATTTCTTTATTTATAATTTTTCTCGGAATTTCACTATTATTAAAGCCAAAACTTAGGGGAAAAAAATTATGCTCAAATAAATTATAATCATCCTAATAAATTTAGTTGGTGTCTTTCTTGCTTGCATGAGTATTTTAG
This sequence comes from Maratus michaelseni, assembly GCA_963931845.1. NCBI lineage: Eukaryota > Metazoa > Arthropoda > Arachnida > Araneae > Salticidae > Maratus > Maratus michaelseni. The sequence goes on from OZ007591.1 coordinate 211,119,513, forward strand.
TGTGCAGTTATTTTAATTTCCTTTCGACAAATAAATAAATGATCCAACTAAATAAAATAAAATGCTGTAACTTTTGTTTTTTCCTAGAAAACGAAAATATATATCAATTCAATAAGATATCGAAAGCTTACTTACAAAGCAAATATATTTCTCGAATAATTATTTTACTGCTGTCGAATACGTTCTTCTGTTTATTGTCTATATTTGGTTTTGTAGTGTTTTTATTTCGAAACCCTAATGAATATTTTATTTATGTTCGAGTCTGGAATGTGGATTTGTGTAAAAATCTCTACGAAGGAGAAAAACTGAAACTACTTACCAAGTTGTAATTGAAAATGAAATTCTTCTCATTTTTCTGTAATAAGATAGCTTTTAAACGTATATTTAATGATTTTTGTGTGAATCAGTAAAATCAGCGAATCGACTAAATCATTAGTGAAGTCTTGGTAATGGAGTTAGGGAACTAACGAATTCTGTAAAACGCAGTTATAATCCCTCCAAATAATCCGCACAATATTCTTAATAGTAATTACACTGTTAAAAATTTTGTGGTAGAGATTATTCAACTCTTGGTGCTGCAGTAGCTGTAACCATATAAGATGGTGGGATCTTGTTCCATCATTTGGAGCTATGGTACAACCAGAGTTCCAAATGTTGGAGTGAGATTTCACCATCTTATGGTACAGTTTAATTCGTTGAAAGGTTGAATAGATTAAGTGAGATCAGCGTTGACAATAGTTTCGGCAGTAGTAATATAGTCATTTTCATCTATTTATATTTATTAATTTTTAAAAGTTTTTTTTTTTTTTTTCATTTAATGTTTCGTTATGTTAAACTTGCGTCGAAATTAAGTGATAGTTTCAAAATTTTAGGTCTTCGTTTAATTTCTTAGTTTTACAGAGTCATTGAAAAAATTTGGGCATCACTGAGGCCTTTTACACCGAGCATCGCTTCTGCACATCGTCTGAAGGTCACGGCTGCATATGGTCGTAACATACTGGAGCCATTCGCAGAACATTTTGGTCTGCAGAAGTTGCTTGACTTTGAAGGGGACCCTATTTTTGTTTACGCAACACGACCGGTGTCAAATCCAAAATGTTGGTCATTCGTTGTTGTTGTTGGCGAGTCAGAGAAAGTGCCAAGGCACTTCTCTGAAAGAAGGGCTGCTAGAGCCTCAAGAGAGGTTGGATTTCATGAGCTGGTCTCCTAATTTTGAACCAATTCCAAATGAGAGACCTGCGCCTAGATTGGCACCCCCACAGGTAAAGCTTATATACTAAACTTGGAGGACATTGGAGGTTGGAGCCACGAACAGATTTTACGTGCACCAGCTCCCAGTTGGTCATTCTCTCAATACTTTTGATTCTTCTCCAACTGAACGTAATCAGAACAAAGCTGGAAAGATATGCGTACTTATTCGGTAACCTTTCCATTTCGACATACGAAAGATAACCCTACAAAACCTCTTCTCTCAGCTTCTGAAACTTTTGAAAAAAAGCTATATGTAAAATGTTTGTTGTTAGTTCTTATTTTCTCTGGTATGGCTTTAACAAATCTCGAAGAATTGCCGAGTACTTTGTAAAGAAAATTATTGTGTTTCTTCATTTACTTTTGCAGTTATGATATTTTGAATTGTGTTAAACCTTTTTAGATGACCCTGTATAATGACTTTCACATTTGGATTATTTGGCTGGCTGAATGTTCATTTTTCACTTTCTTCCTAGAAATTGTACCTTTTACAAGAAAATGGATTTCCACGACCACTTTACGCCACTTTTCTCTTCATCAGTAGCACTCTCGCTTTGGCATTTCTGCTAAAAGGCGATCCGTATTATTAACGGTTATGAGTCTATAAATGAATGCGGGGCCTTCTCTGGGTCTGAGGGGCACTAATCCCCCACTGGCCACTCTCGGGGTTGGGTGTTTTGAAGGAAACACTTCGCACATCACTGCTCAGTAAATATTTTAACTCCTGCTCCTCTCGACTCCATTTAACGTGGGAGCAAAAACTGTCGGAAGTTATCGGAGCTAATGGAATTTTCATCGATGCACGGAAATTGTTCGAACGGATATCGAATGGTCAGAGGAAACACAGCGTGTGTATTAGGATATTACTTTTCCAGGAACTGTGTGTTTTATTGAAGATCATTTATGTTTAGGTGGGCTTCTGTATGTATCTTCTTTACAAGTATTTGACAAAAATGATCTTGGAAAGTTGTTTATTAGTAAAATAGTTTACCTATTTTAAAAGCATTGCCAAATCCAATTAAACTTGAAAAATAAAAATAAAATCCATAATGTCTCAAAGGTGTTTAATTTCTGGCGAAACTTTTTTAACAATAAACTTTGTAAATGCATGCGATTAATTTATAGCAATAGCAATAACAACAACAGCAATAACAACAGCAAAAAAAAAAAAAAAAAAGGAGTGATTTTTTTTTTTTTTTTTTTTTTTTTTTTTTTAAATAATACAGAGTATAAAGTCCTGGTGTGAAAAGTCTGCGTTATTTAAACTTTGTAAATTTTCCAATGTTATTTTTACATTAAATTAACATGTCAATTTTAGAGATAAATATGAAGTATTGTCCGTTCAAAAAAAAAAAAAAAAAAAACTATAATTAGGTGTTCTTAATTTAGATAGAAAAAAATAGCACTGTCTCTAAAAATTGATACAATGGCATATTAGACATGAGTCATGTCATTATCTATGAATCAATATAGACATGATTTTGTGGATTACATAAAGCCACAACTTTAATATACAATATAAATATTTCAAAATAAGATCAATATATTTTTTTAAAAAGTAGTACAATAACACAAATGGATTGTGTTCGCAAATTTGTAATATTATTAATAATAATATAACTCATTATTAATTACAACTTTTTTATTGCATCACAAATTCCGGAAAGTATTTAGCTTTACTTCTTAAATTAATAATTATAAACAGGTACAATAAATAAAAACCAAAATTGAAAACTGTTAATTTTTGATTTATGAGGAAATTTATGTAAAGAACGATTTGGGCCCACATAAAATTTTGTATTAGCATACTACGCATTATTGATTTCATAATAGAAATCGTGTCCGAAATCCCTGAAAAATAATGCATTAAATTTAACATGCTCCACTTATAAATAAATATAAACAGGTACAATAAATAAAAACCAACGTTGAAAATTGTTAATTTTTGATTTATGAGGAATTTTATGTAAAGAACGTTTTGTGCCCACATAAAAATTTGCATTAGCATACTACGCATTATTGATTTCATAATAATAATGGTGTCTGAAATCCCTGAAAAATAATGTATTAAATTTACCATGCTCCACTTTAAACGTTGGCGGGGTCTTTCGGTGCCAATTTTCAGAAATACGAATCAATGCGAACAGAAAAACGAAAGAGACGTCATCCGAGATATTAATTCCAGAAGAGCCCAAGATGGTTTGTTTAGCTATGCAAATATCGCTCTGCGGTCATTAAGTCTATTCATTTGCAAACAACGGCAAAAGAGGGGTTAAAAGAAGTGGCCATCGAATATGCGTGACATCCAATATTCAGATATCTGGTCGTTTTCTTGGCAAGCAGTTCGCGTTTAAACCCATTTATTAAACATCCAGTTGTGAGGACATCACAAAAGAAAACACTGATATATAGGTCCTAGTGTGTACACACAAAGCGAAAAACATATCCCTCAAGGAGCAATTGGTGCATATCTGCATATAGACTGTGTGCAAGTGTTGGCCCATTGAAAAAAAGCCGGGCTTTATAAGACTTAAAAAAAGAAGAAAAAAAAAGAGAGAGCCAACTTATCTGCAAATATATATATCGCGCCTCTCTCTGTATAGCAAGAAAAAAGTGAGATGTTTTTGTTAGCGCTCAGCTATTTATCAGTGAGATGGTTTTCTATTTTGCATACATGCCATTTCTTTTTATGCATACATTTCTATGAAGGCGCATAGATCTATAACAACTATGAGGTGTGTCAAACTGCTTTTCACACACCCGGACACGGCCTGACTGAAAAAGGATCGAGCCAAACAGATTTAAGGAAAAAAATCGAGTGCGCCATGTATGGGAAATGATGTATAGCGAAAGATGCATGGTAGATACTGACGTTAAAAAAGTCTTTTGCTCGAGAAATGGGGAGGGTTGGAAAAAAGATTCTCTTGCTCCCTCTCTTTTTTTTTTCCTCGAAAAGTCGGGTTTTTTGCAGGAAGTCCATAGGAATCTAATGGCGGTTGCTGCACAATGGTTCGCAGCTCTTTGCTTACAAAAGTTGAAGCATATATACAAGAATATGTGCTAGGCGTCGCCAACGGACCTACAGACTCGACATGCAGAGCGCGGCGTTAACCATGTTCAGAAGATAAAAATATTCCGAGCGACGAAATATGGGGGTCCTATAACTTTGACGTATAGTAAATGCAGGTCTTTTGGATATGTAGCGCATTTAAGATTGGAATTTTTCGCAAATCGTAAATTTATGTGCCATAATTTAAAGATAATAATGCTACTCAAAAACTTTTGTTATTATTCTTCAATTCTTCATAATCTCTAATTATACATATATATATATATATATTCTTTCTCTAAGTGTAATTGAAAAATGGAAGAGAAATTATAAAATGTTCGTTTTAGATTGAAATTTCTAAATTATTTATACTATTTTATTAAATATTAATGTGAGTACATTGCAAATAAATGAATTAGTAATAGATTCACATTAATTATTCTTTTAATAATTCTTTCCTTTTAGCTTACATGAAAAAAAAATGGAGTAAATCGTAAACAAAAACTGCTGGCATTTATATTGCCGGCACTTTTATTATTGCAAGTTCACACAGAATTAGGAATTTCCAAAGAGTCCGGCAACACTATTAATGATAAGGCAATTTCTATTTAATTTTTTATACACGGAAATCGTAACCACCTTGTTTACTCACAGAATTTGCAGTACAGTTCTGCAGTTATATAAGGCGAAAAATACTGTAAAAAAATTGTGGTAAAAATGTGCGAACCCTGATTATTATAACCATTTTTGCTATAATTATTTAAAAATAAACAAAAATGAAAATAAAAACAGAGTTCCCTACTAATTTACAGTGTTCTGGATGCAATTTTCGCTGTTATTATTATTTCTTTTTTTTTGTTTGTTTGTTTCTTTGTTACAGCGTCACGCGCGACCACATAAATTAAATTTACAGACTGCATTAGTACACTGCAAAAAAAAAAAAAAAAAAAGTAATGACGAATTGTCGTATCGGAGTGCGGTTTGCACCACAAAATTCCTCAAAATGTCGGATTTTTTATTCCAAAAATTCTTACTATTTGCCAAAATTCTATGGTGATGCAAACCGCACTCCGATACGTCAATTTGTTAAATTTTATTTGAAATGTAAACGGATTTTTGGAACTTTGAACTTTTTTTCTTTTGTCACGAAAAATTTCACATTTTCACATTTGGACATCCGATACGCCAGTTTGTTAAATTTTTACGAATACTAGGGGATACAACTCGGACTTCCCGTGGTTACAGAATATAAGGGATTTTTATTATTATTATTTATTGAAAACTAATAGATTTTCTACATTTAATATATCTTTTTTAGATTCTCCACTTACAATATTAAAAAGTATTAATTATGCATTCAAATAGTTTTGAAATTTATTAAAAGCGATACGTTCGAATTACCGCTTGTCAGGAGCCGAATAAATCGCCAAAGATTCCACTACTTACAGCAGCCTTTTTTATTCTGATAAATTCAGTGGTTCAAGCGTGTATAGTTCAATTACACGTCTGCGAAATTTGCGTTTTATTTATATTATTTAATTAATTTTTTGATGATGTTTTAATTTCATTATGAAATATTAGCCGGAAATAAATGCTAAACTATTTGTATTATTTTAACTGTAAACGTGTTAATCTTTTGTAATAGGGGTACACGCGATAGAGATAGACTACAAAATTTTCATGCTTTAAAATTATTTTAAAAACCATAAAAAATCAGTTAATTAAGATACAGTTTTTAAACAAATGCACTTGAAAGAACATTTTTTTTTCTATTCGATGATTTAAAAAAATAAAATTGTGCGGTATTTAAAATGCAGCAAAGCAAAATTTTATTAATCAGATACTGCCACCGTGAATATGACGTCAGCGTTGCTCACGAACATGTTTTTGCTATATGATATACATTCAAAATCTGAACTTACATATGCATGGAACTCTTTAAACTTTTTTTTCCGCAAAAAATCAGAATTTTGACGAGCCCCGAAACAAACAGCACCCCGATATGATTTATTTTATTTTATTTTATTTATTTATTTATTTATTGTAAATTTTTAAAATATGAACGGATTTACGGAACACCCTCTGCTATCAAACTAACTTAAATTCTCACAATGTATATATATAAATGAAAACATATTGCGAAAAACAAAGAATGAGATATTATAAAACGCATTGGAAAGGATACTGCAAAAATTAAACTTAATAAAACGAAAAATCAAAAATGGAAAACTATGAATATCTTATGGAATCGTCAGAGGAGCTCCATAAGAATATTTATAGGAAATATATGTTATTTCATCAAATATTGCCAGCATTATGCCTAAAATTGACAATATTAAGCCCCTAATAACATATATATAAGAAACAAAATAAAAATAAAAACCTACAAGAGTTCAAATAACAAAATAAATAAATAAATGAACTATTATTCAACATAAATAGAAATTAGATCATAAAGCAATGTACAAACTCACCAGAAAAAAACTAAGATTGAGGTAGATTTAACTAGATGAAAAGTGCATTACAAAGACTGCAACTCTTCATATCACCAGTAAATTCAAAATGGCTGCTAAAAACACAAAGTCATTGTATTGATAGAAATGACGAAAGGAAAATAAAATTGTTTAATTGTTTGGTGCTGCCACCTATCTCATAAAAATAAAAGGAAAAGCTGAAATTACAGATTAGTTAAATGATAAAACTGGTACTTCCCTCTATTAGGAAAGAGGAGAAGATGGAATTAAAATAAATTTTAAACTAAGTATATATATATATACTTAGTTTAAAATTTATTATATATATATATATATATATATATATATATATATATATATATATATCCTTGCCCAACAACGCGAAACTTTCAACGCATTTTCTGACTCGTAAACGTAAATGCATGATAATTACAGACATGATTATTGAAGACGATGATTATAAATGAATTGCATCTTGTGTTATAATGACGGCAGTGTTTTTCTTCTCTCCTGCTGTCGCGTCCATATATTTGGTTCAAAACAGAAACTTTGACAGCATTTTTTCTGAACGATCTTCTGCCCTTATCGAAACATGAAAAAAAAAAAAAGTTCGATTATGTAGATTTTGAATAAGAACACATGCTAATTTCATGCATTTAAAAACAAAAGTGACATAATATGTCTGAAAGTAGGCAGTTTGGATTCGAGAACAGCCTTGGTAATTACAAAAATTATACTTCTAAAAGTAATTAATTTTAATACTTTTACTTAAAACTTGCAAATTATATTGCTTTTGAAAAATCTATTTAATTTAAGGAAACAATCTTTTCAAACGTAATATTTTTATCTCATCTCACGCCAACTTTCAAATGTTAGAAACTTTTTTTGGGGGTGGCGGGGGGGGGGGGGGGGTATTAAATAATGAACAACCCTGTTTGAAAATTCTATACGTTACGACTGGCGAGGGTCAGTCAAGAGTTAATTAACCGATGTAAATGTATTAAATAGGAAATAAGGAATAACAAGGAAATTAAAAACAGAATTTTTTCATTCAAAAAAAGAATTTTTTCATTTTTAAGGCTGTTTGTTCTCAAATCCAATTCTCCACATTTCTGACACATTTGTAATTTCATTTTTGTTCAGAAACACATGAAATTGGCAGGTGTTTTCATTCAAAAGCTATATGTAATCGAAGGGTGCTTTCCAGTTTTCAGTAAAGACAGAAGATCTTTCAGAAAATACTGTCAAAGTTCACGTTTTGAACCGAATATCCGGACGCGACAGCGTGGGAAAGGAAAAAAACCTGTTGGCACACGACATCAATTGCTTATAACTTGATAAGTATCTCATCGAAAAATTAAAAACACCATTCAATTCTAAATCGCTTCAATAGTCAGGTCTGCAAATGCTTTTGCGTTTAAAAATCAGTTCGTACATGTGTCAGAAAGTTTTGCATTATTGAGTGGATAAAAGTATTTTTTGAGAACCTCGATTTGTTTACAAATTCGAAATACCTGAAGCTTTTACGCCTATATAAGGATGAAAATAAATTAATAAAAGTATGAGAAAATGGAAATAGGTTTATAAATGATCCACAGGAAATATTCGTATTTCAACTCTCCATTTCATCTGTGAATAGAATTGTTATTTTAATGTTTTGCACAATTGCTTAGGGGGTCGTCTACATGTAGAAATTATACAAAACTTTAAAATTTCATTACTAACATCTAATTTTGACATCATATTTGGATTTTCCGGAACATTTGATCTTAGGATACGAAACAAAAAGTCATTCTGTCAAGTAGCTTAGGAATTATGCAGCGAAAATATGCCGGGCATGCGCAGTAGCCTATTACTGCTTATATTTTACTGTTTATTACTGTTAATTTTACGGTATAATACTGGCAGCGGGAATGCCAGTATTATACCGTAAAATTTACATTTTTTTTTTCAGTGTACGAGTTACATTTTTATGCAATGATTTACAGTTGAGTTAATATGGTGTGTTATTTATTTATTTATTTATACGATTGTACCTATATTAAGCCTGTTCCTGTTAGCCACGGTTTCCTGTTTCTTTCAACTTGTGCTTCTATATTTCACAATAGGGGTGGCAGGAATACTTGGATAACAGACACTTCATGCCTATTTCAATGCACACAATATAGATAAAATAGGTGGTAAAACTTGTAATTTAGATTATAATTAAAGATTACATATGTCCATTAGAATGGTCAGTAATTCTGAAAGAGTTAAAGCTCACTATCAGTTAGACATCAAATTACTTTCTCCCGTGATGTTAACTTGTGTCCATGGAATTCATTCTCGTATTTCAAATTTCTTCTTGGATTTTTTTTTTTTTTTTTTTTTGTTCAGTAAATTCTTCATAAATGATTTATGTTTACTGACTAATCGTTTATTAACATCCGACGCAAATTTTAAGTATATCATTAATTGGTAGATGTTATTACTAGTCGATTTGTACTAGTTACATTTTTATGTAATGATTAGGACACCCCTTCTGTCATCTCCCTAACTAACTTTTCTCTAACATAACCCTTCCTCACTCCCCTTTTTCCAAACGTGCTCTAAGTAAACGTTTAGCGACAAAATATTTCTAAAGTATAAACTTATTTTTTATTCCTGCAGATTTTTTTTAAATTTTTTCCTAAAAATTATTTATAGATGATACAAAATATTATTTAAGAGAAATATACAGACAATATGCTGTTTTTTTTTTTTTCCTCATTTTTTTAAAAAAAATGAGGGAAAAAAAAAAAAAAAAAAAAAAAAAGCATGCATTTATTCTATGGGCACATATCTTTAAAACTGAAGAACGGAATTTGAGACCTAATTGATAACAGAAATTTACATTTCCCTATAATACCTGGATGAGAAATGTTTGTAGTTTGTAGAGCACTATATTCCAGGTTCATTTTTCTTTTTTTCAAAACTAGGTTATCAAATTTGCAGATAATCCCTAAAATCTTTCTTGGGAAGGAGAGAGGGTGGTAATACTTCGAATATCCGTCACTGTGATCACCGATCTTCGTGCACTTTCTTCTCTTCTCTCAACCCCCCCTTCTTACTTTTCTAACATCATCCCACCCCTCCCCACCCTTTTCCAAACCTCCTCCAAGTAAGCATTTACCGACGCCTCCAACTAGAAGAACATTGAAAATTCGTCGCCACTGAGTCGCCAGCACTTTTTTCATACTTTTCCACCCCACATATATATTTTTTATCAGAACACTTCTCGACCACCGTATATCACTTTATTCACTCGGACTTGGCATAGCGGCTGCACATACCGTGTTTTTATATTTTCAGGAATGCATAACGCCTTTATGTGGAAGGGAACTGCGAATTGTTTTTGCGTTGCCGTTTCTCTTTGTAGAAGTACCAAGATCTGTTTTGTAAGTTTTTGCGCGGATTTTTATGGCGTAGAGTGATCCGATTGGATACAGATATCCGTCGCTGTAAAGGGAAAAATTTTGGCACTGGATCATCAATTTAAAAAGCACCGGAGAGACGCGCAGAATAGGAATAGAACATATCTCACTCGGTATTTCACAACAGATTTATAACACCGTACAATTGGCTGCGCATTTAAGTCATACTGAGATATCTAAAGTAGATACTTTTTTTTTCATACATTAAAAAAAAAAAAAAAAAAAAAAATGAATTTTAACTATATGGGACAAACTACTTCTCTGGTGTGCTTGGAATTTTTATTGTCTGTTTCAAATCAATAAATAAAGTAAAGAAATAAGTTTTGTTTTATTTCAGATTTTAAATATATTTAAAAAAAGAACAGTAGTAAATTTTCTTTAAAGCTACATTTTAAAAATGGAACAGTCTCCTTTTTGTTCTTATTTAATGGATATTGTTACAAAAACCACTTTATATATATATTTTTCTTTTTATTGCATCTTCTTTTTAATAAATCGTAAGATTTGCGTGAAAAGAATTATTTATTTCATTCACATCTGTATGGAGTTTTTTTATTCCTCTCTACAATATAATGTTAGTGTTAGAGATTTTTAGATACACATTATAAAATTACTTTCAGGTGGATGGGATAAGTTATTTAGTCTTTTAGTTTGTTTAAATAATTTATTTGTTTTAAAGAAAACTCGTACATTCATGTAACCATATATCTAATGAAAATTTCTGTGTTAAAACATACTCTAACTAACTGTTCAATTGATGCTAAATATATATATATAGCTAATTGTTAATAATAGACAAATAAAAAAACATATCTCATAATACATATCTCATACAAACATATTTCGTAAGAAATTTATAACACTGTAATCTTGAATAAGCATTAAAGTCATATTGAGACATCTATAGAAAACTTTTTTATATATTTTTTTAATTTATTTATTATTTTTTTTTTTAACTATGTTAGATAAAATACTGTCCTGGTGTGCTTGGAATATTTATTGTCTGTTTAAATCTAGTAAAGTAAGAAAATAGGTTTGCTTTGTCTGAGATTTTAAAAATATTTTAAAAATAACGGTAAATATTCTTTAAAGGCTATATTTTAAAAGTAGAACAATCACAATTTTATTTATATATATTTAGCGGATATTAACGAAAAAAAAAAAAGAAACAAAGAAAAAAGAAAACAGTATACATTTTTACAAAGAAAAAAAAAAAAGAATTATAATTTTTTATTTCTATTTTATTATTATTATTTTTTAAAAATAAATACGATTATATAGAAAAGTCTTATTTATTTATCTAGTATACACTTTGAATTATCATATGACGGAAATACAATGCCTATGCATGTGAGATTTTCAGTTTAAAAAATGAAGATACACATTATGAAATACTTTCAAGTGAAATATTTGTTATTCAATCGCTTAGACCAGCCATAACTCAACCTGCGGCCCGGAGACCTTTTATGTGCGGCCCGAGATACATATAATCAATAACCTCTATTTATTACATTAATTGAGATGTGTATAAAAGTTTTTAAGACCTTCATTGTTTTTTTATATATTTTCATGGGAAGACAACATCTGTCCTGTTATTTAAAATTATCTTAAATACCGTTTCCTTAGTCAAAAGTTCTTTTTACATGTACACAATTTGTGCTATAGTGGTGTATACATTTCTTAATCTTCAACACTAAACCAATATAATTCCAAATTTATTTCATTTGCACGATACATTTCTACACTTAAAAAAAAAAGTTTTTGTATTGAGAAAACGATTAATTTATTAAAGCAAATCACCTTATTTTTTTCTTTAGAACTTGGAAATGCTACATTGTTATATTATTACGTTTAACTAATAATGCTTATTAGGGTTGAACGTTTACCGTGGAAAAAATTGACAGCAAAATGTTTTATATCAGTATTTGTACATCATTTGCGATTGAAATCTACCACAAAGTTTATAGTTTGAAAATAGTGGTGTTAAAAGTTTTGGTAATATTTCTTTTTCGACAAACGTTCAATCCTGCTGCTTATATTAACTTTATTATATTAGATCTGTTATATACTACTTTTTTTTAATCTTACTATTTAAATTACCCCTTTTTTACATTATAATATAATTGTGTTGCGGCCCGCCGAACGTTCCAAACATATGTTTGCGGCCCGTGAGAAAAAAAGGTTGAGTATGGCTGGTTTAGACTAATTAATTATTTTTTGAAACTTGCAGATCTGAGACGTTCAGTATTGTATTTCCATATAAACATAAATATCTAGCGAAAACATTTGTGTTAAAATATATTCTAACGAGCTATTTAATTGATGCTTGATAATTAGTTAGAATAAGATTTAAATAATTGTTATGCAAGTTGCTTGTAAAACTTTAGAAAAACGCAAGTAGCGTTTTTTTCTAGTGATTGTTAGAAATTAACACACCAGTAATATTGTAAAAATTATACGTTTTTGATTATCTCTATGTAGAATAATTATCAACTGCAATGATAGCGCATTTCGATTTTTTCCCCCACAAGGTTATTTAATGACTTTGGTAAGGCATAATAATCTCATAAAAATGTGCAGCAAAAGATATATTTTTCGAGTTATTTATTATAATGTCATATCTAAACACATAGATTTTACTTCACATTACCTATTTACAGGCATTAAAATAATTTTTTACACATAGAACTTACGTAGATTCGTCGCCTCTTGATTTAATTCGAACTTTCCCGGTCTTTCTAAAGTATAAAAGACAGCGCCATCTGTTGCCGATTGTAGCGTGCAATACATCATTGCACATCTCTGATTTTTTCCGTACTAATCTCAATAGCTTCATGCATTAATACGTAATTTAAATTGTTAAAATTTGCAAGTTTCTGTTCTTCTTTAAAATTTATCTGTACATATTAGGGATTTATTGTTTAGTCGGGCAATTTAGTGTAGTCTCTTTATTTAATCTTATATCGCTTTCGTGTTCTTTAACTTTTCCCTTATTTTCCTCTATAGAGGTTCATGATATACACCCTCTTTACCTTCATTGTCCTTGAATTTTATTTTGTATATATTCCTAAGGCTGCTAAATGGTTGATTTTCGATCTGTCTGTTCTTATTAATTTGAATATTGAGGGGTCTGGCGTTATAGGATAGGTATATTTATTCCAAGTTTTTTTAATTCTCTTTTTATTTTTAAGGATACTTCATTCATATATTGTATTGAACTTGTAAATTTCATATCTTTTTGAACTGATTGTATTGTGTTATATCTTGATATATCATTAATAAATCAGTTGTTTTAGTGGGATATCCTGCTTGTTTGGTCATTTCTTTAATCTTATTTATTTGTATAGTTAAATAAAAAAAGAAAACTGCCCAGTTAAACTGAGGGCATTGAGCTCACAGGCTATTCACACTAATTGTATATTATACTCTTATTTCAAAGAATTTGAAATAAGACACTCGAAAAATAAAGAAATCAACAATATATTAAGGGGGTCATCCCCCCGTCACCTCCTCATAGTTAACTAATGAACCCCTTAAACTAATCAGGGAAGTCTCTAATTACAATGAATATATATACAAAATTTGAAGAAAATCGGATAATTCTGCATGAAAAACCCATTTATCTAAATTAAGGGGCGATTAGCCCCCCCCTTTATACTTAACCAATGAACCCCCAAAACTCTTCAGAGAAGCGCATTATCACAATGAACCTATATACAAAATTTGAACAAAATCGGATAATTCTGCATGAAAAACTCATTTATCTAGATTAGGGGGGTTATCCCCCCTTTCCCCCTTTATACATAACCAATGAACCCCCAAAACTATTGAAGGAAGCGCAATATCAAAATGAACCTATATACAAAATTTGAAGAAAATGGCATAATTCTGCATGAAAAACTCATTTATCTAAATTGGGGGGGGGGTTTCCCCTTTCCCCCTTTATACATAACCAATGAACCCCCAAAACTATTGACAGAAGCGCATTATCAAAATGAACCTATATACAAAATTTGAAGAAAATGGGATAATTCTGCATGAAAAACTCATTTATCTAAATTGGGGGAGGGGGGTATCCCCCCTTTCCCCCTTTATACTTAACCAATGAACCCCCAAAACTATTGACAGAAGCGCATTATCAAAATGAACCTATATACAAAATTTGAAGAAAATGGGATAATTCTGCATGAAAAATCTATTTATCTAAATTATGGGGGGTTAGCCCCCCCCCCCGTTTCTCCCCTTTATACTTAACCAATGAACCTCCAAAACTAATCAGGGAAGCGCCTTATCACAAGGAACCTATAAACAAAATTTAAAGTAAAACGGTTAGTTCTATCAAGAGTTATCGCGTTACGTACATACGTACGTACATACATACATACAGAACCGTCGGGCACATAAGCTCTCAGGCTTTGATAGCCTGTGAGCTAAAAATCTTTGGATGAACATATTTTCAAGGCTCTAATGGGTGTATGTATTGATCGCTGCAATTTTATAAGGAAAATGTATTTTTGAATATTTTGATATTCACGATTCCAAAATGAGGAATAAGATACACATTATAAATGATATGCACATGCTTTGGATATTATACATTAATCCTTTTATGGAAACTTGTGCATTAAATATTAAGACTTTTTGAAACGTTAAAATGTAAGTTAAATGTGAGAATTCAAAACAAATAAATGCAATCAAATTCCTTATATTCATGAGCGTCCACATATGAAGTAAGGAAAGACAAATGACTTTTTATGGATTTTCAAATTTAATTAACTATTCTTTTTCCATTATGATTTTGAAAAAAAAAAATCCTTCTTAAAGGATTTAAAATAATTAAACTCTGAAAGAAAGGAAAACTAACGATTTTTCATCAGGGGAACTCTGTTCCTCTGAATCCCACACATGGAATTACAAGTTATAGTTATATTTTTCATTTTATGATGTCCATGTGTTAAAAAATTATCTTAAGCGTAGAGTTCAGGGAGGCAGAGCTCCCATGATGAAAATAAAAATAATAAACTATTTTAAATCTTTGGTTTTTCAAAAAAAAAAAAAAAAAAAAAAAAAAAAAAAAAAAAACCTTACATTTACATTTTTGTATTATTATTATTATTATTATTTTATGTTGGTATGTTTAAAAATTGTCTTGCACATGAGATTACGACAAATAATTCTTAGTTTAATTTCTTTCATATTTATATTCTGCATTAAAAGAAATCGTTGGCTTGGAGGCGAGCTAAAAGCACATATGTTCCTAACTTGCCCCTCACTGCATTTTGTGTTGGTGTGCGCCCATGCTTATTTGCAGAAAATAGAAAGATGAAAAAACAAAAAAGAATAAAATAAACTAAGAGTGTTAAAAAACGAATCACCTATGAAACGCCGAAATCAAACACACACAAGAAAAAATCCAACAATTTCTCCCACCAGAAAAACAAATAAAAAATTGTTAAAAGTGGCAACAGAATCTCCATTTCAGCAGTAAAGTGGGTTGTAGGTTGAAAATTGTAGTAGTCTGGTGGACGCCACTGCCTCCATAGCATACCGTTTATTACACACTATTCGGGGCTCCTTGAAGTCTATCTAACTTTGTCCAATGTGCTGCGAATGGAATCTGTTGATGTACCTACCGTCACTGAATTTTCGATGAGGGGTGGGCAGAAAATATGGAATTCTATTTCATCGAATGGGTGTCGAGTGGATTAAGATGTTCTATGATGGTCACTGGAGTGCAGCATTGCATCTATTTCGGGTGAAAGCAGTTTTTGCGCTGTTTTGCTCCGCACCAAGACTGATTTTATTGGCTTCTTGCGCATGAATATATGAATAATTCTCATTTGAATTTCCTAATATGTCTTAAGACAATTATTGAGGTCTAAAATTTGCAGAAAAGGAAAGTCATGCTAATAATATAAGGTATCAAATATGTTTGTAAAAAAAATAACAATGCCATTTACTTTAGATTATCTTCATAAATTTGCAAACTTTTTAATTGACATAAGTATCTGTTAAGTCACTTATGCGTTAAATTTAATCCTGATTACTCGGCATTACCTTATGTATGACATAGTAGTAATATTTATTTTCGGATAAATGAAGAATTTTTGATGTAGGTATCAGTTATTTGCTCTCAAAACCTACAGCGTTATGTGACTTTCTTAAAGATCGATCTAACATGACAACTCATTGTAAAAAAAGACAAAGGTTTTTTAATTTAGGAAAATATTATATAATCGCAAACGAAAATACACTATAAAAAATCTGTAATTTTGACAGAAAAATGTTGTATTTTTTTACAGAAAAAAAACTGTTTAAAAAAAAAAAAACATTTTTTCCTGTAAAAAAATGTGGATTTGGTCATTTTTACAGGAAAAAAAAAACTTTTAATCAAAATATATAGATCTTTTCTGTAAATTAAACTGTTTTCCACAGTCACCAAAATTGACATTTTTTTCTCTGTCAAATTGAGAGATTCTTTTTTTACAGTCTATACAGTCTATATACAGTCTCTTCCGAGTTACCCACGATTCCGAACAGTGTTCTTTAATTTTAGAAAGCTCAGAAATCAATATTTTCGAGATTTAAAGAAACATTTATAAAAACAAGGTTTTTTTTATGTCATTGATTTTCGGAGATGTTTCCAAGTGGTTTTTATAGTGTATTAATCAGTTTTTTCAACCCGGAATATTGGGTTTTCGGATGCTATCCATTCTCAAGTAAATATTTTCATGTTCTAGAAACATGTTTTACAAACAAACATGATAAATTATAATTAATATGATAATTAACATGAATTAATATAATAATTAACAGCATTAACATTTACATTAAAGTATAAAAGTATGTATTCAATTACGCAGCTGAAAATGTGTAATTGAAAATTGATAGTATCCTAAAGCCAATATTCTGATTTTAGAAACTGATTAATACGCTATAAAAAACGTTTTCAAAAATTAGTAGCAGCAAAAACAACTTTAAAAAAAATGCTTTTAAATCTCGAAAATCTATTGGTTTCTGAGATTTCCTTCTCTTTTATCATGGGTAACACGGAAGTGGTTAATGTAAATATTTTCATTCGTGTTGTATTATATTTGCGTAAATTAAGAAACATTTTTCTTTTTTTAAAATGCATATCTCAATACTAATTACCAAAATCAAGGAGAGCAAAAGCTTTTATTTTAATGTTGATATAAAAAATTATTTCAAAATAATAAGTATGCTTACAGCTAAATTCGAACTTTATCACTGATTAACCAAATCATTCTTTTATAAATTAATTCTCTTAGAAAAAAAACGAAAATTGTATTTTTCTTTACTGTTTATTACATTTAATAGCTTATTAAATCAAAATTTACAGCACAAATGTGATTGATTGATTTAAGGTGGTTCTCGAAAAAATAATGTTTTTCCTCGCGCAACCAAAGCGAAACCTTCTGACATATTTTCTTACTCATTTTTAAACGTAAAAGCATGATACTTGCAGGCATGATTGTTGAAGTGATTTGTAATCGAACAATTTTATTTTTTCATTTTCGATAAATGAATTACAACTTGAGTTATAAACGATTATTCTTTTAGGACGACAGTTTTTAGGGTTTCATTCATCTGACGAAACCCTATTCGTCTCACTCCTCTGTCTGTCACAGAGTTCGTACTCAGAAACTGTATAAGTTAAAGACTTGACATTATATATACTTATAGCTGAATACCTCCTGTCACACGACAAATCATAAAATTTTGAAAAACACGCATTATTTTAATTAAATGAATTAATTTAATGCTATTCGACAATTCTGCGATTTTCTCCGATTTTAAAACAGAAACTTATTTTCAGTCTTTTTTGCGTAGGCTAGATGGTTCAGTGGCAGTGCGTTTTCCTCCTTACCCAAAGTATCCGGGTTCTATTCTGAACGACGGAACTAGAAATTTTCGATTCGAACATTTCGATTGATTAATACAGTCCGATGGATTTATTTAAAATAACTTTCATGTTTTCTTTGCTATTTTAAGAGTTTCGTTATTTATTTATATATTTTTTAGCTAAAGTTAAATAATGTAATTAAATATGCTTTTCAGATAATCAAACATATGCTGTTACAATTGTCTGAAAAGCAGTTCTTGAATATTTTTAATTTGATTAAAAAAAAAAAAAAGCTTCCTCTTGTTATCACTTTAATATTAAATTTAATGGTGCTGCAATCTATGTTCTTATTGGTAAAGTGTATTGATAAATGATAAGAATTTAATAATTATAAATTAATGATTTGGATTTATTAATTAAAGGATGAAATGTTTTGAAAGGAATATTAAACGAAACCCTTTGTGACTTCGATCACACTTACCCACTTGTTTTTCCTTTCCAGCGCTGTCGCGTCCGGAAATTTGCGTCAAAATGCCAACGTTTGTAGCATTTTCTGAAAAATCTGCCTTTACCAAAAAATGGAAAAAGAACTGCTCAATTACATAGTTCCTGAATAAGAGAACCTGCCAATTTCTTGCGTTTGAGAACAAAAAATGAATTTAAAAATGTGCCACAGAAAGTAGGCAGTTTAAATTTGAGGACAGCCTTAAATGGTGATTACTGTATTTCATATTCAATATTTTTTCACAGACAAATGACATGATAGATTTTGATAAAACTATAAATTTTCTATACTACTCTTTTTTTAGGGTTAAAAATGACGAGGTTTATGAACAGTTACAGTTCATGGGGACAGTGGCAATTAACAGCTTTACTCCTTTTCCCCCAAAACTATCGGATAATTTATAATCTTCATGCATTTGGCTTACTTTTAATTATGGTACACTGCAAAAAATAATTGTTGATTTTACAGTATAAAACTGGCACCTCAGCTGCCAGTATTATACCGTAAAATTAACAGTATTAAACAGTAAAATAAACAGTAATACGCTGCCGTGCAAGCAGTAATACGCTACCGCGCATGCGCGGTAGCCTATTACTGCTTGCACGGCCAGCGTATTACTGTTTATTTTACTGTTTAATACTGTTAATTTTACGGTATAATACTGGCAGCTGAGGTGCCAGTTTTATACTGTAAAATCAACAATTATTTTTTGCAGTGTATGTGGAGTATCAATACCGACTTTCCTTACAAACTTCAGGAAGGAATATCTTTAATATCTCTTTAATCTTTGAAACCTTTATTATACCTGCGCTCACTTATCACTTTTCAGCTATCTCTGAGTGCTTTCCGCTTCGTCTGAACTAAATGAATTATTCTATAACGTTTTACCCTCATCAGCCCTGTCACCGTTTTCCAGAGTGACAAAAATGACCACCTTCATAATCTATTGTGAAGCACAAAGGAGGTTACAAAAGTTACGTAGATAACGATGCGCCATTGTGTACGTGGTTACATTTAATCGAGCGTGCATTATAGATTACTCTCTTTCTATGCGTCCCTCAAACAAACGGGGGAAAAGGGTTTATTGTTGGCCACCTTCGTCTGATGCTGATTAGCATATGGGTGGTTAGTAAGCTAATGACGCCGGTTGAGGGAGCCGTGTTAAATGAATTCGCCGTGCATCCATTCTTTCGACTGCATTGCATAATAATTCTCACGGTGAAAATCTGAAGTCCAGCTGAAACTGAAAAACTGAAGACTATTAAAGGCTGTTCTCAAATCCATCAAAGGGGCTACTTTTTGACACATTTCTGAATTCATTTTTGTTCGGAAACGCATGAAATTGACATGTGTTCTTATTCAGAAACTATGTAATCGAATGACGTTTTTCACTTTTTAGTAAAGACAGAAGATCCTTTAGAAAATACTGTCAAAGTGGGCGTTTTAAACCGAATTATCGACGCGGCAACTCGAGAAAGAGGAAAAACTTGTCGTCACGTGACAAGAACCGTTTATAGCTCAAAAAGTAATTTATTTATATAAAAAAAATGGAAAACGCTATTCAATTCTAAATTGCTTCCATAATCGGACCTGCCAAGTTTATGCCTATAGGTTTAAAAATGAATCAAACAGTTTCGCATTGTTGAACTGGGAATTTGAGAACCAACCACCTTAAGTTTTATAACTTGCCTATTTTGTGAGATTCTTATTTAGACATGGGGAAAGTTGTTATGGTGTATTTCTAGCAAACAAGAAAGGGGGAAAATATATAAATTAATTTATAAATAAATTCGACTATTTATTCTATAATCCCGCGTACAATGTCTCTTTAACTCTATTTCACCCAGAAAAATATTTTTTCATTTGACTATTTTGTAGGATTCTTATTTAGACATGGGGAAATTGTCGTGGTGCATTTCTAGCAAACAAGAAAAGGAGAAAAAAATATATATAAATAAATTTATAAATGCTATTCATTCTATAATCCTGCGTGCAACATGGTCTTTAACTCTGTTTCATCCAGAAAAATATTTTTTCCTCCTACTATTTTGTAGGATTCTTAATTAGACATGGGGAAAATTGTCATTGTGTATTTCTAGTAAAAAAGAAAAGAAGAAATAAAATATACATAAACTAATTTATAAATAAATTTGGCTATTTATTTTATAACCCAGTGTATAACACGTTTCTTTAACTCTGTTTCATCCAGAAAAATATTTTTTTCTCCGACTATTTTGTAGGATTCTTATTTAGACATGGGGAAAATTGTTATGGTGTATTTCTAGTAAAAAAGAAAAGGAGAAAAAAACATACATAAACTAATTTATAAATAAATTCGGCTATTTGTTTTATAACCCTGCGTAAAACATGTCTCTTAACCCTGTTTTATCCATAAAAATATTTTTTCCTCCGACTATTTTGTAGGATTCTTATTTAGACATGAGGAAAATTGTCATGGTGTATTTTTAGCAAACAAGAAAAGGAGAAAAAAATATATAAATTAATTTATAAATGCTATTTATTCTATAATTCTGCGTACAACATGTCTCTAACTCTTTTTCATCCAGAAAAATATTTTTTTTAATTCCGACTATTTCGTAGGGGTTCTTATTTAGACATGTGGAAAATTGTCATGGTGTATTTCTAGCAAACAAGCAAGGGGTAAAAAAATATATAAAATTAATTTATAAATAAATTCGTCTATTTATTCTATAACCCTGCGTATAACATGTCTCTTTAACTGTGTTTTATCCAGAAGTTTTTTTTTTCTTTTGACTGTTTTGTAGGATTCTTATTTAGACATGGAGAAATTGTCGTGGTGCATTTCTAGCAAACAAGAAAAGGAGAAAAAATATATATAAATTAATTTATAAATGCTATTCATTCTATAATCCTGCGTGCAATATGTTCTTTAACTCTGTTTCATCCAGAAAAATATTTTTCCTCTTACTATTTTGTAGGATTCTTATTTAGACATGGGGGAAATTGTCATTGTGTATTTCTAGTAAAAAAGAAAAGAAGAAAAAAAATATATACATAAACTAATTTATAAATAAATTTGGCTATTTATTTTATAACCCAGTGTATAACACGTTTCTTTAACTCTGTTTCATCCAGAAAAATATTGTTTTCTCCGACTATTTTGTAGGATTCTTATTTAGACATGGGGAAAATTGTTATGGTGTATTTCTAGTAAACAAGAAAAGGAGAAAAAAATATACATAAACTAATTTATAAATAAATTCTGCTATTTGTTTTATAACCCTGCGTAAAACATGTCTCTTAACCCTGTTTCATCCATAAAAATATTTTTCCTCCGATTATTTTGTAGGATTCTTATACATGGGGGGGGGGGGGGGACATGGGGAAAATTGTCATAGTGTATTTTTAGCAAACAAGAAAAGGAGAAATATATATATATATATATATATATATATATATATATATATATATATATATATATATATATATATATATATATATATATATATGTATATATATATATATATATATATAAATTAATTTATAAATGCTATTTATTCTATAATTCTGCGTACAACATGTCTCTAACTCTTTTTCATCCAAAAAAATATTTTTTTTATTCCGACTATTTCGTAGGGTTCTTATTTAGACATGGGGGAAATTGTCATGGTGTATTTCTAGCAAACAAGAAAGGAGTAAAAATATCTATAAAATTAATTTATAAATAAATTCGGCTATTTAATCTATAACCCTGCGTATAACATGTCTCTTTAACTCTGTTTCATCCAGAAAAATATTTTACCTCCGACTATTTTGTAGGATTCTTATTTAGACATGGAAAAATTTGTCATGGTGTATTTCTAGCAAACAAGAAAATGAGAAAAGAAAATATACATAAATTAATTTATGAATAAATTCGGCTATTTATTCTATTACCTTGCGTACAATATGCCTCTTTAACCCTGTTTCACCCAGAAGAATATGTATAGTCTCCTACGACACAAAATCTGTTGTTACGAGTATTCAATAATAAATACCATTTATTTTTTTAAATATTAACAAAAATTTTAACCGTCCAATAAGTTAATAAACCTCGTCTTCTTGAAACAAAACGATTAATTTATTTTTGAAGTCCAATGGTGTGGTACATTGTAAGAAAGTAAATTCATGAGGTGACTGTTTACTATTTCCAAAATAACTAATTTCTCAGTAAATTTTGACCCAAAAAAAAAAAAAAAAAAAAAAAAAAAAAAAAATCTGTCTTATTCGCTTGTTAAATTAAAACTTAAAATTGTGCTATAAATATTGTATTATTTTTACCATATCATCTATAATGATTCTTTATTATTATTATTATTATTTTATTTATAGTCTTTACACAAGATATTATATTTAAGTATACAAATGTTCAATGATGAAAATTTAAAACATAAAATTAAGATTTTCTTTTTATCCTAATATTTTATGATGTAGAAAAAGTTAATCTATAACAGATGTCATTAAAATTAAAAGAAAATTCATGGCAATATAAGTCAAAAATTTTTTATTTTATATGTTATTTTCTAGTGGTATACAGTATTTAATTAACAGGTAAAATTATTTATCATTTAACATTTTCTCAATTTTAAAAGAAAATTTAGTTTTTTATTTATTTATTTATTTTTTAATTAAAGATAGTAAATCTTATGTATGTTGATGTTGTACTGAATAAAAAATATATATTTTTTCTTTTATAGGTAAGAAAATGTCTAATTTTACTCTGCTATATGCTTTATGGGTAAGTTCATAACTTAAAAAAAATCTTCTTAATAAATGATTCACAGTTGCAACAAATTACTTTTGAATGAAAACCAAAAATATCTTTACATTATCTTAACTTTCAAATTAATGCTTTAAGTACTTCACTGTAGGAGTATTTTTATTAGACGTAATTACGCAAAAATATAATAGAGCATGCTGTTTTAGAAATAATAAAAAAATCTCTGTTAAAAAACCTTTATGCAGTCGAAATCTCGTTATCGCAATATTTCATTGTTTTCGGGAAAAGAGTTATTTCATATCGTGCAGTTTATGTTTAGTTTAAACTTTCATTCATAATATATATATATTTTTACATATATACTGAAGTCTAATTCAATTAAATGGAATAAACACAGCAATGGACATAAAAAGTATTCTTACTTTAAATTTCATGTTTATGATGTTTTTAATTTGTGTAATAAAGAAAAAGTTATCTTTCTACATGGAAATAAAGTAGTTAAACTTCGATAAACTGGTTAAAAAATTGTTGTACATTGTTAATAAGGAAAAAAAAAACAAATGTTTTTTGGTTTTAAATTTCTAACATGAAATTTTAGAACGATAACAACATTCATTAAAATTTATTCCAAAATGTATTACTTTTGTTAACAATACTTTTCGAAGCCCAAAAAATTGAATGAACACAAACGGTTTTATTGTTGCATATTCTAAAGTTTTCTGAAAACATGTAATATTTTGTTACTTTAATATTTTAATTGTGTCTGTACTATAAAACTCTCTCCCTTGTTAATCAGGGGTTGTTGCAGGTTTTTTTTTCTTGGTCCCCCTTTTTGTGAAAAGTAAAAGTTATTTTTGTGACATTTATTTTATTTTTGTGAAAAATAACATTTTGTAACGAAAGTTGAAATTCAGTTACTCAAATTCGAACCAAGCATTCATAAACAAAAACTTTTTACAATCCTTTTGCTGAAATTTTCTTCTGTGGTGAACTTGGTTTGTTTACAAATTGCACATTTTAAAACATCACAAAATAATAAATAATTAACAAATAGTAAGTTTTTATGGAATAGAATTTCGTGAAAGGGCCTATTTTAGTAAAAGGAATTTTGTGAAGGGCCCGGCCCATTTTATCAAATTGATTTTTGTGATGGGTCTTGCTTTATTAAATAGATTTTTGTGAAGGTGCCCTAAATAGGCCCCAAATTTTGCCTGGATCCACCCTTGGTTATGTTGGGATTATTCTCTTATTTATTATACTCTTTGATTTAACTTAACTAAGGTTAAGTTAAATACTAATTTAGATGGAAAAACTAGGTTAAGGTGGAATTTTGTAATAAATTTTTCTCTCAATTCCTGATAAGCTAGAATTACAAAAAATATTTAAACAGGTGTGTTTCCAATGACAATATCATATTTTAATATTTTAGAACTTAATTATAAATTAATTTTAAGGCATTTTCCAGTTAGCCGGCCGTGGAGGATAAATCGCCAAATTAATCTTCAAAGTTATAACTGTTTGCGAGTTAAATATAACAACAATGTTAAAAAAAATAATGGAGTTAATATTGTGCCAAACCACACTCGCCAAAATATGACATCTGGCTGTGAAACTGCAACAATAAAATATTTTAAACGCTAAAATGTTGAAAATATAAATAAAAAATAGAGACTGTAAATTTTTGAAATATATGTATTTGTTGTGGAGTTTTGGGGTTCTTTCTAAAACACAACTTACTTAAACTTAAAAAGCTCATTTATTACTCAATCTTCACTTGACAATTAAATATTTAGAAAAAAATAAGTATACCCTGATTAGCTCCACTGAAATCTGTTGCCATGGAAAAGGTAGCAAATTATATTAAACTAATCAAAATATCAAAACTTAAGAATCCGAATAGGTTAATACAACAATGATAATTTTGAACTCATCATTTTAAGACAATATTAAATGTAGTAAGGGGCAACAGATTTCTAAATCAAGTAGCATACTGGATTGCATAATAAAGAACACCCAACTCCACTCCAACCCGATCAAGCTCAAATCTCCATACACATTAAATTAACAAAAGTGTAATCATCATATAATTTGGAAAAATGCAGACAACCTGAAATTCCTCCAATATGAGGACCAAAAGGGGAAAGAGTTAAATCCGTTAATAGAATAGGGATATGATGATGTACTAAAATTTTAGAACAACCATAGAGATTCTGAACAAGATCCGATCGGTTAACCAAGAATCGTATAGTGGTGTATAATGACTGGATATTTTTTTTTTTTTTTTTTTTTTTTTTTTACTTTTTAAAATAAAACAATTTTGGTGTATATTTTAGAAAAACAATGTTTCTGAAAGAGGAGAGTTAAAGCTTAATTTAACATTTTATGAAATTAAATTTAATATTACTGTTTCACTTATTAATCTATCCATCCTTAAATCAAGATCAAAAATACGATTGTATAACATTGAGTGAACTTCAATTTATGTTCATTAAAACAGTCAGTTATGAATTTAAACTTAAGAAATTTTAAAGTCCTAATTTAATAAAGTTGAATTTTCTCTCCCTTTTTTTTTTTTTTTAATTAATCACAGAAAGGTTAGGCCATTCTTATAGGTCTACTGTGAATATAAAAAATTAATTATTTAGAGATTTATACAAAGAAAAACATACCAATTTTGATAATAAACAAAAAAAAAAAAACACAATTTATTTGAACATTTAAAATAATGAAGCAACTAAGTTATCAAAAATAATCTTAATAAAACAATATAACAGCTGATCTTTTAAGTTGAAACCACTCACTGGTTACTTTTAAATTACACATCATATTTTTAAAATTACCATCATATTACCATTTAATGGTCGTTCAAACATACAAACGTTATATATTAACCTACAGACTATTTCTGTTCATAATGTTTATTCTTATTGAAATTATCCAAAGATATTCATTTCACTTTTAAACTCTGGTATAGCAAACATATTTTTTTTTTTTTTTTTTTTTTTTTTTTTTTAAAGAGGTACAAATAAATAAAAAGAAAAACTATGCAAATAGTACTTACAACAGGTAGAGAGTTCTACAATTTTAGTCAATGGGCACTTAGGAGCATTTCCTCCTTTTTCAAAATCTGATGAAGCACTTAAGCTAGAGTATTCAGGCTGGGGAAAAATTCAGACGTGGTTTCAAGCTAACATTCATCAATCCTCTCATCTCACTGCATCACTTGCCATCAACTACTAGGTCCATCATCTAGTCCGGAGGGGAAAATCGTTCTACGGTCCAGAACTTCACCGTCGGAGTCAGTAATTTCACCTTCCTGAAGCATGTGTTTTATTCGAAGATAGCCATCACCGTAACTCAGAACACTACGACTTCTAACGACCGGTTTAGTTCAATATCTATGATCACTTCTGATGGTTAAGAAGTCATAATCTTGGAGCGCCACTACGCCAAAAAAAAATAGGCTACACATATCTTCTTCTTAATTTCTCGTTAACAGTTATAGATCCGCAATTCGAAAATGCCCTTATAGCCTCTTTTCATCATAACATCATGATTTAGGATGGTTAATGTAGGGCCATCAATGCCCCACTCTCAAAAAAAAAATCTTCCAGAAACCTGTCCGCCTTCAACAACTTCGCGATCCAGCCCACAGGCCAATCTTCGAGCCCCGTAATAAGTCGAATTTTTTTTTACGAGTCAAACGACAGGTCTCTTGGCCAAGCAACAAGTGTCGTAAACATTCATTCTCCCGCGCTGCTTGAAAAACGGGACCGATCCACTCTGCCAGGGGTACGGGAATGGAAACAAAAGGAAAAATGAACTCATCGTGAAGACTACAGCTTGCCGCTCCACTCTGCCGGCCGCTTCATGGGGGAAGGAAACCATGCATCACCCCCATGGCGTGTGCTGAAGGGGGGTCCTGTTAGCCTCTGTTTACATGGGCGCCAGCTATCCGCCTGATAGCAGAGCCAATTGAAGCCTGACGTAAACTTACAAAGCCTAATTGCGTGTATAGTACACTCATAAGATAACGTAATTCTTATACAGGGCGGTCGGTCATTCTTATATCAAAGTCAGACTAGATGACTCCAAATTTTCCACCTATGCAGTCTACTGACAAAACATCCCTCCCTTGCTGTCTGCTTTTCGTATTTGAAAACAGGAAGCAAAGCTAGACTATAAACGTTGAATTTACTTTGCTTAAAAGAAATGGAAAGAAGAGGGAAAAAAAAAAAAAAACTGCTTTTATTATTAATATTACAATTACATTTATTTATATATTTATTTAAAACAGAAACAAAAAGAAAACTTCTAAATAAATGTTGAGAGAGTGATTTAAGGTAATTAATGTAGATTAAAAAAAAATTTGGTTGAAACCAACCGTAACATATTCTTCTATCATTTAATAGTTTAATATTAATTAAATTATGATTATACGTTGAGAAAACAATGTATGAATCTTGTATAGATAGTTTAAATAATAGTTTCTTAGGTGCGTTTGTAATTATATAAATACGTAGCACCTACACTGCAAAAAATAATTGTTGATTTTACAGTATAAAACTGGCACCCCAGCTGCCAGTATTATACCGTAAAATTAACAGTATTAAACAGTAGCATGCGCGGAAGCGTATTACTGCTTGCACGGCAGCGTATTACTGCTTATTTTACTGTTTAATACTGTTAATTTTACGGTATAATACTGGCAGCTGGGGTGCCAGTTTTATACTGTAAAATCAACAATTATTTTTTGCAGTGTATAGTCGTCGTCTGATCCGTCCGTCCGTCCGTCTGTATATAACAACGCAAAAACTACCCAACTGAATGGTTTGAAATTTAATTTATAATCGTTGCAGAATTTTGTCGAGTCATTTCATAATTTTATGAAAATCGAATCAAAATTTAAAAAGATATTAATAAATGTTTTCTTCATGCTATAAACTCCCATCATACATAATCTATATAATAAAAGCGGAAGTCATGTATGACCGAGGAAAACAAATACGGGCTGACCATTTCTTTTTCCATATGCTATGCGGCCATTTTTATTCAAAATTATTTTTTCGAATAAAATTGCTTAAAAGTTACATTTTTAGAAAGATCGTTCAAAAAACATGTTTGTTTGAGAGATCAGTTACATTAAAAAAGCATAGATTCTGAGATAACTTCTGTTAAAATTAGGTTAACAGCCCAATATTTATCTCAATATCCATTAAAGTAAATAAACACAAGAGATTCGTTCATCATGGATGATAGAAACATTAAACCATGGAGGTAATCATTCGCAAATCAATGTCTCCATGGTAAATTTTGCCGCGCCATCTGGTGTCGATAAAAAATCGCATCTGTAAACGTGGCACAGAGAAAAGAAACGCATGCTCGTTTCGCTCATAACAGACGATTTAATTCATTTCACTGAAATAATAACGAAGATTATTGTAAAACTAGTTATAGTACGAACGCACCTCATTTGTCACGTTTAACGTACAATTTCCAACTTGTTTTTTTTTTTTTTTTTTTTTTTTTTCCTGCTGCCATTGCCACACCTTAAAACAGAAACAGAACAAAAAACATATATTTTTAAATAAATTGGCTAGTTTGCGTTCTATTTATCAAGTATAAATCTAAGCGCTGAATGTTCAGTAATCGGAGCCCACGTCAAATTAACGTATTGTAACTGAAAGTATTTGGAACGGCATGAATTGCAGTCATGAAATTAGGTATGGTTTTTAAGATAAACATTGAATGCTTATAAAAAGTGTTTTTTTTTTAAACTGCTTTTACACTCTATTGTTTATTTATCCATTTATTTATCAAAATATAGTACATTAAACGGTTGAGAAAGAAAAAAAAAGCTGAGCATCTAAAAAATAACTAGGTTCAAATGTTCACCCAAAGGACTGGTCAATATTTAAAAGAAGAAATTATTCTACATTGGCAAAAATACATTCATGAAAAAAAAAAAAAAAAAAAATCCTAATGACCACAAATTTTTTGATTTACCATAAAGTACACTATTTATTTGATGAGAAACCACTATACTAAGTGATGGGCATAATGAATAATTTTGATATTCGAATGAATCATTCGGGGATGCGCAAAAGCATAGCTGTGCGAACCTTCGTAGTCTTTTAAATTAATTAAAACCAGAAATTTTGTAAGATAAAAAAAGAATTAAATTAACAGCCCTCATTATGTATATCACTGCTCTATTCTACTCAGTTTCTTAAACATCTTTCAACGAAATTTTGCAAGTTTTCGATATGTTGAGGTTTAAACAACAAAGTAAAATGTATAGTTTTTTCAAGACGAATTTACTAATTTTGATTCTAACTTTCGAAAATCGAATTTAATTAAATTCGTTCGAAGCAAAATTCATGAAAAGTTAAACAAACATTACAAAATAAAATGAAATAAAATAAACATTTATTTTTCTGGTACAAATATTATTTGGGACATTTCAGAGAAGTTTGGAGCTATAAATCGCAACATAACTCTTTGGTAACTCTGTACATTAATCTCATTTAAATACTATTTATTTAAATACTATAATATAAAATCTCATCAGTTTATCATGGATGTATCGTTAGAATTTTCAAAAAGTTGCGTCACGTCTTATAGAGTGAAATTTACAAAAAATTAAAATAAGATTAATTTGCATTGCTGGTATATACTAGTAAAATTTTTTATTTCTGACATAGCAAGGCGTTCGAGGCTATAAATTGCGATGTAAATTTTTGGTAACTCTACCCATATACGTCGTTCTTTTGTAAGTGATCTTTATTTAAGTATCCTAATATAATAATATGACAATGTGACATTTGACATTTCTATTGAACTAGTCTATTGATTCTATATGTGAACTAGTCTATTTAAATGTTAAAATAGTTCAAATTTCAAAATTAAATTCTAAGTTTCATTTTAAAATTCACGAAACCTATAACACTTCAATAACTTTTGTCTATTGAGTTTAGTTTCATTAAAGACCAAAGCAAACAATACACAGTTGTTATTTTTATACTTTGGAAACTTCCAGTTGTTTGTATATGCTGTTCTACTACTTTAAAATCTGGTGTATTGTGTTTGACAATTTCTCTCGTTGGTTCACATTCTTTCAGCACATTAAATACATTAAAAATAAGTTAATTAACTTAAAATATTAACTTTAAATTTATCAATTGCCATATAAAGAACTTTCCGACATTGTTTTGAAGTTTTCAATGCGCATATTTTAGAAGTTTTTACTTTGTAATAAAATATTTTTCTCATATTCTACTTATAAAATTAATTTTGATTTTTTGAAATTAAATTTGAAAATAACTTCGACTGCTTAGTGGAAAAGAACAATCTTACTCAAAATAGTTATTGTATCATTTACTATTTAGAAAAAAAAAAAAAAAGAACGTTTGTAGTATCGTTTTTACATTTAGTTCTCTACTCATCTCTAGAGAGAGGAAAGATTTCAGTTATGTGCTCAAACATTCTCTCGGGGAGGTCCCAGAGACGCTAACGATATTCATTTCTGTGTCGTTTCTCATTGTTCGCTAACCACAGTGGGATTTTTATTTTTATTTTTTTTTTTTTTGCCCTCGCATTATGTGCTCCCTGGAAATCTTTTGCCCTCTTCTTTGCTTCTTATATGCGAAACCTTAATTGATGACAAAGGTACCATGTCATCCGGTACACTAGTCACTTGGCGGTACGTTTCATTTGCTGGGATTCAACTCAATTACATTTCTTTTTTGGCATAACATAGCGGAAATCGGAATACTGCATAAATCCGACTAACAAAAGACTCCCGCGAGTGGCAAAATGGGACAGCAGTGAAGTCCCCCGCAACTTTAAGTACCTTTAAAAGAGAAAGTTCGAAATAAGAAATGCGCCCCCGCCACAATGGGGCTTGCAGAAAAGAAAGCGGCCGCTTTTCTCTAAAATGTGACTTTTGTTGCGTTTTGTTGGCCGTTGAAGGACTCCGACAATGGTTGGAGACAATTGCCCCGGCACTGGGTCCCTATTGAAATAGTAGAGTTATTGATAACCCGGCCACTCATCCAATAGTATCTTGAAATAAATGATGCGCACATACTTACTCTCTCTTCTTCTCTAGATATCTTTTCGAATATCATTTCTTTTTCATTCCATTCGCATTTTCTATTCATGGCAACTCTTTTCTCGTTATGGCCTATTAATAACAAAGCATAATAACTTTGCACTCGCAGCTATGAGGCTTGTTTTTATTCCGAGTTTCTCGGTCCACGGGCCGCCTCAAAAGAACTTAACGCCTTTTGATTTTTGAACGTTCTCTAAGCATTTTTTTCCCCTTTCTCCCACTCTCTGCTACTTCAAGTAATTATTGCATTTTTTGATGGTACTCCTTTCCGCTTGTGCGTGAATGTGATTTTTCTTTCTTTTTTTTCTTATTATTATTTCAGTCTCTTTTATTTTTTAATGTATAAATTCTGTTTTCACGTACATTTTCTTCTTTATTTTCAGTAAAGCAGCAAATTGAATGAAAAAGGGGAGAAAAATTGTCGTTTGCGTGTGAGAGTTTAGTTGTAAAACGATTATCAGGAAATAAAAATTTGTAATTTTTCAAATTTAAAGTGTGCGATCGTTGTGAAGTAAGCTGTTAAAAAGCAGACATAATTCAAACGATTTCTTTTTTTTTTTTCAGTTCTTGAAGGAATAAAAGTGTAATTTTTTTTTCTATTTTGGTTTTTTGTTTCTATTGTGTTTTTCATTGAAAGTTAAGTCGTTTATCATGTTTTGTAGTCATTTAAAGAAACTTTATATACACGTATATGACCTAGTTATTTGAATATATATTTTTAATGCAATAATGTCTCAAAAATTGATTTTATGTTGAGTATTTTTATAACTTTGCCCTTTAATGAAGAATACATAGTATATTGTTAGAGGAAAAATTAATTGGCTGTTATTTAAAAAAAATTATGTATGAAAAATAATTAATATAGATTAATTATTTATAATTTGTTTTTAGTTCATATTTATAAATCGACTTAATAAACCTAACTGTTTATTAAATTATGTTAAGATTATTTTCGGACAAAATTAAATTCACACGTAACAATTTCATTCAATTTATAATTATAAACCCAATTACAAAGATAACACTTTTCTTTTAAAAATTAGATGAGTCTTTTTCTGAAGAACATTAAATTAATATACTTTTTATGCATTTTTAATAAAAACCTTAAAATAAAATCAAGGGCGTCTCATATTTTAAAATACCCATTTACTTTGAAAAACTAAAAATATTTTTGAAAATGAAAAAAAAAAAAAAAAATTTTTTTAATGTTACTGTTTACGTAAGAGTAATGAATGTATTTAGTATTATAAATATATATATTTAATGTACAGTTGATTTCTGTTCTAGCGAACTGAGATGTAACAAGAAATAGGTTTTAACTTACAAAATAAAAGGAAAATTTTGGACTAAATTAAAAATATATTGTAAAAGACTTGATTCTAATCAATCGGGAATTCAGATATTTTTCTCCGTTAGAGATTTTTGCAGTTCTGAAAGGGAAGGTGGAAGAGTATGTGTGTGTGTGTGTGTGTGTGTGTGTGTGTGTGTGTGTGTGTGTGTGTGTGTGTGTGTGTGTGTAGGGGGGGTGGGGCACTTTGGGCTTTGGCACTTTGTTACTGCGGGTGTAATGTCCTTCTCCTGGGCAACTCCTTGTCCAAATTTTTTCTGCATTTGCTCAAGGAATGTCACTTCTTACAAGTTCAACACTAAAAGTACCACGCTTTGACTATATCACATCAGATCAATACTAAACCTTATCAATACTTATCTTTCTTTTCAGATGCCGTTTATTACAAACATTGGATTTAAACATGCAAGAGAAGAGCCAAAGAACCCTTATTACTTTTAAAAAATATGATTTACAGTCTGACAATTTATAAAATTATCCATCATCTCATCACCAGATATCTATAAAAAACATTGGGAGTTGTGAAAGAGAGATGTATCATTCTCTATAATCGAGTTCCACTTCAGAGAGAGAGAGAGAGGGGGGGGGGATAAAAAAAACTTCACGTGTTGGGATTTGTGCCGTACTGGAGTATTTAAATGGTCAGATCAGTGATTAAAAGAGAGAGTAGGGTTCATTGCAAACCCCGGGGTTAGAGCCCCGAGAACCCATTAAAAATCATTTAGTATTGAACAGTGGCGATCGAAGGCTTCTTCCGCACCAAATGGCATAGTCTGCTTTTCCTGATGATGCTCTCTGCTCCCTGGACTGTAGAAGGGGGACCGTAATTAAATGAATCGGGGTAGTTTTAGGATGATTCGTGCGTGGAAAGAGTAAGTGATCCGATAAATAACAGCAATATTCGTCATTTTTATTATTCAGTTTAAGCTACTATGATTTCTATCGCTACTGTTAAAGGGACGCTTCAACTATCCTCGTCGATCGTGAAATCTCATGTTAACCTATGGGGTAAAACAGATTACTCATTAATATAAAAAATACTCATTACTCATTAACTCATTTATTAAAACACTCGTTATTCAACTGATTACTCATTAAATAAAAGCAATATTCGTCATTTTTTATTACTCACTTTAGGCTACTATAATTTCTATAGCTACTATTAAGGGGACATTTCAAATATCCTCGTCGATCGCGAAATCTCATATTAACCTATGGTGTGAAACAAATTTACTCATTATCTAATACAATTATCAAAATTTGCTTTTTAACATCAGAATTTATCATTTTTAATTGCTCAACTAACAATTTAAAAGTTAATTATATTTTTTTTTTATGTCGCAGAAATTTTTTCACAAGTTAACATGGGATTTCCTAATTTGTGAAGAATAAGTTTATTTTAAGTTTAAATTCCCACTCTTCAGCTTATATAAAGTATGTGATTTTTTTAATTCTAGTCTCAAATAGTTCAAACTTTTTTAAACACTGGAAAAGAGAGAAAGAAGAACAATAAATAAATAAATAAATAATATAATTCTAATAAATCAATAATAAACATTAGAAATCATAGGGGGAGGATGAAATACCCCCTAAATTACAGTAGGGGAACGGGGAATGTGTCACAAAGAAAAAACTGCTGTGTGGAATTTTAAGCTTTTTAATAAGATATTTCTATTTTTCTTTCTGCTATTAACATTATTTTATACAAAAATTTTATTTTTAACAAATGCATCTTATAATAATAATAATATAAAAAAAAAAATCTCAAATTTTGAATTGATAATTTTCAAAATTTTGTTTTATATTAACTGCATTATGTACGCCCTTGTCGTCGCATGTATTTCAAATTAAACGAATTGTACCATGCTTGCTATTGTAATATTATGTACTTTTAATGACTTAACGTTTTAGTCGCTTTATATTGATCTCTTTTATATTACACTCTTTATCTCCTGAAAATGTTTAGTGTCTAATATAGTGACGTTTAGTTGCCAAAATAGATAATGTAGATGTGTTAAAATTCGTTTTTAATTTTTCTTATTTGAATTTTAATTGTTACACTTTATCATTATTTTTTTTTAATTACTGAAGTATAACGCATTATCTACAGTGCTTTATTAAAGACATAAAAAGTTTTATTAAGAATCAGGTAAGTAAAGGTAAATATTTTTTTTTCTGCATTCACTTGTAGGTTTGTTGCATCATACACTCAATAAATTTAATTTGTTTGATATGTATACACTATTTCTCTTTACTTGTGAAACATTATTCATTATTACTATTTTACTTTTTTTTTTTTTTTTTTTAACTGCACCATATTCAAGTTTATTTCCTCCTAAAAGCTCAACTAGGCCGTAAATAAGAACAAAAGCTACTACAATACAAATTACTTGCAACATTCTAAGATTTTGAAGGAAACGAAGGGTCATAATTGAACCACATTTGTAAAATTCTTAATTTTAACATGAAATACTTTTATAAACCTATGATATTAATAATTATAGATCATCAACAGTAGGAAATGGGGATTTTGAAATTATTGCAAATGAAGTTTACTGTTTGGAAATTACCAATACGAAAAAAAAAAAAAGGTTAAGTACTGAATAAAATAAAAAGAAATAATAAAATGTCTAGACTTACATTTTTAGAGCAATGGGAATTTTTTTTTCCGCTTGTGTCTATTAACATCAGAAAATTTTTATCACCTTTCATTTTCTATGATTTTTTTTTTTTTTTTTTAAATATCGGTTAAATTTTTAGGTTAATTATAGTAGACTAGCAGACTACGCCCGCTGCGCTGGTCGGTTTCTCCAAAAGAACCTTGAATCAAACGAAATATATCGGTGAATTTAACCTTGTATTTTAAAGTAATCTGTACCTTTACCTGGAATATGCTAAAACAACAAAAACGGATATTTATTTCACTAAGTTATGTTTTTTTTAATACGGTTTATTATTACGTTTACAATTTATTACCTACCGTTTTCCATTGATTTATATGTTTTAAATCTACGTTTTTTAATAACGTGAATTAACCTATATTATTCACAACTAAAAAGAAATGTCGCATGTAGTATTTGTCGAGAATTAAATAAAAATCATGCACTCGTGACATCATAATTCACTTTTATATTTTAACAGAATGGAACTATATTTTAACAGAACGGTTACTATAATTTGTAACTCGTGCTGACACATTGCTATTATTATTATTTTTTTACGCGTGAAGTTTTCGCTATGGTGAAATTTGGTAATTTTTTAAATTCAATATTTGAAAAATGGCATAATCAGTGGATTTGAAATTTATATCAAGCAAAAATACAATTTTTTACTTTTCTAACGCAGTTTGTCTAACAATTTTCTGACAAATACTTTTCGAGCAATTAATTTTTTCAGTAACTTCAAATGTTTCATTTTCCGAGATTAATCTGTGGCAACGATTAGCGAAAATCCCAGTCGTCAGCAACGCATACCTTTTTATTAAAGAGGATATAACAGTTCATTTAGTTTTATATAAATTCTTGGGTTTCTTTTTTTCTATCATATTTTACATGTATAATAACTAACCTAATATATATATAATATATTAAAAAATAAACAAATTAAAAATGCAAATACATATATAATAAAACGTTTTGCGAATGATATAGCTATTGAAACAGAATATAATCAATACAATATAAATTAACCAATAATGAGACTTCGATAGAAAAAATATACCCAATGTTCTGATTAAAAAAATCTGAAGAAGTTCTGATCCTACATGTTCTGTTTAAAAAAAAAGGAGGGGGGGGGGATTACAAAAAAAGAAAATGGAGATTTATTGCGAAACACTTTCTTGAGGGTAATCAATATTCCAGATAAATAAGTCGCAAATGATTTCTGTTAGAACATTACAAGCGACCAACTGGAATTACTATGTTCAAATTGCCCGATCAACTGCAATACCACATATCAAATATTGGAAAATTAAGAGTGGATCATTCCTAAAAACCATATTAAAAATATACCAAATCAATACCCATAATAGAGAGGGGGGGACATTAATAATATATGAAATAAAACGAAAAATCCTCACTTACCTACACAATTTTAAACTCATAAACAGGACCCATTGGTGTAGTCGTAAAAATTATTAAATAAATAATAAGAAAAATCAGAGGGTATACGCTAGCAGACAGTAAATATATATAATATTAGTGCTGCCATCTGTTAACAGGAATGATAAATTCTAACGGCTGTTATTAGATAAAATCAAACAAAAGTGCTGCCATCTTTAGGCTAAAATTAATCTTAATATTAAAATAAAAAATTTAAAGTTAGTAAGAAAAGTGGGGGGGGGGGGGGGAATCAGGAAGTAGTTAATCATTTCAATTATTATTAATAGTATTTTAACAATTAAAAAAATTAAAATAAAAATCAATTATCGAAAGAGAATTTAAAATACTTTGTAATTTATATTTAAAGATAAAAATGCATAAAATGTTATCTACTTAGAATGAAATAAATAGATTGATAAAAAGAAAAGCAGGAGTTGTACAATTAGATATTTAGTTAGGATATGAAGGATTAAAATAAATTATCAATGAAAGATATTTAAATATATATATTTAAGAAAAATGTACTTTATAAAGAGTGATAGACTGGAATTTGAACCTTTCGGGGATCGTTTATTAAATCGCGTTTTTTATGGTGCAGTCGTTCATTAAAAGGGGGTTTCAACGACTTTCTGGCAATATGCATTTGGCCCCTTATTCTCGATGCATTCTCAATTCCGGATTAATGGCGAAACCTCAGCTCTTCCGTACCTAACTCGCTCCGGCAAAAATCGGTTATGGTCTTTCCCGGGGCACACAACACCTTAAAAACCGGATTCCCGGATATCCCGGACTTGAGAGGCTCTCCCTGCCGTTTGATTAATCCGGCGACTCCAAACCTAATGGCTGTAAAGAAAAGCAATTAAAAGCAAGAGGAGATCGAATTTCGATGCCTTGCTTCTTTTTTTCTTTTTCTTTTGCTGTGTTCGTTTTTCTTCGGTTGGGCGAAGGTAGGTCTTCCAGAAAGACGAATGAAATTGATTACTTTCACATCTGTGACGGTTAACTACCGCCCCCCCCCCCCTCCCTGCACTTTCTGTTAATTCTTTCCTCCCCTACTTTATTATTTTTTCCCCTTCTGTGTATAGTATCGTTCTTAAAGGTAGTCAATAGAAAAGTGTCGCCAGATCTGGCATCACCTCCGCTGATTTGAATTGACTTTCTTTGTCCTAGATTTTTTTTTTCCAACTGAAATTAGTTTGTTCGTGCTTTGTTAGGTTCGAGAGAGTCTTTATCTGAGACCACGTGAATTCTGTCGCGTCATTTGCAGAAAAGAATAAGATTAAAAGAAGTAAAAAGGATTAAACAAGAGGCTGTGCTGATTAATTACACTTAGCGTTAGTTTTTGTTTAAGAGTTACGTAGCGTAATTAGGTAAGTTTTTTGCCGTTAACGCCTTGAGTATGCATAAAAGCCTAAACACGTTTTGTACGCAAATGACTACAGTTTCGTTTTATTAGATATGGCGTTCACTAAGAAAAAAATCGTTTCCTTTCTTCATAAATAAATATAAATCACGGAAACCTTTGTATTTGTGTACACAATAAGTTTCTTTTTGTTATTTCAACTGTTTCTAGTTTTTGCCCCGTTTCACATATTTCTCTGAGAGTAATATTAATTAAGAAATATAGCATTTTTTTTTTCTTCATGAGACACTATTCTTTGAGTATTTTCATATTTTAATGTTTAACGCTCCATTTATACTTAAGCTGGTTAAATAGTCCAGTATCACCAGAAATCAATTAAAAAGTAATGACATCAGACAAATATTGCTCTTTAAATCTGTACAAAATTATTGTTATAAATATTCAAGATTTAGATCGCCATGCTGCACTAATTACGATAAATATCTTAATTAAAGTTCTTTGTTCGGAAAGAAGCAAAAAAAAAAAAAAAAAAAAAAGGAGCGCTCTTTTTTTCTTTTTGTACGATCTCATTCGCAAGCATAAGTGATGAGGTTACGTGCAAGTGAAAAGAAGCTTAAAACAACGAGAAAAGTCAAATAATGCCTTATAACTTCTTGAAACTCTAGAAAAATAAAGAAAACTATTTTATTTGCAAAACTTTAGGAAGTTCTACGAGTCAATTTCAGTATTTTATTTTAGTTTTAAGGGGATATCTCGTTTTTTGTTTTGTTGTTGTTTGTTTGTTTTAAAAATCTATAAAATTAAGATCTGCCCCTTTTTATGGCATGAGAATATGGAATATTGATATTATATATATGTTATTATATATATATATACATATATATATATATATATATATATATATATATATATATATATATATATATATATATATATATATATATATGCCATACGGGAAAACCCCATTTTTAAACGAAGCAGGATAGCGTTCTCGCTTGAAACTCATTTTACGGACAAACAAACCCCTTTAACAGAGGGAAATTCTTCGGTATAATTTGCTATGTCTGCCTCTCTTTTACATTAAAACATTAGAAAATGTCTTAATCTATTGTTAAGAGCCTACATCAGTCATGCGAAAAAACGCTCAAGCTAATATTAAGTCTATGGGAAGGTTCTAGCGCTATTTCTCGCTCGCATTTTAATATTCTTAAATGTGTTTTTCTGCATAGGATAGCTGAGGTCAATCTCCAACGTTGTTAGTTTTTACTTTTTCGATTTTTGTTCCAATTTTATATAAGGGTACTTTCACTTTCAGAACCGGTTCCAACCGGTTCCAAAATTAAAAATGCCCACTTATAAAAAAAACTGCAACAAAAATCGAAAAAGTAAAAACTAACAACGTTGGAGATCGACCTCAGCTATCCTATGCAAAAAAAAAAAAGCATTTAAAAATATTAAAATGCGAGCGAGAAATCGCGCTAGAACCTTCCCATAGACTTAACATTAGCTTGAGCGTTTCTTCCCGTGACTAGTGTAGGCTCTTAATACCGAAAATAAGAAAGCGTTTATTTTTCATCAACGTTGCAGTTACGTTATACACGTTACCCATATATTTTCTGCATCATTTTTCCGGTAATTTCGCTGGGATATTTTTTACGATATTTATTCCGAGATGCATTAAATTGTAGGCATTCTAAGCAAGAATTCTTGCTGAGCAGCAATGCATTCCAAGTAAATTTGTTCTAATAAATGTACAGAGTTAATAAATTGGCACTTTTTTTTAGTAAACATGACAACTAGTTATGTTTTATATTATCATTAATAACTAAAGACACAAATCAATCTTGTACATTCAATGAAACTTTTGGGCGTATTTTAAAATGGACTCTTGTGGTAAACCACAATTTCTCTTATAGAATTTTTTTTTTACTACTGCCTATTTTACATAATTTGAATATTCTGATCTTTGATAGTCTTAATATGTACAATTTTTCGAAACCCTCTAGTACTTTTCTCGAGGTGCTAATGATATGAGATTCATTATAATTCGCTCTTCAGTCAAATAATCTATATTATCATCCGCTGAGCTATTGACATTGAAGTTGTGTTCTAGAGAGCATATGGTGTTCATTAACCTCATGAACACAGTTGGAAATTATTTCATGAAAACAGTGTAGTAATTTAATTTATATATCAGATTTTCTTATTTAATACAATGCTGCTAATATAAAACATCAATCGATACTGCAAAATCCATTTTATGTAATCTAAATAATTCTCGATATTGAACCGATACTTTTTTTTCCCCTTTAAAAAATAACCTCTTAAATTTTATTGAATATTTATTTCCCCCAAACTTTCATCTTTTTCCTTATGATTCTCCATGAGTGGTTTCATAAAGTCAAGGTACTCCTCTTAGAAATACCAAGACACAGACGTTGAAGCAAGACAGTGGGAAGCAATTAATAAGCAACCACCGTAATCTGAGGCTTGCGGGGGAAGCGGGTTGCGGGTAGTCGAACGGACAGACAATAGTTGCCTGGATGATGAACGACACCCCCTCTTCGGGCTGCCGTAATTACGGCAAGTGTCTCTCTCTCTCGCCCTGCAGTCCAATAATCATTTTTAAAAGAATCAGACCCCTATGTCATTTTTATATATCTTCTTTATGAAGCTGGGGGCTCTCTTGGACGGGAGATAAAACTTGTCATTTCTGTTGCCACCCCCCTGGTGTCTTGTTTTAAATAAAATGCTTTTGGTAATTTTGGGGGAGCACGGGAGCGTAAGATGTGACGTCAGTCTTAATGTTTTGTTTTTTTGGCAGGATATTTTTCCCCGTGAATGTATCATCAGCTTTTTACCCTTTGTGTTGAATATTGTACTTTGCTTTAAAATTAGGTTTCAGTGCAAGCGGTCACAGTGTCTTTTAATTGGAGGTTTAATCTTAATTGTGGTCCAAAGAGTTTGATAAATGGTGCAAAAATGAAGGTTTTGTTAGGTTTCATAGGCTCGACTTTAGAGGAGATTTATCTATTACGCCTTACCTTCGCTTTGTTTTCTTTATTAAAAGTCCTAATGACGTTAAAAGCGTCGCTGTTTCGCATATTCATGCCTCCATTTATTTGCACATTTTTATTCATTGGCTGGATTGTATTTATAACTATTACTTTGAAATTATATCTTTTGTGTATAATAATTCGACTTGTGCTACTGAAAGCCGCCTTTTTTTCTGGTTGTTAAACGTTCTTTTAAGGGCAAAGCTATAATTGGTGATTGTTCTAATTTTGTATTTAATGGCTTTGTCAAACGTTAAGCGTTTAGCTTATTCACTTTTTCTTTCACTTTTGTTTAAACAGGCCTATATAAATTTTTCGAGAGCGGAATGATGTTGAGGGGAAGTTTTGCATCATTAATAATGAATGTTTACAAAACTTATTTATTTCTTTATTTTTTTAAGTTATTGAGTATTTTGTTTGAAGACGTGTTCCATTTTCCATAGTTTTAGATCATTAAAACCAAGAGTTCAATTGTCATCGCTCTGTCGATAAAAATAATATTCATTATTTGAGAAAATCGCTAAAGAATGTTTTCTTGTTCATGTCTAAATTATATAGCGCAGTATGCTTTAAGTTATTTATTTTGTTCGGGGAATATAAAATTTTTAAAAGAATATCTCAATATGCGTTTTTATTCCTTCACTATATATTTTAAAATAATGTTCTTGTAATTTACCAGCGCATTAATATAATACTAGTTCTTCGCATTTATATAGTATGTCATTTTATTAACAGAAGAACGTCACAAGTTCAAAAATTTAATTTTTGGAGACGTGGGAGATATTTAGTGCAAGCATTATTTCATTAAATTAGCGCTAGATGGCGTTTGTAGTGTTTCAGTCACTGACCATCGTGGAGCTCCATATATAACATGTTATATATGGAGCTCAGTGCTGATCACATGTAGTATTTTGCTACAAGGAAGAAACACATTTCATATTAGGACTATTAAGTGCTTTAAAAAATCCTGCTTGCTTAACACTGCAAAATTTTCTGGCACATTCACAAAGTCATTTTTATCTGTAAACTCCATGCTTTTACAGTTTAGAGAAAAACCTTGAACTTGGTTACAATTTTTACCAATGGAACTAAGCTTAGAGAAAAATGTTAAACAACCTTAAAAATTTCTCCATAAAACTAGTTTACAGAAAACCCTAAATTTTAGTTCAACGCTTCACTATAAGAATGGTACCTGTGAAAGCACCGCTAAAATGGTGAAACGTAGTACGAAATTTCTCAATATATTCGTTGCAGCTAAATTGGAACGTATCGAAAATCGCAGAAATGGTCGGATGTCATTAAATTAATTCATTTAATTAAAATATTATAAGACTTTTTCGAAATTTTAGGATTTGTGGTGTGACAGGAGGTAATCAGCTATAGGTATACAAAATTTCAAGTCTCTAACTTAAACAGTTTCCGAGTACGAACTCTGTGACAGACAGACAGAAGTAAGACGGATTGTGTTCCGTCAGATGAACGAAACCTTACAAAATGGGTGTTGATACAATATGTAGACAACCCCAAAAGCAAAATTTATGAATAGCATTTAACAGTAGACGTTATTCTCTGTTGATTGATACTATATCTCTTTTAATATTTGCTACAGAATTCGTATGAGGTAATTACTTTTTTTCCTTTTTTTTCTTTTCCACGACTGTATCATGCATTTTTTAGGGGGAATTAATTAAAAGCATGTAATGAAGCTTATATTCTACCTTCCTCTTTTTTTTCTTTTGATTTGATGATTGTCACTTAATGTATATTTTAATCGCTTTGAGTTATTAGCTTTTTCTCCATAATCTAAGATTAGTAAGTAAATTTCTGCATCAATGCATTTAGATATTTCAAGTTTTTAATTATTGCGTTCTCAATGAAATCAAAATAAATCATAGATTTACAAGTTTTATATTTTCTAATATACTTGCATCACTAATAAAACACATTATTCGCATTTACGTGTAATCTTATTATTATTTGTAAGTCGCATTTTTGAAGGGTTTCATCACCCCCTTTTTGAAAAGAAAAAAAAGGGGGGGTGGGGAAGCTTTTTGTGTTGTGAAACATGGGACAAACCCTGCAATTTTTAAGTAACTGTCTAAAAAAAATCTATTGTTTTTCATTTTAAAAATGGAAAATGACTCAATTTCTTGGTAACTGAATAAAGAGTAACCTGAAAATTTCCTTCATTTTCGAAGGAAATGACTTAATGAATGTATCAGAAATCAGCAAGTTTGGATTTGAGATCCGCTATGAAATCACAACGAAAAATGTGTGAACGTTATGCTGCTTACAACAGCGCCCGTCATGAAAGATTAAACGAATTAATATTTATTTTGCGAACATCTACTCCTATAGCAATAAAAAATTACATATATTATTAATTGTTACATTTTTGTTTTAAGTTGTTTATATTTCTATTGTTGATATATTACAACAATGAGTTACATTATAATCAATCAATAAAACGTTATTTTTATCTTAGAAATTAAAAATATAAATGTTATTAATTTTTTAGCCTTATTTTTAATCACTGATTGAGATTGATTGAGAGGTGTATAAGTACGCAAAATTTCAAATTGATCAAACGTTAGGAAGTTTCTTAAATGTTTAATCAAAATTTCGACCAAAACAGCATGTCTACAAAAGAATTTAATTTGAAAAAACAGTATATTTTTAATAATAAAACTATTCTGATGTGCCAATCCCAAAACTTTCTTCTATCTCACATAGGTTTCACAT
Organism: Maratus michaelseni; assembly: GCA_963931845.1. NCBI lineage: Eukaryota > Metazoa > Arthropoda > Arachnida > Araneae > Salticidae > Maratus > Maratus michaelseni. The sequence continues at coordinate 211,163,568 of OZ007591.1, forward strand.
ACACCAAAAACGAATCAGCACCAATTTATATCAAGGTCTAACTAACTGAATCTAAAGTTTTATTAAATTCCGTGCGTTCTTGCGATATGACTATCGCTAAAATCGCGTAAATCATGAAAAATGCAGTATATAGCAGCGCCATCCGTTGGGAAATTTACACCAAAAACTAATCAACAACAATGTATGTCAACGTCTAATTGAATTTGAAGTTTAATGTGCATTAGTAGACACTTGAGATATAGCTATCGTGAAAATCATGAAAAAAGTAGCATGTCAGCGCCACTTGTTGGGCTGGTTACACCAAAACGTAATTAGCGTCTAATATTTATATCATGGTCTAACAGAATCTGAAGTTTTATTAAATTTCGTGCATTAGTTCTTGAGATAGAGCGCCCACAAAAATTTTGACACATACAGACAGACAGATTCACAAACAAACATTTTAAAAATACAATCAAATCGTATTCAGGACCTTCTAAAACGTATAAATCTGTTGAAAACCGGAAGTCGAAAATTTTCATGAATCCAATACTTTCTTCTTGTAAAGATGGAAGAAGTAAAAATTACAGATTAAACTGGCAGCCAAAGCCACAAGGAAGGGGGGGGGGGGGGGGGGAGAACCCCCACTCTCTTCCAAAATTTTACAAACCTGAGTTATCGAAAAATTTTTAATTAACTGAGTTTTAAGAAATTTCACTACATTAAATGTACTAAACTAAAATTATTATAGCATATTGTATACAGCGTGTTATAAATTATAACTAATATTATATTCACTATATTGTGTACACACTATGTTAAATTAAAGTTTGAACCTCCCTCCACCCCATCTGATCCCTCCCCGACTCCGAAGTATTTTTCTTGCTACAGATAATGATTAAAATCGCATGACCTTTTTTTTATAACGAAATTCAAAGTTAAACTTGGCATTTTTTTTTTTTTTTTTTTTTTTTTTTTTTTTTTTTTGTGTGTGTATGTGTGTGTGTTAAAAGAAATTTTACGGCCAAACTTCCTGCGACCCAGTTTACCCATGAGGTGAAAATACCTCGGACGGCAATTTACATTGATGAAAAGGATCTTTTTTGGACGCAACTTAAGTTCAACCGTATCATCTTTTAAAAATACGTCCCAATTGCTTAGTTATCTTTTTTTACTATTATTTGTGGCAGAATGAATGGAAAATGTTTACTTTAATTTATTCTTTTCTAGGCTCATATACACTAGTTCTAAATAGAAGTTTTATACTAAAGGAAAAAAAAAATATATATGCATACTTACAGTGTTTAAGTAGTCATGTTTCATTATTAACTCTCCCAAGGCTTTGAAACCGGCTATTTGTATTTAAAGATTTTTACGGGCTTGTTTTCTCTGCATAAATTCGAACTCAATACATATTTATTCCTAGTAAAAAATAATAAATACTCAAGTAGGTATCATTATTAAAGGAAATGTTACTACTTTTTGCATAAAATTCCAGTTTTTAGAAATCATCAGTTTAAAATCTTACCAAAATCTGCCAACAAAGAAATGCATGTAACAGTATTAATTCATCAACTTGAATACAAAAAAAGAACATTCAAATAACATTTGAAAACATTCTTAAGTTACGGATTTTAATGGTAAAAGGAACGCTTCCATTTTTCAAATTCATATTCCGTAAGTAATTTTTTTACATTTTTGCGGTCCATCTAATCAGGTGCTCTTTTGGATTCGTTCCCAATAATACCTTACATTGCCTCTCATTTCAATAATCTGGGCAGATCTAACTTTTTCGTTATTGTTTCTGCATGCAAATTCTCTTGTTCTTTTAAAAGTCGCTACTTTTTGAAAGCTTCTTTCTTGCCTCTCCCCCCCCCCCCCCCATTTATGTCAAAGAATGTATAACTACATCGTGTGTGCGTTCAGAAGATACGTGGCCTAAGTTTTTAGATGTCTCTCTCTCTTTTTTTTTTCTTGCCTTCAGTATAAAAATACTAATGTTGCTTTTAAAAATGAATATTTTTGACAAACGAATATAAATTGAAAACGCTTGCGCAACTTATTTACGTTTATTGTGTAGAAATAAAAGGAAAAATGTATGAATAATATGCATGTATAATAAGTTTGAAAGATTCTAATAATAATGAAGGAATAATAAAAGGCGAGCGATTATGGAAATTGTTCCCATGTTAAAGCTTAGAGTTTTTTATTGTTGGTTTTTATTGGGGAAAATGTTTTGATGCTACTTTCCTATTTTTCAACGCTGTATGCTCTTTTTCAGCTTTTTATTATCGCATTTATAATTAGCTTTTCATTTGTCTCTGTGATGCATTTGGGAATGAGTGTAGAAACATTAAACTTAAAGTGTTTTTTTTATATATATTTAGTTATGCATTCTACATCTTGATCTCACATTTTTATGGGTTTTCTTTTACCATGCATTATATTTATTCATTTTCTGTCCTAATATATTTTTTTATATATAAATTGAAAAAAAAATAAATATTTTTTTTTCTTTCCTCGCTTAAATTTTTAAAGCAAAAGTTGTCACGTACAAAGCAGATAGATTCTGGTATAATTTGTTGATATTTCACATTATTAGAAAAATAAAGCAACAAATAATAATATTAATTAATTAAGTGTTAGTTATGCGAAAAATGTGGTGCATTTATTTAACAAATACAAATTAATCTTGTTTAGAAAATTAAATTTATATCTTGTAACTTTCTTTTATACCTTGAAATACAGAATTCTCGCTGATGCAATGCTGTTTCTGGACAATTACATGGAATATTAACACCCTGTATATAAGTTTGTTAATATTTTAGATGCAACAAAATTACAGGGATGTTTTATTTATTTATTTATATATACATATATATATGTTTTTTAAAGACGATAACATATTTATTTTTCTTTTTTAATCCGGTAGAAAATTACTTTATGACAGTTTTTTCTTTTCATAATTATGTTAATATAATATCCTCCAAAACATATAAAATTTTCGTTTTCATTAAAGCATTGTATAAATGTCAAGCATGCCGAAAAACTGAAAAAACATATGGAATCGGACTAATTTGACAGATTGATTCTAAATAAAATATTGCATATTCATAAAAGCTTACTAGATATATGAAGTCTGAATTAAAAATTAAAGATTAAAGATTTTATAAAGTAAAATAATAATAATAATAATAATAATAATAATAATAATAATAATAATAATAAAGAGAAAGAGAAAGTGTGTGTGTTACAGAGAGAGAGCTAATTAAAAAAAAAAAAAAAAAAAAAAAAAAAAAAACATTTAATTGCTATGATATTTTGCAGAGTAAAGAGAATGACGGAATTTTGAAAAACATACCTGTGTAGGAATGTTTTCACAAATAACATGAAAATGAAAAAGGAAATGTATTTTTAGTATATACAAAAGCATGAGATAAAGCTGTCGACAGTTTAACCCACAGTAACCTGTAAAACTGTTTCTCCTTCAGAACAGTATTAGAGCTGAGAAACTGACTGGGGAAAAGGATTTCGTACAATTCAGCCAAAAGCTAGCAACTGATAACACATCTTCTACATTGTAATTCTGTACAACATAATTCAGCATTTTGCATTATATCTAAATTTTGTTGACTTTGTTGTGTTCAAAACCAGAGTGAACCGCTTGTTCTTGCAAAGGTTTTGATAAAATACAATGTGAAATTTATCGATGTTTTCTTTACTTGTATTTTTTTACAGATCTGAAAGAATTGAAACGAAATAGTCTCTGTCTGATGTAACATCAAAAAGTTTTATAAAACAATTTTTTTTATATTATTATTAAATATTTTAGCGTTGTCTTACAGCGAAATGACAAAGCCTGAATTCTAGTTTCATCTACTGAGAGTGTTATGCAGCATGGATAACACATTACAGCATGCTAACAATAACATATTTTAACCAGAAATATTATGTAGTTCTTTTTACCTCCTAGCACTGGATTTATTCAATATTACGCCTTATCTCAACATTGTAAAATAACGAGGAAAATTCGGTTTTAATGGATGTAATAGCAGCGTTTTTACATCCTATAGTAAGTCTAACAGCAGCTTGTAAGATTTAATTTAATCTTAAAATACTACCATTAAGAAACAATAGAAAGAAAAGAGAAGAATTATTATACCACTTTTCTCTCTATTTAAATGCATGTTCCAAGATTGAATTAGGATCCCGGGGCTATAATGTTCAATTGCTGTAATAATTTCTTTTAAAAAATAACAAAAATAAATTATAATATTATAATTTTTTTTAAAAAATGCATCAGAATTAAAATGCATATATATATATATATATATATATAACCATCAAAACATCACAGAAACATCATACAGCATGTGGGAAAAAATGAAAATATGAAAAATATGAAAAATAAACACGTACCTTTTTGAACAATATCCATAAACATGCAGAGAAAAAACAATGAATAGAATTTTAAACAAAGATATATATATATATATGTATATAATAAAGATTGGAGGGAAAAATGAAAAAAAAAATTATATACATGATTTCAAATTATTTGCCAAGCGAAACAAACCTGTGGTTCGTAGGATGGTATTTGTCAACATACAACAAATTTATAAAAATAGTTCCAATAATTTTGACAAAGATCTAAACAACTCGCGAAACAAACAATTGAATTGTAACCGAAATCTCAGTTATGAGAAAAAAAAAAAAATTACCGATGCCATATGTAATCGATAAAAAAACTACTTAATAATTTTTTTTTTTTTTTTTTTTTTTTTTTTTTTAAGAATTATGTTAATATAATATTCTACGTAAATATTAAAATTTTGTTTTCATCTAAGTATATTACAAATGCTAAAAAGCATGCCGAAACACTGAAACACGTGTTGAATCGGACTAATTTGACAGACTGATTCTAAATAAATATTGAATGTTCATAAAATCTTATTAAATATAACCTGACTGAATTAAAAATTTGTTCGATGAAAGCTTTTATAAAGTAAAAATAATGATAATAATAGTAATAATAATAATAAAAAGTGAAAGTGTGTGTGTAAATAAAAAAAAGAGAGAGCTGTTTTTTTTTTTTTTTTTTTTTTTTTTTGACCCAAATCATTTAATTACTATATGAGGTTTTGCAATGTAGGTATAAATAATTAAATTTTTTTAAACACAATAACTGAATTTTTAAAAACATTTATACTGGTGTAGGAATTTTTTCACAAATAACAGGAAAATGAAGAATGAAATGTATTTTTAGTATATAGGAGAGCCTGTGCCATGAAGCTATCAACGGACGACAGTTGAACCCACAATAACCTGTAAAACTGTTTCTCCTTCAGAACAGTAATAAAGCTGGGTAACTGAATGGGGAAAAGGATTGCTTACAATTCAGCAAAAAATCTAACAACTGGCAAAATCTTGTACGGTGTAATTCTGTGCTAAATGTTGCATTTTGCATTATATCTTTATTTTGTTGAGTTTGGTGCGTTGGATACCAGAGTGGACCACTTATTCTTGCAAATGTTTTGCGAAAATAAATACTACGAAATTTATCAATGTTTTTACTTGTTTTTTACTTCTTTCTTTTTTTCTTTCTTTTTTTTTTACGAGTCTGAAAGGACGTAATGTTAAAATTTAATTAATAATTTAAATATTCTTAACAATTCAAAAACGAAATAGTCTCTGTCTGATTTAACATCAAGAATTTTTATGAAATTTTTTTTCTTTCATGTTAAAATATTTTTAGTGCTATCTTATAGCGAAAGTGCAAAGCACGAATTATAATTTTATCTACAGGGATTGTAATTCAGTGTGGATTACAGTACCGTATATGCTAATCAATAATTTAAATATTCTTAAAAAATCAAAAACGAAATAGTTTCTGTCTAATATGACATCAAGAATTTTTATGAAACATTTTTTTAAACTAAATATTTTAGCGCTTTCTTACAGCGAAATAACAAATCATGAATAATGGTTTCATGTTACTGAGAGTGTTATGCAGCATGGAAACACATTACAGTATGCTAACAATAACATATTTTCACCAGAAATAATATGTAGTTCTTTCTATCTCCAAGCACTGTATGAATTCAATAGTACGCCTTATCGCAACATTGTAAAATAACGAGGAAAATTAGGTTTTATTGGGTGCAATTTTTACATCCAACAAGCCTTACAACAGCTTGTGATATTTAATTAGATCTTAAAGTACTATCATTCTAAGAAGCAGTAGAGAGAATAGAGAATTATTATACTACTTTCTTCTCTATTTAAATGCTTGTTCCGAGATTGAATTACTATTGTGGGACTATACTTTTCGTTTTCTACAATAATTTCTTTTAAAAATAGATATGCTAAATAAATTAGAATATTAGAATATTTTTGAAACTATATCAAAATTAAAACACACACACATACACATGATTTTAAATTGTTGAGCCAAGCTAAACAAAACTGGTGATGTTCGTAGATATACGTACTCGTCAACATACAACAAATTTATAAAAATAGTTTCAAGAATTGCCAACAAAGATCTAAGATACCCGCGAAACAAACAAGTGATTGTAACCGCAATCTCAGTTATAAAATACGTTTTTTATTTATTTTTTTAATAAATGATACAATTTATTTTTTCTCTCTTACAATATTTATAATCTACTCTATTATTTTTTTTTTCATTAGATGCTTAAAATTAAATTTTATGTGCATTGTGGCTTGATGCCCAGTACTTCATGTTATCTTTTTATGCTTATTTTACTAAAAATATTATTAATTGCATTTTCGTTATTGATGGTGTAACTGTATATGATCCGTATTAGTCATTAATATTGCGGATTAAAATAAGTAAATAAGTTAAAAATAAACATTGATTTTATATTTTCTGAGGAAAAACAACTTAAAAGATCGATTAAAGAAAGTGATACATACTAATAATAAATCAAACTTGTTTATTTTTAAACAGTTATATTTATGTTAAAATTTTATTCATAAAATAATAGTTATATGTTTAAAGCTAAAACACTAAGTTTTCTTTCTATCTATCTTTCTTTCTTTTTTTATTTTAAGATACGTTTATCATGACTATATCAAATAAATAAAATTGTTTATGAGTTGTTAATTTAAGGATAAAATGATTGACTATCAGATTATCTGTCATCTTTAAAATTGTTCATAAATGTGTACCAAATATCATCGCCGGCAATATTCAAAAGCATTTGGATTTTCAGAACGCATTAAAATGCGTTAATAAATGCGTAAAAAATTACTTTTGCCAACTAATGCCCTCTGTCAACATTTTTCTCATATTTTACGTTAAAAAAAAAGAGAGGGGGAGGGGGCGAACGAAAAACAATGTTACTATTTATCACACGGTTACACTTAGTTTTTAGTTATCTAAATTCTCTATCAAACGTATAATATTTGAATGAATTTCCCTATACACTGTAAAACCAAAATCTCTCAAATTGACAGAAAAAACTGTCAATTTTGGCGCCATATAGTGGAAAACCGTTTAATTTGCAGAAAATATCTGTATATTTTTATTAAAACAGTTTTTCCTGTAAAAAATATATGCTTTTTTCTGTAAAAATTACAAATACACATTTTTTACAGGAATTTTTTTTTTTTTTTTTTTTTAAACAGTTTTTTCTGTAAAAAATACAATGTTTTTTTTTGTCAAAATAACAGATTTTTTTTTTTTTTTTTTTTTTTTACAGTGATGAACAGATTTAAATCTGCTACATAATAATTAAAACCTATAAGAAGCGAATAGTTCTTCGTATTTATTAGTCAATTTGACAAGAATCAACTTCATTAATGAGGCAAGATGACCATCTCATAACCCTGTATCTTAGCATAAAATTTTTAATCAATAAAATATTTTATTTAGGAAATGAAATGAAATGTTTATTATTATTATATTTTTCTATATCGTTGTCTGTCACAGCTCATAATCACTTATTGTTGTTAACAAAACACAGTACTGAAAACTCTCGGTAGATCTTTTTAAGCGGCAATTAACTACAAATGACTCCACTTCTGTTTCCTTCACAATTTCATCCATGACAGGATGATTCTCACTTATGAAGGTTATGAAGATTACTCGGTTTTCATTTGTTTCAGCACAGCAATCAGGAAATTCTTATTCGGTGATCAAATGGCGGTTTTGACCACTGACATCTAATATAAATGGACACCGGATTTCTTTCTTCTCTGCCGAGAAAGTTGAAGGAAACATCTTTCACCTTTCATCGCCAAAAAACGGCGAAAGGGTGCAGTTTTCTGGCGGAAATCCCGGCGGTAATATCCCTATAAACTCAAATGCAAGTGAAATAAATCTCTCTCAGTTTCAGTAGCGGTGGGATGCGGTGGAATTCCGGTGTCATTTTGGCGGGGAAAAAACCTGTTTGGCATAATATTCTCCCACCAACACGTGCTGGTGGGAAGGGACATGTTTTCTTCAAGAAAGGGTTACTGATCCGGCGTCTATTTATATGAGATGTCAATTTTTTTGACCCCCGAGAAAGTAATCCATTTTCAAAATATATAGATAAAAACAAAAAAGAACACCTCGTAGAAAATGTTTCATCTAAATTAACATAACAAGAATCCTCTTTATTAAGAACATTAGGTCATAATGTTGCAGTATTATTTTAGCATTACAACGTTTTATCTTAGCATAAAATGTTTCTCTGCCATCGTTAATCAAATAATTACTATGAATTTTTTTTATACATCTTGACGTACAATCACTTATGATATAGCTAATCTAACAAAATGCGAAAAATTCTCGCTAGATCATTGAAACATGTGGTCTGAAAATGACTCAGTTCTCTTTTTTTCACCATTTTCATCTAGAGCTGGATGCTAGGAACGAAGATTTTTAGGAAGATTATGATAATTCCTTCGGTATTTATATAAGGTTTCATTTTAATTCACTATCGAAATGACAAATTTGACGCTCCCATTTCAAAAAATATACATATAACAAACATAGAAAATGAGCACCTGGCAGAAAATGTTTCATCTAAATAAATTTAACAAAAATTAACTTACATTAAAGATATCACGATATAACAAAATTAAATCATGATGTAACAACACTATTATCTTAACATTACGCTATTAATCTTGGCATAAAATGATTCACTGCCATGGCTAATCGAATATTTACTATAAAATTTTTCTATATCATTATCTTGATGCACAGTCACTCATGGTCGTTTGCCTAACAAAATACTTAAAGCTGTTCTCAAATCCAAAGTGCCTACTTTATAGCGCATTCTTTAGTTCATTTTTGTTCTGAAACGCATGAAAACAGCAGGTTATCTTATTCAGAAACTACGTATAATCAAACAGTTTTTCCTATTTTTGGTTAAGGCAGAAGTTCTTTCAAAAAATGCTGTCAAAGTTGATGCTTTGAACCTTATAAGCTGGACGAGATGGAAAAAACTGTCATCACAAAACTACAATCGCTTACAAGATGTAATTCATTAATAGATAAAAAATAAAGAAAACCTGTTCGATTACAACTTGCTTCAATGATTATTCCTGCAAGTGCCTAACATTCCTAACATCCTTTTCCGTTTAAAAATAAGACAGAAAATGCGTTAGAAAATTTCGCGTTTTTGAGCAGGATTTTTTTTTTTTTTTTTTTTTTAGTTGAGAAAACTCTCAGATGACATTTGAAAGGCGGCAATCTGGGATAGTATGATATTCACTTACAACAGTTATCAGTTTTCTTTGGTATTAATAAATTTCGATAGTAAGTAGAAAATTTTAATTTGGTGGTCAAATGAAGTTTTGACTTCCAAGAAGACAGTTTTCTTTCAAAACATGCATATAACAAAAAAAAAAAAATTAACACCTGGTAGAAAAGGTTTCGTCTAGATAAATTTAACAAGGATCAACATCATTAAATGATGTAACAGCACTATTATCTTAGCATACGACATTTTATCTTAGCATAAAATGATCTCTGCTAACGCTAATCGAATATTTATTATCACATTTTTCTATACCATTATCTCGACACACAGTCACTCATGATCGTTAACCTAACAAAATACTTCAAACTCTCGGAAGACCTTTGAAAGGCGGCAATTAAGTGTGGTCTGCAAATGACTCACTTCTCTTTCCTTCACAATTTCCTCCAGGACGGGGATGGTATGATACTCGCTTACGAAAGGTTATGAAGGTTCCTTCGACCAAGCGGAACCGTTACTGCCGCATCATAAAGCAAGGGTCCACGAACGTCACATTCGGCTCGAATCAATGGTAGGCCCCGCGGAAGTAACACGATTAGCTCTCTCTTCGCATTTGGATGAATTGCTGCTGCCCTTTTTAGCTCTCAGTCTCTCTCTTTGCCTCCTCACTCTTTTCTTCGTTCCATTCTCCGATGCACTAAAAGTCCCTAGCTGCTCTCACGTAATTAACCCCCCATCTGCATAATAAAGACATTGGTAAATATTTAGTCGCGGTGGGGCTGGGATTGAAGCTTTAACTTGGAAATTCGTTTACAATTTCTAGCGGTCAGTATGGATTTGGGAAATCAAGATGGCACTTATATTGTTCTCCCAGAGGTGAAGTTTTGAGAGGGTTCTTGGGTTTGTTTAGCAGGAGGAAATATGATGGATTTTAAAATCAGAACTAAATAATGCTTGTGTTGGAGAAATACAGTTTATGGTAACTTACGTAAGTGGTAGAAATATGTTACTGACATTGGCTGGCTTTTAAAATAACAGAACGTTATATTTTATAAAATATCAAAAAGTATTATACAGTTTCCAATAATGTTTTCTGTGTCAGATTTGTTTCTTCAATTTTTATCCTAGTTTTTTAATAAAAAGTTTAAGCATATTATCGTTTAGAAAATTAAATGAGACAAGTCTGTCCTTTTAACACTATTTATCATGTTAGATGCGAACACATTACTATTCCTTCTTTCTTTCTAATAATAAAGGTAGTGAAATAAAAATTTTAACAAATTTATGAGTTATCAGATCTTATTGTTTCTTACGCAAATATATACTGCAAACTATACAAGGTATAGTTGAGCTGACAAATAATTCAAGAACACCCCCCCCCCCCCAAAAAAAAAAAAAAAAAAAAAAAAAAAAAAAAATCCCGGAAAATGATTATTGTGTGATCTGTATGGCTTTTTAAGGAGATTGCTTTTCATTTGGGATATGTTTATATCCATACTTATTATTATTGCTGTTATTATAATTAATATTATTGACGAAATAAATTAATTTTAGATGAACTCTGACAGAAAACTATAAAAACAAGACATTACTTTTTATGTTTTACCCAAATTTGTAAAAAAAGAAAGAAAGAAAAAACATAGTTTTGAACAGAAATTAGATTAGACTTCATGCCAACGATTGCACACTTAATATTACTAATTGCATTTTAATTTCTTTAAAAATGTAAAACAGCAAAAATAAATAAATAAAAGAAAAATTTCAAATTGTGTATCTGAAAAACAGGTTGTTAAGTCTGTAATACTCCCAAAAAACTCCTGAAACTCCCAAGATTGAAACAATATAAAAAATGTTTTTACTAATATTTAACATAAATAAACGTTAGAGAGAGAGAGAGAGAATAAAAAAGTCCTTCCGGCCTGTACCGGGAGGAAAAGGTAGCTTTCCTATATCTTCGTTTTAAAATTTTAGCTAATGTTACACGAAAACAGCAAGTTAAAATGCAAAGAAAGGTTTACAAAAGATTCGTTAATACTGAATTTGAATAAGAAATTCGCCAAATTATTGAGCAATAGCCAAATTGGCTTCATTTATGAAGACTTATTTTGGTCGCCACATTTGGCGATATTTCGCCAAATGTCGCCAATTTTGGCGCTAACGGATATGAATATATAGTTTTATGCGCATGATTGGGAAAATTATTACAACAATGAAAGAAAAAAATTTGCGAGTAATCGCGTTAATGTGCTGTTTTGTTTCAAAATGTCAGCCACCCTAGAAATTCAAACTGCTCTATCTCAGCCCTTTTTTAAGATAGAGGTAAACCAAAAAATGCTCTGGAATCCTTGTATCAAGGCCTAACACGTAATTGAAAAATAAATTTTAAATTTTAATTTTTTTGTATATTTATTTTAGTTTTAAATTTTTAAATGGCCGCCATCTTGAAACAAAATGGCGGACCAAGCTGGCCAACGAACTCGGTCGGGACATTGGTGACCTTAATACACACAATTAGTTTCATCAAAATCGGTTTATAAATACGAGCGTTATCGTATGACATAGGTCAGATATATATATATATATATATATATATATATATATGGATATATCTATATATATAAATCAACATTTGAGCGGAGGGTGGTTTTGGGGTCTGGGGGTCATGATCGGTGAAAATATATCGAAATTTTCCGGAACTGCTTTCCTCCGAACGGCTGCAATAGGTAGCTTTCTACTTTTTAGTATTGAAAGGTACCTAATAAAAAAAACATTGCACACTGTTTTTTTTAATATATAAATGCAGATCAATTTTATAACTGAGCCCTTACAAGAAAAAAAGTTATACATCCTCATTTTCAAAATTCTTCTTGTATATATATATCTTGTACAACTTTTATCGTTTCATATTTAGTCCGGTTGTAATCCTAATAAACCTCTAACATCCTTATACTTGCAACCATAATCAGTATGTCAAAAAATACCACTTATTAAGCCTATTGTATCTTTTGCATTGGGATTGTAAGATTACTTTTTCTACTCGAAAATTAGCGCCAGTTTTTGTAAGTTTGCTTCATATTTGTAAACTTTTGTATGCTTCAAACCTTTCAAAATTTCCTGGGACAGTTTTGGTATTCTGAGAAAAGCAATAAAGAGCTTTTTTCCGCTTCCTAGGTAAAACAAATTTCTTTATTATAGAGATTTATGTAAAGGCTCAATTTAATTGCTTTCCTTGGAAATTTTCTAAGCGTGGCTTTATGCACTCAGGTCTTTTAAATGTTCGGATCGAGTCACATTTCAGTTTTAATTTATTTACTTTCCTGCTGTCATACTTTCCTACTTTCATAGTCAACTTGTGTTGTAACAGTTGTACACTTTATGTTATATTTGCAATCATATAACCAAGCTAGAATATAAACTATCCATCGTTTCAATATCTTTTTTATCTTTTAGATGGTGACTGGAAGATCACTTTTACTAATAAACAGTTAATTTCAACTTGTATTGTTTCTCCTCAACCTTTTGTAGATAATCTAGTATTCTTGGAACCTCGGAAGGTGGTTTCCTATTCTTGAAACCTCGGAAGAGGGTTTCAAGAATATAATACAGCCCTTTGAGAACTTGTGTTGTAACAGTTGTACACTTTATACTATATTTGCAATCATATAGCCAGAATATAAACTATCCATCGTTTCAATATCTTTTTTATCTTTTAGATGGAGATTGGAAGATCACTTTTACTAATAAACAGTTAATTTCAACTTGTATTGTTTCTCCTCAACCTTTTGTAGATAATCTTGTATTCTTGGAACCTCGGAAGATGGTTTCCTATTCTTGAAATCTCGGAAGAGGGTTTCAAGAATATAATACAGCCCTTTGAGAACTTTGAAATTGTGAGAAAAGCAATAAATTTACCTAATCGTCTCCCTCCTGAATAAAACAAGCTTCTCTATTATACAGATTTGTGTAAATGCTCAATTTAACCGCTTTCCTTGGAAATGTTCTGAGAGTGGCTTTATGCACTCAAGTTTTTTTAATGTTCGGATCGAGTCACATTTCAGTTTTAATTCTCTTACTTTCATACTGCCGTTGTAAATATTTATGAAAACTCTCACTCGAAGAGCTGGCTTTATGTAAAACAAGAAGTCCTGAAATGATATTGAAAAAAAAATGATTGTCAGGCGGTGAGAGGCTTTACTCTCTAAATATTTTCACCCACAGAAAGTGCACCATAAAAGGGTATACCATTTCATCACGGTGCATCTCTTCCCCTCGGCGACAATTGAATCAAATTCTTCCTTATTAGTTTTAGTGCTGAGCTTCAGTCTCCCCTATGCATAATCACATTATGCGGTTCGTTGAATTCTGGATGGGTTTGCTATTCATACTACAGGGGAGCTTCTACCGATCATCTTCGAAATTGTGTTGACCACCCCTTCAGCTGGGAGTGGCCAGATTTGACTTACCCGATTTTCATGTAAATGCCCAAGTGACAGTCCTTGACAGGGATGCTCAGAAGATTCAGAAGAGAGCTCTTTGGGGGAGGGGGGGGGGAAGAATCACGTAAAACGTTCTACGTGTTCGCTTGGATGGATATTGCAACAACTGACGGGCCTTTTCGCTTGTCGGGGGTGGTTGGATGACTGTGTGTATGTTGTTTGCGATGTGGTTTTGTTGAAAGAAATTACATAATGGTTCGGTGGAGGGGAGAATCATTGTAAGGTGAAGCATTGATAGAATAGGTTTCGAGTTAGGTTTGCTTCAACGTATAATATGCGTAACAGCTGATATATTGTATCTATAACATGGAAATTGGAAATTTCTTATGTCTCCTGTAATAATTTGATCTATTTTTGAGATATGGTAACGTGGATAGAATCATTTCAGCATTTAATAAAAATAACAATGAATTTATTAATAACAAGATTATTAATAGCATCAATTTAAAATAAAAAGGGGTTCGTTGCGATTTCAACCAGATGTAATAGATGACACTCAATCAGAAAGTAAAGTATGATTCCAGCACTTTCTCTTTCCGAGAAAAGTTCAGTCTTTAACCAGCCCTAAGACTCTATCGAACATAAATTCGAATTACCTGTTATTACTCATTATAACTTTATCCGTTATTACTGGTGGTCAGCTAATGCTTCTCTTCTCACCCCTGATGAACTCGACACTCCGAATTCTTACAATTCCGATGACTTACAATTCCTACAGCAGGATGCCGTGATTCCCTCTCTTTGGCAGAGAGTAAAGATTCAAGAGCAACCTCCACTGGTTAAAAACATTAACTAACTCATTTAATTCCTCAAGATAACTTTCCTACTGCTGGGGTTGCATACAGAGGGGTTTTATTTTGCTATTCATGTAACATCAAGGGGTTTTACCTGCAGAGCTCTCTGATTCAATCTGAGAGTTTTCTCACGATTTTCTCTGGCGCTAACTTGCTATATGGATCTCCCGAACACGTGGTCTGCTCTCGGCGCTGCGATCATCTGTCAAGCTGTGAACTAAGTGTTCCAGTATTGTGCTATAACGTTGCTGGACCTTCAAATTCATGATGAATGGTCTCCTTTTTAAATTCTTTTTTTCGACGTAGGACTTAGAAATAAAATCAGATTTTTTGCCTTTATCTTGAGTTAATGGATGACTCTATCCTGCTAATAATTTTTTTTTTAGATATAAGTAGAATTTCTACATTCCCATAAATTTGGTGCTAGTTGTAGAGAAATTCACAAAGAAAGATTACTTAAAAATTCTCAAGAAAATGTACAATTTCTAGATCTTTTTAGTAAGAAATTTATCGAATATTACTTTAAGAAAAACGGTGGTATTATGTTCTTTCTTATTTAGTGATTAGTATTTCCATGGAAGATTCAGATTTTTACCTTTTGGTGAAAATCAACCTCATATTCATGATAAATTATGATTTACTCATATAGTTTTGATAAAATTATCACATTTTAATTATTCTATAACTGCTTCATTTTACAATGATTCTTTCTTGCACCGAACCATTTTAAGGTTTATGCTTCAACAAGGCTTCTAGTTAGTCTGCTTCAACGTATAATATAGTGGCAGCTGATTTATTGTGTATCTATAATATGCGAACATAGTTTTTCTGTGTATTATAGCTGTGTGTGTTCTGTGTATATATAAGAAATTTACAAAGAAAGATTATTTAAAAATTTTACAGAAAATATACAATACCAAATCTCTATTTGTTTCTGTCGAAAATCTACTAAATATTATTTTTTAAATTAAAAATTAAATTTATTATGGTTCAATACTTAGTTATTAGTATTTTCATGGTAATTTCAAACTGTTAGCTATACGGACGAAAAGCAAACACATATTCTGCACACTGAAATTGTAATTTTTTATGTTTTGTTCAGGTAAAATTGTCACATTAAGTCTCCCTTTCGTCATTCATTTTTCAAGAAGCTTTTTTTTTTTATTATTATTAAAAAATTTATGTGAATAAAATATACAATAAATTAAGTGAATTTATTATGTACAAAACTTAAATGTTAAAATTAAAATACTTACTAAACAATATGTTTGAAATGTTGAAATTTTTTTCTGAGTAACTGGATAAGTTTTATAGTGTTTGTATAAATAATTATTTTCTAAAAAAAATAATATTAAACAAACAATATTGGGCTGAATTATTATATCATTTATTATCAATTATTTGGTTTGGGAGAAAAGGGTAAAATTTATAACGAATGAAACAAATATTTAGTAGATTCCGATGACTTCTTGATCACATTTATAAAAGTGTCAATCACAACCTACAGACGCACAGTGGTCCAGATAGTTTTCGTAGTGGAAAAAAAAAATATTAAAAGTGCGTTTATTTATGTAAAGTATCCTTTCGGTAATTTTGCCCTATAATTGGAATTGATATCAGTGTAAGGTAATGGAGGAGATACTTGTTAGTCGAAATAGTCAAATGATATCTAGTTATCTGATTTTGATTCCGTCTTGTTTGAAAAGCTTATACAAAGTTTAATTTGTATATTCTTCAAATTAATTAATTATTTTTCAGATAGCCAATGTCACTCAAATCAAAATTTAAAAATTAAACTATTTATACTCTAAAGAATAATATATATTGATATAAAAAACGTCCAACTTTTTACAACGTTCAAATTTACAATTTCAAATATAAGCAACCAAAATATACTAATAAATAATTACTTATCACAAAAAAAAGAAAAAAAATCTTCTTAAGATTTATTTTAACAAACAATTTGCCAGAACAAAATATTTATCAAAATAATATTACGGAAAAAGCAACAGAATGAACAAAAGTAAATTATTAACTGAATGATACGTCTGATTTTATTAGACAAAGGTACAACGTTTGTTTATACTCATATTATTTTGTGAAAAGTATTATGATTATTCGATATTTATTTAATGAGAAAAAAAAATCCAAATACTAAGCATAAAAAAGTAATTCAAAAACACTATTTTTTTCGCGCAAAATATTGAAACTGAACTACTGTGAGACATGTTAAACTACTTATTGCCGTTATTTGTATAGCATTTATTTAATGTAATGAACAACATTCCTATTTATAGTACTGAAAAGCTAGCTATCCTATTTTGCATTTTTGCAAAGAAATGTTTTCGAATAATACATTGCTATTAATTTTTATAATTAATTTAATGCATTCTAAAAAGAGTTTATAGCATCCCGTGACCTGTAAACCTTGTTTACAATTATCTGTTACGGCCCCAAATTAAGGCGTTCCTCGTGGAAAAACATCCGTTTAACATCAGCCTGATTACAGCAAATTAAACTTATTAAAACACGAATGTTTATTACCCAGTTTGTTTTTCTTGAAACAGACTTCGCTGGAAACTTTTGTTAATGATTTAAGCCAGCCTCACTATCTATCTAAAAGCCGCCGCTGATGTTCTACAACTTTTAGCCTGATCTCGCTGAATGCAGTCCCATTTAAGCTTTATTTTTACTGGTAGTTTCAACTCTTGGGAGCCCGGCTAAAGGGGGTCCTAATGGTTTTGCTGCATCGCAATCGTCACTCTAGTGGGTTAAATCCCATGATCTCGTCCCTTCCCTTCTTCTTCTAATGACTCCAGTTGGAAATTTGAAGCCGAATGCCTAATGTCTGATGCTGTCGATTAAGGATGCAAATTTTAGGCAAATTATTTGATGGCAAATGATGATGCTTTCCGAACTTTGAGTTGCGTTTACGAATTTATTAGCCCGCTCATTTTCATAAGGTTCTGCTGCAATTAATTGTCGATTCCAGAGTGTTTGAAATGCTGGCGTTGGTGGGAAAATTCCATGGTATCGCGTATACTTTTTCTTCTTTGGTATACATTTGGCGGTTGTTTCTATTATTTGCTCTTCGTTTAGAATTAACTTCATTATTTCTTATTTCTGTATAAATATTTACTAATGTTTCGGGTCATTAAAAAGTAATAGCGCGATATTACGAGAAATTAAGTTTTATTGCTTTTTCTGTGTTATTTTTGTTCCAATAATTTTCGTTATGCATTGTGATTTAATTTTCATTTATGGAATAATTTCTAAATCAAGACCTTTTTACTTTTTGCTATATTGAGCGCGAAGATATACTTTTTATTTATAGAGTTACGATTAAATATTTTACTTATGTGTTATTCTAAACACAATTATTATCTTCATCATAGTTAATATATTTGTAAATTGAATATATGTGTGAATAAAGAAGATGTTTGGTTAAATAGCTTTCTTTCTTTCCCTCTTATGATCTACAATTCTACTTTATGTAAAAAGTTACCTTCCAACAAAGCTAGTAATGCTAGGATTTTTCAACAGTACATAAAATCCCTCTTTATTATTTAACTTACTATAATCCCACGTATAAATTAAATTCATAATATATATTCACGGATATAATTTTGTTATAAGTGTATTAAAACCAGAATTATTTTGTGTGTTTTTGAATCATTTTGTGTTTGGGTGTCATCGATTGGGATGTGTTTTAAAAAAAGTGTGCTCTCAACTTGTCTTTCAAATTATTTCTCTCAACTCGACTTAGTCAACATGTATGATGCATTGCCATGTGGATGTGAATATTATGCAGAAGTTGTGACATTTTAAGGATTCTGTATAATTATTGTGAGTAAAATATTTTACCTACACTTTACGCGTTCATATTTCCATTTTTATTATTTCAAAACTGTTATCTCGTGGTAATTTCGTGAGGTGTTAAATACAGTTTTTGGGATAATCGATGTGAGTGAAATATATTGTATATTCTTAATGGTTTTTTATTTCCTATTTAAATATTTCCAATTGTTGTCTGGTAATAATTCAGTGTACCTGGATGATTCTACTGATCTTAGCATTATGCCAGTAGAATTATGAAACACTGAATTATTATTTAAAACACATGTGGGTGCATCCAGGCTGATGAGTTCATGTGCATGTGTTTTTTCATATCCAATTCATATTTAATTCTCATGTGATCCAATTTTCCATTGTATATGGTTCATATTTAATTTATTAATCCATTTGTATTTACTTAATTGCAACTCCGATTTATAATTTTTTTTTTCCCTTTCTCTCTATTTCTTTTTTCTTTTTTCAATATTCTTTAGGTATGAGTAAAATTTGGCCAATTACCATTGAAGCACAAGCTATGGTAATATTATGTTTGCACATGTTAATTATTAGCTATGTGGTATTCTGTATACACAATATCATTAATTATCTCTTTGGAGATTTAAGTAGAATAATAGTACTTGATATGTTTTTTGAAAATCATAGATATTATATATATATATATATATATATATATATATATATATATATTAATTTTCTTTATTTCTTAAATTTGAATTAGGAGTTTACTGCATATATTTATTTATATTGTGTTTATTTTTGTCAATTCATATCTTGAGGGTCCTCTCCCCTCTACTTTATCGAATTTCTTTGTGGATTTTTTTTTATTTTACGAAGATACTTTCACTTTCGAAACCGGTTTCGAAAGTGGAAATATCTTCTTAAAAAAATTCGCAAAGAATATCAAAAAAGTAATCAACGGCGGAAATAGAGATTGATCTCTGCTATCCAATAAAAAAAAAAATCGTTTAAAAATGTTGAAATGCAAACCAGATATTAGAAAAATAATGCCCCATAGGACATTTTTAGAATAAATTACAAATATTTATTAATATTATGAATATTTGAAAAGGTCAATTATTTTTATTTCATTAATTTATTCGTAATTAATACACAGATCTTTGAAATATATTCTAGTATAGCATCTTTGGTCTCACATAAACTGCGTCTGCATTTGACATTTTTTTTTTCTGCGTGTGCGTGCGCGTATTTTCTTTTCATTATTTTAATTTAGTTTCAAATTTCTATTTATATAGCTCACCTGAATGTTACATATTTTTACTTTTTTTATTTTTAAACAAAATGCATTTTACTGAAGTAAATTCGGTAAATATGTAAACAAAATACGAGACGATTTATTTTTTTTAACTTAAAGAAATGAATGCTACATTCATTCACTTACAATTTCCATCTTCTTAAACCGCCAGCATCTTCTTTTCCCTTATACTTTTGTTTATATATTTGTGAAAAATCCTTTCTTCGGATAAAAATCGCTGCTATATCACTAAAAACAACACTACCACATATCGAGAGCGGACGGATCCACCCCGCTATTGAATTGGACACCAACACCCGTTTCAATTGATTCCTTTTTTCCATCTTTTTTGAGAAGGAAATGAGAAGAAAATTCTTACCTTCATTGATCTCTCTCCATACCATCAATCTGTACTCACAATTCAATTTCCTGGCCTTCAAGTGCTGCCCGTTGAAACCACTAAATAAAATGACATAGAGGGGGAAGCAAATATAATAAAGTGAAGGTATTATTTTACAGTCGGAGAATTTTTTTTTTTTCCTTTCTTCAAAGGATGAAACAATAAGACAATATTTATCTCCCAAGTTTGCGTGTGTTGTGCTCACTTTCTCATGTTTTCGTGGTACTGTGTTGTGTTTATGCAGTGTTGTTTTTTCTCCCGAAAAATTGATCCGTGTGTTTTGTTTGAGTTACAAAATACAAAATTCTCTATATAAAATTTGTTTTAAAATACGATGCTATAGATGTTGTGCTATATATAGTAGATAATATTTTAAAAACTTATTTAATCACTTACACTTTTTATTTTACTGGTGAGCTGTGTCTATAGTTATATAGTTTTTTATCTATACAGTTGAATCGTATAGATATAATATATATATATATTGGATCTCTTATTCTTTTCACTTTTTGGGTTTTTTTTTTTTTCGATATGTTAAAAGGAGTTGTCATTTTTAGGTTTAGTGCTGACAATATTTGACGAAATAACATACCTTTACTAATGAATTATTTTTATGAAGTTCCTTTGACAAATCTATAAGATATTCATACTTTGTCTTATTTGCATTTGCATTTTATTGTGTTTAATCAGTGACTTTATGGGGACCGAGGTTTTACTGTGAAGTCATCATTGAGCTTCTTTGTGAAAAGTCACCATGTGACTTCATTGCGACGTTATTTGGAACTCACCACATTTCAACGCTCACGTTGACTTCAATGTTGAGTCTTCAAATGACGGTCAGATGAGAATTTCAAGGTGACTTCACTGTAAAGTCACCTGCTGACTCATCACAAAGCAGCAGTCACAATGGTGACTTCTCAATCGAGGGACCAAATGAGCGTAAAAATGAGATGAATGAAAAATATCGCATTTCAGTTCATTGAAGTGTCTGTGACACTTGTAACTATTTGTGACATCAAGGAGACGCCACATCGACTGACTGTGCTGTTAGGGTAGTACGCATTTGCTACACTTGCCGTTTGTAGGATTTTCTTTCGAGTACTTACGTGTTCCGAAATTAGTATTTTGTGCTTATGACTAACTTTTGGACACCAGTGTATATTTTGTTTTAAAAGTTATTATTTCTAAGAATATTGTTGTCATATAACCTTATCGCTAATAGTAACACTCATTTCTAAAATGGCAATCGTTGTATATTACACTGCAAAAAAATTTCCTGTAAAAAAAACAGAAATTGTACTGGCAATCGAGACGCCAGTACTATTTCCGTTTTGTAATTAAAAAAAAAAAAAATCCGTAAATTCCAGGAAATTTTCCATGATTTCTGAAATATCGGTTTTTAAATTTCCGTTTTATAACAGATATCTTCTGTATTTCAATCATATTTTCCGTGTTTATATCAGTTCCAATGTTTTTAATATTTTCTTTTCATATTTTTCAATATTTTGTTTTATTATTTGATGCTTTATAACAGATAAATTTTAACTTATTATGTATTATATGCGTAAAACATTGTATTAAGAGTCATTGTATGATTGCATTCTTTTGTAATAGTACATTTTCTTTTTTTGAACATATACTTTTTAAAATTATTTGTCTGATGATCTATTTATCAATTCCAATAAAAACAGTAATTATCTGAAGGAGACGTATTTATTACATACTATTAAACTAGCTTTAAATTAACAATAACTTTTCGTTATCTCTTATTTTAAATAACTTACGTAAATAAACAATTTTATAATAAATTAAATTATATTTGAGCTATGCTGAGAACTTTTGTGTATGGATCTGTCAAACTGAATAGTTTTAATAATATTAAAACAAAAAATTGAATCTTAAAGACAATTTTGAAATTAATGATCTTGTGATAGATAAGATTTAAATTTGGACTTATTGATTTAGTTTAAATTAACCCTTTTTATCCTGACGGTACTTATAAGTACCACTTTAATAAAACACCTATATATTCGTAATATGACCGTTTTTCCTAACGGTATTTACAATGGCACAAAGAGTGTATTTCTGACAGCAGGCAGGAGATGGCAAATTCAAGCACATATCCTCTTTCTTTGCATTGTAGGGATTTTACATTTGCCACGCTACATTCGAAATCCATTTTGCAATAGAATTGACATGCATGTTGTTCTTCATTTGAGTAATTTTAGTGGTTTATTACCGGTTATTTAGTACTATTATTTTCTATTGTTTTCTATACTCTACAGGTGAACATTTCCTATATTTTATTTGAAGTTTACTATTTGAAATTTACTATTTTATTTTATATCACAGGGTAAAAAATTTATTGTGGTTACAGTTGCATAATTAACCACTAAAACACTATAAAAATTATTTTCCTCTTTCCTATGTTTATTCTGCACCAAAACTTATCCAATGATGCAAAAATACAATTAAAAAGTAGCTGGAAAATTAATTCAGGATATAAAGGGTTAATTTAGTTTAATTTATAAAATTATAAGCTAAAGAAATAAATTATAATGTTAATAAAATTATAAACTTCATTTTTATAAAAGTAAAGAAAAAATATTAACTATTTTTATAAATTTAAGGAAAAAATTATAAACGTTGTAAAATTATAATTTATAAAATAATAAATTTTAGTTTAATTCATAAATTTATAAGCCAAATCAGTTTAGTTTAATACAATTTACATAGCGATAACTTGCAGAGATATTATGTTATGAAACCTTTAAATAATCCAATATTGCCTCACGTTAGAAAAGTTAAAATAAAATTTTAAAAAATTTGTGAAAAAAAAAAGTTTTAATTTTGAAGCACTATCAATAAAAATAAAAAAATAGATTAAAAAAAATATTTTTCTGTAACTTATAAAAACAAAATCAATTTCTAAATATTTCATTAAAAAAATATAAATATTACTATTATTTTCACAAAAAAATTACTGTCCAGACATGACCCCGGTTAGAATGGGCCAGCATGTGGAGCCGAGTCAGTCCTGGATCCTTGAAGAACTCTAGTAAATACAACAATCTTAATTCCCATTTCAAACAAGGTGATTTCTGTACACAAACCTCTAAAAGTTATTTACGGAAATTGCACTGTTTTGGAAGAAATAAGGACATTGTACTGTTTTGAAAGAAATACGGACAAAATCCATTAAATTTACGGAAAACTTTCTGCATATTTACGGATTTGAAATCTCCTTTACGGTACTAATGTCACTTACGGATATTGTACTGTTTGTTGTTTTGGAAAAAGGAAACTTCTCCGTGAAATTTTACAGAAAATCTCTTGTATTTTCACGGATTTTTTTTAGAGTATATATTTAAATTACAAAATACAAAAGTCCCTTTATGAAATTTCTTTTGAATTGCGATGTTTTAAATGATGTAATACATTCTGCCTTAAAAGGTACTATGTATGAAAAAAGTTACTATGTACTGTCGTTTCTAGACTATAAAAGTTAATCACGATTCCTTTTTATCATTTCTAATCAAGTTATCGTCATCTATACTAATAAAAGAAAGATGTTTGTCTGTGTGCATATGTCCGCGATTGCTAGGAAAAGCTACCGTGCGTAGAAGTTTGAAAATGGGGTTGAGCATAGTGCAAGATAGGTCCGAATGCACTTGAAGGACAGATTTTTCATTTTGTGTTATTTAACTGAAATATTAATTAAAAACCATAATGAACATCCCAAAATGGCACGCCGCCGCTGATGGTGGCGATTTTCGAAGCATTCCGAGGTTCCAAAGCAAAAAAAAAAAAAAAAAAAAAAGGAAAAGAGGCAACGACTCAGTTTGTTGTATATTTTTACAAGCTCGCATTGGCTTAACAAATCCAAATATGAAAAAACAAAAAAATGCCCCATTAACCATCGTATTTTTCCGGATCTAACGATGTTACCCGTTAAAAAATATTAATATTTACCTTTTCAAAAAATATTTTCCGGACGTCACGTTTTTCCGTATGTTTACAAATCCGCATCCGTACTTCTGAACAAAATACGAAAAAAAAAAATACCCACTTATAGGTGGTACTTTTCCTGTTACAATGGTATTCTTTGTTAAAAAATATATTAATATTAACCGTTTAAAAAAATCGTAAAGTAGTTCTCGAGTTTTTTGTTTTTCTGCAATTTTTAAAAATCTGCAACCGTTTTTCTGAACGAAATACGAAAAATGAAAAATACCCAATGAATAGATAGTATGTTTTCCTTTCTGTCTTTGTTTTAAAATAATATTAATATTTACTATTAAAAAATACTTTATTGAAATCCTTTCACAAATTGGCAAGACTTTCTTTATAAGCTGAGATAAGGAAAAGAACACTGTAATGAGATTCAGAACACGTGGCACCGTTAGTAACCATAGACTAGTGATATACTGTTGTTACTATGCTATTAAATGTAATCACAATATCTTATAGTACTTCTGATGACCTTATCGTTAATACTAAAAACCCATTTACGTAATAAATTTATGGTGTTGTTGTACATATATATTTCTCTCTCTCTCTCTCTCACACACACATATATTCCATGGTTAGTTGTGTGGTTGGGGGCGCTCCAGTCACATTTTGCACATGAGGAATACACAGACCACGATCTGTGTTTAAAGTGGTCTCCGACCCACTACAATCATGCATGCCTGAGTTGGGATTCGAACCAGCACTTTTATCTAGTATAGCTGCATCCTAACCATTAGATAAGCAAGCGGTCCAGGCGGTCATTCGTGTACGTATGAAATAATATAAGACAATCTAAAATTTACGTATATAGTGCTTGCGTTTTTCTTTTTTGTGCTTTGTTTATGTTGTACTATACTTTACTTTAAAAGTTATTATATATGAGAATGCTGTCATAACTACACTATCAATTTTAATTACAATTCTCTTGTAGTATTTCTTAACATCTTATATTACTAATAACACTGTCGGCACTAAAATTCTACCTGTAAAATTATTGTCTGATTCTTATAGATTTCACATTATTAAATCGAAATATGACAATGAAATTAGCATGCCACGTACTATTTTTTAGGTGGAGGGGGAGCTTTCTTTTAAAATTTAGATATTTTATGTCTTACTAAAACATAAGTGGAAATTCCGGAAATGTTACAATGTAAATGCATAAATATAATATAAAACAATTAGCCGATATATACAGCGGCAAAAGAAATGAAAATATGTTAGCAGATACTGCTGGACACGAAAGGGGGGGAAACACCGGAGAATAATGCACGGGACACATGTCATCAAAATATCTTTGTATTATATGTTTTATTGATTTATTATCTAAGACAGTGACAATATTCTTTTCATGTTTTCAATGTTATCTTGCAATGTAAATTAATATAACAATCCTTCACTATTTGTATAATGCTATACTTTTCGGAAAAATTATACATGCTGGCGAAATTTAGATAGAGATGAGATGGGCTCAATTTTTATACTGTCTTCGGGCTCCGTATCAATGTGAAAATTTTATTTATTCACAAATTAAAAAATTGAGAAAGAAAAAGTAATCTAAGCTTCTTAAAATGCTTTAAAATCCTTTGAAAAATCATTTTGAAAGAGAAATGAATTGTTATTGATGGGATATCAGGAGAAAGATATTCTACCTGATTCCGAAGCCTTTGCACAGTCAGTGTTATTGACATAAAGAAGGATATTTCTTGCGTCTTCCCGTTTTATGTTTGACGTCATTTTTCAGAATTACTAGAAAACTAAACTCATGTCTTTCTGTCATGGATGCATAATGATATTTTAAAAGAATAAGAATCGTGATTTTTATAGATTTATGCCAATGGTTGGGTATAAATAACAAATTTGCAATTATAAACATATTTTCAGGGACATGGAAACCACGACACGTCGTTATGGGTAAGCATTTTAAGATTCATGTTTAATTCTATTTAACAAGAGCTTTTTAAATGAAAAAAAAATAATCTTGAAACATTTTTAAAATGTTATTAACAAATTTCCACAAATTTGTGTTCGACACCGAACTCAAAATAGCTCCGATCCAAATGTTTTAAAAATTGAGAAACACGTGTACTCATTTTTGTTTCCATGGATGTGTTCAAATATGAACCGTTTTTACTCATTTTTGATCTCATGCATTCAAATATTAACTGCGATGTACTCATTTTTGATCCCATGAATGTATTCAAATATAAAAATTGTGTGCTCTATGTTAAATATTCAATAAATTTTTGTCAATACCTTTTATGTAAGATGTACTTTCTGTAAATAATTAATTAATGTAAATATTAAATTATTTTAAAAGTGCTTGAAAATAATGATCTTGGTTTTACAAATATGAAGTAAAATAAAATGGCGGATTAGTAACACGTGCGAAACCAAAATTTAGGTATAAACATGAGTTAAGAGATATTTAATAAAACACTTTGAAAACTAAAATAAGTTGATTTGAAAAAAATATTTTTTTTGTTAAGGGGTCTGCCCCCCCCCCCCCCCCCGTTTATTACAGATTAAAGTAAAAATGTACTGACATTTATTTTCCTCTCAAAAGTATTAACAAGGCGCATTTAATTGATTATTTATTTAGGAAAAATAGCAAAATTATTATCAAGTTACACAAATCAAACATTTTTATGACAAGAGCGTTGTTTTCAAACAGTTTTAAGTTATTTTTAGATACTGTGCCTAGTTTAATATTACAGAAAGTACATCTGATTACATAAAATAAGAAAAACAGTATTGAATATTTAACAGAGAAAACTTACTTTCAAAGTTGTCCGCAAATTCTTGAGTCTAATTTTTTTTTCACAAATATCCATATAACTGAACGCACAGACCAGACTGACTGCCTATGAATATACAAAGCACCCATAACAACAACGCAATGTAACCTTACGCATTATAATGGAGGCGCAAGATATAGTTCCTTACGAGAAATAAAAAAAATAATATTATTCCCTTATTTTCCACGGTATATTTCATTGTTTTCTTATTAACGAACATCTTTTATGCCGCCATGAATGAAAGAAATCATTACAAAATTATCGTTTCGCTTGAGTTTGATAACATGTGATGTTTCAAAATTGAGAAAGAATAGCTTTATTTTTTATCCAAACATACTCAATTCGTTCTGAGTACATCTATTTATTATTATATATATTTTTTTCAGTATGGGCTCCAAAAAAAGGGCCCGAACTCATCTCTAATTTGGACGCCATCATCCTTAGATTTAGGAATGTTAAACCTGTTACATAGTTCACATATTTGCTTTGTAGGGGACTTTTTATATATTTTTTGCCAATCAGTGTAATCTAAGTGATGTTATACCTTTTTACTATCAGATGAGTTGTTTTTTCTCAAGGAATGAAATACAGTATAGCATTAGCGCAAATTTACATATGTAATTTGTACTACCAATTCTATCTTGTAGTTATATTATACTTACAATATGTAAAAATCTCTGAACTTTTATGAAATTTATTTAAAAAAAATTGATACTTTAAATTACATACTATATTTTACTTCAAAAGTAATGTATTTATGTCGTAATCGTCTTGCAGCATTTCTTATAATCTGAAAAATATTATTAAAATTTTATTTATTTCTATTTTATATCACAGTAAGAGAATTACAATTTAGGTCATTTAATAATATCAAGTTTGTTTAGATAATTAAAATGAAAAAAATAAAATCTGTAATGGAAATTCAAAATTATGATAATAAAATGCAATGTCCTTTAAATTAAAGAAAAATATTTACTAATGTATCAATCTCAATTTCGATAATAAATTCATATTTGTTTTGGCTAGCCATTATGTTATAGCATTAAAAAAATTCTAAGAAAATATATATCGAATGATATCAGCGCATAGATATGCGCGTTCTTGATCTAACTTTTCTTAATTAGACAGTCTTAATTAAATATTAGTTCTTTATTATTTATTCCATACTCGATTCTCATTTTCCTTTTTCTTCTGGAACAATTTATAGAAGTAATAAGTTGAAACTATGTATTATAAACGTTTTATATATTATGGCGAATAAAACAATTTGCATAGTCAATAAAGTTTATCAAAGTAATAAAGTCAAATATTTCTCATAATTAATTAGCCATCGTCGTTGTGTAAAAATCGTGCTTCACTTTTCAAAACTTTGAAATTTTCGATAGTTAACTTATGTTTGAATTTTTTTTTTCTTTTCTTAATTATATAAAGTTATGCCATCAAAACATTTCGAATCTATATTTTTCTCGTTAGTTTTACAATTAATAATATATATATATATATATATATATATATATCAGTTTTTTTTATTATTATTTGGTGATATGCAGCAATACACTGGTGGAAATTGAATTATGAAAACACGGTTTTTTAATCAAAACATTTATAATATTAACTAAAAATGAATGAACTTTCATACATTATACATGCTATGTACAACAAATAATTTAGAAAAATAAAATTTCATACAAATTAATAAACTAAAACATAACATCAAAAATTAGATTTTACTAACATAAAAATATGGAAATTGATTTATGAAATGTCACATTTAATTGAAATTAATAATTAGTAAAGCCACCTTTATTCATTAGAGTTTGTTTTATTCTAGATGGCATTGATAAAACAAGATTTTGGATGTATTTCTGATCAATTAGTTTCCAGTTTTGACAGATTGAAGCTTTCAAATCTACAAGTGATGTGTACTGCATCCCATTTGCATAAATCATTCGAACAAGCTGTCCCCAAACGTTTTCGATGGGGTTCAGATCAGGACTAATAGGTGGATGATCTTAAAGAACAATATTCACAATAACAATAATTGGTTCGTCAAACCAATCTTTCATTTTATTTGAAATGTGAATACTTGCATTATCTTGCATGAAGATATAATCTAAACCATAATATTGCCATGCAAATGATAGAAGTGAATTTTCTAAAACTAAACTATAATCAAAAGAGTTCTGGCGACCGTTTAAAAATACAATTTCACTTTTGCCATCATAAGCAATCGCTGCCCAAATCATCAAACTTCCGCCACCAAAATTTCTGCTGAATGTAGATTTCGGTTCTTTTCGGAGATCTCTCCAATAATACCTCAAACCATCTGGGCCATCCAAATTAAATCTTTTTTCATCAGAGAAAATGACTTTCTTCCAATTGTCACCCATTGTCATGTACTTCTCGCAATGCTGCAAACGCATCTGCTTGTGACGCAGAAGTAACTTTGGACACGGTTTCATTTTCGACCATTTCAAGCTCCGTGAAGACTATAAAATTTGCCTAACTCTTCTAGAAGTAACAGGCAGGGATAGATCTGCACAAATCTGCTTTGAAATGTGACCAGCTTTCGATGCAAGTTGAAGAATCCCCCTTTTTTGTCTCTGGCTTAAACGTGGATTATCTTTTTTGTTAAAATTTTTGCCATAATTTGCTGGATCTTTTCTATAGTTATATATCACATCAACAGAACTTTTAATTAATTTACTAATTTCCGGGACAGACTTTCCACATTCTAAATATGCGTCGATTTTACCTCTTTCTTCCTCAGACAAAATCTTTCGTTTACCCATCGCGAAAATTGTAAATGAAACGTATTACTTTCACTGTACAACGCTTTTTATGTCTACTTTTCAGGTCAAGTTACCTTGTTTTATGCAAATTTTTGTCACATTGCTTCGGAATAACCAATGAAATGCGATATTTCATAAATCAATTTCCATGTTCGCATATTACGAAAATTTAATTTTTGACTTTTTGTTTATGTTTAATATTATGTGTGAAAATTTATTTTTGTAACAGATTTCTCATTACGTACTATGTATATCCCATGAAATTTCATTCATTTTTAATGAATATTATAGAAGTTTTTGTCAAAAAACCGTGTTTTCATAAATCAATTTCCACCAGTGTATGATATTTTTAAAGTAATTCACGTGCGAAAGTTATAAGCATATGTAAGGAATTTGAAGGTGGAAATGAACTAGAATCGGGACCTCGCTGTTAATCGAACTTATTTAACATTTCCACCTTGCATAAAGACAATTGCGAGTTTGGTCTTAAATTTAGGAAAGATGTCTCGAGAGTCAATTAATTGTTTAGAGAACTGCATAGTTATTAGACAGGCTGAATATTTCAAAATCTCGTGTTCTTCGAGCGTCTTCACGATTTTTTATATTCACTTTTTTTACCAGTTGAGGGAGCCTGGTCGAAATCGGTGTTAACTTAATATTAATTGTTTTAGGAGTTTTTGATCGATGTCTGAGCTACAGCCCGGTATTTGGTTGAGTAACCCGATTTTAACCGGATCGTGTGTGGTGGGCTGGGTTGATGCTCATTTTTTTTTGTTGCGGGTCGAGTGCGGATCGGGATGGCTTTAAATGTTTTGGTTTCGGGTTGGAGTTGATCCGATTTATTAAAAGAAAATCCTGAATAATTTTCAATTGAAAAACTATACATTTGAATATTAATGAGTGTATGTATGTTCATTTTTATGCAAAAAAGATAAAGTTGATATTAGAGACATAATTGTAGACTATTTTCCCATAGTTTTATTAAAATAAGGATTAATTTTTTCACTGTGGTTTTAGCTTGAAGTGTGTTGAGCTTCGGTATGACGGTTTTTGTTGTTGTTTGGATCGGGTCAGGTTCAGGTTGGCTTTAAGAAGAATTTTTGTGTTCGACCCGTGCAGGATTGTTATCTGGGATAGCATCATGTGCAGAAATTCCCAGGCAAGTGTTATTCACGGCCTGGCGACAGGAAAATGGAAATAGCACTTATTCGTCATTTTTTACTTTAAAGCTGGGTGGAAATTAACTTAATTGTTGTGCTTAGAAAGTTAATTTACAAGATGCAAACTGAAAATCAAATAGAATTATACAAATTTAGAAATTAATTTAAATTTGAGGTTTAAAATATAATTTTAATATTTTATTCCTTTTCCTTATTCATGCATAATTATGTTGTAGTTATTGTATTTCAAATTTGGTTGTTTCGTCTATTGAATACTTGCATTTTTACACATTTCTGTATTCTCAACAAAACACTTTAGTCTTTTTAAACGTATTAACAATGTTCATTTTATTTGTTATGGGTATAAAATATACCCGTTTTACACAGTTTTCATTTAAAATTTAATAACTTTAAAAGAGAGAATAGTTTTGCTTAATAAAAATAATTTGTTTATTTTCCTGAGATTTGTAAAAAAAAGGGGGAAAAATAATTGGTGTTTCTAAGTTAATGTTTCTAATTTTCCTTTAATCAAAATTACATTTTAAAATTTGATTTAATTTTTTTTTTTTTAGATTTTTATCATTTCTTTTGTAATTTACTTAATTAGAAATTCCCACTAACATCGGTAAATCAACATTTATATCAGACTTTTTCCTTCTTCTTCGAATTAAAAAAAAAAAAATAAAATTGCCACATTGCTTTAAAAACGCGCTTGTACTTCTCAACAAACAATTAAACCCACAGCCAAATCGAATCAACAAAATTATGACAAAGAAATTACATTTAATACGACAGTTTTATTTTTTTTCTTACCATTTTTATTCGAAAATAATAAAGCCTTTTTAGTATCAAAAAACTCATCTCCCGCCTTATAGTTATTATGAAAGCAGAAATTAATTCAAAAATAACAGTCGCCGTGAAGCTGAAGAAAAGCATCAGTTGCTGCGAAAGAAAAAGAAAAAATCTTAATCGTTTTGTAAGATGTTTTCCTAATCGTACAAAGGCTGATGATGTATCCTACCTCGTATTTTTTGTAATACTTCAGATTTTTTTCCCTCTCTGTCGCTTTCAGCAATGAAGCACAAAAAGTTGCCCAGCGTTCCCCAGTTAATTGTATTATCCTAATTTCTCCCCCTAATTAAATAACGCGTAATTAAGGAAAAAGCCCCCCCCCCCTTTCATAATGGAATATCAAAAACCATTAGCGCGACCGCTAATTTCATTGTTACTAGGATTAATTCCAAAACAATAGATGATTATTATTGTTATTGCACCCTCCTGGCACCTTTCAGGCAGAAGGTAAGAGAAAAAAATTCATTGCCGAGGGGAAAATTTAAATGCGAAGGGGGGTGAGTTTTTGAAATGAAGCCACCTTGTGTGAATTTACATGTGTTCACCTTATATTTCGGTATATTCCGGGTGGCATAGTGTTGATTCTTAATCATTTTTGTGAGGTTTTCTTAGCTGATGGGTAATTATTAAAAATAGATTTGCTCCTTTA
Source organism: Maratus michaelseni (assembly GCA_963931845.1). Lineage (NCBI taxonomy): Eukaryota > Metazoa > Arthropoda > Arachnida > Araneae > Salticidae > Maratus > Maratus michaelseni. Next base: position 211,196,322 of record OZ007591.1, read on the forward strand.
GTATTTACATAAACTATTTTTTCTCCGATAGTAAACAGTTTAAATTTTAATTAATCTTTATTTTTCTTTTCTTTACTTTATTTTTCTTCTTTGTTATTATTGATTTTTTTTCTCATTTTTTTGTTAAGTTTTTAATTTTGAGATTTTTCCACTTTTTTACCACTTAGAGTCTAGTTTTTTTTTTTTTTTTTTTTTCATTTTTAGTTATTGTAAAACTTTGATTAATACATTATCTATTCAGTTTCCGCAACCCACTCTATATGAACTAGATAATATTATTATTTATATTATTTCTAATGTCAACGTCCCCTTTTCCAGTCATATACAAATCGCACAACGATGAATGAGGCACCATTCAAAAGGTATTTAGACAGCCTTTTGACATACTACACTCACATTTCTTTAAAACACATTGTTTGTGCGGAAATGGGAATTAATTAAAAATTAATGATAAAACCTATCACCAAATAATCTCAAAAATTGCAGTACAAAAGCCTTCTATGAATCCAGTGGGATTCTGATCATTTTTATGAATACTAATTAATTATTTTGAGGCCTTTTCAAAAATATCAGAATTTTTTTACCAGTATTAAAGTGAAATAATCTTTCTCTTTTTATTAATTAGTTGTATTTTTGGATATTCAATACCACAAAGAATAAATTTAATTCTCTATTCATGGCCACCATTTGTTAAAATCACGATTATTCTTGTGAATATTAATTCTAGGATGTTTGAAACAGACACCAGCAGAAAAGTCTTGATCAATACACACACAATGCAAACAATAGATGTTTCGCGATAAAATAAAATTTGTCCCACGTTTTTTGATTTATTGAAATAAATTATTTCATTATAGTTATTTGGAAGATAGTATCCCACCATAGGTTAAATTTTCCGCCGTTACCCTGTAAAGGGTTAACACGTATTTTTTTTGTGTGTATACCAGCGTTTCTAATCATTCCTCCATTCTGCAGGAAACCGGTAATTTTTTTCTTTCGATGTTGTCGCTTGAACAACGCTTTTTGCCATTTTTGGAGTATATCGTTAACATCTACCATGTGCTAAATGAGATATGCTGTACGTTCTACATGTATTACGCCATATCATATGAGACAAGGCTGACGAGAAAGACAAGCTGCCGCACTAAATTTGGCGTTCGTTTCCCTTCCGACCGCTAGAGTCACATGACATGATGTTTTTTCGTACGCCTGCATTCGTGATTTTCCAGCACCTGCGCCACGAAAAGAGCATCACGTGACTCAAGCGGTCCCACGTATAACGGGGTACGACAATCTTTCTTTTTCGTCAAAAGACATATTTCTGCGCTGGGCGAAAAAAATAAATTAATTCTTTGGAAATTCACTTTGCGTTAATATCTTTTTATTGTGTACGCCTTTCCTTGTTATTTTGTGACAAAACTTAAGAAATTTTCATCTTTTGACCCTTTAAACATAGTTTAAAAACATCTTGATTACATTCAAACTTATAGTTCGCAAATTAAAGGGTTAATTTCATTATAAATTCAAAAAATAACATTTGTTATGAATCAACCGACTCATAAATGTGTGTGGTTTTTTAAACCGGTAATATGTGTGCTGAATTTCTCTTAAACCACTTTATCTCATCTAATGTTCATTCATCTAAGTTAGATAAATTGGAGAGATTTTCTTATCAAATTGCCTTAATTGCTTAATCCACTAAATGGCTGCAAACTCTGACCAAATGTTCGTTAAAAAGAGTCACAAAAGCCAGAATAAATGCAATATAAACACACAATTTCGCCCTGACACCTTTGAATGTCACACGAGTCGCCTTCATGAAAACTTTGTTTAAGTACTTTTTAACCAGCCGCACCTACACACAACATTTGTATATTTCCTATAAAATGTTTTCTCACCGACACTCATGCATCGAAGGCGAGATATTTCGATTGTAAAGAACCATTTATTGGCAATGTTTATATTAATTACTGTAATCTTCACAGATTCAGACCGTATATTTCACAAATGAGAACATCCAGCACCAACAATTTAAGGCATTTTATATTTGAAAATTTTCAAATATTGTAAAAAAGTGTGATTATCTTGGTTAATCGAATATTCCGCATAATAGAAAAAAAAAATTACTGCAACAAAGTGTTACACAGTGTGTGTCACATTAGCCCTCTTCATGAAAACTTTGTTTCAATACTTTTTCACCAGCCACACCTATAACATACAACATTTGTATATTTCTCATAAAATACTTTCTCACCGACACTCATGCATCGAAGGTCAGAGATTTCGATATAGTAAAGGATCACATTTTATATTTGAAAATTTTCAAATATTGTAAAAAAGTGTGATTATCTCGGTTAGTCGAATATTCCGCATAATAGAAAAAAAATTACTGCAACAAAGTGTTTCAGTACTTTTTCACCAGCCACACCTATAACACACAACATTTGTATATTTCTCATAAAATACTTTCTCACCGACACTCATGCATCGAAGGTCAGAGATTTCGATATAGCAAAGGATCGCATTTTACATTTGAAAAATTTCAAATATTGTTAAAAAGTGTGATTATCTTGGTTAATCGAATATTTCGCATAATAATAATAATAATAAAAAAAAAAATACTGTAACAAAGTGTTACACAATGTGTGTCATATTAGTCCTCTTCATGAAAACTTTGTTTCAGTACTTTTTTACCAGCCACCTACACACAACATTTGTATATTTCTCATAAAATACTTTCTCACCGACACTCATGCATCGAAGGTCAGAGGTTTCGATATATAGTAAAGGATCATTCATTGACAACATTTATATTAATTACACAAACTGAGAACATACATCCTTACGAAATTTAAAAGTATTTTATATTTGAATAATTTCAAGTATTTTTAAAAAGTGTGATTGTAGTCGAATATTCCGGATAATAGAAAAAAAAATACTGTAACAAAGTTTTTATACCAATAAAGGGATTTAAACCTCATATACAATTCGGTATGTAACCCTATCAGGACTTTACCTCAATTTGTAGATAAACCCTCAAACCAAGAACAATAAGTGCCTGTTATCGCTTCCTGGATCCAATACACACCTATCCCGGCGAAAAACTCTCTCTTCGGGTACGGAGAGAGTTTTTGAAGACACAAAAACTCCTTTTGTTTCTGACGATAGATAGATTATCAGCATAGCTAATGATTCCCACTTTTCACCGAGCTTCGAATGTTTCGAACATTTATTAGATTTTTTTTCCCTACTTTTTTTTGTCTCTGTCTCTCTCTTTCCTTTAACACTTTCACAAACCCTGCTTTGCCACTTCCGCAATCCCCAGTAATAACTGCACAGAAGAAAAATTTATATATCTATATATTCAAGGGGGATTCTTGGGATAATAATTGAGTTTGGATATTCATAAAAGGACCAAACACAAATCTGGAATAATTTGGCCGAGATTGTTCGACAAATTTGTTTGGAAGGTGTAATGGTATAGTTTTCTTTTATAACAGGGATATTTTTTTTCCCGTGCTTTTTTGTTCATCTTGATGTTAAGAGGTAATGAAATTACAACAATTATTTTTTGATGGAATTACTAGTAATTGAATGATTGTATGGAACACCTATACATTTTTTTAAATGCATTTTAGGGAGACGTTAAAGTACAATCATTAACAAATTTAAAAGAAATATTTGCACAGAAATATGCAGCGTTTTTATTGCGATTTTTTTAATTCATATTTTTTAAAGAAAATGAATTATGTTCACTTTATTAAAAAGAAACATGGTTCATTTTAAATTTTACTAATTAAAATACTTCCTGGTTTTGGGAAAGTTTTCTTTTCACTTGCGTGATGTTTTGAAGATTTCTAAATTAATATATATATATATTTCTTGTGAGAAAAAAAAATACTGACGTTCGGCTGACATCTCCCTCCTTTCTAAATCAAAAGTTATTTTACAGTATGCACATAAATGGTATACAACGAAAATATCTATCTACAATTACTTAATTATTTTTTATATTGAATATTTATCTTTCCTATAATTCTTCAAAGTATTAACTTACAGCTATCAAATTTAGTAGAAATTTTTCTGAGCGAGGAAAAACTGTTGTCTTAGAATGGATAGTGACGTTTTCATTAGTGTGTACTGTAAAACAATAATATTACCTACAGCGAAATGTTTGCATGTTTTGTTAAAAAAACGAATAACAATGCTGAAAAATTATTGGATAAAAATATTTTTAAATACTGTAGAAAACTTTTCATCCATGCAATTGGATATTTTATCCTTTTTGCCTAAAATACAAATTTTATGGCTCATATATCATAGGTTTTTATGTCTTTTGCCAAAACAATCAGTATGCTGCATGTATCTTTTGATCAGGCATTGATTTTATCCCTTTAAAGGGGAAAGTCTTGTTATTTTGCAATGTTATATATATACAAAAATCAAATTCGATGTAACCAATAATTTAGTAATATAATGTCTTCTACTTTATGTAATCTTTCGTTATTGGAATAAGACATATATATTATGAAAATTTTGGAAAGAAAAAAAAAATTGTAGATTAACATTTTGCATTGAAAATTACATTGTATATATCAAAGAAACCGTACATGTGATTAATGGATTGCTTGGATGAGTTGCACAATCGTAATGTTGATGAATAATTAAAAAGAAGGTGTTATAAAGTCATTTAATCTGTAAATTATCTTTGTATTTACTATTTTTTTTTTTCTGATTATTTACCAGAAAAAATACATGAAAAAGTTAAATAAAACAGATTCAATCTGTCAAATTTACATATTTATTTTGCTTTTTAAATATTAATTCGTGTAATAAAGCTGTTTTCTAAGACAGCTTAAAAAACAAGGAAAAGAAATCAGCAGGTATAAGAAAATAAGCTGCTAACCGAGGTAAATGATGAATTTCTAAAATAGGGTTAGAAAAATTTTCAGTTTTTTTGGCTGAATTGCACATACGTAAATATTTTCAATCAATGACAGAAATACATTAGTCAGAATAATACGATCAAATATCTTACATGCTCAGATCAGACATCTTAACTTATAAATTAACCGGAATCTCTGTATCTCTCTCCCCGGGAGAAATTTGTTGCACTTACTCAGCTAAAAGGAATTCAAATCATAATTAAAAAAAAAAAAAAAAAAATCTTTTTTTTTTTTTTTCTTTTGGTAAAAAAAAATTAAAGAACAAATATATATATTAAATGTAATTTGTTTCATGGAATGAACTTATATAAATAAGTTTATTCTATGAAATGAAATAGAATCTTTTAAAAGAGCTTTTTCGTGAAAGGAGCTTTTCTAACAGAGGGGACCGCGAACATGCAGCTACCATATCTCCAAAATTAGAGCCCTGGAATTAAATTCAAAAAAATTTTGTGTTTTCCCGTGAGAAAACTATTAACTATGCAAAAAATAAGAAAATTATTATTTTATGCAGATCATTATATTTTAATTTCCTGAAAATTCCCGTTAACTTTGCTATAATTCCCACGGAATAAAGTCATTGTTTGTGTTTTGCAATGCAGACAGCCATAGAGATGTTTCAGATGTAAATAGAGATCAATAATGATTATTTAACAATCGTTCGGATATTCCAGTACTACATTTACCCCTAAATTCATAAAATCAACATTTTAACAGTTTCTAGAATGTATTAATTTATTTGCGATTTTGGTGTCTAACAAGTATTATAACGGAACAACATGTTACGCTGGTAAATTAAAAGTTAAAAAAATATAATTAAAAAAATCACAGTAACATATTTAATGTCTAAAATGTATCAATTCTGTATACAGGTTTACTTATTCATATTTTGTTTTTATGCAATAATTACTGAATCTAATATTATAAAGCAAAAACATGTCCCTGAGTAACGCTGACCTCGTATGGACTATGGCAACGATCGAAGGAAATTATTTTCTTTTTCCTTTCGCAAATTTAATTACTTCTAAAAATTGCATATTTAAAATTTTACACCATCCAATAGTGGGGGGGGGGGGGGGGGGTGTATTTTCAAATGCAATTTGTTTAAAAACTGTACCCCAGTTTGCTGACTTTCTATGATTAAAAAAAAAAAAGAAAGAAAGAAAAAGGATCGAGCATGAACTTTTAAAAACTATATCTCTATCACGTGCAGCTCAATTACAGAAAATTAAGCCGTTTTTACTTAAAATAATATATAAATAGTTCAGAGTTTGTTTCCGGTTAATATTCGATAAAGAAATTAAAACTTCAGCAATAGAATAATCACAAATTTAACAGATATATGGTCGAACTACGCGCTGAAATCTGAAATAATCAGAATAAAAAAGGCTTCTGTAAGTAGAAAATTCATTGACGATTTCTTCGGCTATTAACTCCTGGCATGTGGCTAATCTAAAAGTATCGCTGTTAATCAATTGGAAAATTTTTATTTAAATACATAATTAGTATTTTTCATATTAAAATGTTTTTTTTTTTTTTTTTTTTTTTTTTTTTGTGGTAGTGTTTAAATTATATATTAAAATATATACTAATAATATAATCTGTGTTACAAAAAAAAAAAAAAAAAAAAAAAAAAAAATAATAATAATAATTAAAACTGGTTTTATCTATGTTCTTTCTGTACACAGGACAATATGCTCTTGTAGCGATGGCCTAGTTACATCCTCTGGTTTTAATAATAATCATCATTTTATTTTTCTAAATATATCTATTTTGAAAAAAAGTAAATGCCTCTATTATTGCAGTACTAAATTAATCATTAGCAATAAGTGTAATATAAAATACATTTTTAATAACCAGCAGCACCATTTCATGACACTTTTTATAATGATTACTTCTCTCAGTTTTTACATTACTTTCTGTATTACTGATGTTATCTTCAGTAAAACCGAAAAATATGCCTCTTTTCAAATTCTACAATTGTTTTTATTGGATGATGCAAGATTTTATGTCCCGTAAATCGAAAACTTTTTACACCTTTTCGAAAATTCCTCCTTTTCACGAAAAGCATTTCGCAGTCTTACCTTGATTTTCTGTTTAGAATACATATATATGAAAGAGAAATTTCATGTTTCTCTTCCGTCAGGTTAGGAATATGTGTAAGGAAAAGTATTGCCTACTGAAATATGTCTGAAACGTGAAAACTCTTCCATAAAAATAAACGTATAGAAAGAGAAATTGATCTATTTCAGAGACTTTTCCGCAGTTTTGGTTTTCCTTGTGACTTCGTCTTCCCGGGCTCATATATTTTCAATTCTGAGCATTGAGAGAATAAACTTGCTTAAGTGTGGGGTGAATATTTAAACCGTCTATTATACTTATATGTTGCTCGTTTTCATTGTGGTTATTCAACTAGTTAACCCCTTATAAGAGCCTACGCTAGTCACGCGAAAAAACGCTCAAGCTAATGTTAAGTCTATGGGAAGGTTCTTGCGCGATTTCTCGCTCGCATTTTAATATTTTTAAATGATTTTTTTTTTTTTTTTTCATAGGATAGCTGAGGTAGATCTCTAACGTTGTTAGTTTTTACTTTTTTGATTTTGGTTACAGTTTTTTTTATAAGCGGACATTTTCAATTTTGGAACCGGTTTGAACCGGTTCTGAAAATGAAAGTACCTTTATATAAAAAAACTGATACCAAAATCAAAAAAGTAAAAACTAACAACGTTGGAGATCGACCTCAGCTATTCTATGCAAAAAAAAAAAAAAAAAAAAAAAAAAAAAACATTTAAAAATATTAAAATGGGAGTGAGAAATCGTCCCTTCACAAAAATCTATTTAATAAAATGGTCCCCTTCATAAAAATCTATTTGATAAAATGGGCGCCTTTACAAAAATCAATTTGATAAAATGATGTAATCCATAAAAATTTCTATTTATTATTTATTTATTATTTTGTGATGTTTTAAAACGTGTAATTTGTAAACAAACAAGTTCACCAGAGAGGAAAACTTCAGCAAAAGGATTTTAAAAAGTTTTTGTTTATAAATGCTTGGTTCAAATTTTATTAAATGGATTTCAACTTTCGTTACAAAATGTTATTTTTCACAAAAATATAATAAATTTCACAAAAATAACCTTTACTTTTAAAAAAAGGGGCCCCAAGAAAAAAAAAACCTGCATGGACCCCTGATTATTTTTATCTATCAGAGATTCAAAAAAACACAAAACCGAATGCGAAACACAACAATTTACGAAATGGAACTGAACAGAATGACCAACACATACAACAAATACAACATAAACAAATGAACAACAAAGAAAGAAATAAAGCAGAGGGAAAATTAATGACTTTTTCTATACGTAACGCCATCTATTAGATGCGAAAATAATAATTGCTATAAAGCTCGTACAAAACCAATCACAATAGCAAGTAATGACACACAAAAAAATAGATGCTTAGGACATTGCAGTCTGGACTTAAGATGAGGACGTACGCACGCACGTATGTCCTGGTATTACAAATAGACGAGTTCATGACGTACTCATGTACGTCGTGACGCTTAAGGGGTTAATGAATCTAATTATCTCATAGAAGGCAATTTTTTAATGTGATATTTGCTAATTCTGAAAATTTTAAAATAATGATGTTTCAAAGATTTTTTTTTACTTTATTCCGAATAATAATAATAATAATAATAATAATAATAATAATAATAATAATAATAACATAAAAAGTGAACATTCGAAAACTATAAGCTTAAGTTAATTTCGAAGATATGTTTTCTAGAGGTCTGCACGGGCCGAAATTTCCAGGCCCGGACCCGGCCCGACCCATACAAAAAATAATTTGGCCCGGCCCGGCCCGATACAAAAATTAAAAGTTCGGCCCGAGCCCGGCCCGGCCCGAACAAAAAAATATTGGCCCGGCCCGGCCCGATTTAAAAGTTAAAAGTTCGGCCCTAGCCCGGCCCGGCCCGGAAAAAAGTTAAAATCTCGGCCCGAGCCCGGCCCGGCCCGAGTGAATTTCTACAAAACATAATTTTTACGTCGATTTGGTTAAAAATTTGCCCCATAGGAGGAGATCTAACCAAAAATTCCTATATCAGCCTTTTTTTTTTATGTTTATAATCTTCATTTTTATAGAGGTGCCGCAAGCTGGAATATTTATTTTTTTAATAAATCTCTATTTGTTGTATGTATGTGTTTAAGTTATCATCGATATTGTTAATCCATATTCCATTTATTGAAGTGTTAAAAATCAGAAAAATGCTATACAGTAAAATCTAAGATGGAATTGCATAGGGAAGAAAAAAAAAATGAGTTATAGACAATTTGCCTTCTTAGCAGGTGTAAATGTATTATATATTCTTTTCTTACATATTAGTATATTCATTTTTAATGGATCAACACATTTTTCAATTTAAGACAGGATTCCATCATAAGCAGGTTATTTTTCACACGTTTTACTATATTTTAATTTAGCTATATTTTAATAAGTGTATAAATCTACTATTCTTTAAAAAGAATAAATTTTAATGTTTAATTATAAAATAATGGCGATTTAAAAATGTATGCATGTTTTGAAAAGATTTTTATGCCAGACAATGATTTTCATACGAGTCAAAACCAGGACTAAAAATTTTAAGGCATGAAGACTATGAAGAATGAAACCAGTCCCGACTCTGTACGTAAAAAATAATTTAAGGCACGGCCTTATCCTTCAGGAAAAAAGTAGGGCCCGGCCCGGCCCGTAAAGAGTAATCACTAGGCCCGGCCCGGCCCGAGCCTTAAGAAAAAAATATGGCCCAGGCCCGGCCCGGCCCGAGTGCCGTGAAGAAAAATAGGCCCGAGCCCGACCCGCGGGCCGGGCCGAGTACGGGCTTCGGGCCTTGGCCCAGCCCGTGCAGATCTCTAAGTTTTCTACTGTAGTATTTCCATGTGTATTTTTTAAAATTATTTATACAAGCGCATATACATCAAATACTTACTCCATACTTGCTAGGAATGCAATTGTTTTAAATTGCTTTGTTTATAAAACTCTAAACAGGAATTTTTAAATAATAAATAATTTTTATACTGTAAAATTTCACATTTTTTCCAAATTCCTTTCTTTTATAACACCCTTCCTTAATGTTTAGATCTCCTATTAGCATTTGCGTTTTTGCGTCTCTTAAGTTACTGTCACACATAACACTTCTCATTGCAACATTTAAGGAAAAAACAACAACGGATTATATTATTTTTTAATCTTCAATTGTTATGCCGAAAAAGCTAAAAACTTTTTTATTTTATTTTGCGGACAATGTACATCCACACCGGATACGAGTATTACATACATGCACAGTTAAAAATTTGGTTCAACATTTAACCATTCAATAGCGCCAATAAAGCTGCACCATAAAGCTGTTATCAGATTCAACAATCTTTCAAGTAACCAACTTTTGAACCGATTTGAAAGCCGATTTTTTTGCGTACAAAGCAAAAGAAGGGTTGCAATTTTTTTTTTTTTTTTTTTTGTAAAAATTGGATGAAAAAACAGTTATTACTATTTATCTATATTGCTATTTATCTAGTTAACGTTCCAAAATGCCTATCTCTGATTGGGTTATCCAGGGAGAAATTGGCGTTAGGAAAATTTTTTTATGAGCTGTGGATAAAAAGTCGGGGATATTCTTGATCGCTATCCCACTGGGAATTGAGACAATTTCTTACGAAAATCAACTTAAATCGAAAGTTGGCTTTAGCTCAAAATTTGCCCGAAGAGTTGTTGAATATGAAGGCACATTTAGATGGTGAAAGCCTGTTCCAAGATTTGGTGCTCCAGTTGAACAATACATTTGTGCAGGTGGAACCCTGAACTGACAAAATGTTGAAACGAGACGTGGTAAAATATTGAACATAAAGCGGATAAAGTTATTATTTGTAAACAAGTGTTAATCAGACCGGGCCCTTATCTAAAGTGGAACCCGACACACTACGAGAATACAAGCTTAACCTGAAACCTCTTAACAGCATTTTAATCGTTAGACAAAGCAGGCGTATATCACCATCCTCTAAAGTAGCATATTGAAAGTGCATTGAATACTTGCTCTAATTGGGCATTATAAACTTTGCTATAGGATGGCGAAAAGTCGAACCATAGTTAAAGTTTCACCATAATCAGAAATCTTAAAAAATCAAGTGAACTATGCTTTAGTACTCCTGCTTCTTTTGCACCATCCAAGTGTGTAACAATAAACTCCCCCCCCCCCCCCCCCAATGCAGCGACGATTCTATACGACACTATGTATTCTCTGTTAAATATATTAATTCAAATAATAGTCAAAAATTATTTGTTGAATTCTTTATATTCGAATAAATAATTTTGGGCAAAAAAGGGAATTCATCTAAAATTTAATCGTAGATTCTTCAAAATTTACCTTAAAAAGTTATGAACAGTGCACCCCTTGATCCATTGTCTTATCATTTCCGGTTTGAAACTTTGTAGATTACTGACCACCTGAATACACTTTTAAAAGAAATTATCTTTCTATCCGTTACATTTGTTTGTTTATTTAAGTGGATTAGTCTTCAGAAATAATTCTTTGTTGGCTATTATCACTTGTTTACCTTAAAATAGTCTCAACAAATTTCACTTTAGTCATTTAAATAAGATTTCACAAAGGTAGTAACTGTAATGATTTTTACCCTGAAGAACGACACCCCATTTTATCATATACTGCGTTGCGTGCTCTGGTTACTTCGCTGCTTGTCAGCGCGATTACCCAATATTCTATCTGATTCTACTCACAAGGGAAACACTTTTGGTGACGCTTGCACCTATAGAATTGAGATCTGGTGCATTTTATAGAGCTGTAGACCAAAGTTAAGAACCGATAACGTTTGTCTGCAAAAATCGTATTATATATATACTTTTGTACACATTTAATTTTAATTAATGAGTAATGAATTTTTAATTGTTAATTTCACTCCAAAAGCGAGTTTAGTCGCCAAATATGGTGCTACGAATCCAAACCCCAACTCACACACAGCAGACGACTATGATATTCGGCCAGGTTTGCCGGGAAAAAATCTACGGTAACGAATAAAGCCAATTTTCACGCCGCCAAAAATGAATTATAATGTTGTATTTTTTTTAAAATGAAATTCGTAGGTTCTTGAAAGAATTTTTAATTTTTTTGCTATATTTTTTCTTATTATCAACTAATTTGTATTTTAAAGTACTTAAAAAAAAAAAAAAAAAAAAAAAAAAAAAACTTATGTTTATAGTGCGATAAGTGGTCTCATAAAGTGCATTTTCAGAAAGTTGTGCTGCTGTAAATACAATTTTTGCAGACAAATTTTATCGGTTCTCTAACCTTGGCCTATAGGACTATAAAACGCACCAGGTGAGAGCCAAAAAGGGTTCCCTTGTCAGTTCGAGAACTATTACATTAATTATTTATAAATGTTTTAATTCACCATTTCCATGTATACCTGAAGCTTGCATGCCAAATATGACAAGTTTTAATTCCAGTGAAGATGACTACAAAACATTGCTTTGCTACAAAACACTGAACTAGTTTTGTTTATATTATACAAACATCTCTTATTATACTAAATATATTTCACGTTCAAAATGCATAACTCGATTAAAAAACCTTTTAAGGAATTTTCGCTCATGTTTACCAATTTTTTTGTGTATATGATCTATAAGCATTTATACGTACCACATAGTATGTAAAAATTTACTTAAACGTATACCTAACTGAAAGCGCACTTCGAGGAATTATCCCTTATAGACAAATACTTCCAATATGTATCCGACTGTATCCGAAATATTTTGTGTGTCCCTGTAAAGGAACGATAAATGCTATGCACATCATATTATACAACAGGAAACTTGTAGTAAACCTCAGTAATGTGTATCAATGTCATTAATTTTAAACAGAGTAACATCATTAAAATACGTTACAAACAGTTTTTCCCCGTAGACAATGTAACAAAATACGTTTGTGTGCCCCTTGTTAATGAATGATAAATGCTTCATACTCCATACTCTATAGAAAGCATGTGTCAGAAATTGATATCAATATCATCTCAGAAATTGATATCAATATCATCTCAGAAATTGATATCAATTTCATTATGTTTGAACAATGCAACATATTAAAATCCACCGCAAACGATTTCCCCCCATAGACCAGCATAATATAGCGGAGTTTTTTTTTTTTTTTTTGAGTTTCCTTGTAAACTATTAACATAAGTGCTACACATACCATATTCGATACTAAGCATCTTGTAGTGCATTTCAGTGATGTATATTAATGTCAATATATTTGAAATAGTGTAACATCATTAAAACACATTGCAAAAGATTTTCCCCATAGACCATAATGTAACGACATTCATTTGATTGTCCCTGTAAACGAAATATAAGTGCTACATAATTCATTTTCAATACTGAACATGTCATTACAAACCTCAATAACATATATCAATTGCACGGCAATGCGAATATATTTACGCGAGTTAGAGTACGGACAGACAGATAGACAAACAAACCAAATTCATAAACACTTGTTGTTCCACTAGGTTGGAAGGTGTTAAAAAAGGACGAAAAAAGAACTTTTTTTGTTCAAATGACCCCATTTTGTCAAAAGTTGACTTTTTAAACTAAATGTTGGTATAAGATCCAGAGAATTTAATGCCTTTTCATAATTTGGCGGATAAATTTATTTTCCCATGCTTGTGACAGGAGAAAAATGGTCACCCGCTTGAAAGTTCAGGGCGCACACCTGCAGGTATTCCCTGTTGCACAAGGCTTATTTTTATTATTTTTTTTTTTTTCAGGAAAATGTTAATATAGTGCTAGTGACATGTCAATAAATATAATGGAAAAAAAAACCCTTTAAAATCACAGAAATTTTAGGTCAAAGTAGTAAGAACCTCCCCTGAAGTGCTGTATTTTTTTTAATTGAATACTATATTTTAAAAGTACGCTGGGACCGAACACGTTTTGAGGTATTTTCTGCTTTCACGATAATTTCTTGTTTGCGAATACAGCTTTTGTGTACTTGATTGGAAATTGATAAAATCTTCCCGCTTTCATTTGTAGAAGAAAGCCACCTGATATGAAACGAAGGGTTAGCACAAACCTGACCTTTGTATATAAACTGCGTGAAATGTAGTCCTGTTTTCTATGTCATCAGTCTTCTTTACATGTCTTTCAGCCTTACGATAAACCTTTGCTTTAAAATTTTATTTCATAAATACCAGTTTTAAAAAGTTGTAAAAAAATATTAATAATTCCAGGATTTGTTTGTTAACTTTTTACAGGCCAAGTTCGGATTAGGTATATTTATTTATTTATTTATTTGTTTTCATATTTCGCTTTCTATTGCTTTAGTTTAATATATTATTCGTTAAATAGGGAAGGTAATTTATTTTTATTTATAAGATTTATTTTTCCAATTGAAGCATGGAAATTTAACGAATAACTGTTCAACATTTGCATTTCTTATCAGTGTTATAACGACGTATACCTAATGTTGTCAGGTGTCCCGGTTTATGCGGGACGTCCCGATTTTCAGGGGTTGCAAGACCCGTTATCGCGGAACCAACTGTGCGGAACACCAAAAGTTCCGACTTTTCATGGTGCATACAGGAATTTTAGCTTGGCAAAAAAGGCTTTCAAATTTCTTTTAGTACCATTTAGTACCAACAACTATTACTTAATCTGCATCAGAATTGGGCAAATTTGTAATTGTAATTATTTGCAATGTAATTACATTTTAACTGTAATTAATTATGATTACAATTACATGCCGTAAAAAATTCGTGCAGCACTGTAGTCGGAACCGCCAACCATTTCATAATTTGACGACATTTGCATTTCTTTTTTGACGAAATTTGCATTTGCATTTCTTATCAGTGTTAAAACGACTTATGCCTATAATGTTGTCAGGTGTCCCGGTTTATGCGGGACGTCCCGATTTTCAGGGGTTGCAAGACCCGTTATCGCGGAACCAACTGCGCGGTACACCAAAAGTTCCGACTTTTCATGCTGCATACAGGAATTTTAGCTTGGCAAAAAACGCTTTTAAATTTCTTTTAGTACCATTTAGTACCACCAACTATTACTTAATCTGTATCAGAGTTGGGCAAATTTGTAATTGCAATTATCTGCAATGTAATTACAATTTAACTTTAATTAATTATACAAGTTACAATTACATGCAATAAAAATTCGTGCAGCACTGTAGTCGGAACCGCCAACCAACTCATAATTTGACGAAATTTCTGTTTTTGAATGCGTGTAACCATAATCAATTACATACAATTAAATTGTAATTACATTACAGATAATTGGAATTACGAATTTCCCCAGTTCTGACCTGCATCAAGAGGAACTTAAAGCAGTAAAACCTGGTAAATCAGAACCTGTATATAAGAGAATTTTTTTATGATTCTGCTGTAAAGAATACTGTACAAATCTACCTCCTGAGGAAATCTGTCTAATACGGAATGCTTGTCCGTCTTGTTATTATGTTTTTACAGATTTTGCTGTACTTTTTTCAGTAAAACCTGTGAAAATGGAATTTGTCTATAACGAAATCATGCTTTAAACGTAAAAAAATATCATCGTTAAGAAATATGCTAAAATTATAACTGCTCAATCGAAAACCTCTCCAAAGCGGAACTTTATTTCGGTCTCTAACAATGCCGCTTTCACAGATTTTATATTATAAAATTTTTGTGTGTATTTAATTCGGTAAAACTTTCTACGACGGCATTTCAAATTATTGGTAACAGATTCCGTTTTATACAGGTATAAGTGTATTGTATTCCTTCCATAGAGACCATGAATTTTTTTACGTTTCAGGCAGCATTCCGATATAGACAAGTTTCATTTCCATAGGATTTACTGTATTTTTATGTCCCGATTTCGAAGCCGCTGTCCCACTTTTTTGGGACAGTGGACCTGGTAACACTACTTATATCGTTTTAGTAATGTGAATAATTTTTAATACAACTATTAAATTTAAAATACGTTGTTCCAAAAATAGTATAACTGGTTTTTATTTTTGTTGTTGTTGTTTCAAGTTAATATAAATAAATAAATTATTATTATTGATTTTTGAATTCAATGTCCCCATTTGAAAATATAGACCTGTAAATGTTAAATTAAGACAGTCTTGGAATAACATTCCTTGTTTTGTATACATATATATTATGAATTTAAACGAAGATTCATAGATTCGATCATATATTGCTTCCACTATCAAATGTGATACTTCATTTGGATATTTTCTTAATAAATATCAAAGTAAGTAAACAAAAGAGTATTTTTATTATTGTTTTTAAACTTTTAAATAAATATATGACCCCTATTTTCTGTTTATCCATGTTTTGAAAGTAATCAATTATATATTTCCAATTATTGCTATAAAGTACACTATAAAGGAAAATAAAATGTTGATTTCACAGTAAAAAATACTGATAGTCAGGACGACACTAAAAAACTGCATTTTTACGGAAATAATCTGTATTTATTTCGAACTTTCTGTTTATTTTAATAGATTTTGCCGTAAGTTCATAATAAATACAGATTTTCCGTAAAATAAGCAGTTTTTACTGTCCTGACTAACTGGTTATATAAGTTTTACTGTGTACACAATAATAGTATTTCTATGAACTTACGATTTTTTAAAAATTTTTTCTGGAGAACATGGACATTTAACGTTTATTAAACAATTAATCGTGATATTCGAAAACCATATATGCATTTTATTATACTATCTGAGATTATTTTAATATTATTAGTAGTATTGTTGATAATACAGATGACTCTCGATTAATCGGCACTCAATTACCTGACATTCTCGGTTAATCGATATACTCCTCCTTTCCCCCACATACACACGCTATGCACATTTTCGCTTAAATCTGGCTTATTGTTATTTATGGTGTGGAAACAGTGAAAACATAATTAACGATTTTGTTTATTAAATTTGCATGTTTCTATCCTTTGTATTTTTACTTTTGCTATGGACATTAGTTATTTTAACTATAGTATATATAAATATAGTTTCATGTTTGTTCATTTATAAAATGCCGTTCTTTATGTGTTCTTCATATTATCCGATCTAGTATCCGACATAACTCATGTCTTATGAGTGTCGGATAGTAATCATTAATCAATTATAAAAAGTTTTAAACATGGTAAAAATACCAATGTTTAAGGGATTAAAATACTGTTAAATTATTTCAATACATTGCATTTTTTATTAAATAATATAAATTTTGTCACTATAATAATTTGAAATAAATCGAAAAATTTCGGAAATCTGGAGAAACCCAGATCAAGATACACCCTTGCGTATTCTGATTCCCCTTGCCACAAAAATGATTTTTCCTTTTCTCTCCGTTGCTTGGCGGATAAATGTTTTAATTTATTAAAAAACCTGCTCTTTATGTGTGTGTGTGTGAATTTTACTATTTAAAGTACAATTTTACACATATAAACCAGTGATAATGATCTAGTAATAATAATTCATAAAATGCCTTACAATAGATATGTTAAGTTCAATAAATCCGGAATATATTTACAATTATGTAACTGCAACAGGTGCAAAGTATAAACTTTACGAAGATCTTCTTTAAATTGTTATATTGCATCGACATAAACTTTTAAACGCCACATTTTTAACGGGATGTAGAAAAATAAAATTTTTTTTCTTCTCTAAAAGTATATGTTTTCCTTTAAATTCTGTACTTGTACATCCATTTAGATTGTGACGAAAAAATTCTTTGAAACGTAAACTCATGAGTGAGTTCATTGCTATATTTTCACAACATAGTAGCGACTTACTCTCTAGTCATAGATGACATGTGGCTTAACGGTTCCCCCATTTTTAACGTAAGTGTTGAAAACATTCACAAATATTCTCAATTGCTCTTGGCAAACTCATTTATTCGCAACCGTTAGGAAGTAATAAAATCGAACTCCCTTCAGTAAAGTTGCATTTGCGACAGTTGGCCCGCAACTAACAAGGGGTCATCCTCACAAATCAAGATCTTCATAACCTCCCCCTCTCTGCACTATAAAACCTATCTTTGTCATCTTGCTCTGGATTCATTCAGGATGCTATTTTCATATTGGGTTACGATATCCATCTATATATGTCCTCTCCCGATGGACGATTTTCCATGGTGTTGCCAGATTCCTCGAAATTTGGGGGAGGAATGACTGGTTAATTCTGAAAGGGGTAGTTTACAGACGATGGTGATAAAGAAGTCATGTCACTTTTACGCATGCAAGTCATTGAATTAACTTCTGTGACATTTATTCGTTGTGGACAGAAGGGTCTGGGTAAAAACATTGATGTTAGGAAATGCAATTTGGAAAATTAGAGTTGTTTTATTTTTATTATACATTGCTTTACTCTACACATAATTTTCAGCAAAATATTTTCTATTTCATTTCCAAATTAAAGATTAAATCTATATTATAAAGCAAAAACATATCCGCGAGTAATGCTGACGTCAAACCGATGGTGGCAACGATTTAAGCAATCCATTTCCTTTTATTCGCAAATTTAATCACTTCTGTACATAGAATAATTTAAATTTTTATACCTTTGTACAGAGGAAGTGAAGGGGGGGGGGGGACTTTCAAATGCAATTTGTTTGAAAACTATATCTCAATTTACTGATTTAGTATGGTTTTTAAAATAATTTTCAAGCATGCTTTTTTTTTTAAATCTATGTCGCGTGCAGCCCGGAAAATTAATCCGTTTGTACTTAATAAAATAAAAATTGTTAAGCTTTTATTTCTGGCTAATATTCCGTAATGAAATTAACACTTTATCGGTAAATAAATAAATTAATAACATTTAAATAAATAAAATAATATAAATAAAACACAATTTTAACAGATATGTAATTGAACAAAGTGCTCTGCTAAACACTGAAATAATCAGAATTTAAAAAAGGTTGCCTTAAGTAGTAAACTCTTTGATTATTTAAATTTTTTACTAATAGTCTGTCTCTGGTATGCGGCTAATACGAAAGTACCGCTTTTAATAAATTTCAAAACTTTATTTGAGTACATAATTGATAATTTTCGTATAAAAATGCTTTTTGTGTTTTCAGTGGGGGAAAAATATATATTAAATGTAAAAAATCTTTTACAGTTTTTAATTAAAAAACAAAATACTTTTCACCTGTATGTTCTGCACACCGGACAGTATGTTCTGCAACTCGGGAAGCCCGGGTTAGATCCTCTGGTTTGCATAATAAATAAAGTACATTTGACCTAGGACTACAATAGTTTTAATATAATTCTTCTTTAAATTTTAAATTAAATGCACTATATTCTTTCATGCTAGAAAATGTTTTTCACCTGCTCTGGGAGGAAAAAAAAAAAAAAAAACGAATACATTTGCCATTTAACATACTGCCAAAAATTTGCATTTTCCCCAAAATTCGAAGTGTAGTTTTCTTAAGGATATTTATGCTTACATTTCCACATGTACAGTAACTTCTTGAATTTGGAAACTGTGTGTAACAGAAACCTTCCGTAAACGGAATTTTTTATGGTCCTGTGAAAAGAATATAATACGATTATAAGGGACAATACACCTGCTAAAACGAAACCCTGTTTAAAATGGATAATTTTTTTTTTTTTTCATTTTTGGTCACTTACGATTTTAACAGACTTTCCTACACTCATGTTATTCTCAATATTTTATATATTTACCTGAAGATCTTTTATTGTTTCCCATGAATTTAAATTTTCGCATCCGCAATAAAACTGAGTTATCTTCGATTTTCGGAAATGGGAAAATTAATGTTTGCCATATCCGCGCATTTAGTGTGAAGATTGTTTCCTTCCAGCGGATTTCCTCCTTTCGTTTACACTACAACATATTGAAGAAAATACCAATCTATTTTCAAGTGTGATCGTAAACTTTCAGTTTCAATATTTTACATCGGCGGGTTATTTTCTGATGCAGCAAGTGGTGTGTCATTCATGTGCTACGTTAATTTAAACAAGCGGCATTCCGGTAAGATTTTCCTTGTAGATATTTTTTGGGTGTTTATTATTCGACTTATTTTAATGCTCTGTTAGAAATATTAAGTGGCAAGTGAAAAAAAAATATATATTCTTTTTATCGCACAGTGGCGGGTTTTACCAAAATATTACAAGGAGACCATAAACATGGTGCACACAGATTTTGGTGATTACCGGGGGAATATTTATACTCTACAGACTTGGTACCTAGTCTGAGCAGGCCCTTTCAGGCACTAAAGTTTTTGATGATTTTAAAGTATGTTATAGGGGTCTTAACCGTAACCACGGGGGAAGATAGATCTATCTTCCGTCGTGGCCGTAACTATTCTGGTGAAAGGTTTTCTTCAAGTAGTCATTAGTTTTTGAGAAATCGGGGGTTCAGCATACGTTTCAAATATCCATTAGTTTAAACTTATGTACCTGATCTTCGTGACGCTGAGGTAGCGTGCCAGTGCATGGTCCAAAAGGAGAGGATTCGATCCTACATTGTGACTTTTTCCTTTTTTAACTAATTTTATATTTTTGACACTTTACAAGTTTTAAGCGGAATTATGAATTTTGAATCTTTAAAATTTATTATATTAAAAAATAAATAAATAAATAAATGAAATTAATTTACTACGTTTGTGATTTTTTTTTTTATGAACATTTATATTTTTTCTGAAATTTTTAACTGATATTTCTGTTAATGAAAATCTATATTAATTTATGTCTAGATATTTCATCTTTTTAAAACTTACTATTAATTGTTTCTGTTTATATATACATGTATTTTTATAAATAATGCTTTTTTTTTTTTTTTTTGCAATTTTTTTTTGCAATTTTTTTTTTTTTTTTTGCAATTTTTTTAACGAAAAATGTATTTAATTGACTAATGAAAAAATGAAATATCTTTTTTATATTTGATTTGTTTTAACTATATTACAATATGTTAAACGATTAAATACAAAAATGTCTATCATTACGGACATCGGCATTTATAGTTTAATAAATATGTAATTAATCAGAAGATGCACATGGTAAACATATTCATCACAGAAAATAGCATTAAAAATATTACTATAAAACAATTTCTTTGCATGAATTTTTTTATGAATGTCGTAAAAATGCATTTATGACCATATTATATTTCTTTTAAATACTTGATTTGTGATAAATATATTTAAAAATACGTTAAAAGGTGAAAAACAAAATTGTTTAATCATCATTCGTATTTTTAAAGTATGTTATAGGGGTCATAACTGCGCGTAACCACGGAGGAAGGACACTTTGTAAGTAAATATACATTTAATCGGGGATACATGTAAAATAATTCAAAACATAAAGTGGTATTACAAACGGCACAATTTATAAAAAAAATATTTTTTGGCATGATAATGAATCTTTTAACATTGTTGGAGAAAAGCATAAAGGAATGCAATGTATATATTTTTAATACTTTATTTTTCGATACATAGCATTATATAATATATCAAGCATTGCTACACTGGGGAAAAAAAAAAAAAAAAAAATTGATTTTACAGTATAATACTGGCACCCCAGATATGCGCGGCAATGTATTACTGCTTATTTTACAACAAGTTTAAAAATTGCAGAAAAATATAAATTTTCATGAAAAATTCAAAATTGTATATGTATAATTTATTAGAAAAATATCAAAAAATTCAAAAATGAAGAATTCATAATTCTGCTTGAATTTTGTAACGTGTCAAAAATATAAAATTAATTAAAAAAGAAAAAAGTCACAAGGTAGGATCGGATCCTCGCCTCCTAGACAGCGAATTACACACACGTTGCTTCGGCACCCCAAAGACCACGTGCAGATGTGCTAATAGGTATTTGAAACGTATGCTGAACTTTAAGCCCCAATTTCTCAAAAAATCAAGGCCCATTTGAAGAAAACCTTTTACTAAAATAGTTAGGGGTATGACTCCTATAACATATTTTTAAATAATCGAAATTTGTGTGCACCATATTTGTTGGTCAATTTTTTTAGTCAAAACTCGAATTCTGTTCTGCTTTTCAAGTCTTCTTCTTAAAAAAAAAAGGTAATAATCAGAATAGAGAATTGCGTTATTAAAGAACTAGGGGGGTGGGGGAGGTCCAAATATTGCGAAAGTAGAATTCACGGGCACTAAATAGTATAATTGTATGAATTTCAGTGCACAATTCAAGATATTTCGTGAAATTGTTGAGTAAAATAATTAAATCATAAAACAGCATTTTCTCTCATTTTCATAAAGATATATAAATAAATGTGAAATTGCTCATTCTGTGCTGACTCTTTCAAAAATTCGTAGATGCTTGTACGAATAAGATCTACTCATGCATCTTTCCTGAAACACAATCCATATTATAAAACTCTCAAAAATATTGTCAGAAAAGAATAATTTCCAGTGTATCGTTTTGAATATCGGAAATCACTAGAATATCTGTTAAAACAACGTGTATGTTTTACAATGTATTTTAAATACACTGATACATAATTATAAAAAATTTTGCGCAGAAGGTGTGTAACATTTATTTCCGGATTTTTGCTAACGTTTTGGGAAATTCCGCTACTGCGCGCCGGGATGATGGGGATTTCCGTTTAAGCTGGGAAACCTTTTAATACAATTTCCGTTTTCTCAGGGCTTACTAAATTTACCAAGTTTTGTGAACAAAAGAACGAAACTTCTACTTGATTTAGCACAAGATTGCACAACTACATTTTTTTTTTAATGTTTAAAAATTGTTTTTATTGAAATTCAACTAATTTAATTTTTTAATAATGTTTATTTTAGGTTGGTTTAATTAAAATTTAATTAATGGAAGATCTTTATTTCATTTTGTAATAACTTTTATTTTAGGATGGTATCACGCATATATAATTTACTTGATTAAACGAACGATAATATCATTATGAATTTCATGATAAGAATTTGGAGGTAGTAAACTGCTATTTGATTTTTTATGTGTTACAAAAATATTTCAAAGGACGGAATTCTACCCAGAAAAAAATACTTTACATTATACTTATTATGAAAAAATTAAATCATTTTCATTTTGTAGTGAATGCAATGTTTAGAGTCATGACATTGAATGACATTAGAATGAAGATGTTTAGAGTAATTTTTATCCAAAAATGTTTTAAAGAATAAAAAACATTATTGACTAAAAATGACTCTAAACATCTTTTTCTTTGTTGAAATTATTTATGTTCAAAAAGGTTTTTTTTTTTTTCTTATACAAATAAAATCTTTTTTCATTTTCATATTTTATATATGACCTGAAAACAAATTTGTACAAAAATTTTCATTTACATGAGTACATACTAACTTACGACAATCTGGCGGTTTTTCATATCATTTACTGCTTTATGTTCTAAAATATTCCAAACAAGAAAACTATTATGCAAAGTAAAAATAGATTTGTTTATGTTAAGTAATACATATGCTTGATCATGAAAGTTAATTTTGCTATGAAGTAAATTTGCCTTAAAGAATTCTGAAACACCATTGTAGAAAAATTTACTACTAATAAATATCCTGCTTTTAAATATATTTTGAATAGTCTTATTAGTATTGATATGTTGATATGTAACTTTTAAATTTTATTGCATAAAAATTTATGAGTGTTTTTTTTTATCTAATTTGACATTTAAACTTTAACATTTTAAAAATTTATAAGTGCGAAATATTTACTAGGTTTTTTTTTCTTTTTTAATTATTTAATTTAACATTGAAGAATTGATATTTTAAATGTTTATATATAACCTCAAAAGAATTGGATAGCTGGGCGGGGAGCTTACATAATGACAAGGCACACTTGTAAACTACACTTTGTACTCGGAGAACTGCCCAGTCTATTTTAAATTATGTGGTACAGCGCATGCCTTAATAGTGTGTCAAAAATTATCATTGTATAATTAATTTACTGTAAATTAGCTTTGCTTAAACCGATATTAGCCTAATTTTGAGTCTATTTCATACTTTTATATAGAAACAGTTAAAAGTGCTAGCAATATTTCGTAACACCCAAGGTAGAAGATATACAAACTGCTTTCCGTAAAGTTTGATAATCCGATACAAAACTTTTAAATAATCTGCATTTGCATTTTCACAAAATTTCTTAAAATGACACTCGCATTAGGCATTAGTTCTGATAGCATTCGTATACTCGTATACAGTGATCTCTCACTTATACGGGATACACGGTGAATTATTTTTCAGCACCAGTTTTTTTTTTTTTTTTTTTTTTTTTTTTTTTTTTTTTTTAAAGGCAAATTTTCGCCTAATTAAATTGCAGAATTTATAAATCGAATTTTACTGTTTTAAAATAGTGGTATGAAATAGTAATTACTGAACATCGCGTATAAGTGAGAGGTCACTGTATTTTCTAATTGATTTTAGTATCTCATTAGAAGGAAGTGGAATATTTTTTGACAATAAAACGTCTTTATAAATAATAGAACGCACAAGATGTATTTCTGAATTTTCATCTTTATCAGTTTTAAATAGTAGCCCTTTTTCTGTCCCTTCATAACCTTCTTCCCTATTAGAGAGCTCAGTTGATTGCCATGTGTGTTCTGATTATAAATCTTAAAATGCATATTTCATAATGTATACATTGTATATAAAGGTCGAAGCAGATGGGCAAAAAATTTACTCTTAACTACAATATCTTTCTACGATTCCCGTTTGTGGATTTATTAATTTTCTAAAGCTTAGTTTAGAAATTTCAAACATTTTTTAGGTTAAATGTTTTGAGAAAATCGATTTTATATATTTTTGTAAGTAATTTTATTGGTAAGTGTTTCTTTATAAAAGGTATTCCAGAGTGAATATGAACACAAACTCTCATTTAATAAACAATTGAAAAAGCAGTGTAATATTTTAAAATATACAGCAGTAATAATAATTTTAAAAAAATGTGTAAAATGTTTAAATACAAGAAAGGTGTATGATTTTTTAAAATTTTAAAAATATAATTCTTCCAGTTATAATTGTTTTTTTGTATTTTTGAATGAGATATTTCTAAAAATTAAATTGAAAAAAAAATCATTTTTTTTTATGTTATTAAATTTTGCGTGTATTACTTTTATTATTAGACTACAACATGAAACCCCCCCCCCCCAAAAAAAAAAAAAAAAAAGGCAAAATATGGGTTAATGATTATTTTCTAATTGTCCCCTTAAAAAAACAAATTGCGCTCCTTTGAGGCGTACAGCCCACGTTTGTAACTACTGCTTTAGAGAAAAACTCAAATAATTTTTACAAGCTAAATTAATTTAACCATGGTTTAAATGTTAATTAAATGTATAAATGGTTTAAATGTTAATGTAAATTAATTTAACCATTAAATTTAATTTAAAAAAAACTTACCTGTTCGTCGGTTCTTGTAAGCGTTTCCTTGCTTTGTAAAATTGTAAATAGTTTTGTACCAGAAAAGAAATTTTAAAACTGTCGTAAATGTTTTCGTGACATTTGACATTAAAGATTACTGTATATTATAAGATACAATGATAGGATTAACTATTACTTTTTGAATCATAAACTTGGAAAACGAAAAGGTTATTTTTTTTCTTATGAGCATCTTAAATTTTATAATATATATATATTTATTTATTTTTATTTCACCGAGTTTTCAAAAACATAACTATTTCTGATTTTCTAACCTTATAGCGTATGTATGAAATTTTGCATGGTTTTAACTTTTAAAATGTATGTATTGTAAGTGATTTAATCTAATTTTAAATATTATTTATGCCTTAAATGCCAATATTTTTTGACTTGATTGTTATTGGAAATGCCATGGTAAAGGGTTATTGCCATGGTAAAATTTAAAATAGTGATATGTATTTCAGATCAAATTGTTATGAAGAATAACTTCAAAATATTTTTTCACTTTGAGTCGTTATTGAAAAAAAAAAGTAAATAAATAAAATCGTCTATGTTAATAGTAGATTTTATATTTTGGTGATAATTATAATGACATTAATGTTAATAATAATAATATTTTCTACTAAAATGTTTGAATTTCAAATTTTTAAAAATAGTTGTTCATATTTTTTTTCTTAAGCTCTCATATTGAATTCATGGATATGTTTTAAATGTTCGACTTGTTTTAATATTTTATTCAGATCATTAACAAAAAATCGTTAGCTAAAAACTTTCTTTCTGAATTTAAATGTATGTGAGTCACGCATGCGAAAATAATAGAAAAGAAACAAGGTTCAAAATACATAGACGCGAAACGAATTTCCTATGAATTTCCGATGACTAGTCGCGTTTTATGTTTGATACCCACTTTCTGACGCTTGACAACCCCTACTCTCTGATATCCATCTCGGTGTGTATCTTCGGCCCCCATAAAAACTGACCCTCTCTGACACAACGTGACACCACGAGGTTAGTTTCGCTTACGTATCTGGCGCTGCCATCTGCGCATGCGTTATGGATGAGAGTCAGTGAGAGTTGATCCCTACCTCATCTTTCTTCATCCCTCTTTAGAAACCGCGCCAGAAACGCAGGTGTCATTGTAGAAAGGAGTATGCGGGAGGTTTGCTCCTTTCACCGGCAATTGACGTGGAATCGCTGCCGCTGCCTTCCGTACCCGACACGGCTTGAGTAACGGTGCGTCAGCCGGTGATTGCCCCTTTGTTTACTTACGTGGAAGGTGCCCAGGTTTCGTCACATCGATGTATTGTATCATATAAACTTCGACTACTTGTGATATATTTTCCTCTTACGATTAATTAAAAATTATATAGAAAACAGATCTCATAAAATCACATATGATATACTGATTTTAACTTCATCAAAATAATTAACACTGTGTCATCATTAACAACGATCTTACCTTATATACATTCCGGTCCACTGTATTAACTGAACGAGTCTGTTACTTAATAATTGTGCATGCCCTGATTACCGAAGGTATAACATTCCATTCCAATATGGGACATGTACATGAACATTAAAAACTTAAACAGACTTTAATCTGATAAACTGAACTGTTACCTTCAAGATCTCAACAACCGTGAGGAATGTTTTATCGAACCATGTGGGGAGGTTTTGGTGGTCGACCTATAGGTCCAGATTTGATGTGGAGTGCATATTTCAATGGCTTGCTCTCAGGTAAAAACTTAAAAATTTTCAAGCATGCATACTTTGTATAGTGATTCTCAAACTTTTTTAAAAATCTCCGTTCAATTTACATTAATAGCCACCTTTTCTAACAAACATAAAATAATATTGGTATAAAATGATTTAATATTGTTTAAAATAATTCAATATAAATGTTTACCCTTGTTAATAATAATCTGAAAAATGTTTCTTTTGGACTTTCAGAAAAATTATTTCATGTAATACCACCAGTAAGATTATTTTACTAAAACAAAAGTTTATTTTTTTTTCTTTTGTTATAACCAATCTTAGGAACTATAAATACTAATTAAGGAGTTACAAAAAGCTCTTGCATTTTAGATACATACTTCATTTATACAATGAAAATTATGTCACAGCTTTAACTCAAAATACAGAAATGTAAAAATAACATCAATATAACTTATCAGCTTTCAATAATTAGATAAACTGGAGATGCTGTTTGTCGCATGCATGCTTTGCAAAGCTATTCTGTCTCTCTTTCTCCTCCCCTCTCTCTTTCTCTAATAATAATAATATCCGTCAAATGTTTACACACTCCTCTTTTCTAATAAATGCATAAAATATTTCATTTCGCTTAAAGTAATTTATGGTTAATTTTCATAGTATTTAATGATAATATGAAAAATTTTCTTTTTGAATATATCAAAAAAAAAAATATTTTTATGTAACATCATTACTCACATAATTTTGCTAAAATAAGTCTTTGATGTTACACTGTTAAAAATTTGCAGCAAACTGTCGAGTCATTCGACCGTTTTTACAGAAAACTATTACATAATTGTAATTTAACTTTACTCTGTCTAATATATTATTGCTTATATTATGGTCACAATATAATTAAATTACGGTTATGTAACACTTTTCTACCAAAAACGGTCGAATGATGGGACAATTTGCTACAAATTTTTAACAGTGTAGCACATAAAAGAGCTACAAATAATAAGGGGAAAGTTACAAAACTCTTTTGAATTTCAGGTATACATATTATATTTAATTTATTCATCGAAAATTATGTCAACTAAGTTTTAATTCAAAAAACAGAAGCTTAAAAAAAAAAAAACACCAATATAAGTTAACAATTTTCAATGATTTGAAATCTTGAGTTGTTGTTATAGTAGTTGCATTGATACTTTACAGAATGATTCTTAAACTTTTTGAAAATCTCCGTTTAATTGCAAATAGTCCTTTTTTGTAACAAACCTAAAGTATTTTGCTATAAACATATTTAATTTCATTTAAAATAATTAATTCTTATAGATTTTTAAAATAACCTAAAAAATGTTCTTTTTAAATCCTCCAAAATTATTATTACATAATATCGTCATGGAGATAATTTTAATAAATTAGGTCGTATTATTTTTTTGGGCACACCTCTAACTGCGAGCTGAAAAGGCATTAGAAAAATCTTCAATTTCAGATACAGATTATGTCAACCAGCTTTAATTAAAAATACAGACAACACAACAGTAACAGTTCTAATGCTTAATTACTGCGTTTTTAGGTTTTACATCTTTAAGGGAAAAAAATCGTTTTACAACGTTTTAAATGTTAATTGATTACAAAAGTGAAAGTTTGAAATTTTACCTTACAGGTAATACTCGCAGATGATATGTTGCAATATAATTCTGTATAAAAGCTATATAAATTATGATACGTAACAAAGAATATGTTTTACAAAATTGTGCATTGCATTAGTTCTAATACTTTCAAATAATTGAAAAACACATTGAAAATTAATATCATTTAATTAAAATCATTTAATCGCATTGAAAATTAAATAACCCTTTTTAATGTATGTGATACCAATGGCAAGCTTTTGAAATTTTCAGCAATCTGTTCGAAATCTGTTGCTCCCGCATATTTTAGTATATAATTTTAATAATAAAATAAGTGTATTTTGAAGAAAAAGTTTCAAAAATACATGTTTCAGCAAGATTTCACCTTTTCCTAAAATAAAATAAAATCCCTAGTTACTTTTAAACAGTTTTTTTTTTTCTATAGATTTTCTGAATGCATTCATTGAAATATATTATTGACTTATGAATATATTATTGACATAATTTTTTTTGATTTATCAGTATTCTAGAATAGCCCTTTTTTTTTATATCATAATTTTCTTTTCTTTTTTTTTTAATATTGATGTCTTTACTTGATTTTTTTTTATCAGTTAATTACAAATTTTAGAACTAATTTGATACACATTTTTATAAAATATATTTTAAATAGCATGAACAGAATTAAATAAATCACTACCGTTATATAATCCAAATGAACAAATGGAATCATTTAACAAAGAAAATAAATCATCACTTCACTACATTTGCATTTACCAATGACTGAAAATTATTTAGTTTAATAATGATTTGGCTCTTAGGCGATGCATTGCTCACATTTAAGAAGACAGTATGGTCCTTTTAAATACGTGCCATTTAAAAAAAGAAAATTATAATTTATATATTAACATTATATTTAACATTATACTAAAATGTTGTATTTAGAGATTTAAAATTTTGGCTGCAATCTGAATATAGCTGTAATTTTAGACACTAAAATATTTTTTGAGTAATTGTTTACTTTTTTTAATACAGTGTACTCTTATAAAAGGTGGTAATAATTTTCCACGAATAACATATTTCATAATTACTGAATTACTTTTTAAACTATATAATGAGATTGAGAACGAACGACTTGTTATGCAGATTGACATTTTTATCATTTATTACAAGCTATCATACCATAAAGTAAAATTGTTGATATATCACCAGTTTAAAACGTTATAGATTAAAATTACAAACAGTACTAAATAATGTATAAATATAAACAAAAATCAAATACGTGGTATAACATTTAAATTGAATATATTTTTCCACATTTTTCCATTTTTCGCATACTTTTTTTGGTTAGATTTCAGTCACGGGGTCATTTAAAAAAATGTTTTAAAAAGGCATTTAAAAATATTTATTTATATCAAGAACGTATGAAACTCATCATTGTCTTCTTCATTTTTTCATTTCTAAAATATTGCCATGAATATAGAACATTAATTCTTTAGAAAGAAATAAAACAAAAATTTCGTTTTTAATTTATTTTCATGTAAGACAACAATAAATGTTCTGATTTGACTATAGAAAAGGTAATTTAATTGCTTCAAATGACATTAAAAAATGTTTTGCTTAACAAGGGAATTTTTTTGAAATTCCTGTGTCTGTTCCATTCTTTACATTGTATATAATTACGGCACATTTATTTATGATAGATATATTTCTGGGATAAATATTCTCAAATAATCTTACCTGGATGTAGTGTAGTGCATGTTATAAAATAATGTAATCATGTAATTATATTCCGCAATTGGCTAATGTTTTTACTAAAGATTGTTTTCTATAAGACAAAAATTAAATTTTCGTTCTTAACTTAACTGTAAAATCGATAAATCATGTATATTATCCTAATATATAAAGATGATAACTACCACATCTGTAATTACTTAAATTAATCTCATTAATTATTTAGCAAATTCACAGCGTGAGAGGTGTGATTAATATATCAAAACACAAATAATTAATCTCGTTGCCAAGGTAGCAACCTTGTTGCGTAACATCGAGTTTTTGTCTGAAATTTGGCAACTACGCAATAATTATTTTTTATTAACAATCTTATATCATTTTAATTATAAATAAATCATAAAATGGTATACGTGTAAAAGGAAATATTCGTAGCTAAGCAGGAATTAGTTTTTTGCCTAATATTGTTTATTGAATCGTTTTAAATAAATTGATTATCGTCGTTAAGTAATGAAGAAAATATCGCTGTCTATTCAATGGGGTTAGAATGAGTAAACAAGTAGAAGTAATTTAATCAGCTTTTAGTTCATGTATATGTTTAAAAAGGTATGAGTTTCTAAGAGCCTTTTAAGTATTTAGATTTTGATATGTATGAAACATCCGGGTACTTTTATATATAGTTATAAGCTAAGCTTGTCCTGAATAAGAATTCTCAGATGTGGTAAATATTTTTTCTACATGTATTTGAGGGAAAGGGAATGTGCTTTCTTTTAGAAGATATAATCTATTGCAAAGTTTTAATTGGGGTTCAGTAAATGATTACTTTCTTCTAAAAATAACAGATTGTACAATAATTAGTAAATTGCCTTCAAATATCTTTGTTCAACCCCTAATTCACCATGGTATAGCAGTGAAACTTCAATGGAAAATTATTTTGTCACTGTTTTATTATTTAACATGATCAAAATATGACTAAAAATGACTAAAATAGTCAAGTTATTCAAAAATATATGTAATATAAAAATATATGTGTAAATTACTGTATAACCGTTTTCAAAGCAATAAAAAAATCTGAATAATAATAATAAAAAGTAGTGGACGCATGTAAAAGGGAATGAAAATAATCAAGAATCGAACCCGCAACTCTTACTTATCCAGTGCCCTAATCCTTAGGCAAGATCACGAGTTTCAATTCGAAAGAGAAACTGTTGCTTGCTTCTTCAACATCAACAATCTATTGAAATTTCATGGTTGTGTTAAGTATTTTTATAGAGTCTGCATAGATGATAAGCTATCGAAAGATTCCAAAATGCTTAAAAGCTTATCATCTGAAAAATGCACTTTTTCAAATAAAGAGAGCTGGGAGAACTTTTCCTATTTTGATTTTTTTTTCTTTCTTTCAAACTGTTGTATAGTAAAATTTAATCTTTTATGATTAAGAACCTTAAATCAGAGCTGTGGGATGATTTAATTTCATTACTCTTGATATATGTCAGCATTTTATCCATATTATTTCATTAGAGGCTTCAGAATATTTTGTTATTTTTATTCAATATAATCAATTCAGTTATTCTACTGATCTTATAGTAGATGGTAATAATATGTCAGGATTTGCCAGGTGTCAATCGCTGTTTAAGCATTTATGTTTCCAAAATGTATTACTTAGAAGAAGAAAAATTGGAGATTTTTTTTTTCTGTCAAACAATAAAACAACTTTATTTAATGTATCCAAAATTTTAAAACTTTGAAAGTGGTCTTGTGTATTCTAAATAAGAATTTAAATAAGACATTGAAAGTAAGACAGGTCGACAATAACTCTTCTTGCTTGAATATTTATACGCAACGTAAGCTTGATTAATACTTTATTAATAATTGCTAAATAATTCAATTGTATGATCTTTTATTAATAGCAAGTTTTTACTTAAAATGACGGTTTTTTTTTTAAACTCTTGCGACCACTTTTTGTGTTGATAAACTGACTAAAAAGAATGC
Organism: Maratus michaelseni; assembly: GCA_963931845.1. Taxonomy (NCBI): domain Eukaryota; kingdom Metazoa; phylum Arthropoda; class Arachnida; order Araneae; family Salticidae; genus Maratus; species Maratus michaelseni. The sequence goes on from OZ007591.1 coordinate 211,228,753, forward strand.
ATGCAGTCATAATTATTCCCTTTCATCTACAGTTAAACATTAAAGTATTTTAAATTAACGCAAAAACATACAAAGGCTATCATATTATCCCATTCAACACGCATTTTTTACATGCATGCAGATGTTTAGATTTCCCCTCTTGCTTATACTTCATATTAGACTGCTAATAACTTAAGTTATGAAAATCAGTGTTTTAAAGTGGGTTTTCTACTAAATTTTGTTTTGACTGGTACCTGTTAAACATCAAGGTCCCATATGTTATAGCATGAATTCTTTCTACACAAACTGTAATATAGCATGTTTATTATATACCAATTTAAAGACTGATTTTGTATAGAAAATTATGAGCGAGGGGGTTAATGTTGCAGCGCTTTATTTCTATTGCTTTTGTAAAAAATGGTCCTATATAAAATGAACGCTTTGTAGATTTTTTTTTTTGGCCTTTTGTTTTTTGTGAATCGATTTTTATTAAGAACACCGCTTAATTAATTTTTTTATCACTATTAAAAATACAAGAAGTATACCATTAGTACCAATAAGAATTACTATTTATTATCCAGATGATGATGCATGCACTATGTTAAAAATACTTTTTGTTTTAACTGATATTCTTACTGTGTTTTTAATAGACTATCTCTATTTGATGTAAAGGATGAATTTTCTCTGTTATATACTGTATAAATATTATTTTCGCCCTACGATAATTTGAAAATATACCATAAAAAGAAAAAGTGAAAATGATCTCGTTCAAAGAACTTTGTTTTAATTATTCCGATAATACCCCCAAAATCCGAAAAGAAAAGGAAAGTAATATCGTCCAAAGAACTCTGTTCCAGTTACACAAGATTCTTGTTATGTAACACAGAAAACTTACTTTTCAAAACAGGGTTATTTTATTCCTGTTGAAAAGGAATCCATTTTTTAAAAGATGGATAAATTTGGTCTTATATTACAGAAAACTCTTATTACATTTCAAGAAGATTACCCTGCTTGTAACATGGAAAAATTCTGTTTCATACAGAGAAAACCTGTACCAATTTAACAGGATTCCTCTGCACAAATTACAGGGGAAAACTAGCAGCATTGCTGATAGGATTTTTGTGAAATCTGCAGGGTTTTTGTAAGGGTGTATAGTTGTTTTTCTGTTTGTTTATATCCTGTTATGGGTTGATTTAGAACTGATCGTTCAAACTTTAAGGTGTGGTATATCACACTACAAAAAACAAATTCTATATTGGAAACCAGAGTCGAAATCCATTTATTCAGTCAGAAGTACAGGGTTGGGTTGGGTTGATTATTGACGGCCAATTATCGACACTAGGGATATAGCCCCGGGGGGAGTGCCCTTCGTGGGGGTCTTTCTAAGGGAACCTAATCCGTATTTACGCATGGAGAAAATCCACGGCTCGAAAGAAAACCACGAAAACTCCGAGCGATTAGGCCGACGGGCGCGATTGGGATCGAACCCAGCACCTCCCGTCTACCAGCTTCGAGAGCACAACCTCTCAGCCACTGGTGGGGCCTCAGAAGTACAGGATTTCTTGTTCCAATCCGAGCCCGGATAAGTTTGACAAAATAAACAAGTTCATAACTTTAACAAAAATGGAAATAAAACTAAACATGTAATTAATGCTTAATGCTTAAAGGGATAAAACATTACACAAAAAGACTTAAAATACATGTGCACTACAAAAATTATTACCATAAAAAAGAAAAATTAAGGGGGGGGGGGTCTTAAGTAGGGCAACTATACCGGACTTACCCTATATAAATTTTGTTGCAGTTATTCATATTTTTTCATAGTTATTCTTTTTTTTTTTTTTTTTTTTTTTTTTGGAGGGGGGGAGGACGTAAAGTTTGAACGATCAATTCTGAATCACACTATGGGTTATCCTGCGCGTCATTCAATTTCTAGGTATAAACAATCAAACTGTTATCAAATTTGGAGGTTCCTTAATCGTTTTTTTAATCTCATGTCTCCATTTAGCTTTATAGCCTGATGTTGTTTATCTTTTGCTAGGAATTTTTTTTTCCCCTTAATGCGAGGGTGGAAAGATAATGTTCCTCGGCAATATCTATCACCCAGGAGAGCACCTTACTTTTCACCCCTGATATGGGGGGCCCGATCTGAGAAGGGAGGCACAGCTATGATAGGAATTTTCCCCTGTCGTATTTTCAAAGTCAGGCTCACAAATTCCTGAGGTTAGGTACTACGAAATATTTGTTCACCACAGAATCTCGCCCTTGTTTTGACTAAATGAAATAAATTCCATTTCTATATTAAATCTCTCATGCATGAATTATTTTTAAACTAGCCGTGCAATACTTTATTAAGAAAAGGTAAAAGTGCACAATTACCAAATAAAAATAAATATTACTTGTCTGGTCTGAGAAATACAGTAACCCTTCGTTATATCGCGCATTTCGCCATTTCGCTAACAAAACTTTGTAAGCAAAATAAAAAAAGTAAATTGGTTTAAAATATACAAAAATAACAAAAAATGGGACATATAAAACAAACCTGAAATTTTTAAGAATATGGCTATAAAAACCTTGGTCATTTTTTTTTATAGTTTAGATATATTCATGCACATCAAAATTTGATATTCTTCTGGAAGAATTAGCAAGACATAATCGAACATATTTTAACGAAACTTTTCCGAAGCGCCTGCTAAATCTTTGCTGAATCTTTGCTGAAATTCTGTTCTCAAATTCAAAGTGTATACACTGCAAAAAAAAAAAAAAAAAGTGTTGATTTTACAGTATTGCGCGGCAGCGTATTACTGCTTATTTTATTGTTTAGTACTGTTAATTTTACGGTATAATTACTAGCAGCTGGGATGCCAGTATTATACTGTAAAATCAACACTTTTTTTTTCTTTGACAAATTCTTGAAGTCACCTTTATTCGTAAACGCATTAAATTTGTATAGGTAATATCTCTTATCCAGGCAAAAATAAATCAAATAGCATTTACCATTTCTCCATAAAGTTTAAGGATATTTCAGAAAATGGCATTAAATTTGGCGTTTTGAACCGATTTTCGATGTAAAACAGTCAGGGAAAGGTCTTCATTTAGAGAAACAAAGATGTAGTGTACATCTATTTTTTAAAAACTAAAATTTATGAAAAAATGGCGAATAACAATTCATTTTTTTATTTTTGATCCATTTATTCATTTTCTTTCTTTCTGTGAAATATTTAAAGACTACATTTACTCATTTGTCGTCTTTAAAGACATCTATAGAAATTTTGTAGTACTTGATTTATTTCCATCACCAATTTTACTTTGTTATATTGTTTTTTTTTTTTTTTTTTTTTTTTTTTGCATTCACAAGTTTTGCATACAGTGAAATATTTAACATTTTATTAGTCTATGATAAAGGTAAAAACTTTTTAAAAAGTCTTAAATCGAAATTTATAAAAATGTTAATTGCGAAATAACTTTTACTAAAGCTTCTAGTTTTAAATTGCCATGTAGAGTATAATTATTAAAAATTCTGTATATTCATTTATGTCACATTAAGTGTTATGTTATTATGTCATCAAAATTATGTTTTCATAAGTATTTAGCAAATATTTATTGACAAGCAAAGTTGGGCAAATTTGTAATTGCAATTATCTGCATTGTAATTACAAGTTAATTGAATGTAATCGATTATAGTTGCGCATATTCCAGCACAGAAATTTCATCAAACAATGGGATGGGAGGCGGTTCCGCTATACAGTGCTAAAAGAATTTTTTACGGCATTTAATTGTAACTATAATTAATTACATACAATTAAATTGTTCAGATAATTGCAATTACAAATTTCCCAACTCTGTAAGATAAGAAATGTATATATATATATATAAAAATATATTCAGATACTACTTCTGGACCTGTCAAGTATTGTATCCATTAATGGATAATATTTTTTTATTGATGGATTTTTTATTAATTTTAACATTGGTTTAATAGTTTAGATGGCATAAAATATTCTTGCAGCCATATGTCAGATATTGTGTAAAATAAATGTAAAGATGGTGGTGGTTTGTGCAGGTTTTTGCTTACAAAGTGACTGTACCGGCTTTTACGTATAAAGGCTCGGAAGCGAAAACAATTTTTACCAATATTTTTTTTTTCAAAGATTTAAAAAAAAAAAAAAAGTTTAACAAGGCTCATTGGTGCCCCCTATAATCACGGGAAATAGATGTGGGCATCGATTTGTCTTTTCAGAAAGAAAACAAACATCTTTTAGTCACATTAGGGACCTCTGTAACCGTGGGGCCCCGGTGCATTGCATCTGTGGTGCTATTTTTGAGAATACTATATCTAAATCTGAAGATTTATTGTTACCAAGATATATCTGAAAATTTCACAATTTTTTTTTCCTTATTTTTGTATATGAGTCTATTTTTACGTGATAAATGTGTTGCAAAATATTGCTCATCATGCACTAAATAAATGACATTAATATCTCATGTTCAGTATAAAATAAGAACTTGAGGGCTTATCTCCCATAGGTTCTGGCTCTTCAAAATTATTGCTGTAATTAATTAATTATAAATTTATTACTGTAACAATAAGCAAACGCTTTAATAATTTAGAGTTTTATATAAATCTCACTGGTCATTTATCATTCTTAATGTTTAATACTGCTATTTTTAACGTTTTCCAGCTGAAATAGTACTTCATTAAAACTAACAATTAAAATGTTTTCGAATTAACTTATGATTCCACATGTTACACTCTTGATTTGAAATAATTGGCTGCAGTTTTATAAGCTGTTAAAGTTTTCGCAAAAGCAGATGTACACGTGCGTTTGAATAAAAGTAACATCAAATGATTCATTATTGTTATAAATATTTTATCAGCTGCATTTAAGAAATATCAGCCAATTATCGGGTCATGCAACTTACGTGTTTCTACGTGCAACTGCGTAGTAACAAGTTGGCAAGTGGTTATTTTATTAGACCTTGAGAATTTTCCTTCTGTACCTTCATTCAGCTCTAAATTATTACGTTCTAATTCTAAAGATAATTTGATATGAGGACATGCTATTTATCCATTCATTTTAGTCTTTATTTATGATATTCCGGATATATATATATATATATATATATATATTTTTTTTTTTTTTTTTACTCAAATAACTTTTATTTATGATCTGCAATTTCTACCTGAAGTAGGTGTTGTTTATAAGCAAATTACGATTTATTTATTTTTTTGTGTTATTTTTTGAGGGGCAGTTTATATTGTTTCCTCCAAAAAAAAAAAAAAAAAAAAAAAAGAAAAGAAACTTTAACCGTAGCATTTTAATTGTTAATGTAGTCTTTATATACGTGTGCGCTTCGTTTAAGATAATATTTTATAAAACTTTATCATAGTATATTATGAATCCACTTGTAATAGGTAGAATAAGTGTTTCTTATTAAAAAAAAATATTGAATATTATAACTTCTTTGGAATAAGCAGAAAAACATGTCATACTAAACCAATTAAAGGTACCATAAGTAATCCCCTCCCCCCCCCTTTAATGTAGCCTATTACAAAATATATCTTGATATCATGTTTGCTCATAAAGATCGAAGTAATCAATTTACTGTATACCGGAAATTTTGAGTAAAATTATACGCCTGAGTTCTTGTTCTCGTGTAAGGAAAATCTTGAATATCTTATTACATCTTATTACGGGATGCGAAGAACTGAATCCGCAAATTTCGTCTTTGGGCTCTTCATATGTTTAATAACCACGACAGCCATAGGGCTAAATAAAAAGCTCGTTTTTGACCAGCAATATCAAGACTCCTTCTTTTACACTGTAAAAAAATACAGAAGAGTTACCGGACAGAGAAGAAACGTTTGTAAAAAAATCAGTTACCCAACTTTTTCTTTTTCATCTACAACATTTAAGAGAAGAAAAAATCGAATATCTCAGATATAAATAGTTTTCCAATTTAAATTTTTCTTTCAAGTTGCAAGGCTGGGAAACATTCTTTTCTGAGTTTTCTGATTGGACTTTCTTCGTTTATGCAGATAACATTTTTTTACGGATTCCTGGAAACTAAGAGGTTCCTTTACATTTTTATAAACGTTTTTACTGTATCAGTAAAAGTTTCTACATTTTTTACGTTATAACACATTAAAAATTCGTCTCTATCAATCATTTATTTTTCAAGTATTCCTCCAACCAAAAACGCCATCAGAGAAACGTTAGGGGGGGGGGGGGGGGCTTCCAGCGAGGAACTTGATTTTTCCTATGTATCAGACAAAACAGGTCAAACTAAAAAAGAAGAAAATGTCAGAAATTGTACACAGGTTAAAATAACTTGGCGAATTTCACTAAAATAGTGCCATTATCACTTATAATACTTATCACTTATAATCATTATATCACTCCCCATAAACAGTTTACGCACAGCAAATAATAATTATCAATAATATTTGCTAAAGCCTTGCTATTTCAACAATCCGAAAGGCAGACACGCATTTATTATTAAATGGCGGAGCTTCGCCCATTTCGCTGACCGGTTTATCCCAAACGAACCAATGGTTAGGGGTCTTTACTGCCTTCGGCAGCGTACATCCGTGCGGGCAACATTGATCAAGCAGATCTTGAATTATAGGGATTTTTAGATTTCGAAGCATCATCGTTCACGTTGCTATACGAATCGATTTGTCATTCTTCCAACTTGAATTTAATTACGGCAAAGAAAAAATTACCGGAGAGATATTTCCATTAAAAAAAAAAAGAAAGTGTAAAAAAAATCGCCGCCAAACAATAAAAGGCGCAAAAAATCGCATAAAAAGTTCGAGTAAAAGTCAGAAATTGCAAAGAAAACAAAATTTATTATATTAAGCTAAAAGATTGAAACCGAAATTCCTTTTATGGATGTCAAAAAATTGCAGCGAAACGCAAAACAAAATCTTAAAATTGCAATAAAAAATCACGAAATATTCAAAAATTGCTGTACGAATTCCGAATAAACGTTATTAAAATGAGGACTAAATTTACTATGTTGGGCTAAAATATTGAAACCGAATTTCTTTTACTAATGTGGAAAAATCGCAGGGATTCGCGAAAGACTGCTCAAAATTGCATTGATAAAATTTATTATATTGAGCTAAAAGATTAAAACCGGATTCCTTCTACTGATGTCGAAAAAATCACCGCGAAACACGAAAAAACTGTAAAAATTTCATAAAAAAGATCGCGAAAAGTTCAAACATCGCTGTATGAATTCCGAATAACCTCAATTGAAAAGATAAAATTTACTGCATATTGGGCTAAAAGATGCAAACTGCGGATTCCTTTTAGCAGTGCGGAAAAATCGCACAAAAAAATTAGATTTAAAAAATCCTATCAAAAAACCCCAAAACTGGTTTCGAGGTGCCTAATTTCAGACATGCAGGTACCTTTCTGACAAATCTTGTAGATCTGCGTCCAGCGGTCTCTTCAAAACACAGTACACACACACACACACACACACACAAACTTCTATCTTTATTATTATAGATAAATACTTATTTGACTAATTTTAAATGTGTGAGAATAAAACTGTATCAATTGATCGTACACAAAATTCAATCGTACACAAAGAGATCAAAAGAATATTTTGTCCCAGATTTTAGATTGAAAATGTCGTTTTTAGAGTGTACGCGGGCCGCAGTTGGACCACACTGGTTCATAAGATATTCGCCAAAAAGGAGTTCAATCAAAAGAGTTAACGTGTTCACCCACACATACAAATCATAGACACTCTAAAAATGACATTTCTCTGTTAATCCTCTGTAATATTTCCTCAAAAAAAAACTTCGCACCCCCCCCCCCCCCTCCTCAACAAATTTCCGAAATGGCGATCCAACGCTCAATTCCCCATGGTCTCATTAATTTACAATTTTGTATCTAAAATAATTAAAATGTTGATTTTGTGATAAGGGTATTAATAATTAGTTAGAAAGATGAATTATATTCTCAAAAATACTTTATTAATTATTGATAATGCTGCTCAATTGATTTGAAAATGACTACTTGAGCTTTTCCCAAAAATTTTCAATTGCTACGCTACTACGAAACAAATAAAAACGTTTAAAACTTCTATCTGTATATCTAAAATCAGTCCGCACAAAGCATTTTTCGGTTTTCTTACCCCATTTCTTTTAAACTTTTCCCTTTACCGTAAGAATGATCTTTCGCATTTTTTCCTGTTCATATTCTATTTATCTCAACTTAACTGCATCCTTCTTTCCATGCTAAAGACACGTAGATGCACGCATTTTATTCGTATTATGGCTTAATCTGAAACATCGCTGTATGCGATACGACGTGCATGCAAATTTTACACAAATATAAGCTTCTGATGGATGAATAACGTGATTTTATTTTGAATTTGCTGAATTGTGATACGTCAGAATTCTTTTCGAGTTTGACGCTATTCGTAATATTCATCCTTTATTTTTATGTATGGAGATTGTTTCTGATGTACAGTTTACTTAATATATTTATCTTTATAAAAAATGTATACATAATACAAGTATAGCACCGTTTATACGTTTCTCCTTTATACGCGACATTCACAGTTACGCGTCATTTCAATGTAGTTGAGCTTTTCAGACTTTTTCCTATTCATTATTTCGTGGAGTATATTTCTTTTATCCGACGCATGATTTCGTTTTTACGTCGTTTATCTTAAGATTTGCAAATTTTGTTTATTATTATTATTATTATTATTATTTCAGATTTCAGATTTACTTCCCAACACAACGGTTCGAGTCGGGTGCGGGTAAAATGGGGTTATCCCAGCGGATGCAGGACTCTCCCGCTAAGAACCGCTGCTTTATAGATAATCATAGGTGCCAACATCTCATTAATATTCCGTAATATGCAGGTCAATTTGACCCAGGTTTAACACGTTTAGCACCAGAATTTTTTTAAAGAAATGAAATAAATTCCACGTAGAAACCTGAAATTGAATTAGGTTTCCCAGGTTTAACACGTTTAGCACCCAGAATTTTTTTTAAAGAAATGAAATTAAATAAATTCCACGTAGAAACCTGAAATTGAATAAATAAAGATTCATAAAATTTTAACACGTTTAGCACCAGAATTAGATTATTTGAGACAATTTAGATTGAGATCTAAATTTTCCAAGGTTTAACACGTTTAGCACCAGATTTTTTTTAAAGAAATGAAATTAAATAAATTCCACGTAGAAACCTGAAATTGAATAAATAAAGATTCATAAAATAATGTTTCTGGTTTGAAGCGTTGTTAAACTGGGTCAAATTAACCTGCATATTACGGAATATTAATGAGAGGTTGGCACCTATGGATAATAATTATATTTACATTTTATTATTATTCCAAACACATAGTGTGAGGAAAGTATTGTATTAATGATTTGTATATGTGTGGGTGAACACGTTAACTCTTTCGATTGAACTCCCGTTTGGCGAATATATTATAAACCAGTGTGGTCCAGCTGCGGCCCGCGTACACTTTAAAAACGACATTTTCAAAATTGAGCAAAAAATACTCATCTGAAAGCATCGCTTAGTCGAAATGGCTCCGAATCAAAATTAGTCAAGTTTGAAACATGCATATACTCATTTCTGAAAAAAGGCACACATACTCGAGAATAAAACGTCACGTGCTCATATTTTTGAGTATGTCCATATTTTAAAAATGAGTATGAAATGACTTCTATGGGCTCATTTTTGAGTATTTCCATGTTTCAAAAATAGGTTTGAACTGATTCTTATCATTTTTCAGTATGTCCATGCTTCAAAAAATGAGTATGAACTGACCTTTATGTGCTCAGTTTTGAGTATGTCCATGTTTCATACCATGTTTGTACCATGTTTCTGAGTATTTCTGATATTTCAGAACTGAAAGTATTGGGTCAAGTTATGAAACAAAGAGTTTCATAACAAAATGAAAACATCCATTTACTCAGATTTGAAAGTGTCATTTTTCTCAGTGTAGAACCAATATTTTCTTACAGAAAATTTCGCCTTATTTAACCGCATAATTTCTGAGATTAAACAAGGCGAAATTTTCTGTATAAGAATGTTGGTTCCACGCGGGCCACAATTGGACCACACTGTTATAAACCATTGTCGCAAGAACTGAATAGAATTTCGTAAAAATTGGCCGACGGATTAGGTAATTTAATCCATTTTTAAAACATTTTCACACTATTTGGCGACCTATTCTATTAAATCACCAAAGACATCTTACACAATATAATGATATATATAGCAATTGTGTAATCAAACATGGCGCAGTCAATGGCGCAGAGGTAACGTCTCCAGTTTCAAAACGGGAGATTCGATTCCACTGTATTAGAAATTTGTAAAAATTCCACTTAAGACTTTTAAATTTCCGAAATTTAATTTAACTGAAAATAGTTCGTTTAGTTTGCAATACTATCCATATTGATAATTTTTAAAAATTATTTTTTTTATTACTTATATAATTTATTTTTGTATTTTTTGATAAATTTGGATTTACACATTTGGCTTCATGTTATTTATTATTTTTGCCACTATGTGCTTCAAATCATACTCATTTACATATTTCTGATAAAACTTTAAAATTTAAATCATTTTTTTTTTAATATAAGCTTTTCATAAGGATTTTAGTAATAATCTGAAAGCAAATTATTGTTATGAAAAAAATTGTTAATTTTCTTCTGAAGCATATCCAAATTTATGTAATATTCAAGTTTATTTTGGATTCGTATTTTAATTAAATCTCACCATTACATGTACCACCAAACTCAAAATTAACATTTGATTTTGCTGATTCAGTGAAATACGTTTTCTTTGTCGTTTTACAAAAAGTACAAAATTTATGTGATAACTAAGGATAACTAGCATTATAAAGATATTGCAATTTCTGGTAAACTCGGAAAATAATTATCCTCTTTTTATTAATATTATGATTTAATTCGAAAAATTTAATGCCATTTTCTTACATTAGTTAACATAATTATGAAAAATAACTCAGAATAATTGAAATAAAAAGAAAGTTATGAATTTCTTTCAAGATAATACATGGGATGTGTTTGATAGCCTCGAAACTATATAACTGTACAGAAGTAAAAAAGAAAAAAGAAAAAGAGAAAATAAAAGAAAAATGTTACTTACACCATAAAAATACTAAAATACGTATTATTGTTAAAGTTTTTTTACTTCCGTTGTATTTTAGAGTATTTGGTGGTATTTTTACTTCAACACGAAGGTATTGAATTGGCATTTATTAGTTGTTATATATATATATATATATATATATATATAAAGTCTAATCTCTAATGTGACAAAGTTTTAGAGTGTCGTTTATGTTTGATTGTTCAATATACGAAACATAACGTTTTTTGTAAGACAACTTAAATGCATAAAAATTCTATGCATATGAGTAGTTGCTAGACAGTTTTTTTACAATTTCTGCAAAATTTGTAGAAATTATAAAAAATTACCTAAAAAAAAACGTTGCAAAAAGCTTACTGTGTGTCATATTGATAATTATCATTAAAAAAAAGGTCTGTTGTTAAGATATTACCTTATTGTTACTTCTTATATTACAAAAAGTTTGTATTACATTCTTGATGAGACCTACATTTCTACTTTTATATTACATTTTCCTCTAAGATGACATTATTTCTTTTTTATTGTTATTATTATTTGTTTTCAATGAATGCTTATAATATGATGAATTTCTCTTCCATGAAAGTTGATATAACTTTTGCCCGTTGTCGTCCTTCAACCATTCTTTCAAATCTTTTCTATTGACTTCACGTCAATTGTTTTTGTTCACGACACCAAATATTTCTTATTTGTAGTTTTATAGTGTCTGTTTTTCCATAATTCATTGTAGATCCTTGTCACCTTGCTTTTTCGATAAGCCAATGAATTATGGAATTATATTTTCTTTTCCTTTGAACTTGATAAATAGCTAATATAATTCTTCAAACGTAAGTCTGCAACGTATTTTTATTTTAATACTTTTTTCCCTAGAAGTTCCTGCTGGAACTTTTTTGTCGCCTTCGAAACTTTGCATGCGTGGCGCCATCTATGGAACATGAAAGAAGAATGCCACCAATCTTCACGATAGAGGGTGTTATATATTATTGTTCGACTGCTTTTTCGATAAGATGTCAAAACTTTTGTTGTGAGATAGCTTCAATAACAAATGCCTATTTTATTTTGTTGTATTTGTTTTATGTTGGTGATTCTTTTCGACCTCATATAAAATTTATGTCATTAAACGACTTTGAGAAGTACTAAGTCAAAAAGATATCTTTTAAAGCATTGAAATCCATAATTTTTAGTACTTTTTCTGTTTTTCGGTTTTGTATTTATAGCATTTAATCAATTTAATACTTTGGTGTAACTTTTTAAAGTGCTTTAAAATTTTATGAGCAATTTAATTTTGTCTGACGTTCTTTCATGTCTCAGATTTCTTCAAATAGAAAAAAAAATGCAAATTTAATTATTAACATTTAGCATTACATCCTTTCTCAAATGAATGTAAAATGATATACTAATTTGGACACAGAGTAAAGACACATAATACATTAATCAAATAATCAATAAATTAATCAATTAATAATATTTTTTAAAATATGAGGAAAGAGGTAAACAACACTAATTTGCTTCTTTAAAAAATCTCTTGGAATTGTTTTTAATCTTAAAATATGTGTAATTTTTTTTCAGTAATTAGATTATTTACGAAAACAAACCTGAAGTGGGGAAACAAAATTAACAACTTTTATTCTTTTTCTTAAAAACAATAATAAAATATTAAATAAGTTTTAAAAAATGCTTTTAAGTTTAAACTATAGATGTATTTTTTTTTTTTTTTTTTTTTTTTTGTAAATTAATTATTCAAGTTCTAACTCTTCAGTGTTACAGGGTTTTAAAGATAAAACAATGGAAAAACCTTAATTTTTTCGTTTTTTATAAGCAATCCACGTATCTGGAATATGATAGAATATGAAAAAGGCCTGCGATTTTCAAGTTAAGAAGTATGGCAAACATATTTTAATACCGTTGAAAACGTTAAGAATAGGAAAAAGAAAAATATTGGGTTGTCCGGAAAGTTCGTGCTGGTTGGGAACATCAATTCGTACCGGAAAATTCTATCATTTAATTATTAGATATTAATATCTAATAATTAACGGGCAAAATTTTCCGGTACGAATGGATTTTCCCAACCGGCACGAACTTTCCAGACAACCCAATACAAAAAAAAAAAAAAAAATCATTTAACAAGTTTTTGTACCTTAAATTTTTTGGAATAATTCAATTATTTCATTATGGGCCAATAGTCTTTTAGTTTTTATTTTAATTTTCTCAAGGTTCTATTAAATTTACTTGATGATCGACATAACATAAGTGTCAACTTTTCAAAATTTCACGATGAGTGCTTGAGATTTTCTATGCTGCTTATAAAAAGCTTAATAATTCAAAAAGAAGAAGAAAGCAGAATAGACTGGCACATTTTTTTTTTTTTTTAATTTCCAAGAAAACTATCAAAATCTCGCTGCAGAAGCTGAATTTCAAAATAACTTTGCCGAATTTGACTAAAAAAAATGACACTTTAGTTACCCCTGCATTGTAAAAGTATGACTACTTTTGAACACAAGTAATATTACATATGATTAAAAAGGAAAATAAAAAAATAATAATATGTTACTAGGATATCTTATTAATATTTTTTTTCCCCGCTGTATTTAGGTTTATTTTTTTTTTCTCCTTTTCCTCTTAAGGCTAGTAACATGTATTATTAACCTTTTAAGTTGGTGCCGGATTACACTCAGAGAGAGCAACAAAGTATCTTCTTAACTGTTATAATCATTTTTAATACTTTTTTTCCTCTTCTCAAACCAAATATTTACTTTTCACCTAATAATAGCAAATCCGTATCTTCCGAGTGTTGCAACAAAGTATCCATTTAGCGAATACTGTTTTTGACACGAGGATTAACAATGTGCTACTTGGATTACAAGTTACCCCTAAAGTCAGGAAGTTTCGATTAATTGCTATCAGATGGCGCTGATATTAGATGCCAGATTTCACAACAGTATTATCCCCAGATTTTGTATCAAAAATTGCCTTTTTTTTTTCCCCTGCTCCCACTTACTTTTATTTTGAAAATCTAATTCTATTTTATACGAGATGCTAATCTTGCACTTGTAGGCCTTTGTTTATCATATTTGTTTAAAGGGTTGTTTTTCCGGGATTTTTATTTTTGCTCTGTAGTATACTATCTAGTTTTTATTTTTGCTCTGTAGTACTATCTAGTTTTTATCTTCTTTTTATTGTAGCATTACTTAACCTGCCTGGCATTCCACGCACAGCTGTGTGTTTTCGTATTATTTTATACATATACTTCAGCACTTGATGGAAATTGCTTTATATTTTATTCATAACTGTCTTTTATAGTTTATTAATTTCGTATTACAGTAATAAACTGAATTTATTCAGCTTTTTCGTGAATTAAGGAATGTATCTACAGAATATTGCTCAATGTCTACTCTGCATAGGTCAATTTGGTGTTTTTATATGTCATTAAAAATATCCAACCCAATCTGAAATTTGATCAATTAATTGAAAAAAATCACGTGGAATGATGAAAAGAAGATAAGTTCTTTTCAGAGCTATCCAAAACTTTTCTGTTAAGAAAGATATCAGGTTAAAGCACGCTTCGTTGGCACATATTGAATACATTAATGCCGATGTCTTAACCAATCAGATTGAGTAAAATTCTTTTAACCCCTTGAAGGGCACCGGTATATTATATATTACCACTTAATTTTAATCCCAAAATGCCACAATGACACCAGAATTTTTTAGTCAAATATTGAATTTATAATGTACATGAGGAAAAGCTTATACTTACTTTTAAAATAAATTTGTTCGTGAATCCTGGTGTCAATCAATCATTTCAATATTTTAACTACCAGAGTACTTTGCCCCTGAAGGGGTTAAATGAAGAATACCTAATAAAATTGTTTCAGGACTATGTTTTTTTTTTTCTCTCTAGGAAGTAGATTTGTGTATGACATACTCTCTTAAGATAAACATTAAATACCACATCAATCAGATTATTAAAATGTTATTGAATGGTGCCAAGTGGATAAAATTCTTTCAACAATTGTCTTCTTTAAGTTGGGTCTCAAAAAAAAATATTTTCCACTGCTCATCAACGTGAAACTTTCGTACACATTTTTAAATGCAAAAGCATGACACTTGTTAGGCACGAGTATTGAAGTATTTTGTAATCGAACAGATTCTTTTATTTTTCGATAAACATCTTGACTTATGAGTGACGGTTGTCTCATGGTGGCAGTTTTTCTTTTCTTTCTCGAGCTGTAGCGTCCGTAAAGTTAGTTCCAAACGGCTTTGACAGCATTTTCTGACAGATCTGCTTTAATGAAAATTTTTTAAAAAAATGGCTCAATTACAAAGTTTTTGAATGAGATGCCAATTTCGTGCGTTTATGCGAATAAAAATGAATTTAAAAATGTGTCAGAAAGTAGCCAGTTTCGATTTGAGAAGAGCAAAAATCTAGAATGTATACCCACAGATTAGATCTGTTAATTGTTTAGAATCACCTTTGCGCTTTGTTAAATTATTAAAAAAATTAGTTTTTTTTTTATGATGGTTTAGAGATTTCTGATAGAATATATTTTTTGTATGGTTGTAAATACAATTATTTTGAGCCTATAAAAATATATAAGCAGGGATTTATTAGGAGGAAGGGGAGGAAAGAGGACGCGTCCAGCTAAATTTCTCGTGGATCTATGGAGAGAAAAACACTTTAATTAACATTATAATAAATTTAAATTATTTTTTTCTTTGTATAAATTTTGGTATTTTTATAATATTTTGAGCAGAAATATCTGGAGTTTGAATCTCCATTCATTCTCAAAGACAGGCCGCTAAAATGCGAGTCTAAACTGTGTCTCTCTGAACATTTCTTTAGAAATAAAGCCTTGATTATGAGGTAAGCCTCATGATATTTTACGTACAAAATTTCTCATCAATAATAAGATGATAAGTAATATTTTCCCAAAATCACAATCCTGTATTGATTAAAAATTAAATTTACAGACATTGCTTGTTAGTATTAGAAATATTCATGATGATGTAGTCATTAGAACTTAATGACACTATCCATTTTAGTCGTGTTTTTCTATTATAACCCTTTTTTATGTATATAACAAAAGAAGGCGCAAACGGCCTTCACAGTGTGGTAACAATGTACAAAAGGTTTAAATAAACATTTCTGTAATAAAGCCGGCCTTTGTCTCAGAGATTTTGGCATTTGTCCCACGCTGTTTCACACTTATACTTTTCAAATATTACGTTTCCATTGTGAGTTGTAATTTTAAAGAAGCTTTGATATCTTTTGTCTTCCGACGCGGGAAAGTGTTTGGACCAATAGGATTCGAGCGTTGAGCATGAGAGGTGTCGTACTGGATATTAGCTTATTTTATGTTTTATTCTGCATTGTAAGTTTGCTGTTTGACCATTGTTGTTTGTATTTGTTTGTATAAGCAGCAAATTTGGTTATAAAGAATGCAGACTATGAGAGTAATTTGTATCTCGTCTTTTTCGGAGAGGCAATTGTTATTTCAAATGTGCGTACAAATCGACCTATGTATAATTAGAGATAAATAGATTGTTATTGGATTTTATAGAAATTAACTTAGACGGCGACGTAACTATTTTAATTATGATAAAATATATATTCATTAAATGTTGTTATGTTACCACTCTAGTCAGTATATATTATTGACTCACAGTGAAAATAATGTTTTTTAATTTCTCTCTCTCTCTCTCTCTCTCTCTCTTTTTTTTTTTATGAACAAGGATTTTATAAAATGGTTATCTTTGAATTCATTGGTTATATATTCAACTTCCAATATGTAGTTTATTGAAAATACTGAGAAATTTTTGTTAGAATTTTATTTTTTAAAAGTTTCATAGGAGAAAAAACTTATTTGTTTACATGTATTACTTTTTAAATGCATATTTATTGAAAAGAGGAACTGAAGTCAGAATTATGTGTGCATTTTTTTAATCAAGGCTTTTCCCATATATTTGAAAATTTCGTTTTTAAAATGTAGTAAAGAATTTTAATACCCATGATAATTTTATTACGATATGTATAGCCCACTTGTTTCTTTATATGGGCAGATTTAAATATGTGAATAGTTCAACATAAGATATAAACCTAGAGGCAGCGTCACTTTTTTACAACCAATTTTAGCGTCGATAATTTTGGTATATATGATAGATTAGATGGTACTGATAACGAAACTGCAACTCAGCTCACGAGGATGGGAGCAACATCGCACACCCCGCTGCAATGTGAAATGAATGACAATCATATTATTGATGGTGTCTCTGAGCCGTAATCGGGTTGCCATTCTTTTAGCAATGTAGTAAGCTGTGCGATGTTGCTATGAAAACTACCCCCGCCAGTGCGCCAGCTGAATGGCAGTTGTGCAATCTGTACTATCTAATGTATCACATGCTAAAATTGTTCGCCAAAATGAGGCGCTGCCGGACTCAAATAGACTGAAAAAAAAAAAAAACCTAAAAAAGCAAGATTTTTATGATGCTGTCTTAATTTTCTTTATTAAACAATAAGTTCAAATTATATTTGTGGAGTTTAATATATCTATACATCTTTAAAATTTATTTTTGATGACACTTAGCCCCCCCCCCCACCCCCATCGATGTTTAATAATTAGTAACCATTTAGTTATAAAATAACACATAAATATAGAAGGAATATTAAGTCATATAAGGATAAATATAACGGGTTGGTACTTTTATTTTATTTTACTTTACAGAAAATGCAATTGAAGAATACAAAAAGGCAAATTTGTCAGTGAAAATATAAAAGATTTTCAGAGCTTTATCGAATAAATGAACTTTTCATAGTTAAAGCAATGTTTTTGAATATATAAATTATTATTATTATTATTATTATTATTATTATTACGTTATTTTGCATTAAGTAACAATATTGTATTCATATACACAGGAAAAGAACAACTTAATTATCAGTCTCTCTCTTTTTCTTTCTCACTCATACATCTCAATAAATGTATCATATAAGTAAAAAGGGAATATTTTTATGGAATCGAATTATTTATTTATTTTTCTTGTTTTTGAACGAAAACACAGAAACTTTCCATTCCTTACATTTTCGAAAAATACCTTTTAATAGAAAACGAAACAAAACAAATTTTTCATTCCTCATTATTTAATTTTAGCTTAAAAATGAGGTTTTCTTGCCATGCATTGCAGGCAAAGATATGTGTATGTGTAATATGTAATTGGAGAAGAGAAGTTCGAAATCAAATTATTTTAATCTCAAAACAAAGTTATTCGCCCAACTTTGAGAACTTTTTTCATTTAATTACAGTTTGATGATGGAAGGGAAAAGTACCTGCTAAAAATAATGCAATTATTTTTTCCTTTTTTCATTTTGCATAAACCTTGTTGATAGTTTTCTTCCTGTATCGCAGACGAGACGTGGAGAAAATTAAAACGTAGACAATGACCCCCTGCTCAGAAAACGCATTAGATCCCCTTCGAACCTTCTTGTCCCCTGCAATCACGTGATCAGCATCGACTCCCTACCCCCTTAAGGTTGTGATTTATGAAAACAGGGGATAAAATACCTGCTGTGGGGAGAGGGTGAAAGAGTTGAAAAGTTGCGCCGTTATTTCTAATGCTACTAAGGTTCTCCCCAGTATCGTAATTTAATAAAAAGCCTTTCACCGTAAATGTGTTCTTGTTCTCCCTCACTATTAATTGTCCGTAACTTGATTGTCCAGATGCCGTACCCCTGGCGGTGTGTCTCGGCTTAACTCCCCGCCGAGGTGATCCGTCGCTCTCACGGCAAATACTTCTTCCTTTTCTGCGACGTGTCATGTAACTCGATTATCTTCACCAGGCCGCCGATAGATGGCGGTAGTTGAAACGTGCGAAATGTGAGCTCGGTGATAATTAAGTTACAGGCCGCGGGAAAAAAAAGGGAGAAAAATTTAACCTGATTAGGAAATAATTAAAATGTGAGTAAGCGTCCCCCCTCTGCGCGTAATGTAAATACCAATAACAAAGGCTAAATTTTAGGGGACTGTAATTTATCTTATATGTCATTCGGTTTGTGGCTCGTTTTTCTTGCCTCCTGTCAGTAAATATATGGCAACACAAATTTCGTTTTGGGAAAAGAAACAAATAGGTTTTAGTTTGCTACGTGACTGTTCTTTTCTGTTAAAATTAAAATGAGAGAGTTTTTCTATCTAGGTTTGCTTCGACGCGTTCTTGTTGGTCTTGTACAGAGCTTGCATTGTGTCGGCAGCTTTGTTCTTCGATGAGCGTGTCAAAGGGGGGAAAAAATGTTTAGTGTTTAATGCATTCACTAATGACTGATGTGTATGTCATACATCGAAGGCGTTGCGCGTGTTGTTTGTCTTAGAAGAATGCGTATGACTTCTTTTTTTTTTTTTTTTTTTTTTTTTTCTGTCCACTGCAAATCCTTTTTCAGGATTTTATTTGTTTGAAACAAAATTGCAGTCGTTGAAAAAAATATTTTTCATTTAAGAAGAATGTGAAGAAATTTTGTAGATAGTGTTGTGTTAAGATATACGCTGAGTTCTCAAACTTGTGATTTCTTCACAGCTTTTTCGTGAATAAAGAAAAAAATGAAAACGAGTTCAAAATATTTTCCAATTGATTAATTGCCGTCGATTTATTTTTTTTTACTTTCCGTTTCGTAAATTAGGGATTGCGCGTTTTAAAATTGATCATGCGTGTTAACATAGATATTTTAATTATTTTTTTTTAATTATTCAATTAATATATTTTATTGCTTAGTTGTGTTATTTTTACAATTCATGCATAACGTTACGCTTTTTTATTCTCTTAAAAATTATAATGTATTATAATTTCTCAAAATATCTTTTAAAGAAATAATAAGAAAACATTTCAAATAGTGTGTGTGTGTGTATGTTTTTTTTTTTTTTAATGTATTATTATTAATACATTTTACTTTGAAAATTAAATAAGTATTACTCTGTACTGTAGATGTTGTAGATAGAAATACGTTCTAATGAGATGTTTTAGCTTATGCATTCTCTCTTACGATTAATCTTTTATTTTTATTTATTTTTATTTTTTTCTTATAAAATATAGATGTATACTATTTAATATTTCTTATTTTAAGTTTACTTACAATTTTTTTTTTTTTTTTTTAAATAAGAAGCACATTTGAAATTTTTTAAGATTTAGCTTCCAATAAAACGCAATAATAAATGTTTCTATTGTATTTACAAAATAATTTACGCAAGAGCAGCTGACCTTTTCCCATTTATTATTGATCATTCGTTTTTGTTCTTTGGTATTATTATTATTTTTAAAATTCTTTTGATACATTTTTATTCATTTAATGTATCATAACTCGATAAAAAGCAGGAAGAATATATATATATATATATATATATATATATATATATATATAACAAATTCAAAGATTTATAAAACATTAAATGGCAATAGTTAGAGAGAAAAATTGTTTTATGTTGTACTGAAATTAACCGAAACCCACGAATTATTCCTCATTTGTAAATTATTTGCATTTTTTTGCAGTTTGTAGTTACTCTTTAAAAAATTGCAATCATCGTATTTATAGTACAAAATCATATTTATGGTACAACATTGTTAAATAAAATTTCTCTCTCTCAATAAATGTTATATTAAATATTTTCACGAACTTCAAATTTTAAATTTTCGTCACAAGAGTATGAGAATGATAATGAAAATTAGTTATTTTTTTTCATGTTACTTGCTAATTAATATGGAATAATAATGAAATAATAAATGAAATCAGCAAATAAATAAGCAAAACAAAAAAAAAAATATGTAATATATATATAGTATATATTGGCTTATTCTGAAAAACAATGGTCATAAAAAGCAAGATGAGCAAAATTTTTCCATAAAAATTTCATTGTTTTAAATTCTTGCTAATTTTCTACCAAATATACTTTTATTTCTTTCAAACTTTTGCAACCTTCTCGTCTTTTTCTCAAGCCTGTAAAAATCGAAACAATCTTCTTCTTTTCTTTTATAAGGAAAATTTTACTCCAGAGAAAAATCAAAACTTATGTTTTGTGAGTTTATCGCATTTAATATCGCAAAGAAAGGAAAAAGGTATTAACGTAAAAAAAAAGAAAAGAAAACTTTTTAAATTTTCAAAACAAAACATTTAGTTTCCTATGTATACGTCACATTTTTATGAGACAACCTTCCACGATTTCCCTCTCCGTACATAAACCTGTATATAAATCTGGCCACGTACCTTACCCAGGAATATGAGAAAGCTGTTTTACAAAGAAACTACGGAACATTATAACGCTTGCATACATTTTACGTTAACTTTTGTTGTTATCCGACAAATAACCTAAAAAAAAAGTTTTTTTTTGTTTCTTTTTACCCTCTGACTTTCTGCGCGACTTGATTTTAGGGAGAAGTTCCGGACCTAGCCAATGACGCCTGAATAGCGTTACAGTTACAGCTAAGACAATATAAGGGGAGAAGAAAATCTCCAAGCCAAATCTTGCTCTGTGAGGCGTCACAAAACAGCTGCAGGACAACGGGAGATTCTGAAGAAAGCGATTGGCTGTTCGCCAGCAAATCGCCCGTCATGTTCTAGCCCGTGTTTGTTTACTTATTTACGCCTTATTTTTTCGGTTTTTGTTTCATTTATGTATTCTTTACATCTTTTTGTTACGGGCGGGGTCCCTTTTTTGTGTCTTAAGTATAATACAAGGGTGATAGCTTTCATTTTATTTTTTTTCATAAACAATTTTTTTTTTTTCTGGGGACATTTTGTTGGTGGTATTTTGTTCGGGCGGGCTTTTATGTTTTTTAGCCAATTTATGTTTAGAAATGAAAGCATGATCTTCCTCTCCCACCTCCTCTTTTTTTCTTTCCTTTGGAGGAGAAAACTGGTTTCTGTTAAAAGTTATCTTCTGAGTAGAATAAATTGTTTTTTGAAGGGCGGTGATATTTTGCTATTTTTTTTTTCTTTCCGCGTGGTCTGGGCTATCAGATTTCCACTTATTGTAACGGGTTAAAAGATACCAGGTACGGCCGGCGGTGATGTAAGTGATGGGTATTGAACGCCAAATCCTTCTCCACGCAGAGACATGAAGATAAACTGGAGTCGGAAGAGCTGTTAGTTTCTCCCGGACTAAAAATTCTTGTTATTTTTCTTCTAACTGTACTTAGAAAGAGAAAGTGATTTATCTGTGGGGTATATCATAAATGTGTTAATGTATTTTTTTTCCCCAGTCATTAGAAATAAGTATTTTATTTTCCATTCGAAAATTAGTTTATTAGTGACTCATTTCTTCTCTTTTCCCTTTCATTTATTTTAAGTCGTTCACCAGTTTAAGCTTCTGATTTGTTACTAAAAAAAAAAAAAAAAAAAAAAATTAATTCCATGCTGCAGAAATTTAATCTTTGTAATCACCTAATTTTTATTTATTGCATTTTGTTCCACAATTTTACAACACCTTTGTAGGATTAGAATATTTGTTGGTTATATCATAAAAGAGTTAATGTATTTCTTCTTCTTCTTCTTCTTCTTCAGTCTTATCCTCCCCCCTCCCCCCCCCCCTCATTCATTCCTTTCTGATATTTTTTTCCTAAAGATTTCTTTTTTTTTTTTCCATGCATAGAAATTTAATCTTTGTGTATTTTCCTATTGTTATTTATTGCATTTTGTGGCACAATTTTATAATACTTTTGCTTGATTTGAAATGAAAATTTCACATTTGATTTTCTGAAACTGGCTTTGAAAACTATTACTTATTACACGTGATTTTATGAGAAATAATACTTCAAGAGCAATCTCTCTGGTGCTATCTTTCACGTTTATTATTAGCACTGCAAATAGCTGCGTTTTGTACAGTCCATATTTTAACACCTTGTTGACAGATGACGAGTATACTGGTTAATAATTTAAAGCGTTTATTATTATTATTATTGTTCAAATGTCGACTGGAATTTTTGAGTAGTAATCTTTGCTTTAGTTTATCTCTATATGTCTCTCATTAAATAAAGCGAAAATTACCGTTTTAAACATTTCGAATACACAATCGTATACAATTCGAATACATTTCGATAAACATTTCGAATAATAATAATAACATGCTAAATTAGCAACACTGCTGGTTAACTTTGTGTAAACTATAACCATATTGCATCACTCTGTATTAAAGTTCAGAAAGGAAGCTCATTTTTTCTCAAAGATAAATATTACATACGTTTACATTTCGAGTAAGATTTTTCTATAGTATTTATTAATATTTACCGTGCGATCATTATTTATATATCTTCACGCGTCATTTTATGAGTAAGGGGTGGCCCACACCCAGAGCAATCTCTCTTGAAAAAGGTGACACCTTCCTTTTTTTTTTTTTTTTTTTTTTTTTTTTTTTTTTATTACTTTTGCAAATATTTGTTACACTATAACTATAAATAACGTTAAACTATAGCCATTCGAAACACGCCTGTTGTCACTGCGTCACCCTATATCAAACAACAAAATGTAATATCTGCACTGTCTTCTAATATCAATAACGTATGATAGCGTTTCGCATGAGATTATTCCGTTTTACTATACTTATCGGGAAATCATTATTTTTCAAAAACATTTCCGGAGCAATCTATCTTGAAAACATGTCACCTTCCAAATTTGTTGTAGCGCGACAAATATCTGTTTGTTTTGTCCATATTTTAACTGTAACCGTAGTGGGTCACCCTGCATTAAAGTGCAGAAAGTGAGTTAGAATATTTTTTTTTTTCCTGCAATAAATATAACGTATACTTGCCTTTCGAATAAGATTATTCTCTAGTATTACTTATCGTGCCATCATTATTTATATATCTCCACATGTCACTTTATGAGTAATAACACTTCCAGAGCAATCTCTCTTGAAAAATGTGCCACCTCCCTTTTTTTTTTTTTTCCAGCAATGGAAATATCTGTTTGAAGAACGTTAAATTTTATGACCCCCTTATTCCTTCCTTCATCTTTACAACTGCCATACGATTTGTACAAGCGACACTATTTTCGTTGAAAAGATGCCAAACGTCGTTTCGCATCTCCTACTCATGCTTTAAAATCCGAAAATGCATTCATTCAACTTATTTAAAAGAGGGTTGGGCATTATTCAAATATGTATTTGTATAATATTGAAATTTGTCTGCCGGAATGCTGGTAATGATAATAATCAAAGATGTTGTACATAAAAAGGCACATATAATTTTTATTGGGATTTTTCCGCCATTTTGTGAAGAGGTTTTTTATTTTTATGCTTTGTATGTCTAAAAAATGTATTTTTTTTATTATTATTACAGATAATGCTATCATACACGAACTTTTAATTCGAAAACTTCCCATAAGGGTATACCGAAATATCAAATTAAGTACATTATATTATACTGTATACTGAAATGCTAAGGCTAATAATAATAATAATAATATGTAATACAATAATATGTAATAATAATAATAACAATAATAATAACAATAACTTATGTATACTACAAATATTTCAAAGTTCTGTTAGAGTCTCAACACTCTTTTAAGTATGTAGCTTTCGTGCATATCATTTATCATCTCGAAAATGCTGTTTTACATGTAATAAAACAATAATTTATCCATTTAAACTTTGGTATGATAAATGCTTTCTTTACTTTTCATATTTTTAAATGTTTAAAAAAATAATACTGATGTAAAAAATTATTAAGAATTAAAAGGTCTCAGAAAAATTCCTTAAATGAATATTTCTGGAGGGAACTTTTTTTTATGTTATCTTACTGTATATATGCTAAAGATGGCTAAAAAACGTAAATTATTCATATAATTGCTAATTTTATTATTTGTAAACTAAAAATGAAAAAGAAAATCGGTACATTTTCCTCAACTTTCGAAACTGCTTAAAAGATTACTCGGGTATGATTGTACTTTATATACACCGCAATAATAAAACTCATTTTTAAGCATTATTATTTAATATTGTTTAATTTTTTTTATATTTTTATTTTTTTTACCTATACGTATACATTTGTTTAAGTTCTTCAATACAAACGACACCAGAGGATGAATTCAATATTCGCCATTCAATGTGATTCAACCTTATCTTCCTAATATACCTCATCTGTTATGTTATCCATGCATGAAAAAGTGTATGTACAGGGTTTTTATATACTAGATATGACTTAAATGGTAAAAATAAGAAACCACCGAGAACTGTTTAAAAAAAAATGTGAAATTAAAAAGAGAACCATTTGTTTCTCTAATTGATTTCTGGTTTATTTCTTATCTTTTTATACTTAAATAAAGGCTTGCGATTACCTGACTTTGTTATCTTTATTTTAATTTTGTTTATTATTTCAAAGGATTTAGTGTATTCATTTATAAGACTACTGCAGCATATATGTATACTTCATAGCATTTTCTTTTTCTTTACGTTATTTTCTTTTTTAATTCGATCCTACAGTTTCGGTCACAATAACGTGCTTTCAAAGTCTGTCAAAAGTCATTCACACATTTTAAAATTCAATAAAGAAAATAATAAAGTAATTGGCATCGAAGAGTGTGGTTTGGACGAAAATGCTTCTCGAGAACGAAAGTTTTTTTTAAAGAAAGGTGAAAGAAATAGTTCCAAAAAATTCCCATAGATGGTGCACTGTAAAAAAAGCGGAAGAAAAAACTGCAAAAAAGGCTGTTAATATTTCACCTAGCAATCAAACACAGCTCTTTCGTTAATTTACAGTGATTACAGCTGTATAGATAGCGACATCTGTCGGCGTTGTTGTCAATATCTCAAACGAGGGGAATAAACACATTTAGGTCAGCGGCAGGTGAAGTGACGCTTCGATTCTACCAGAAATGGCCGCCATTAGGAGCGAGCCTAGAAAGTTGTAACAATTACACCTGATAATGGATTACAAACATATTTCAAAGAGTAAAAGTAAGTTTTATCTTTGTTTTCTTATATTATTGTTTTAATAATATCATATAAATTCTGTTATATATTTATACGATACTAATTTTGTTTTTAAACCACGTGTATATCACGGCAGGAACTTTCACGTCATTTGTCTAAAATAAATATTTTGTTTTAAATCGTAAAAATAGATGATTTTGCTTAGGGGATGTTGATTTAGTTATGTTGTTTTTTACTTTACCTCAGTATGTTCTTCTAGAACTTTGTTATTATTACGTATAATTTGAGTTTAAGTATCACAGGGAAACTTTATGCAAGCATTTTTTTTTTTTTTTTAAACAAGATCCCTGTTTTTAGCTATGCCTTATTACGCTATTATATATTTTTCAAAACTCCAGTTCATACATTCGCATTCGAATATACTTTCTAAATCCTATAAATATTTTACCAGCTACAGTTTTCGGTTCACTTTGGACAGTAATTTAAGTATTTTTATTTATTTAATATATTTAGCCGATATTTCGAACAGTGATTTATTTTCCATTTTCAAATAATTTATTATGAGTAATCTGGATGCACTATTTTATCAATTCCTAAAATATTCCTTGTTTGATTACTGTCGCAGCAGTAATTTGCAGCAACTCGTTTAATGTTTTTGTCCATTATCTATTTATTTTTTACGCTTAATTTTAAAGTTTTTATGTGAACAGATTTTTTTTTATTATTATTTTATTCTACGTTTCTTGAACTCATAAGTGTTTTTTTTTTTTTCTCCCCGTGTTCATTTTTCAATCAGACCTGATATTTATGGAATTAAATGTAAACTTATAAAATTATCTTAGCATAAAATAAGTTTTTTATCAATATAAAGTTTCCATATCAGCAAGTTGCGTACAATAAGGTCTTGTTATTAATTAAATATGAATGATAGTTTAAATATCAGAAAGTTTTGCATGTTCGTGTTGAGGGGTGGAGGAAATAATGGCTACATTGAATAAACAAAAATATTTAAATAGATACAAAAAATAACCCTAAATTTGTTGGAGGAAAAAATATATATATATATGCATGATTTAAATTAGTGGGTATTTTCAAATACAAACAAACGGTTAAACAAAGTCCTGTAAAGAAATACTGAATAATTAATTAAAAGCTAGATAAAGTAAAATCTTCTTTGTTATGATTTATTGAAAAAACATTTTATCTCTATAGGCAAATGACTAAAATTTTTGTGGGTGATATACTTGACCAAAAACCGAAATTTGTATCGTATATATGTATAACAGAATCTATTATATAATAATAATATTAAAATAATGATATAAGTAAACAAAAAGGTAATACTTAGTGCCCAAAGTCTTTGAAATATGTCTCAGGTTAAAATAAGAAAAAAAAAAACAATACACGGAGAGGGAGGGGGGGGGGGGGGTAAAATATCAACAACAAATACTATAAGTTTTACAGTCATTCTGTTAAAATTGCATTAAAATTAACAGCAAAAACGGCTGTAAAATTAACAAATCTGCTGTAAAATAAAAAAACTGAACTGCTGTAAAATTAACCGCAAAAAATGCTGTGAATTTACAAAAGTGCTGTTTATCCATGAAAAACAAAACTGCTGTAAATTCACAGCAAAATATGCTGGCACCTATATTGCCAGCATTTTTTGCTATAAAAATACTGTGATTTTTTTTACAGTGGGCTATGTCTTCAAATCGGCAGTCTCGATCAAAGACTCGAGTTAAACAGTTACAGACCATTTTTTGTGCAATGTTCAACCATGTTGCAACGCGTGCAATGAAACTGAGTACCATTTTATGTGATTTCTAGCTACAAAAGACGTGTTGAAATATTGTAGTAGATCACATAAAAATGTCTTTTTTGCAGCTTTGAAGGTCTACGGCCAATTGTTTTTTAATTAACAAAACATTCGACCATGAGGAAAATTTTTGTTCAAAATGGCATTTTCGTACGCTAATTACTTGAGTTTTTATTGAATTTCAAAATGTGTCAAGGTCTTTTCGCCTACCCTGTATAGAAGCGTAAAGTTCTATCTTTTGTCCTCCAAAAATCTAATATCAATCATTTCTTCCTCGGTTACGTTTTTGTAATTATGCAATGACAAAAATCTCAAATCATCGTTATGCGTCTGTTGTCAAATTGATGCGTGTTATCTGCCAAAATTTGTTTTTTGTTTTCATTTTTTAGGTTCTTCTTCGCATCAAAGTACCATGTCATTAATATTATTTTATTTATGCGTTATTATGATAATATTTTTTGGACATCGCCAGTATGTTAAAAAATATGCATTATTATTAATTAATATCTGTGGTTTTTTTTGGAAAAGACTCAAAAACATGAATGTTATCAGATCAGATAATTGAATTGAATGTGGTAAGCTGATAAGATAAGCTAAACACCTTATAATGTTTTGTTTTTCAATTATTTTTCGCGAACCTCATCTGCCGTATTCGTTTTTTCGAGCGCTGCATTTAGTTTCCTATGTTGGGGAAAAAAGCAGGGAAAAAATTCTATCGCATAATTTTATTTTCTGTTTCGTAAATATAATGAATTACGATTTATTTACTAGCAAGGTTGAAATTATTAGCATGTATTTAGTGTTAAAAAAA
This sequence comes from Maratus michaelseni, assembly GCA_963931845.1. Lineage (NCBI taxonomy): Eukaryota > Metazoa > Arthropoda > Arachnida > Araneae > Salticidae > Maratus > Maratus michaelseni. The sequence goes on from OZ007591.1 coordinate 211,257,417, forward strand.
AAAGCATATTTTTTCTTCAAATGCATCAGTTTTCGCCAATTTTTATATGATGTATAGCTAGAAAAGTAACGAATCATAATTTTTAACAGTTAATTTTGTAATGCATTCTTTTTTTTTTTTTAAAGATAGGATTAAATACAGTAAAACCTCTGAAAGCAAAAACTGTGTGTAACAGAATCCTGTTTTAAATAGAAAATTTCATGGTCCCAGTGAAAAGAGTATAATTAAAATAATAAAAGTCGGTGCACTTTCAAAGACGGAAACCTGCCTAAAATGGAATTTTTTCGGTTCCATTTCCTTCTTACATTAGTAGATTTTATTGTGAAGGCTAATAAAAGTTAATAGTCCAGTATTTTTATTTTATTTTATTAATTTTCTATCTGCCAATGGAGGAGAATTTTTACCATCCTTCAAATTGATGTTTTTTCATTCTTGAAATAAGTTTTCGCTGATAAGAATTTCAAACATTTTATCGTCTCAGAAACTCTCAGTTATATTTGGTACATTTTCAGGTGTACTATTTCAATGAAATTTTCTTTTCTCTTTTTTCGATTATCGGATATTTTTTAAATACGTTTCCATCAGTATTTGGCGATAAAACAATTGGAAACCTTTTTCACTTTTTTCCATTCCAAATTATTCTGATCCAAGAACAATTTGGATGGCATAAAGCGATTTTCAGTCAAATATCCTATATTCTTTCGTTTATAACATCAAAGTGCGAATTCTAAAAAAAATCGCATGTTTCCTCTTTTTGTTGTCCGCTTTTAGTCTTCCCTGTCTCTTCGATAAATAAATACGTTGGGGCAAAATCTTCAAATTTTTGTTACTAATATGTCTTATCAATGAGTGACTGAGCTTTTGTCTTCTTTTTCTTCCCGCTTTCAGATAGTCATTGTTATCATTGTATGATTATATGGTTATTTGATACCAATAATTTAATTTTTTCTCTCTATCCCTCTTTTGATGAGTATATTAAATACATTCATATCTTAGAAAATTGTTTTAATTGCAAAAGCATTGTACTTTCTCTTCTATGTTTATTTCAGAAGTGCCAATATAATTCTAAACAGAATCGCAAAATTAAATCATAAAAGAAATGAAGGAAAGAATGCTCTTAGCATCCCCCCCCCCCCCCAGCATGACAGTCAAATAACTAAACTGTTGCATTATGTACCTTTTCAGGTGGACTAATTCAATGAAACTTCTCTGTTCTCTTTTCAATTACTGCATATATATTTTTTTAATATGTTTCCTTCAATATCTACCAATAAAACAATCGGAAACCTTTTTTGTATTTTTTCCATTCCAAATGATTCTGATTCAAAAACAATTTGGATGGCATAAATTGGTTTTCAGTCAAATATCCTATATTCCTTCTTTTATAACAACAGCGTGCGCATTTATCAGAGTGTGAATTCCAAAAAATTTTCCCCCGTCCCCTCGATGAATATACATATACCATTCTGAACGTGGAGGGTGGGACAGAACCTTCAATTTTTTGCTACTAATCTGTCCTATCGATGAGTGACTGAGTTTGAAAACTTTCTCTTTTCGTCTGCCTTTTCTTCTCGCATCTCGATCTTCCGCATCCGCAACTTCTAGACTTCATTCATAACAGCAGCTGGCGTCCTAAAAGAAAAGGGGGGAAAAAATCTCCCAGTGCCATTATTATTTGTTGCTTTTGTTTTTTTTCTTCTTCTTCCTTATCCGTATTTTTCTCGCCTTGAGGAGAGGTGAAGCGGAGTCGGAAGGCGGCGACTGAGGTTCGAACAAATTTCGTTGTCGTAAGGTTAAATACGTGAACGTGTAGTGGAGTGTGTAAGAAACAAGGCCGGCCGATATTAACTTCAAATACCCTTGTAGAGTAACTTCGGAGGTAAAACGGAATGAGTCCACATGGATCTGTTTTTCATTGAATTTATAAATCAAATGACTGCCATTATATGCACATACATACACATATTTTCAATTAACTTTATATAAATCATCAAGAATCTAATAAATTTAGCTATTGGTTTTAGTAAGGTAACCTGCTGGTTGTAGTAACATAATGTAGATAATTCCTAATAACGAAATCCAAAATTAGATGGGGGAACAGTTTTTTTTTTTTTTTTTTTTTTTTTTTTTTAAATAAATCGGTGCTTTATTAAAAGAAAAAAAACCCTTTCAATTATTATTATTTTTTTTTTTATAATGTTTAAATATTTTCAGTCACCGGAAAAAATAATTATTTCTGAAATCCTAAAAATTAAAGATTTAAAATTTGAAAATTTAGATGGTAAGGTTGTAAAATCATATAACCCCTGTCAGCGTTTAGAAATTTATTATATAATCGAAAGCAAACTTTTAACTAATTGCCTCATATAGCTGCAATTTTTTTTTCCTCGGTGAAATTTAAAGTAAATTATTTATTTTATTTGTAATTAAAGTTCATATTAATGATAATCAGAAACTTGTGTCATGCTTTATAACAATAATTGAGGCATGGGAGACTGCAACAATAACAAACACACACACAGAAAAAAAAAAATATTACTAATACAAATATTAATAATAAAAAAAATAAAGTACAAACGAAAATGAAATCGATCAGAGAGAAAGTCTCTCTTTGATATTTTTCTCCATTTTTGGTTACTGAAATTAAAAGTAAAAGTAAAAAAATAAAAATAAATAAAATACAAAAACAAATTTACCATCCTTTTTATACAGTCGTTCCATTCCATTGTCAATTTGATATCCCATTCCGTTGATATTTAGAAATAAATGTCAAAATCTAGCATTTAAATAATGAGTCCCTTATAAACAAAAATTCTGCTCTTATATACTAGACAAAGACAAATAATATTAAGGCGGTATTCAAAAAAAATATTTTCCCACGCTCAACAACTCAAAATTTTGAGACACATTCCCAGACTCATTTTTAAAAGTAACAACAGGAAACTTGGCGGCGTGGTTTATAAAGACATTTATAAGGGCCCCATGTTTTTATTTTTCGTTCAATTAATTAGAAATTAATTTACATACAATTATTTAAAAAAGTACGATCATTTTTTTTTTTTTTTTTGTTTCAAGAGCTATCGCGTTGAGAAATTCGGTTCAAAATGTCCACTTTGACAGCATTTTTTGAAATATGTTCTGCCTTTATGAAAAAATCGAGACAGTGGGGACATTATAAAGTTTCTGAATAAGAGAACCTGCCAATTGGATGCATTTTAGAGCAAAAATGAATTTACAAATGTGTCTCAAAATAAGCAGTTTGGATTTGAATACACCCTTAAGGGGGGAAAAAAAGGGGGGGGGGTATTAATTCTATTATTAATATGAAAACGTAATCGCTCATTTATTAATAAGAGTATAAAACTATACTTCTTCACGGCCAAATAGTTATTTAACATATTGCTGAAGTAGCAAAAAATTAGTATAATGCATTTTTTTCGCTTCTAGATTTTCTAGTAACTTGTTTATTATTTTATTTTATGCCCCTTGGTTTTCCCTATATCTGCAATATTTCAAGAAGTTCTTTTTTCCTTTCTCTCTCTCTCTCTCTCTCTCTCTCTCTCTCTCTCTCTTTTTTGTGTGTGTTTGTGGTTGCATAATGTTGAAGGATAAAAGCATTTTCAATTAAATATGTTTCATAAATATAGAAAATTACTTTTACAGTATTTTTTAATAAGCATTAATAATCATTCATTTATCTTATATGCTAACATTTTTAAACTAAACTAATAATTTTTTTTTTTTTCCAAAAAATTTCAAAAGAAATATATTTTTTAATTGTAGAGAAAAGCATTTTTATGTATAAAAAGCATTTTTATAATAAATATTCTTTGTTAAACTAAAAAATTAAATTAAAAAATCACACTAAAATTATTGTGTGTATAATCAGCAAGAATCTATAAAGACTGAAATAAATAAATAATATTACAGCAGCTATTTGTAAAAATATTTTTAGGAGAAAAAAATCTTTGCAAATTACGAACCTTTAATTTAAATCTATAAATATCTCAAATTATCTGATTTTCTAATATTGAGTAATATTTTTCTATCAAACACAGTATTATAATTTGTTTATTTAGTAAGTTAATGATTATATATTTTATATATATATTTAAACAATCTAAAAGCTATTTTACAAATTTAAGAATAAAAAAAAAAAAAAAAAAAAAAAAAAAATAAAAAATTATCAACTTTTCCTTTTTGTGTATATTTCTCTAAATTTCAATAGAAATGTTTTTTCTAATTTATTAAAATTGGATAATTAGGCCTAATTTATTAAAATATTTACTACTAATTTTATTTTATACTATTAGATAATCAGATCTAATAATAAAAAAAAAAATACTTCTGTGTTTAAAAAAAAAAAAAAAAAAAAAAAAAAAAAAAAAAAAAGATGCAAGATATTAATGAATAAAAATAAGTTTAAAATATCAGGAAACTTCTACTCTTGAATACTTAAAATCCTGTATAATCATGTGACAGATTTTGCAGGATAATGTGGGAAGGGATACTATTGTTGAGAATCAAATATCTAAATAATCTTCTTAAACAACTCAAAATAAACATTGGAATTTTGGGCAATAATTTTCAAAGCAGACGGTGAAAACTTCCTCTTTTCCGTGTTAATATTGCATTGGAGGAAAAACCATTTTTACAGGCAAACTTGTCGTTTATTTATTCATCGCAATGATTTAGTCCTGTGCTTTATATTTCATAATACATTATATTTTTTGACGGGATCTTTTGCATTGTTCTATAATTTGATCATAGTTTTTTTTTATATATATATATAATTTATTCATTGTTAAACTTTTAATTCAAGTTATACATTTGTTCGTTTACAATCATACATTATTATAATCTAGAATTCCCTTTCAATGAATTGATCATTGACTTTGAATGAAAGACCTGTTTCTCCGCGTTAATACTGCATGAAAGGAAAACTATTTTTACAGGCACGCACATCTCTCATCTTTCTTCCAATGATTTTGTTTTGTGGTTACTATAAAGTTTTTTTTTTTTGTTTTTGACATTGTTGATTATAAAATCCTGTAATTTGGTTACAGTTATTTGCTTCTTAATAATTTAATTTATTATTTAAACTTTTAATTCAAGTGATATTTTGTTCGCTCGCAATCATACATCGTTAAAATGTAGAATTCCGTTTTTATGAATTGATCATTGACATTGAATGTAAGTTCTGTTTTTCTGCGTTAATACTACATGAAAGGAAAAACCATTTTTACAGGCATGGATATCTCCATCTTTCTTCCAATGATTTTGTTTTGCGGTTACTATAATGTTTTATGTTTTTTGACATGGTTGATTATAAAATCCTGTGATTTGGTTACAGTTATTTACTTCTTAATAATTTATTTATTATTTAAACTTTTAATTCAAGTTATATTTTTGTTCGCTCGCAATCATACATCGTTAAAATGTAGAATTCTGTTTTAATGAATTGATCATTGACATTGACTGAAAGCTCTGTTTTTCCCCGTTAATACTACATGAAAGGGAAAACCATTTTTACAGGCACGCATATCTCTCCATCTTTTTTCCAATGATTTTGTTTTGCGGTTACTATAATGTTTTATGTTTTTTGACATGGTTGATTATAAAATCCTGTAATTTGGTTACAATTATTTGCTTCTTACTAATTTATTTATTAGTTAAACTTTTAATTCAAGTGATATTTTGTTCGCTCGCAATCATACATTGTTAAAATGTAGAATTCCGTTTCAATGAATTTATCTTTGACATTGAATGAAAGCTCTGTTTTTCCGTGTTAATACTACATGAAAGGAAAAACCATTTTTACAGGCATGCATATATCTTCATCATTCTTCGAAAGATTTTGTTTTTCTATTATAATTTATCCTCACGGTTGGTTGTATAACCCTATAATTTGATTACAGTTATTTGTTTCTTGATAATTTATTCATTGTTTAATTTTTATTCAAGTAATAATTTTTTTCATTGTAATTATGTATTATTATATAATCTATAATCCGTGTATTATTTAAACTTTTAATTCAAGTTATATTTTTGTTCGCTCGCAATCATACATCGTTAAAATGTAGAATTCCGTTTTAATGAATTGATCATTGACTAAAAGCTCTGTTGTATAAATCATTCAGTTATGAAAACTTTGTTTTTCCGTGTTATGACTGCATGGATGAAACAAACACTTTTACAGTCAAACATAGCGATGGTCGTTTACGCGCGTCGGCGACCCCCGTGGGCGTCTGACGGCGCAGGATAGTTTTATATCTAAATTTGTAATTCAAGTTAATTCAATATACGTATATATATTTTTAATTTTTATTCTTTAATTTTAGATTATTTGATATATAATGAACATTCAGAGTGATTAGTTTTAGTGATTAGTGATCGTAGCATTAATGTTTGCAGCCCTTAAAATCAAACTTTATGTGTTAATCGTGCGATAAATATTTAAAAATATTTTTGATACTTAAATATATCAATAGACAAATAGCGCATAATGTAACGAAAACATTATAAACATGTTTTGTTAAAATTTCGTCAAAAATTAACCATTTTTTGACTGTTTATCATAGCAGACAGATATATTTTTGAATATATTTTAGGGGTAAATGTTTTTATATATACGTAAATTATCTATCTTTTTTAACCTATATTTATCGTAATTCAGTAATGGCAGGATTGTTGTATATAATCTATTTCATAAAACAAACTTCAGTATTTCTTACTAATTTGAGCAAAATGCGTAGGCATTTATTGCCATAAAATATTTCTACATTTCTTTCGTTAAGACTGTTCTCAAATACAAACTGCCTCTTTTCTGACATATTTTCAAATTCATTTTTGTTCTCAAACACATGGCATTGACAGGTTCTCTTATTCATAAACAATGTAATAGAACAGTATTTCCCATTTTTTGATAAAAGCAAGGGATCTTTCAGAAAATGCTGTCAAAGTTGACACTAAATTTTCGGCGCAGCAGTGCTGGGAAAGGAAAAAAACTGCCGTCCTAAAACAATAATCGCTTATAACTCAAGTTGTAATTCATTTATCGAAAAATGAAAAACTGTTCTATTACAAATCACTTGAATTATCATGCTTTTATGTGTAAAAATGAATCAGAAAATGTGTCAGAAAGTTTCGCGTCGTTGAGTGGAGAAAAATATTTTTTTGAGAACCGCCTTAAAATAAAATAAATAATTTCTGCTTGAGTTATAACAAGAAGGGAAGTTTGTATTTTTAATAAAATGATACATCAGTAGTATCCCCTATTTTAAAATTATTGGTTTATACATAAAACAAGTGAAAATAAAGAAAACAGCCCATCAATTTTAATATACCTTATCACTTTCCTTTATATATTTTTTCTTTCTTTATGTTCATCATTGTTTGAGCTGTCGTACCACTTTTTCTCTGAGCATCGGTGACAAACCTGTTGTCAATTTTCGCAAAACGCCAGGGCTTTGCTCTAGTTTTGTTATTCAAAGCGGTGATTGATTTTTGCGCTGCAAAAGTTTTCGCGGGAAACTTTTGCTCTCGTCTTTTCGTATTATTTCTCTTCTTTTTTTGTTTGCCTTTATTAATAGGTAACGGAGCGTATATAATTCTGCCTTAATTTTCTTACCGTGTGCAGCGGAAAAAGACCGATGGGTATATGGTTGTCGCCGATTTTTGATTTACGCTGTTTCAACTGAAGTGTGTCAAAGCAGAGTAGTTTAAAGTTCGATTTTTCTCTTGGGTTAATTTTTATTCCATATGTTACTTTCTCCAAAAATGTGAAAATAACGTGTGAAGCTTTTACGCTTTTTAAAAAATTAAGTTTAATCAGGTTTTCACAAAAATTTCATTGACTACGTAAACCTTGTTTTGTTTTTCTGTTCCTTTTTGTTTTTTCGTATAAATTTTTCTAGAATTTGCTCCTTTTTTTTCCTCCTTCATTTAGTAAGTTGTTAGCCTGTTGTGTAGAATTTTTAATTACGAGAAATGTATACCATGTTTTCTAAAACTCTGCTTTGACTTTTCCAAACTCGTATCGACGATTTATGCTTAAACATGCACAAAGATTGGAGATTTTTTTCTTCTTTGAGGTTTGAAGTTTATTTCCATATTTTACAAAACAATTTTCAGTAAAAAATAATAATAAGATAAATTTTTAATGAAATATGTTTAGATTGTTAAGAAGTGTTGTTGAACTTTTCCAAACTTGTGCTTTGTGTTTTACATGAAGATTGGAGAAAATTTTTTTTATTTTCTCCTTTGCGGAACTATTTTTGAACTACTGTCACTTCAAATTTATTTTCGCATTTTTAAGATAATTTTCTGGGAAAATAATGTGAAGTTAAATTTTTAGAGAGATTTGTAGATTTAAGACAGATTGCTGAGAAGTGATATTGAATTTCGTTTGATAATAAAAGTGGCTATGTAAACTGTTTTTTTTATTTTCCACTGCAAATTGCGAAGATAATAACATCAAATTCTGAAAGGCTACATTAAAAAAACTGTGAAAAAAAACGACTTTTAATGTTATTTTGCTGTAACAAAACTGTTCTTACAAATGTTCACTTTAATTCTTAAAACATAATTTATTATATTTACAGTTGACCTGGAGAACATGCCAGAAGATGCCGAGCCCGACCCCCACGTAGGCATGCGACCGTCCTTATCTCCTGCACCCTCTCCTGCCAAGGGACCCCTGTCCTCGTCCGAGGGTCCCATGGCAAACGGGGCACCCGAGGACCGTCCTCCCCGATTGAACGGGGCTCCAGAAGAGGAGAAGATTCAAGAGTACCTGCAACGAACCGACACAGCGGTCATTTTCCCCGAGCCAGTAGGTGGTAGCAGCCCTAAAAAGACAGAAGAGAAGGCGCCCCCAACGCCTGAACCTGCGCCTTTAATAGGTAAGCTCCTTTTCTTAGTGCATGAGTATTTTATGACTAATAGGGAATATTTTATGATAAAGTAATATACCGAAATATCCTCGAGAAAAGGAAAAATAATTAAAAAAAATTGTTTACCATTGTTTTATTAGAATTACAGAGAACCCGTAAAAAAATATCTTCGGTTCACTTAATTTCTCTCCCCTTGCTCGTCTCGGCTCAGTGTTACTTAAAAGGTAAAAATCATCTTCCAATGTATCAATAAGACTAGAGTTGTAATTTAAGAGAACGGGCATATAACGCTAATTACAGCCCTTCCTGTCAAATGTAGTCAAAAGTTTTATTAAATAAAAAAGTGAATTATTTACTGCATATATTTTTTTTAAATAATTTTTATGGCTCTAATTATGCTTATGTAGATATTATTCAACTATTTCATTATACCAGTTTAAATTACTCAACTAATAATTTTTCTAATTATGAACTTTCTGCCTGAAGTAAATTATACTAAACACTGCCAGTCCGTATATTAAACTCGTAATATACGGACTGTGCGTTTCGTGCAGTGCGTTCCGTGCAGAATGTTCTGTGCGTTTATTCAAAATCAAAATATGGATTTCAGGACTAACTTAAAATTGTGAAGTACCGCAACTTTTTTTTATTGAAGAATATACTACTTAGTTAAATATTAAAAAACTGTAATAAATTATTCCTTATACGAAACTTTAAAAAGAGTACAGGATAATTAAAGTATTGTATCAGGATGAAATAATTAAAAAGCAACATTATTAGCATATGCTTATGCAAAACCTACAATCCTTTCAATCAAAAAATTAACGTTTGCTTTGAATATAAAATACAAGGTTTTTTAATATAAAATACATTGACCTATAAATGGTACTTATGGTTAAAAATAAATTTTCTCTCATTTAGTTAATGATTCTTCATAATAAACACAACATCATTTCATTGATTGAGTCTACAAATTTATTAATGCATCTATCTGTCTTGAATAAAATGATCCACGCTGATTGACTCAATGCTGCATCTTCATATCGGTTAGCAAAATTAAACATAATTATTCTTCAATCAATTGTTGTAGATTTTTACTTCTGATATTCGAAATTATATCAAATAACATAACTGTTTAATGTCCGGAATCGAATGATGTATGCATACCGCAGCCATGAATATGTATCTTTTACTCCTATCTTTAATGTTCATTTTTCCCCCTCTTTTTTGATTGTCTCTTTACTTTCTTTTTAAATGTGGATTTATTAATTCATTTAGGCATAAGGAAATTGTCATTTGGATGCACTTTTTTTCTTTCCATTTTTTTTATTATTATTATTGACTATTTGCGGTCAGCATAAATGAACTGAACAACAATAATGAAAAAAAAAAAAAGTACTTCATCTTCTTCCTCTATTAATCTCATTAATTCCAGTAGAAAAATGGAAGCATTTAGAAAAACAACGTCGGAAAATCTGTGTAATCCCCTAGGAATACTTTTTAATGACTCATTTGGTGTGGGAAATGAGAAAAAATTAAAAGGAATAACAATCTCGGAACGGACCTCTGTAGTAATTACATTTGCATAATTGATTTTAATATCCTCTCTCGATTGAAAAATATGTTACACAATTAAATGGCATTTATTCATTATTATGAGAAACGCTGCGATGGTTTTTGGTTTATTAATTTCGTTGTCGTTCTTCAGATTGTCATTTTACCTTTGCAGTTTGAAAAAGATCATTAAATGTCGCCATCAAGATTAAACAGTAATGAATTTTTTTCCTGAAGATCCCATTTATGACACAGTTTATCTTTAACATGGTAAGTTTAATTAATAAAATAGCAGGGGTTTGGTTGTGCTATACTCCGTGCTCAGCACGCATGCGTTGGTAATTTATTAATGGAACGATAGAGAAATTATTTGTCTCAACTTCAGACCCCCTACTCTTTTGATTGTTTTGGATGAGCTTCATTTTTGATTTCCATAGGTTTTTCTGTAATTACAGATGTTTGTCTTTGCGTCCTTTTTGTGATTAAATTAATAAATGCTTGTGAAAAAAAAAATTGCTACATATATATCCTGCCAGGATTTAAGTTGAGTTGTCTCTTAATGGATGTTTTAGTGTAATCCAATTTTAGTATAAACAAGAAATATTATCCATATAAAAATTTAACCACATATGGAAAAATTAACAACGCTCACCAGAATAAATAATTACAATATTAATATAATAATAATAATAATAATAATATTAATAAAACAATGAACGATTAGCTCTGGTGTATGGTTTCTTTGATTACAGATGTTTGTTTTTCTACTTCTTTCGATAAAATTAATACTTAAATGCTAAAAAAATATTTACAGATATCCTGCCAAGATTTTTATTGAACTGTCTCTTAATTCAAGCTTCAGTATAATCTAATTGTAGTATGAACAAGAAAAATCATTAAAAAATGTCTTTATTATGAATTTACCAATATCTAAAAGTATTATGCAATATTTGGCTATATAAATAGTGTTACTTCAATAACGGATTTTGTAGCAAACAAAATTACATTTTTTTCCCTTATAGTTCAACCAAGATAAATTTCGAAACTTTTCCAGAACTCCAACATCTATTAGATGTTGAATGCAAATTTACAATAATTCTGACACACATATATTAAATGAATAATCGACAATATACCTTATACCCAATTTTAATCCCTTTTCTAGCTGAAGATTGTTCAGAATCTTTTGCAGCCCTGAGATGTTTAATTGCTAGTTTTATTTGACTTTCAAAATTTAGATTAATTTATTTATGTTTTCGTAAAAGAAAAACTCAGGTTTCTCTGTATAACACCGTTGTCCCTTGAAATGCAAAATCCAAACAAAGCTATCCAATAAATCTTCTCGTCGCTGTTATATGTACGGTACCTAGCATTTCCCGTTTCTAGAAAACTAATTGCATTCTTCATAAACCACTCTTAAACTCCACGCATGCACTTATATCATCGCCACCAAAACCAAATATTTTTTTTTTCTCTCTCTCTCGCTCTTTCTATCCCTTCTACGTTCATGCCTTTATTGCCCCATCTTTTCCAAAATGAAAATTATTGAGCCACCAAACTTCCCGGGCATTCGAGAAAACAATACAAAAGTGAGGAAAAGTGATAAAATATCTGCCTTCGGCCCGCCCGTTCTACTGTTTCTGGAATGTACGAATCCAAGTTAATTAGGGTATAGTTTAATTTAAACGAGAAATACCTTGCACTGCACATTAAAACGCAATGTTGGGGGAGAAGGGGGAGGTACACAATGGGGGATGATGGCGGGAAAAGTAGCGCGCGTTATTCCGTTGTATTGGTTGCACGAGGTATGCGGAGGAATACCTGAACGCCATACCTATCTTCAACATCTCTATTCATTCATTTAGCGCTTTTCCGTTCCAATCCCCCTTTTCGAACGAAAAGTAGAAGGAGATTGAGGGTGTGGGAGAGGGGGTTTGGGGAGAAGATTCGCATATGCCGTTATTCCACCTTGCGGGTGTGGAGAAAAATGCACTAAAAATATTTTTCGAGGGCTTGGATTTGAATCTGCATTTGCGGGAACTAAATTAGATTTTCGTTTTTGGTTTGGCTACGCACAGTCGTTAAAATGGCTGTAATTGAGGCTTAATTATAATTTGTGCAAGTGTTCTGGAGTGGATGGGGTCCGTACGGCAATATTTTTCTGTTATGCGTGTGTGTTCTGCAGGGGTCGTGCGGTTTAGTTTCGCGCGTAATTCGCATTTAGAAGAACATGCTTAAGTTGGTTTAAGGACCCGGGCGAATTTCATTAGCTGGAAAGTGGCTCAATCAACAACGTTACGTCATTAGATTTGTGTAAATGAATTTTTACGTGTGTATCAAATGAGAGTATTTGGCGCAGGGCGGCTTAACTCTACAAGGAGGATATGCCAGCGTTACTGAGATATGCAGCTCCCCTTTTATTTGTGGTTTATCTGTACTTTGCAGCCGAACTAATAAAAAATATACTATGTGCCTTTGAGTACATTTCTATCACTTAGCATATTTTTACAAAATGTCGCTCGTTAATTAAATGCGAAAAAAGTATCCTGGATGTTTGAGCGTATTTTAATCTACTTTGTAATTTTTACTGAATACAAATTACTCTATCGAAATTTTAAAATTTTTACTGAATTGGGAGCTGTGTGTGTATTCTGATTACCTCTAATTTTAACATTTGCAGAACAGAGCATGATATTAATGAGAGAATGATTTCTTTTCTTTATCATTTCAGTATCTGAATTTATGTTTTTATGGACGTTGTCGGAAAGTTCGAATAGTAACATTGCTCTCTATTCATGTGGAGCACAAAATAAACATAATTTCCTTCATAATATGCTTTAATAGCAATCATACTTCAATGAATATGAAATGTTTTTAGAAATAATTTGGATATGCACTAATTATATTTCTTATTTTGATTGAGTGGCAGACTAATTCATCTGAAAATCTAGTTGCAATATAACATTCTCTACATTCTATATATACTTCATGTTTAATGAATAAACAGGATAAAAACTAACATCAAATCTTTTATTGCTGGTTGCTACTTGCCAATATTAATTGTTGATGTGGTTTTATTACTTGGAATTTTGAAAAGTTTTAAAGCATTTAATTTAAGGCTATTAAAATGCTTTCATGTGGCTCAACCTTTTCCGTTTTAGAAACCAAGTTTAGTACAGTTTATTACTACCATACTTCATGTGAAGCTTTAACTGAAGATTTTTTTTTCTAGAGCTGTCAGTAATTATTAATTTTTATCTAATTATGTCATATGGATAAATGTCCTCTTATATGTAATAAAATTATGTATAAATATATCATCTAATTTGTTGTTCAATATCCATGTCGAAATAAAATTTTGACCTCCAATTCAAATTTTTCCATCAACAATTTTGTATCACACTGATGAAATAATTACATATGTTTATGCTAAAAGTGATTAAATTGATTATATTTGTATTTATTGTAACGATAAGTGTGTGTGTGTGTGTTGACGGGGGGGGGGGGGGGGTATATTTTTATCACGCTTATGTCATAGTAAATTACCTTTCTTTCTTTTGAATGTGAATATTTTTTATAAGCGATTTTATCATATTTTCTTGACACACATACCAAAAGTCAAGGGAATAGTAAAATAAAAATAAAATGTTTGTTGCTTTGGTACTAAAGTTAATTTTGTTAACTCATGGGGGTTTCTGAAAAAAATTTCTTTCTTTAACATAAAACTAATTTAGTATGTATTTTATAAGCTATCGTGAAATTTCTTGATCTTTTTTAAACAGCTCTTTAAAAAATTACGGTAAGAATTTTAATAATTGGTATAGCACTTGATATTCTCTGATAAAATTTCCTGATATAGCAAAAGTATGTAATTAAATGTAAACTGTTGTAGTTCCTCACAATTGCGAAAACCTTTCCCATATTTTTAGAAATCCCTTGGCGAAGAACCATTCAGAAACCTGGGAAAACAACAGGTTTCTGTAACTTACAAAAACGTTTTTAGAGAAAATTTGCTGCCTATAAATTTCGCAAAAGATGTTTCTGTTAATTTCGGAAATCTAAAAAATGCTCCAGCATCTTCCTTGTTCCCCTGTATCAAGGTGGAAAATGGGGAGCAATTGCTTTTTTGATCTTTCTGATTGATTCTTCTCTTAAAGGTTTCTGATGATAGGGGAAGATTTTCAGACTCGTGGGTAACTAAGTGGGGGTTACCTAAACTCTGGAAGGAATTCGTAAGGATTTTTTTTTTTTCTGTATATCACGAAAAGTTTTTGTATTTTTGTAAACAGTGTAGAAGGCCTTCTTCAATGTTGTTATTATATTATCACAGACTTAAATTCAAAATGTTAAAGAAAATGTTCATTTTCACTTATTTCCATAAAATTCAACTTTTTTTTACATAGAAAAATAATGCCAGTACCTTTTGACTCTTTCAAATCTTTATGCACTGTATTTTATGCTCTATTATCATCTGTCCCGTTATGCATGGCCGATTTCCAATGCCAGATTCCACCCTTTCGTATTCTGAAACCTATATTCTTTTCGATGCGTCTTCTGGCGTGTTTAGAAGTTGGCTGAGTAATTGTCTGCACCCCCTTAAACCCCGCCCTTTTATCATTGAAATCTCTGCAACTTCTACCGATTCGCGTTTCCTGCTTCCTCCTTCCGGAAAGCAGGAGTCAACGAGGCAGGTTCCTCCTGCTCAATACCTCCTGCTCGTGACTCACGCTTCCGTAACATACACAAAAACTTTTGTGCTTCCTCCTACGGCCCGGTCACGTCTGGATGCCCCGAAAAACTTCCGTTGGTGAGTCAGGGATGGAGAAATGCTCCAGCATCCTCCTTGCCTCTCCGTATCCGGACGGAGGATGGGGAGCAACTCACGGAAATCATTTTTAGAATTTCTTTGGTTTTAAATGACGCAATGTTTAGAAGCTGTTTGTAGCCATCTTGCTCTGATGACCTCTCGTGAACAAGCACAATTAACCCATCACTTGTTACCAAAATGTGATATCTCTTAGATAATATGAACGAATTGTGGTATTGTAGTAGAGTTTTCAATAGAAAATATAGAGTATAGAGAGATAGAGAGGTATTTGAGACAGAGGTGAAAATACATCCAAATCATCATCATCTAATCAAATGTTACACCTGTTTTTTATTATAATTATTTATTTAGTTTAAAGAACTATTTAGTGCGTTATACTTTCTTGTGATTTGTGCTGATACATTTTCTTGAATATAATCTTAGTTTTAAATATAACTGTAGGCGTAGGGTATAATATAATAAATAAATAAAAAAGAAGCTATTTTGAAAGAAAATATATTAAGTTAATTTTCTTCCGAAATATATTTTGTATAAAACTTATCATCTTTAAAATAGGTATTCATTTATTAATGTCTGTATATTTAATATTTATTCTTCATATTACCAATTTTACACTCAGACATTATCTATAAAAACATGGTTAAAAGTTCCATTAAAACAGTCCTTCATTATTAAAAATGTTAAAAAGCTTCATATAAAACAGTCACCATAACATAAAAACGCTTTCACTCCGGCTGAGCATCATCAGTTCTAACTCTCAAGCATCCGACTCTTCGCTATATATCTGACTGGGGGTTGAAGAATTCCCTTTACTCCCATTCGATTCCCCCTTTTTTCCTTCTTCTTCCAACATCTTTTTCCAGCGGCAATCTAGCATTGCGTGTACCATGTTATTGGAAACGTCTACTTTATAGTGTATCATCTTTATCTATATTCCAGCATATTCTTTGCCTTTCTGTGCCCTATTTTAGGATGGGCAGCAATTCACAAAATCATTTTCAGTATGTTTAAATAATCCAATGTTTAGAAATTGTTTGTATAGCCTTCTTGCTCTGGTGACTTCTCATGAACAAGTGTACTTAATTCGTATGTTGTTTCCTAAATACTATATCTCTTAGATAACATGAATAAATTGAGATATTGTGATACAATTTCAAAAGATCAAATACACCGAATTATCTTTTTAATTACTTTCTGAATTAGATTTATTCGAATTTTCTGTTATTTCGATCTAGTCACAAAGTTTCGAAAACCTTGCATTAGAAGTCATCCTAAAACTAGATAGAGTTAGATATAGCTATAGATTTGTAAATATTCTTTTATTTCATTTTATTTTTTTACTCGCAAAAACAACAAAATTTCATCAGTAACAGATAAGAAAGGAAGTATAATCCTAATAAAAGTATTGCATGATCAATAAGATATTATTCCAAAATAAGTTCCTGGAGGTACAGTTTTATAATTTTCTCCTCAGTTTAAAATGTTTTTTTAATGTCTAATACTAGTCTGTGTGTTACTGATGATAAGGTTTTAAAAATATATTGTTAGATTTTAAATTTTAGTAATATTTTCTACACTATAGTAACAATAGAAATATATCAGCTTATTTTCTTCAGAAATACATTATTTTATGAAAATCACCATATTTATCTCCATTTTAGCATCCTCCTTGTCTCTTCGTATCAGAATGTGTGTGTGTGTGTATGGGGGGGGGGGGCGTTGCAACTCACAGAGTTCATTTTTAAAGGTTTTTTGGCTTTAAATAACGCATTGTTTAAAATTGTTTGTTTTTTTATCTTGTTTTTATGACATCTAAAAGCCACAGCCTTTTTACTTTCATTATCTTGTTTTGGTTCGATTTTGTTTAAAAAGTTTTTTTCTTGTTTTTCACTTGTTAATTAATGTTATATATATATATATATATATATATATATATATATATTAAATATATATATTAAAACTTTTGTTAATAATAACCATTAAATCACACACACACATATATATATAAATAATGAAACTTTTGTAAATAATAACCATTAAACCACATAAATAATCGACAATAGATAAACCGATTATTACAATACAATACATAAATATACCCAAAAATTTAAGATTCTCAAAATTAAAATAAGTGGGAAAAATACTTAAAGATTGTTATTTATTTCCCCACTTCTGTATGATGAATTCTATGCTATCTTATAATGATTTTATATGTGTGTGTGTTTTAAAAATAAATATTGCAGCTTAATGAATTTTGATAGTTGCCACTGCACTTTAAATATTATTAATTATTTAATATTATAAATTATAATTCCGATTAGGTTCATTTTCCTCAAAAATGTTATTTTATGAAAACATATCAGTTTATCCATGAAACGTTGAGCAGCTTTCTTTCATAGAATACTTTGTATATAGTAAATTTTTTGTAGATATTAAAAGAGGTAAAATTAAATTCTAATTTAATGTTGCAATAAATGTTTTTCCGAAAATTAAAATATAGTTAACTTTTTTAAAGCAGACTCTGTGTAAGACGAAAATGTGTCTTATGCGGAAATACTTTCATGTCCTAGCGAATCCATAGAAAAACAGTAAACTCTCTCTAAGGCGGAATACTTCATCGACGAAAAATTTTCTCGGTCCCAATCTATTTCTGCCTATACATATTTTATTGTATTTTTATACTAATACAGTGGAACCAGAATTATTTCTTTGTTATTAATATATATATATATATATATATATATATATATATATATATATATATATATATATATATATATATATAATCATTGAACATGTTATAAGTAGTGTCACAACTGGTTTTCTATTTCTTGCATCAATAGGGGTTACTAAACTTTCAACATGCAATATTTTAATATGGTGATTTAAAAAAAAAATCGAATGTTTAATAGCGAAACTCTAAAATCCTTCTTGATTTATCGTTGAATATTACACTATAAATTAGAATATCCGTTTCTAATCTACCAGAAACGAAATTTTTCTTCGTCTACGCTTTATATATCAAATTTTTCCACCTAAAATATCCGCTTTTCAGTTTAAAAAATGAGGAATCTTCTTTCTTTTTATACTCCGGTAGTTCTAAGATCAAAAGCAGCGTTTTCCGGCCACAAGTTTACGGCTCGTGCCTGATCCCATGTCCCCTGTATCCCGGGGCCAATGGCTTACGTTACATTGAACTGATGACTTAATCCAAGGAACGATAATAACAGAGATGGGGAACCCGCAACGCTACGAATGAGTTGCACTGATTCTGGTGAAGGGGGCTAGCAGCAAAACTCTGTAAGTTTTGGAAGTGTTTTCTGATCATAACCATATGTTTGAACTATCCGTTTATAAATTCATTGAAAACCCCTTGCAATGATATTAATACTTAAAAAGGAAGACGGGGAAGAGAGAGAGATGGGAAAAAAAATTTTGAAAAAAAAAAAAAAAAAAAAACATATAATAAGAAAATTGCTTTGCTGGAAGGTTTTATTTACAAGCAAAAATGGCTAAAATTAACAAACATTTTTTTAAATTTTCAATTTAAAATGTATACTTTCCGTCCCCACCAGTGCGTCAACAAAATCTGCAGATCAATTTGATTTTCATCATTTCAAATTGCCTTCAATTTACAATCTTTTGGTGTTTTTTCTGGCATTTTAATCAGTATTTTTTTTCATGATCTGATACTTGGAATCATTTTCCATGATCAGGATCACCTTTCTGTCCTGTAGAGTCACTTCCAAAATGCACCTTTAAAAATATATATAAAAAAGAAAAACACTTACCTCTTTTTTAAATATTTTACATAGATAAACAAAAGCAGTGAGTTGAAGGAATTCGAAATACTCAACTCTTAACTTTTATTTTTATTTCTATTACAATAATAATTATTATTATTACTATTATTAGTAGTACTACTTTAAGAGAAAACTAGAAAATGAGTTTTGAAAAATAAAATACTATTCTTATAAATTGCAAAAAAAGCTCTGAAAGAGGTTGTGCATATTTTTCCAATATTTTTTATCATGAATGTGAATTGATACTCATGATTTTGAAATCTTTTAAAAATACTTTTTTATCACATAGAAATTTTATTCAGAACTGTTCCCTTCTAAATCAGAGGAATATTTTATGTTTTTATACTGAGATAATTCTGCATTTATATATATTAATAGTTTTCCAATTTTTGCTTTTCCAATACAGTGTCCATTCCATTGCTTTTTATAATGTCTTATCCTTTGTTTTTCACATGTGTTTTAATTTTTAAATAAAAAAATATATTAAACAAAATCATACCTCTTTATTACAAAACAATGAACATTCAGCAGGATGTTTTAATTAATGATAAACATTAAATCAGCAAATCACATATAAGGATTTTTTTTTTTTCTGGATTTAAGAACAGTAAATCTCGATCCTATTTTTGATTGTACAGTTCCAGGAAAATGTAACAAGTACATAATTCAAGCAGTTAATTTCTGCTAATTTTAATATAATGTTCAATAGAAATATTACCGAAGCGTAAAATAAATAGGTTAATAAACTGTTCCAAACCTATAAAACACATTCTTTCCCACATAATCCGCCCCCCGAATAGAGAAATTTCTTTTTCCGATGGAGCGACAGTTCAGGACAAAATTCGGTAAAAACACAGAAACCTCCGCAAAAGCGAGATTGACTGCCAGGATCAAAATCCCGGACTTTTCGAAATCGGGAATCCACCGGTCGTTTGGCTCCAGCTTTGTAGTAACGGTGATGTACAGTTACGACTGTGTCTCCGGCGAATAACTCGCCCGTAATTACTGATGAGAGGATTAAGGCACCGTAGGTTAAATGTCAGGATCCCCCAATGGTAATCGAAGGTTAACTGCTTCTCGGCGACTTTTTGGCGATCTTCGAGCGTGAAGCCATCGGGAAATGCAAGGATTTATGGCCGCGGAGTGGTCGCAGCCGGAATGTGTTTGTTAGCATTGAATCAATACGTGGAGTAAATCGCGCGTGAGTGAGAGGGCTTTGTTTAGAATTACGTGAGTGTACTTTAGGACGAAATAGGCTCAGTTCTTTTAATTATAAAAAGAACAGTAAATGACTAAGACCTTTTTTAGTGTACTGACATAATAAAACAAATAAAATGCATAGAAATATATCGATGAAATAAAATACATTGTAACATGTTTTCCATTGTCACACATACGGAAATGAAAACAAATATTTCGCAAAATAACCAACATTGATCATATTTAAAAGGTTAAAAACTCCACTTCAGTGCAAAATTCACCTTGAATAAATATTTTAAAAAAAATTATCAAAAAAGAAGTACAATTCACAAGTGTACTTATTGCTTAAAATTCTTTATTTGTTATTTAAGCAATGAGTACAGTTTTGAATGTACTTCTTTTTTAAGAATTTTAGTAATATTTGCTCCTAATATTCCAGCAATAGTGTATTCATAGAAGTACTTCTATTAAAATGGCAATAATTGTTGAACATTTGCTTTACATTGTAAATATCGGCAATGAAAAGGAGAAAAATTTCTTGTCAATATTGGTGCAATATTTTCCAAATGTAAATATTACCTCAATATTAACAAATGTATGGCCAATACAAACAATGTTAGCCCAATATTCTTTTTCTTACTAAGGGTAAACAATCGCAATATTTATGCTTCGTCAATGTTTTAATTTTAGGTTTTAATGATAGGATGAAAAAGCAAAAATTGGAAAACTATGAATATCTTATAGAATCTTCAGAAGGGCTTTATAAGAATATTCATAGTGAATATATGTTATTATATATATATATATATATATATATATATATATATTTCCATTTGAATAAATAATACTTCATATATTAGGACTATATATTATAATTTGTAATTTGACACTGCTATATGGTATAGTAATTTCATTGTATATGGTCAGTTTCAGTTTTAATGGTTAATTTTTAGAATAAGTTTATATATATATATATATATATATATATATATATATATATATATATATAGATAGATATCTGTGTGTGTGTGTGTGTGTGTGTGTGTGTGTGTGTGTATAATTTATTTACAAATGTAAAGGCACAAAGATTGTTTTAAAGTGATAAAAAATATATGATGTGTATATTTATTTTCAACTTTATTATGATGAGATACCTACACTCATCAGCGTACGACATGCGCAAGCTTGCGTTAAACTAATGGAAGCATTCTCTTAAAATTTCTCGTTTGCATTGCATTTAAATGATTCTTTTTGCATAACATACCTGAAGTCGAAGGAAAACTTGATAGTTTTGTATTTTTCGATTTCTGTTACTTATTTCATTATGAGCGGATGATACTCGCCGGTTCCGAAATTGAGGGTGTACTCAGAATTAAACTTAAAAATGAAAAAAAAAAAGTACAAAATTATTACGTTATACTTTGACCTGAGATATCCTATGCAAAGAGAATCAATAACAAATATTGAAAACGAGAAATTTACAGATAACACTTACATTGGTCTGATAGTACACAAATATTGTATTATGACGAGAATAGGGTTTTAATTCATTAAACAACATAGCATCTCTCTGTATGTGACTTTCGTTAAAAAATATAGTTAGCTTTAAAAAATATAAGAAACAATTTTATTGTTATTTAAATATATTAAGATATGTGAGATAAATAAGAAATACATTAAGATGATTATATTAAGATATGTCTTATATTTCGAGCACGTTATATATTTTGTTCGTCAAAATACTAATCCCGATGCCGAAGACTCACCCATTTCTTCTCTTTAACTTCTTCTCCATGATTTTCCCTTTTAACTTATGCGCCTCCATACCTCTGCCACTCATTACATGGAAACTCTTTGACGACGAAAGAGGATGGGGAAGGGGAAGAAACGGAATGATGAGGAAAAGTATAAAATGGGCAGTAAGGGAAGAAACAAACAGGAATAAAAATACACATTCCCCCCAAAAAAACGAAGGGGGAAAAAACTAAAGGCATTTTATCCGGGAGCAACAGAATACCGGATTAACATCATCCATCAGCTGAACATCCCTATCATCATCACCATCTCTGCTCCAGGATTCAGTCCCGGACAAATGACATCCTGTCACTGATTACCGCCATTCATAGGACTTCTCTTCCCCCTTTCAGGAAGCCTGCGTAACGGCCAAACAATGGGTAACTATAAATTTCCCTCCTTCAAATCCGACAGCGCGGCCTTTGAAAGTGGCCCTCGCTCGGGGCATTACGTAAGCAACGGACAAGACATAAGTTGCCCCCTCCCCTTTCTCAAAGCAAGTGGGCATAACTCGGGTCTTGTGGTTTCACGTATTATTATTTCGATTTTTGATGTGTTTATTGTTCCGAGCCTCTTAGGTTGTCTTTGATTTCTTTGATATGAGTGTCATCCTCTGAGTTTTTTTGAGTGTGTGATTGTGTATGTCTGATGAGATTTTGTTTGGACACCAGAGGAAAGGAAATGTTGTTCATTAATGCATATTAAATAAACTCAATGGAATGTAAGGGATGATGTATGCTTTCATCTCTTTTGAGGATCATACCGTTTCGCAATGATTTTAATGGGTATGGGGGAAAAAATGTTTCTTTAAATGACCTAAGAGTCTATTTGTCAAGATTCTTGAAATGTATGTAATAGAAATTAAATACTAATATTTTTCGACTGTGTTTTCGTTTCATTTGTGCCTGCTGAATTTCATTTAAATATTCAGAAGATTTTTTTTTCTTCCTCTTAAG
Organism: Maratus michaelseni; assembly: GCA_963931845.1. Taxonomy (NCBI): domain Eukaryota; kingdom Metazoa; phylum Arthropoda; class Arachnida; order Araneae; family Salticidae; genus Maratus; species Maratus michaelseni. The sequence goes on from OZ007591.1 coordinate 211,280,446, forward strand.
ATCAGTGGAGAAGTTTTCTTTTAAAGAATATTATTTGTATTTGGAAGGTGCATATATGCTTCATAAATCAAACAATGCCTCTTTAGTGTAATCATTTTTTTAAACTTAATATATATATATATATATATATATATATATATTCTTCAAAAATACAGATTTGCCAACGCAGTTGCAAAATGATTGTTATTATCCCTAATTATTGCATCAATATATTTATGTCAATAAATTTATTTATTTACTAGCATGCTACGCCCGCTGCGCTGGGCCACTTTTCTAAATGTACCTTAATTCAAACGAAATGGCTTTGTATTTTAAAGGAATGTGGATCTTCACATACAGATGCTACCTTAGTAAATATTTTCAAATGAACCTTGAATCAAACGAATTATATCAATGGATTTGAGCGTGTATTTTAAAGCAATAGGGACGTTCACCTGGATTTTCGTTCAATATTGCTGTAAACGATGTGAACGACAATGCGTTATATTATATCATACATTGGACAAAATTTGGGCTAAAAGAAGCAACTCATTCAGTTGATCATTTATAGTAGAGTTTGGTAGGGAAATGAGGCCATTATGAGATTATGACAACAGGAACTAACGTTCTCTACTAAAAGAGAAAGAATTACAATGATTTCATAGATTGGCCATTGAACTTAAATAATGTTCAGGTGATTCATTTTCGTCTGTAAGTTCTTGAACTCCGTCCCTCTTTCTTGTCTCCATGTGAGATTCTGGTTAACGTAAGTACAATCTCACTCTATGTTACGTTATATTTCGCAATATACGTCCTCTTCTGGCAAGTCTACTACGGTTTTTCATCTTTCGATTCCAGCAGAGTAAATACAGTGAAAATTGTAATAAATTGTTTACACATAAAGAACAGTGTTTAACTTTCATATTTAAAAAATGGTGAAACATAAAAAGTGAATTTTTAAAGCTGAATATGAATAAAATTAAAATGACGCCATTTTCACTGTCTTTCCATTTTTTTGACCAGTTGCATTCGTGTAACTGTTAATCTGAAAAACCCTCAATGATTAACTCTGGTCGAAGAATAAACCTCTAGTTTGTATCCAATAAAATCTTCCTAATCTTTCATAATCTTGCCGATATCCAAGTTTGACGTCAAACATTAGAAGTGCTTGAAACGATATGGTTACTAATGTACCAGAGTTAGTTACAAAACGAAGTTATTTACGCGCCAAGCTAGGTTCCATTAAATAATGTCAAATTACTGTTAATTCAATTATAGATCTTTCATTAACAAAATTCCATACCTTAAATAAAACTGACAATGATAAAGTTAGTTATGCAGAATGTTTAGTAATATTATTTTTGGTGAATACTTAAACCGAAGATTTTTTTGCATTTCTCTAAAGAACATAATAACACGCAGAAATAAATTCATTTCTCACTATGTTTAGCTGCTAGGGCTGTGTGTACGTCGAAAAGGCTTTATAATGATCAAAAAATTATCTAATCAGAATTTCAGGTACTCGTTTTTTCTTATCCAGCCTTAAAAGATAAAAATCGACAATTATTATTTATTCCATTCGCCACCATTGACATTACAAAGTTTTTCCGAACATTGAAAGCGCCAAAACAGTGGCTGAGATGTTCTGCTCTCAAAGCTGGCATACGGGAAGTGCTGGGTTCAAACCCCTGTCGCGCTCGTTGACCTAATCGTTCGGAGTTTTCCGTGGTTTTCTTCGAACCTTGCCGTAAATACGGGTTAGGATCCCTTAGAAAGATCCCCACGGAGGGCACTCTCCGCAGGGTCTATATCACTCGTGTAGATAATCGGCCGTCATAAAATCAACCAACCGTACATTGGAAGCATTGCTTTTTAGGTAAAACTTTGCTTCATAATGAAAAAAAACCCATAAATTTAGCAATCGGTAATTTCAAAAGTCGTCTAATCTTCTGTAATCTGAATCGTCGTCCAGAGTAACCTTCAAACATAAACAAAACATCCAACAATATAGTAAAAATGCCAACTGGCAGGTGACCGAAATACGTACAATTAGTCCAATGTCTTTTAAAAACCTTCCTGAAAGAAGGGAAGATATGCAGAAAAAACTAAAAAGGGTACTTCTCTATTATCCCGTCGACCACTTTTCATAACAAAAAGCTATCGCCAAACTGTAACGCCAAATAAACGGGAGAGAGTTGCCATCGGAATATCAAAATAAATAAATAAATATAATATAAGAATTTAAGGACACAATTGTTATTTTAATTAATGAAATAACTAATAAATCAGTAAAACATAATGAAAAATACACGCAAATGTCGAATTAAAAACCACTTGATGACATAACAAACACGTATAATGCTTCTGACATCAAGTAAATGGGACTGCATTTTGGCGTTTAATCTTACAGTTTGGCGATAGTTTTTTGTTATGAAAAGTGGTCGACGGGATAATAGAAAAGTACCCTAAAAAGAAATGACGAATCAAAAAGAGCATAGAAAATTTATTTCAGCAAACAGTTTTTATTGCAAAATGTAGCCTTTTGTGATAGTAATAACGCAAAAATTCACACATCTCCTTAAGAATATTCTTTGGTTCCTAACTTTTGAAACAGTGAATATTTCTATAAGTGAAATTGGCGATATATTAAAAAAATAATAAAATAAAAATAAAAGAATAGACAATATTCGCTGGTCTGAGTTCGAGGCTATAAAAATAATATGTTTGGTGAAAACAAACCGGCGTGTTTCCGTAGTAAATTTTTAAATGTCTAAAATTTAATTATTTTACATTATGTGTTTGAGTGGCAGACATTCACTAAAATTTAAATATTTGATCCCATATTCATAACAATAACTGCTATTTATATAATTTGCATTTAATATAAAAAATTACTCCAAAAAGGATCTTGTATACACGAAAAAACACTATTATTGCTAATACCGCTCAAGCTGATGTCACGCTTATGCATTTTTGGCTTAAAATCACATTGCTTGGCGACAAAAGTAAAATCAAAACCGTAAATAAACAAATAATATGTAACTCATAAATGCAGTCATTTTTACAATTACATCTGCTTGTTCCACCTGTAAGACACATGATAGGGGAGTAATATAAAAAAAAATTTAACAGAAAGAAAAAAAGGAAAAAAAAATTAGATGCAAATTATCAGGTGCATCTTTGTTAACCTGATGCAAACGATAAACCGCCAAATATTGACTTAATCTGAATTGCAATCTCATGCATTGCAAATATTTTTAAGCATTACAAACCATTCCTTTGGGGTTTAAATTAAATATTATGCCTTATTAAAACAGTTTTTTTCTTTCTTTTTCTTTTTTTTTTGCGGGGAGGGGGGGGGGGAGTTAAATAAAATTAATAACAGAATTTTTCTTTTATTTTTCGATGTGTTTGCATTATTTTCTGATATAGCCGTTTCAATTCTTTCGCCAACGATAATGGTCGCCAAAAAATGACCTATGGTAACCTTATCGTCCAAAATAACAGAACTTTCCATTATAATTCTATAACTAATATACGTAGAACTATGTGTTATATGCTAAAACCTTCCCTGAAAAATTATCTATCCAACAGTGCAAGTTCCATCAAATTCCTTTCAGAAGAACTCGAGTTATAAAGGAACGGAACGAAATTTCCGTTTGTGTTTTATATATATAGTAGATAATTATTCCAACATTATTTTTTGACAAGCAACTGTTAGTGTGCTTCTGAAAATATTTCAGCTTATTTTCAATCTGTTTCTCAAGATATTTATTTATGTTCTAAGAAATGCTACTACACATTATGACGATTATATTATTTTGAAAATTTTCTTTTGGCTCTTTTTATTATATATATATATATGTGTGTGTGTGTGTGTGTGTGTGTGTGTGTGTGTGTGTGTGTGTGTGTGTGTGTGTGTGTGTGTGTGTTGAAAAGTATGGGAAAACATCTCATTTGAATTGGAAATGTTCGCTTTTAACACACTGTTCTATTTCATAATCTTTATATTTGTTATTTATTTTATACATATATTTTGCAGTGAAAAAATAGTACATCTTTGATGGTTAAAAGATTCAATAAAATTTAACGGTTATAAGCTAGAATATACTTAACTGGTTAAATCAATAATTTGTTTGAAACAACAAATTATCTCTAATATAAGTGAGTGGATTTCAGTATAGGTTATAATTTTCTTGTTTAAAAAACCGTTTTTATTTATTGGAACACCTTTTGTATTAAATACTCCCGGAAAACTTCGCTTATTGTCCTTCTAAAAATAAAGGGGAAAAAAATCTACAATATGTCTAGCACCAAATGAATCGAACACGATATTATATAGACATCGGCAATGCAAGTTCGGGGGGAAGGACCAGTCCTAGCGTAAACAGCCTATCAGTCCCTTCCCCCCATCAAAAAATAGAAACCAAATAAATTTGTCTCCGCATTTTAGATAAGGAGCTACAACAAAATAGTTTTAACAAGAGCAATAACAATTGGGGGAGGAAATAGAGATATTGAGACAGTGGAGATCAAACTTTTACTTTTTCTGTCTTGCGGGGAGACCAGGGTGAAATAAATATGAGGTAGTTACGTCAAAATTCCGCCTGTTGCGATGTGAAGTGAAGAGGAAATGAGATAAACAAGACAAATCTTTATTATATTTTTTTTACCCCTCAATTTATCGATTACCTGAAAAGGAGATGTATGTTTTTTCCTAGTTCCTGCGACCTTATCACACCTTTGATTCCATGCGTTTATCAAACTTTGTCATTCAGGCCGAAACTGCGTGGAGCGTATATCTGTTATGTTTTTAGCTTTATTACAGAATAAAAGCTGGGGTTTGTACAGAACCATAATTCATTTATCATTGGAATGATTAATTTGATAACTAAACTATAATCAAAGACAAAGAATTGCTATGGCTATATTAGTATCATTATAAATTGGTGTACAGAAATATATTTTTTCCGTTTTTATTTTATGGAGGTGCATGTAATTGCCTTAGTTATTAGCGAATTAGTGTTTTCGTAAAGCGAAATCTAGATTATAGAAAGCATGGTTTATTACTTTGTGAAAGTGTTATTTTAATTATGTGTCTGCAATCCCCACAAAAAAAAAAAATAAATAAATAAATAAAAAATAAATGAATAAAATAAAATAAAATAAAATAAAATAAAATAAAATAAAATAAAATAAAGAAAAATAAGAGTGAATGTGGACATTTTAACTTTTTAAGCTTGGTAAATAATTTAAAAAGTAAGTAACATTAGTTTATAAATAATACAATGTTGATTAAAAGTATTCCCCCCCGCCCCTCCTTACCCCCTTTAATCATTAAAGTACCGACCGTATTTAAAAAGGTAATACTAATGGAATAAAATATTGAGGAGAAAAGGAAATCTTTGTAATTTAGTTAAATGGATGATAAACAAAAATAATCTTATATTAATCTAAATATAATTTAATTAAACAAATGTCTAGATATAATACAAATTATCATACATAAATTACAAAAAAGAAAAACAAAACTTTTTATAACATGTGTGGAAAGTTTTTCTTGAATCAAACAATTTATTTTAAATTATATATATAACATGTTTTACTTGATCAACTGAGCATTAGATAGTATAATAGTAATAAATCCCTTTTCTTTATATTATATTCATTTTTTTCTGAAATTTTAAGTTAGTCATAAAGACAGAATAATGTTTTACATCAAAACAAAGTTTTAAATTTCCTCCGTAATAATTTATAACAAAATTTCACGAAGAGTTATATAATGTTCGACTTTCAATATCTAAAGGGGAAAAAAAAATATTTTTGCAACCACCGAACTAGAATATAAAAATTAACATTGTCAAGAACTCATCAGAATTTTCTAAACAATCACGCTCGATATAAAAGATACTTCAGAACTAATTTGAATGGAATTTCATGCTCATTACACGAGTGCTCCGATGACAACACCTGTAAGCTATAGATGTTTAACAATCGCCGATAAAGAATGTTCCGTAAAATTAGGGAATGAGGAGAAAAAATTGTGAAGACACTTCCTTTTGACTGTCATTTACTGTTGATTATAGTCGCAATTTATGCGTTCTTTTACTGCATCAGTATCTCTTTTACCTTCTGAAAAGAACTATTATCGTCATCGCCGAGATCCTTCAAAAGTTGGAGGTGGATTACAAAAAGCTCCTTTTTCCTTCTAGAGGAGATATTTCCTCCAAAGAGATGTCTCAAGGTGATAGAAATTCCTCTGCGAATTCAAGAGTTCTTGATGGGTACTTGCTGTTTATGATCATCAGCTGCTGTTGGCGGTTTAACGTATGAGCTTCCACTTGAGTGAAGATAGTCCTCAGCTCACAGTATATCATCGCTCGATGAGGCAGTTTTCATTTCCGTTAATTAAGAACTTGGTTTTGTTTGCTTCCTTTAAATTAACTTTCAATTTGAAAATTAAACTCTTTTTTTTTTCTTTTTGTAATTGAATCCTTGTGTCTCATTATCTTTCTGTAATTTGTTTTAATATGGAATAATTTGTTTTCATGATAGCTTGTATGCATACAGTCCAAAAATGAACAGTGCATTGGACGCAATTTTTGGGTTTAAAAAAACAACGTCAGTACAAGAATTTATTTCATACCTCAAATATTGTTCATTTCATACTTTGAAATAGATTTTGGTTTGGATTTGTGTTAATTCACTTTATAAAAACAGGAGTCTGTCCAGATTTTTTTCATAGATCCCTATTTTTGTGAAATTGTGAAAAAAGTGTTAAATTTGTAATAAAAAATCTAAGCATGTAGATTTGTGTATCTGAAATTAGCATTATACAAATATATTTGTATTCCGGTTCCTTTTTTAACATTTTTAATAGCATCGTTCCTGTTATATAGCTAGATAATATGTCCTTTGCAATTCAATTATTGGATCAATATATTTGGTGATTTTAAGATGATTGAATTTGTAAAAGGTTCACTTTGGAGATATAGAAACATTTTGTACAAGATGTGTTTTTTAGACAAAGAATTTTGCGAAAGGCTCCATTTAAAACAGAAAAAAGGGAAATTTTCTTAGATGAAAATTTTTGTGAAGTTATCTTTAAGGTGGTGGTCAGTCAGATCTCAAATTTTCTTCGCTAATGTTAAACCTCTGGTCGTAAAATGCATTCGTATTTTCAAAATATCTCACCAGGAAAATAATATTTTTAGCTTTTTTACCCCTGTGTACTTTTCTTAAAGGATGTCGCTTTCTTTTTTTAGTTGACAGAATATTTTAAAAATATATAATGGATAATTTAATATTTAATGTTTTAAAATCGTGCGAGTTGTGAGTAAGATTTTAACATTTCAAATAAAATTAAGTATATATTTTAGAAATATTTTTTCAACTAAAACATCGTTAAAATATCAGACATTTTTAAGGAATATTTGTTAGCAATAGTTTTTAAAAAAAATCTTTTTTATAACTGGGCTTACAGACGACAAGACATTTCCCAGAGAATTAAATTTTTCGATACAAAAAATTTCAAATCCAATATTTTTGTTTTCTTTAAAATTTTACAAATAAAGAAATTTTTGAAGAAAATTTTTTATTAGTTTTCTGAAGTCTAAACATTTATTAGTACCTTAACAATACCACTAGATGGCACCACAGTTTTTTATATAAATATTTTTCATTCTTTTTCTTCTTCTTTTTTTCACGGAAAATAATCCATTACTTTTCTTAGTATATATATGCCTTATCGATCAATTGTAATAAAAAAATATATATACCAAAAATTGTGGATCATTTCAATTTATTTAATCGATAATTACATGCCAAAGCTTTTAATTAAAAATTTTAAATATAATATCATTAATTTAAAATGGTTTTGGGGGTGGTAAATTTTCCTTAAAAATAATGAAAAGAAAAAAATCTATAACTTTTCCTCCTAAATAAAATATAATTTACATTAATGAGCTGAGAAAATTCACAATAATCTGAAAAACATCTTATGCCAGGAGGGGTTCGTATCCACGTTCCCTTTAGAGAACCAGTCTTTCTGGCGCTTTAGACCACTCGGCCATCTCGACTTCGTTCGATGTCTTTTTGAAATGAAACCATATTAAAATTAGCTGTCCAGTCCGTTTAGCGACAGAAAAGCACCCTAAAGGGCTTATTGCGCATGCTCAGATCAACCGAAATTGGTGGTAACAGATCCGCTTTTCGTTTTAAATATATAGATAACATCCTAACGCATAATATTTTTATATTATGTGTTCAGATTACACGACAAGATTGCCTTCCCCACGTTCCAATGTAACATCCCTTGCCTCGTCTGATTTAAATAATATTCCAAATGCTTTTCTTCTTCTTCTCTCTCTCTCTCTCTCTCTCTCTCTTTTTTTTTTTTTTTTTTTTTTTTTTTTTTTTTATAAGGAATTATTTTTTTTATTTGCGAAATGACTTTCCCTTTTCTTCCGAACGACAGTTATGTGCTTTAAAACTACTTTATAAATTTAGTCTTTAAAATAAAAGAAAAAAATACTCACTCTTTAGCTATATAGTGGCATTTTACTTTTAATTAGACGGTATTTTTTTAGGAATTGCTGTTAGGGAAAAAAACCCAATAATATTTACTTTATTTCATTATTTATTTATTTTGTTATATATTATTATTATTATTATTATTACTTTCGTATAGAGTATTTTTAGAGTTTAATAATTATAAGTAAAAGAAAAAGAAACTACTATGTTCTTTTGAATCCTCCACCATGTTGCAATAATCCATTGTACTTATTCTGGCATATCTATTAAAAGCTCTCTAATGGCGAATTCGTTTGTCAATGTTTCTAATTATATTTCTCTTAAGTTAAAATTGTTTCGAATTACAACTCGAAGAAGGAAAAAAAAAAAAAAATACACCAACTAACGATGTAGTCGTTTTCACATAAATTTGTTCTGTATGTAATTTTCTGGAATTACTTATTTTAAATGGGCACTCATGTTTTAATTCCAGAAACTACCCTTTTATAGGGTAGCTGGAAGTGTTGTTTAAAATTTAAAACTCTTTAAGACTAAATAAAAGATACACAAACACTTTTGGGCCACTAATTGAACTTTTTTATTTGTTATTGGTTCGAGAAGGACGATGAAAAGAAAAAAAAAAGGCGCCTCCAATAGGCAAAAAATGTACTATTTAGAACAGTTTTCACTTTTTAAGAAAAACGTTCCTTATCGTTGTCTATTACAACTTAATGCAAATCTCTTGGTTAAAAGCATGGTTAAAAACCAAAGGAAAGAAAACAAAAAAAAAAAAAAAAAAAAGAAGAAAAAGGGCAAAAAAAAAAAGAAGAAAGAGGAGCTGAGGATATGGACTGGAAACATTATTTTAGATGTTTTTTCATTCTCATTTTTTATCAGCAAATGAATTGTTTGCAGTGGTTTTGTCGAAATTGTCAGGCAGCAATTGCTTTTTCCTGTTTTTTTTTTTCTTCTTACATCCCACTCCCTGTACAGTACATTTTTTTCTATTACTGTCTATTATTTAAAGAGGCTATAAAAAGTATTAAAATAAAACGTTCGTGTAAAAAGAATGGCCAGCGTCTTAACCGCCACTCATTACAGTTTTTGCTCCCCCCTTTTTGCAAAAACACTACCACTAAGCAAAAGCTCTAAGTTTTTGAGGCGGTGAAAAAATAAAAAAAAATGGCTAATCAAATCAATTAGTAATTAACAGGAAAGAGATTCCCACGACTAAGAAAAGATAATGATATGCACACATACAAAGCGGAGGCTTTCTTTAGTGTTAGTGGAAATTAGTTTTTACTTATTTATTACGGCTCCATCTGCATACAAAACCCCCTGATTGTCCTATTTTCTTTGTTCTTTTCTTTTCACTTGCTCCATTTTTTTTTCCATTTTTATTCCTCAAAAGGCGTTCTTTTTTATGAATATTCAAAAGTCTCGACTAACGTACTTTCTTTTCCCCCAATGTTTTTTCATTGGTTTGTTTTTGTCCTTTCTTATTGTCCCACACTGAACATGATAAATTTTGCAAAGCTCTGAAATTGAACCTTTTTGGTCTTAATTGCGATACCACTCAAAGGCAGAAGAAAAAAAAAAGATATGATGAAAAAAAATACAAAAGAAAAGATAGAAAAATTAAGAATGGTGTTTGTCCTTCTCTTCTCCCCGAGTACCACAGCGGTAAAGGAGTGAAAAAGAAAACACGTAGGGAGAAACTCTGTGGGGGACTACAAAAAAAAAAAAAGTAAAACGTAGGGAAAAGAAGGGGAAAAAATAACCTCTTGTCATTTTTGAATTGGGTTTAATTTAATTACAAAAGTTCAATATCTATGCTACTCGACCTGCGTTTCTTTGTTTTCTAGCAAACTTTTTTTTACGTATTCAAATATACACAGAAAATGGCCCCTGGTTTAGGTTTGAGGGAAGCAACTGAAAAAAAAAAAAAAAAAAAAAAAAAAAAAAATACAACAAAAAATATAATAAAAGTCAAATAAAAAGCGCAGACAGTTTGGTGGAGAAGTGACGGAAATAGCAAATCAAGTTTCAACTAGAATACTAAACTTTTTTTTTTTTTTTTTCAAAAGAAACTTTTTTTTTTTCCTGTTTTTTAAAAGGAGAATGCTCGGTATTTCTAATTTTTTTATTTAACGACTCGCGATTGGCTGACCGCTCCTTCGACGTAATATATTGAAGAGCCTATGGGTGACGATTACCTTCGGCAGTGGCGCGAAAAGCAAAAGCTGCCGGATAAAAGAAAAAAAAAGTAATTAAGCCAGAAAAGGGGGAACTGTTTCTCATTAATTAAAAATAATTTCGTACAGAAAAGCGGCGATGCAGGGGCAAGATAACAAAGCAATTTGAGAACTTATCTGACCGCAAAGATATGCCAGTTTCCGCCAAAATATAAGTTTCCGTAATTGAAAAGCTATACAGTAGTTTATGCGTTTTATTTTATGGCTAAAATCGTATGTTTCGGAGAAAAAAAAAGTTGGGGAAGTAGAAGTAATAATTTGTGAAGATGAAAAAATATTACATGTTCTGTTGTTTTTGCCGAAGGGAAAAATTTTTCAGAGGAAGTGCAATTTCTAAAAACTGGGGCATTTTACCTTTGCATTCTAAATGGGAGCTATTTTGTAAAGCAAGATATCAATTAGGAAAATTTCACATGCTGAAACAGTTTTTGATAACTTTAAATAGGAACACTTCCATTCTTTTTTCTGCGAGTTTTTTATTTACTTTGTAGAAAATTATCGTTTAAATCTTCAATGTATTTTTTAAAGGTTTTCCCCTCGTACTTTAAATGGTTTGAAAAAGTTTTATTGCTGTTCCCAACTTTCAATTTCGTATAAATATATCTGTGTTCGTTTAATATTCGTGTTTAATTATTTTCGGAGAAAACTTTTTTATATACATGGAAAATAATACCATTTGAATGCTAGAATTTTGAGAATAAATTTCTTCGTTTTTAATATTAAACAAAATGCTTTTTATTCGTAACTGTTGCTATGTTTAAATAATTAGTGTTGCTTTTTCTGAATTTAATTTTTATTTTAATAGATTGTGATGAGATTTTTTTTCTTTTAGATAATTTCGTTTTTAAATTTATATATTTAACTCTTAAAAACTAGTATTAGATTATACAAATATTTTGAATAAATGAAACAAATATTTATTTTGTCAATTTTGTATTTCTATTCGGATTGATTATATCTAGATATAATATATATTATGAATTTATTTCAAGTATAACTACAATTCTTCATATGATGCGGCGCTTAACTAATAAAACAGTTGTAATAGCTACTAAAAATATTATCTATATCATATCAGTTATCTATCAAATAACTTAAATGAATCACTTTTCATATAAAACTTTCAGAGCTAGTTTATCAACTAATAGAAAATCACTTATTTCATAAAAAGCTGTTTAACTTTGCTATGATAAAATGAATAATCAATTAGATTAAACAAATAAATTTCCCATTATATTATATTTTTTAACCGGTTAAAATAAAGTTTTTTATAAATCAGTCGAATGTCTTTTTCATATTGATAGCAATAAATTGTGTTTATTTACAATTATTATTTAGTTTGCTTTTCACTTCATCAGAAATTTAAATATATATAGATATATCATTATGCACTGTTACAGTAGAAATATTTAACCAAAGAAATTTTTGCTCCAAGTCTACCGTTAAAATTATGGGAAATTTCAGAAAATATACATATATACATATTTTATGTCAGCTTAGAAATAAATTTAGACATGAAAGTGACTGGCAAGGAAAAAAAAATGGGGAAGCTTTTTCAGGCTATACAATCAGGACAAATTCTCATAATTTAATCTTACTTTAACAGATATTTACACGCAATAGAGAAAGTGCCTTACTCACTAATTGGCTAACAACTGTAATAACTTTTATCTCATTTTGAAACAAGACTTTGCTTTTCCCTAACAGGAAATTGTTTCCCCTCCATGTTAAATGCTTCTGTCCTACCATCTTCATTGAACCTAAACTGTCTAAAAGTGTTTTTATATGAATGGGTAAAAATATTCTATATCAAAAACAACTTTATGCAAATTATCTTTTCTTTTAATATTTTTCCATTATTTCTACTTCATCATCACATGATTTTAAGATGTCATAAGCTAACTGTTAATCTGATATTTTCGCAGTGCATGAAGAGAGTGAAATTCAAAGGTTTCAGTAGCTCCAAGTATTTAATTTCTCAGACCCCCCCCCCCCCTTCCGCCTTCTCACATACTCCCAAGATTTATTTATTTATATGTTTCAATTCAGAAAATGTCCAACATTGTTTTAAAAAAGATGGATTTTTCAGCTTTTGGAGGAACTCTTTCATGCCTGTAAATTACTCAAAATAATTAAAAATAATAATTCTGTTTTATTTTTATTTACTAAATTCTAAATTCACATGATATCACACTGCAAAGCATTGTTTTTAACTCACTACTATATCCGTTACTCCGAGAGTGAAGAACCTTTGTCGATAGACAACCGTCCTTCAAAATTCATGTCACATTCTGATATTTTTTCTCTCATTCTTAATAATACTAGAGAGAGATGTGGGTTTTCACTACGGTGAACTTTAATTACACCTTTCTAGTCGGTGAATGGGGGTGCTCACGCTCAGTTCCTCTCCCAAAATCTTTAAGTTAGCCAATAAAAGTCAGCCCACGTGACCACAATACTGACCAGTGAAGTTGATGTGATCAGAGCTTAGATTTAAAAGATGATCGACCTAAAGGAGAATCCTTTGATATTTGTCAAATTTGCTTTCAAGATCCAGTAAAGAAGACATCGATTTTTAAAGTGAATATTTCTGGAAAATATTATTTGTACTAGATTCTTTGCTTCGTAACTTCATTATTATAAAAGAAATTGTAAGATAAAGAAATGTGCAATTGTTTTACAAAATTTCTTTACAGATTTAACAAGAATACTTCGATTTTCTTCCCAAACACATATTTCTACAAAATATTATATTTAGTTGATAATTTTTCTTTATAAAAAAAAAAAAAAACGCAAACGAAATGAGAAATTTACTATTATTTGACAAATTAATGCTAAATATTTGAATGAAGGATTCAATTTTTAAAACAAATATGCCTAGAAAATTACTTCCAGTGTATATACTTTGTTTCCAATATTACAGTAAATTTATTATATATATATATATATTATTATTATTATTGTTATTATTTGTACTATTATTTAATACTTTATTAAAAAAGAATGATGATGTGAAGTGAAAAACAAATTAAATAATAACTGTAAGTAAACAGAATTTATTTCTAATTATGAAAAAATATACATTCGACTTATTCATAAAAAAAGAAAAAAAACTTAAAAAATATATATATAATGAAAAAATTATTTGTTTAATTTAATTGATTAACTTTTTAATTACTTCTAAAATGGTTAACGTCCATTATGATAAGCATAATTATTTTTTTCCTGCAAGATCTTAACTGTATATTTCGATAAGAAGAAACAGGAGAGAGAAATCCTTTAGCTGACATTGCTGCATTAAAAGTGCACATGCACTAAAACTAGATGTACAGGTAAAAAATAATCACAGGAAAAGGGGTGGGACAAGAAAACACCATTGCCCCTCCTCTGGATTTTGATATTTAAATAATTGATTTCTCTTATGATTTTGAAGAAAATATTAAAATTTATTCTTTACTAGTAACTTAAAATAGTGAAACATTAAGAGAAATAGGAACTAAGACTTTCGTCAGGAGGGATTTCTGCTTCCTTGAATTGCTTGCGGAAGTTAATTTTTAGTTCTGTCTTTCTTTTTACTTAAATGAATTTAAAGTTTATCTTAAACGGGGAGTTCGGGAAGGTTGAACCTATCTGACGAAAAAAATATATTCTTTCAGTTCTTTTTGAAGCATTCTAGAAGAAAATTATTTTTGAATATTTAATATTTTTTAATTGTTTAATTTCTGAAATGCTTTTTTGTTGCTATGTTTTAAAAATCGTTTTACTGGGAAAAGGATGTTCTGACTCATTATTTTAATAAACGTGGGGGACCACAGGTCCACCTGTTCCAAAATATTGCTCTTTCCTGTATTTCGTTCTGCCGGTGCTGTGCCCAGTCTCTAATCACAGAAAAACATTTCATTGATCACCATGACAAAAAGGTCTTTAACTAAACATTTCCACTTAACAACGCAAATTCCAATTTTGAAAAATAATTTTAATATAACAGAAACTTTTATTATTTCATTAATTTATTATCTGTTAATTAATCTTTCACATGTTAAATGTTTATAATGATAAGCATAATTAACCCTTCCTTCAAATTCATAAATGTTTATTTCGATAACCAGGCGCGTGCTAGCGAAGTTCTTTAGTTTGCTTTTCCGCAACAAAAGTACATAGGACGAAAAAGTAGATGTACAGATTTAAAGAAAAAAAATCGGCACTGAAAAATAAAATTTTTTGACAATTTCAGAAAATACCGAGTCTCAAAATAATACACAGAGGCACACAAACCAATTAAAATAATTAATTAATTAACAAACTTAGAAGTTTTAACAGAGGTGATATGCATAAATCCATCAGTGAATTTTATAAACTTATTAGATGAAATTAAATTTATAATCTGAAATTCAACTATTCAAAAATTTTTGTAATTGATTTAAAGTATTTCCAAAAAATCATTATTAGATTTATTATAATTGCTATTTTGTAGTAAATTGTATTAAAATATTTAATAAGTTATAGCGAAAAATTAAATAATATAATAAACTAAATTTATAAAGTGTATGTAGTAAGAAGCATAAATTGCATATGAAAATAATAATAATAATAAGGATTTCTTTTAAGTTATTTAAATTTTAAGAGTTACTCGTAATTAATTTTTCAGTATTTGTTTACTTTAATTAGGTAACATTTAAGAAAAATTCTAATTATTTATATAGATAAGTAACACTTAATACGCCCCTTTTGCTAATTTGTCAAAAGCTTCACAATGCTTCATTAATTTCATTTCTTTAATGTAGTATGCTGTCCTTAAATAACTAACAAGGTTAATTAGTCAGTAATGCATGAATTCGTCACATTCTGGAAGATTTCTTTTTGGAGTAAAATGGCAAATTTATTTAATAAAGAACAAGAAAACACGTATGTATTGCATAACATGTTAAAAGATGCTCGTCTGCAGAACAAAATCCAGCAAGGGGCCTGTAATCCGCTACTAATGCTACGGACTTTTGATTTATTTTTTAATAACTAAATATACACATGAAATAAATTAAACTAAGAATTTGTTGTCAGAATCCCGCGTGCAAGACATTTTTTAATAGTATCAGCATAAAAGCAGTACAGAAATGTAATAAATAAAACGCATCAAAAATACAAAAAATAAGCTTCCAATTTTTTTGCCCACTAAATGAAGAATTAAAACAGTTTTTTTTTTCCCCCATCAAGGGGCACTGCCTTTTAACCACCGTTTAAGACAATTTTAAAAATTTAAACACATTAACGGAAAAAAAACATAACTACCACGGGGTGTCTTCCACGGGGTGGGGTGGGGGGAGGGGGATTCAGAAGCACAGCGCTCCCTCCCCCTTTCCTGACGAAAAATCATTAGCTCCTGTTTTTTTCTTCTTAATTTAAATCAATTAAAATCCTTAGCTAAAAATAAATATTATTATTATTCAAAATTATGAGCAAAAATAAAATTTATTTAATTAAGTTTGAAAATCGAAAAGGACAACTGCCTTCCCCTGCCCCTCCTTACGGGCGCCCATGCCATGATAACATGACACCACCAGAGTGAAGCGAAGTCCAGACACAAAAGAAGATTCTTGGTCCAAAAATTTTACGTCTCGATGGAAAAGAAAAGAAAAAATTTTTTTTTGAAAATAAATACACTCACGTACCATGCACGGCGTGAAAATCACAATTCGCGCTTATTTATTTCATTGGACTTCCCTCCTACATAACGTGCCTTGTTTACATATTGCTCCACTACAACTACGTGACGTCAGGGCTTACCTATTCTGATGGAAATTTTGCACTGTCCACGCGGTGAAGAGAAATTCACCGAAGGTAATCAAGGCCGGAATTGTGCGGAAACTACATAAATACCCCGCTCTTTTCACTACACAATGAACTCTCCCCCCCCCCCCCCCCCCTCACACACACACACACGCCATCTCTTAGGACTGAAATTTGAATGTGTTGTATGAGCCCCCTTTCCTTTTCTAATGAAAGGTAGAAACTGCAAGCGTCGTTTTGCATATGGAATCAACTGGATATGACAACTTGCTCCTTTTTTTTTTGTGAAAGAATTTTAGCTGCCAGTGAACCAGCTTACCCAAAGATGGATGCTTTTAGCATAATGTGTCCCAGTTTTGTGTAATTAAAAGATTTTTTCCGTGACATTGTCAAAATATTACTTTCTGTCCAAGTAAAATTTTTTGGTGGAGTTAACATATAGCTCAATAGCAAAGTAAGGGAGATTTATGTGTGCGTCACAGAAATTTCAAGAGGAGATGATGAGATTTTTTTTTTTTTAAATCATGTATTCAGTATAATAACTTCTAATACTTGGCAATTTTCAATTAATAGAGCTCAAATAAATATTTTAAATAATATATCAAATATTTAAAAAAAAAAAAAGAAAGAAAAGAAAAAAAACTTTTAAATAACAGATTGCATTTAGTATTTTCAGAAAATTATCCTAAACCGATAATAATAATACGAAACACGCTAATGAACTATTTTTTAATGTAAAATTGAATACACGAAACAATTAAAAAAATTTTTAATTAATTTTGTTTGAGAAATTATTATTATAACTATTTTTTTTTACTGGAATAAATAGCAAAATATGATAACTAAATATATGTTATTGCAGTTAAGTATTATCTATAATCTACAGTTTCCTAAGTAATATTTTATAGTACACACACACAAAAAAAAAACTTTCATTTGTTTTTCCTGTTTACCAATGCCGAAGAGAAAAATAATCTCAAATAAAACGTGCTCAAATATAGCTTATGCTATATCAACATTTTCGTCAAACTTCTATAAACGTACAAGGTGTTTCAGTATTCAAGCAATACAATACCATAAAACACCATCTTCACATCACACATCAAACGAAGGTGCTTTACATCGATGCCCTCCTATACGCCCCGGGCTTCAAGTTGATGGGGTGGGAGGAGGTAAAACTCAAGATGGACTTCAGGAGGAAAAGGGGGGGGGGGGTATGGGCAATGAATCCGGTAAGTCTGATTGCCTCTAAAACCCATAGGCCCAGGGGGGCGGAAACAAAGTCGGTCATCCTGAATATTAAAGGGCGTCGCCCCCGGTGGATTCCGCCAGATTCCGCTTTCCGGTAATCTCTTTCGGGATCTTGACCGGAATGCCCAATGAAATCGGCAGGACACAGAAATAGGGACCTTCCTGCCAGTGAGAGGTTCAATTATAAGGAATAGGGTGCCGCAAACTTGTCGCCAGATCGACAGATATGTTTTGAGTATGAATAGGCTTGAAGTGAGAAGATAATTCAAATGCAGGAGAGTGGCAGATTAACCTATGGCGTGTTGAATCTAAATGCTTTAAAGTGGAATCGATTTGCATGAAAATTTGCTTCATTACCCACAGCTTTTGTCGATGACGTTTGAATTGAAATGACACTAAAGAGATTAACATTTTAATAGGCATTTGTGTGAGAAAACGTAATCGAAAGCAAAATAATTAAAGAGTACACAAAAAAAAAATATTTTCTCCCAACTTGAGTTGTATAGTTAAAAACTTGCAGAATGAGTAGTGTATAAAGCGTTATAGATCCTTATTCTCTTAAGTAATTTCGTTTGAAAGTAATTCAAATATTGATATAAAAAATTTCTCTTTCCAAATGTTAAAATTTACAGCGTGTAACTTAAAAATTAGAGCAGGAATCGTGTTTATATATTCCATAAATGAAAATTTTTATTAGAATAAAATGCTGAAATTGTTTATTTCACACTGCAAACATTTTTCAGCACCAAAGTTGCTTTTTGAATATACGTATTTAATCAAAGAAATTTTTGTTGTGTTATATCCCGGCATGTTTAACTGTGATTTATTTTAAGAATTCACAGTTCCAGAAATTTCCTTAAACATAGATTTTTTTCAGTGTTATTTTTTGCCTGTACATCTACTTTTACTGTCTATTCACGTTTGATGCCATAGAATGTTAGCTAAAGAAGTTCCCTTCAGTCTCCGTTTTCTTCTTATCGAAATATTCAAGATCCTTGCAGAAAAAAAATATATACTTATCAATGGACCTTAAACATTTTAGAAATTAATTGAATGTTAATCCATAAATTAAAGTAATACATTTTCCACTATATTAAAAATTTTTAACTGATTAAAATATAAAGTTTTATTATATAAATAAGTCGAATGCCTTTTTCGTAATTAGAATTATAAGTTCTGTTGTTATGTTCTGTTATAGCGAAGATATTTATTCAAAAAAGTTTTTGTATTGTTCTTATGATTTATTATGATTTTGATGACTTCACACAGTTTCAGAAATGTTTCCTTAAAAATATGATTTTTCAGTGTACACTTTTACCTGGATATCTACTTTCACTGCCTATAAAGTCTTGACACCAGAACACTAACTTGCTTAAGAAGTTTTTTTGTTTGCTTCTGTCTAGCAAAAATTCAATTAAGATTTCGCAAGAAGAATTATTATGCGTTTAATAATATACGTTTAACAATTTAGAAAATGATTAAAAGTTAATTAATTTAATATTAAAATAAATAAAATGATTAAGATAAAAAAGTTTATTTTAATTAATGTAGGATATCTTTGTAATGGATTTTTAGAATTAAAGTTACGAATTTTGTTGATTTATAATTATTATTTTATTTGCTTATCGTTTTCTCAATAGATTTCTTTATATGTTGTTACGGTGGCACAATTTTTTTTTTTAAAGAAATTTTTATTATGATATACTACGATTTTTTTTCTTTTTTAAGATTAGACAGTTACAGAAATTGTCTAAAAAATATAATTTTCCAGTGTTCTCTTTTACCTGTACATCTACTTTTACTGCCTATACACTCTCGACGTCAGAACGCTCATTTACTTAAGAAGTTTTTATGATCGACTCTATACTTATTGAAAATACAATTAGGATTTCGTAAAAATTATGCGTTTAGTAATAGATTGGTAGAAAATGATTAAAAGTTAATTAATTTAATATTAAAATAAACATTTCAGTATATTAAAATAATTAAAATGATTAAGACAAAAAAGTTTATTTTAATAAATGTCGCGTATTTTTGTAACGTATTTTTAGAATTGGAGTTACGAATTTTGTTGATTTATAATTATTATTTTATTTTCTTATCGATTTCTCAATAGATTTTTTTTATGTGTTGTTATAGTGGATTTATTTTTTTTATACCATATTTTTTTCAACATTTGACAATTACAGAAATTGTCTAAAAAAATACGATTTTTTTAGTGTTCTGTTACCTGTACATCTACTTTTACTGCCGATACACTCTTGATGCCAGAACACTAACTTGCTTAAGAAAACTTTTTGTTCGCTTCTGTCTATCGAAAATTAAATTAGGATATCGCACGAAGAATTAGTTATACGTTTAATAATATACTTTTAACAGCTTAGAAAATGATTAAAGTATAATTTAACTACTAAAATAAATGTTTCAGTTTCGTAAAATAATTTAAATAATTAAGACAAAAAGGTTATTTTAATAAATGTCGGATATCTTTGTAATGGAGTCTTAGAATTAATGTTACGAATTTTGTTGATTTATAATTATTCTTTTATTTACTTATCGTTTTCACAATAGATTTATTTATATGTTGTTACAGTGGAACTTTTTTTTTTTTTTTAAAGATTTGACAGTTTTAGAAATTGTTTAAAAAAAGTGCGATTTTTCAGTGTTTTCTTTTACCTGTAGATCTACTTTTACTGCCTACATACTCTTGATGCCAGAACGCTAACTTGCTTAAGAAGTTTTTTTGTTCGCATCTGTCAATCGCAAATTCAATTAGGATTTCGCAAGAATAATTAGTTATGCATTTAATAATATACTTTTAACAGTTTAGAAAATTATTAAAAGTGAATTAATTTAATAATAAAATAAATGTTACAGTATATTAAAATAATTTAAATGATTAAGACACAAAAGTTTATTTTAATAAATATAGGATTATCTTTGTGATGGATTTTTAGAATTAAAAGTTGCTCTAATTTTGTTGATTTATAATTATTATTTTATTTGATTATCATTTTCACAATAGATTTCTTTATATGTTGTTACAGTTGTACAGTTAGTTGAACCTTTTTTTTTTTTTTTTTTTTTTTTTTTTTTTAGAAGAAGAAGAAATAAAAGAAACAGTAATAAAATTAGTAATTAAAATATTGAAGTATTAAAATTAGTAATAAATTAAAAGAAAAAATAAATAAAGAAAGAAAGATTTGACAGTTTTAGAAATTGTCTTAAAAAGTACGAAAGTACGATTGTTCAATGTTCTTTTTTACCTGTACATCTACTTTTACTGCCTGCGCACTCTTGTAGCCAGAACGTTAACTTGCTTAAGAAGCTGTTTTGTGTGCTTCTGCCTATCGAAAATTCAATAAGAAGAATTAGTTATGCGTTTAATTATATACTTTTAACAGTTAAAATAATTAAAAGTAAATTAATTTCATAATAAAATGTTACAGTATATTAAAATAATTTAATGATTAAAACCCAAAAGTTACTTTTAATAAATATAGGATATCTTTGAAATGGATTTGCAGAATTGAAATTTCGAATTTTGTTGATTTATAATTATTGTTTTATTTGCTTATCCTTTTCGAAGTAGTTTTTTTTTATGTGTTTTAACAGGGGATGTTTTTTTTTTAAGAACTCTGTATCATGATATTTATTTGGATGCTTCACTAGGATTTATTATTATTATTATTATTATTATTATTAGATTTGACAGTTTCAGAAATTTTCTTAAAAATACGATTTTTCAGTGTTTTGAAGGGATGTTAGAGGAAAAACTTCGCTTGTTTTTTCATTTTTGTTCATCTAAAAATGCAGTTAAGATTTTACAGGAAGAATTAGTTATGCTTATCATAACAGATGTTTCGTCCTTTAGTAAATAATTAAAAGTTCACAAATTTATCAATGAAATAAATGTTTCATTATACTAAACTCATTTAATAAATTAACCCTATGGGGACTAACATTACTTACATTTGTCGTGTCAGAGGCGTACGATCTTTATTTTTTAGTAACACGATTTACGAATAATTATCTTTTCGCTTTATCTAATCGTAGAATTTCTGTTATTAAATTAGCCGATTATTATTCGATAATTGTGGCACTCAAAAATATAAAGTCTCATATGTTTATAGTCTTGACTTTTTATTATAGTCGTATACTCTCGTCGCGAAGGGTTTAAGACATTTTATTATAAAATGCAGGTTTCTCGTCCCGAATTGAAATTGCAAATTCTTTTGCTTTACAATTATTATTTGATTAGCTCGTCATTTTTTCAATAAATTTCTAAAAAATAATTATATGCTGTTATAGCGGAAATATTTATTCAAATAACTTTTTGTCCTGATATTATTTATACTAGAATGTTTATCCATGATGTATTAGCAAAATTGATTCGTTCCATTGTTACTGATAATTTTTTGTTCTTTTGTTTTAAGAAAAACTAAACTTTGTATGAATATAATGAAAATCAAAACAAAACAGTCTTGTGATCGAGTGCTTGATATAGTGATGCAATATTCTTAATGGGATAATATTATTTTTACTTAAGTATGGGTTTTTTGTATTTTTTTCCCTCAGTCTTACACACACACATATATAATTTTCGACAGTGTTTCTTAACGTAAAAAGAGTAATTAAAACAAAATTAATGAATAAAATTATCATATGCATTAATTAAAAACCGAGATTTGATATTTAATCTTAAAAAACGTAGAAAAAAAACATTGCAGACAAAATGAGTATAGTTTATTAAACTCTTATTATACGGACAAACTCGTAACATTTTTTAAATAGTAGTAATTTTCTTATATAAAATTAAATTTCACATTTTTTAAGGCAAGGCATTTTTGTGTTAGAAGAATTTTAAATTTAAATTTCTAAATGTAAACGTTAAACGTAAATCTAATAATCCTAGGTTATGTTTCAAATTTGTTATTTTCTGCCATTATTTACTTTTAAAAAAATCATACTTGCAGTTTTAATGTAGATTAATCCTTAGTATTGTTATTTTTTATGCATATTAAAAATCTGTGCCTGACATTTTCAACTTTTCATTATTTATGTTCCTAGTTTAATCTTTTAAATCCTTTTAAAAGAGAAATTTTAAGTAGATATCTCTGAAGAAATATTTTAATAGGCTTTTCCTCATCAAATGTCTGTCGTTTCTCTAAATTTACTCGTATTATTTTTCTAATAGGTACAAAAGATTATAATCACTATAACATATTACAAATCAATGACGACGTTAAATTCCGACTCAAAAAGCGTCGCCAAGACGGCGTCATTTCGACGTCCAAATAGGCATTAAAAATACCCTCCCTTCCTCTTTCTCTTTTAAACTCCATTATATGCCAAAAAGCTCATCGAGCAAGCGACCCTCTTTTAAATTTTCCCTAATCACTATTAAATTTACTTTCAGCGCAATCTGAAGATAATCACAGACAATGATTTTCAACGATGAAGAAAAGATATTTCAAAGAATTAAAGAAGCTAGATAATACAACATTTCGAAGCAGGCCGAGCATAAACAAAGTTCGAAGCTTATAGGTTCGTTTAGACAGAAGTAATTCAGTTTTGTAGTTAATATGGGGCATTTTTCTTCTGATTGTATCAAGCATTGATTGGTCTTTAAAACACGGTGTATTTTTCGGTAAATACTTCTGAAAGGTAAAAGCGGAGTAGGAGATTATAAGAAATCTTTTATTTAAAGAGGACCATTGTTTGTTAAAAGTTACTGATAATATTTTAATCAAATTGTTTTATTTTGAGTATAGGCTAATTGTAAAATATGTCGATTTCTTGTACTTTGCATTTGATTGATGAAAAGCGAACGGTTATTAGATATTTATACTTTCCTTGTATTAGCTTTATTCTTCAAAACTAATTGGTAATACCTATCTAGTTCACCAAGATCTGTCTTGGTTGTCATTTATAAATTGTCATCTACTTTTTCGCAAGCTGAAATTAATAACAGACAATGGAAAATAAAAACGGCAACGAAAAAAAAAAAAAAGATATTTCATAGAATTAATAGGCTAAATAATACACGATTTCGTAGCAGACCGGCCATAAACAAAGTTCGAAGCTTATCATAGGTTCGTTTAGACATAAGTAATCTGGGGCATTTCTTTAGATTGTATCGATCATTGCTTGATCTTTAAAAATCAGCGAACTTTGCTTCTGCACGTAGTTTTTTTCTTCAAATTCAATTATAAAACATCTATACTTTTTTGTAATAGTTTTTGAATTGGTACTTAGTCTTTTTTTCTTAAATCAAAAGTCGCTTGTTTCTTCGACAGAATCTTGATTCTTTACATGCTTTCTTCATTTGCTAGTGTTTTTATCTTTATACATTTAATTTCCATGTACTCGGAAATGTATAAAAAATTATTAAAGATATTTTACCTTTATTTACATATATTATATATTTTTTACACTTTTGATTATTATCAGCTATGCATTAATTCTTAATGTATCTTTTAAGAGAATTGAAATAAAGAAAATAAATAACCTAATATTGAATTAATTTAAGATAAAAGAAAAAGAATTATTAAAAGGTTAAACATTACTTTTGATTATTTATACCTTAAGGCATATTATTTAACTTAGTCTTGCCCATTGATAATTTTTCATTTCTTATTCAAAACAAATCGATTTTTTTTCATTAAAATAATACTAGTGACTGAAAAGTATTTTTCACTTATTAGTACCTAATTTCTTTCTCTCTCTCTCTCTCTCTCTCTCTCTCTCTCTCTCTTTTGTACACATTGCCTTTTTATCTCACCGATAACTCTATCGGTTGCGTGTTTCTTAAAATGCAATGAAATATTGAAATGTTATTGCAGCGAAAAATTTGTATTGACATATCACTTGTTAGAGAACTGAAATAGAGAAAATAATGAAAGTAAAATTGAGTTAATTTAAAATTAAACAAAACAACAACAAAATATATATATATATTAAAAGTATAAACACATTACTTTTGATTATTACCATCTATACCTTAAAACATAAACTTATTCTTACGCATTAATAATCTTTCTATCCTTATTCAAACAAATAGATTTTTTTCGGGGGGGGGGGGGGGAGCAAATAATGTTAACTGAAAAGTCTTTATTAAAGTATATTCATTCATTGGTACCTAACTTCCTCTTTTTGTGCCGTCGCACTCTATCTCACCGGCAAGTCTATCAGCTGTGGCTTTCTTCTAATGCAATGAAATATTTATATTGCCGGACAAAGCTCGAAGGGGGGCCTGCAAATACAGGAAAAGAAGGAATCCAGCCAATCCGAATTTTGTGCACCGGAAGCAGGGGGCTTCGAAGAGCACAGGATAGTCTGACAAGGTCTCGCACTGACAAATCTATTGTTGTCGTTACAGGCTGGGATATTCTTTTTCTGTTTATCTTGATCAATTCAGGAGTTAGTTGTTTGTAAGGAATTGTTCTTAAATTCTCTTTGATAAGAAATTTGTATGTAGTATGTTATGAAGAATTTATGTTTAATAAAAGTATAAGAATAATAATATAGTTATTTTATTGACGATTTGAATTATTTTAAGATTTGAATTATGATGTGAAATATTTAAATTGATTATTAAAATGGCATTTCAGGTTTTTAAATATCTTAGTTAATTTTTGTTTAAAAAACTGCTTTCACATTTCCCCCCGATTCATTATATTTTTATTAAGGTATTTTCTTATAGAAAATGTCACATTCAAGCTTATATGGAAAGACATTTAAAAAAAAAAAAAAAAAAAAAAAAAAAAAAAAGATTTAGCATGTTTTTTCAGTTTACTTTGCAAAGAAAAAAAAATTACTTTCGTACTTTCCCTCGCAAAAACAATATAAACAGAGCTATTTTAATATTTAAATATATATATATAAAATAATTTATATAAGTAGTAGATTCTTTTAAAATTTAATATGGTAATTTGTTGCTTTTCCATAAATATTTTTTATTGTATATCTTTTTTTTTTTTTTGTTTTTAATTTCCTCAGTGAAAAATAACTTTTGTTGCATATAAATTCTTTGTTATACTTTTTTTATGAACAAAGTTAAGTTGTTCACTTAGGGAAATCATTTCTTACACCAACCAAACTAGATTAAAAAAATAAAATAAAATAATCAGTTAAAGTTATAGTGCACCACCCACCACCCCATTAATTATAAATAATTAAACTTTCATTACATTAACCGAGAAATCTTAAATTTTGTCCAGTGACATTAATAATAATGATAGTTTTTACTTAATTTGATGCGATAGTTTCAGGCATGAGAGAAATAAAAAATAAAAATCGTTTACGTTTTTCTCTTTAACGTAACTGTGAGTACAGATTTTTCTTACCGTATGCATTCCCACGTGTTTTTATTTACAATGATTTTAAAATATGCCAATTTAAAGGCATAATTTCACTGGAAATTAAATATTTTGACGTTTCGTTTATTAATATATATATGTCCTGTGTTTTAAAAGTTTATATTATTTATGTTATTTTAATACCAGTATTTCCGAATGGTAATGAACGCCGAAATTTTGGATTAAATAAATGTTACTGCTTAAAAAAGTGGTTCCAGGATTTTCTGAGTATTGTGACCACATTGTCACGTGGTGAAAATTTTTCACACTAATATCTAAATTAAGAACAAAAAAGGTCTTTACAAAAAGCCTGGATGTTTTTTTTTTTTTTTTTTTTCCCCATATTACAGAAATTATTTTAAGGTTGCCTGTATATCTACTTTTACTGCCTTTGTACATCGTATACGGGAAAATGAGAATAGTTGGCTAAAGGAAATAACCTCCTATCATTCACCCTGTCTCTCTGACATTTTTTTCAGCAGAGTTTTCTTTTATTTATTTTTTCTTTTATGTTTGTTAACTGGCATGTGTTAATTAAAATTATAAATCTATAAATTATTATTATTTTTTTTAAATGAGTGAGATGAACAATAACGACTTTAGATTTTCTTGGAAAATACAAAATATTACAGAAATTACTTTAAGGTTGCCTGTATATCCACTTTTACTGCCTTTGTACATCGTATGCGGGAAAATTAGAATAATTGGCTAAAGGAAATAATCTCCTATCATTCATCCTGTCTCTCTGACGATTTTTCAGCAGTTTTCTTTTTATTTATTTTTTCTTTTATGTTTGTTAACTGGCATGTGTTTATTAAAATTATAAATTTATCAATTATTATTTTTTTTAAATGAGTGAGATGAACAATAACGACATTAGATTTTCTTTGAAAATACAAAATATTATAGAAATTATTTTAAGGTTGCCTGTATATCCACTTTTACTGCCTTTGTACATCGTATGCGGGAAAATTAGAATAATTGGCTAAAGGAAATAATCTCCTATCATTCATCCTGTCTCTCTGACGAATTTTCAGCAGTTTTCTTTTATTTATTTTTTCTTTTATGTTTGTTAACTGGCATGTGTTAATTAAAATTATAAATTTATCAATTATTATTATTTTTTTTAAATGAGTGAGATGAACAATAACGACTTTAGATTTTCTTGGAAAATACAAAATATTACAGAAATTATTTTAAGGTTGCCTGTATATCCACTTTTACTGCCTTTGTACATCGTATGCGGGAAAATTAGAATAATTGGCTAAAGGAAATAATCTCCTATCATTCATCCTGTCTCTCTGACGATTTTTCAGCAGTTTTATTTTTATTTATTTTTTCTTTTATGTTTGTTAACTGGCATGTGTTTATTAAAATTATAAATTTATCAATTATTATTTTTTTTTAAATGAGTGAGATGAACAATAACGACTTCAGATTTTCTTGGAAAATACAAAATATTTGTAAGCTTATTATATTTAACGATTTAAATATAAATCTAATTACAGTAATACAATAATAATTACCAATGAAAAATTAAGTAGAACTATAATCAACTAAGCGTTAAATAATTGACAAAAAACCTTATATTTTATTTATTCAGTGATTTTCACATTTTTATGCTAATTTTTATTCCTTTTGTAAACTAATAATTGTTCAAAACAACATTTTCTTGCATTAACGTGTTTGCGTTAGAATTTAATATGTAATTTTAAATAAATTTTAAATATTAATATGATTTTCACACCTTTTTTTGTTTTTTAAGAAAAAATATGCTTTCAACTTTGAGAAAACTGCATTTTATTCAACAATAATATTAAAAAGTTAAGATACAAAAGAGAAGATTTTTCTGTAAATGCATCTGTCCCCTTAATGCAGGTATTTCTTTCAAACAAACTACAAACTTATCAGAAAAAAAATGCATCTTTGCTATCTTTACAACCTTCACAACTAAATTCTATTACTTAATTTCTTACACCATTATTTGCAAATTGTTTCCGACGTCAAACTTCATCTAACCCTCATTGTATTTTACTATTTTATATTGTAGAGTCCATTTTCTCTGCTTCCTTTTTTCATAACCGCTAGTACCTGTAAAATCCTTAATCTGATGTTTCTCCTTACCCTGTCTTGATATTATCATAGAAATGGTTCTTTATTAGCCGAACTCAAAGTTTTTTTTTTTTTTTTAAATGTGTGTCAGCCTAGTTATTATTATTATTATTATTATTACATTTATCAATTCTGTTCTTTGTTATTACTTGCGTTGCTTAAGATTGTAAACTCATCCGTAATGATTGAAAGTGTTGGCGATAAAGTTGCATGATTTTAGATGTCCTTAAAAGAAAAGGATAAAATAATTAGAAACTAAAAAAAAATTAGTAATTAACCTTTTTATTACAAATTAAATGGTTAATAATATATTAATAAAAATAACAAGTTAAATAGTGTAATAATCAACTAATAAATTAGACGTTTATTTAAGGTTTTATATAACAAAATAATAATAATATTAATAAAAATTTTAACTTTTATTTATCAAAAAAAAAAAAAAAAAAAAAAAAATTATCACCACTCCCACGTTTTAACTTTATTAAACAATTTTTCTAAGTAGAATTTTCTTCCAATAACGTATTTAATTTTATCATATAAAATCTTCAATATATTTTAATTATTAATGTAATTTTTTTAGAACTTAAGGAAGAAAGATATCTTCTGTAGCTTATGTAATCTCGGTATTTTTTTTTTTATAAAGAAAAGTGGAGATACAAAGGAGCAGATTTGTTATAATCATAACCTTTCCATATGTATACAGGTATTTCTTCCAAACTAACTAAAATCTTAACCGAAAATTAAAGAAAAATACATCGCTGGTACCTTTTCTTCGTGTCTAAATCCCCTGTCTTCCTTTTTTATTTCAGTTCATCACTTGCAAATTGTTTCCGACGTGAAACTTTATCTAAACCTCATTGTAATTGGGCATTTTTATACTGAACAATCCACTTCCTCCCCTTTTATCATAACCGCTAGTACCTGTAAAAGCCTTAATCTGATGTTTCTTCTTACTGTATCTTGGTATATTATCATAAAAATTGTTCTTTATTAGCCGAACTCTGAGCATCTTAAGAGAGACAGGATGCAAACCCCCAAGAGCGTGGTGGTTTGTTAAGGATAGTTTTTTAAGGTGGCTATCCACTGATGGATGCCGTCCGCTGTCTTTGACATTGCACAAGATTGACGAGCTACGCTTCCTCTTTCAAGGGATCAGAAAAAGCGGAGGAGATGCTGTTGGCTCTGTTTTATCTCTTTTTGGCAATGTAAAGTCTGCAAATAAATCTTACTTTTTGGTTTTACCATTTCTGATTTGATATATTAATTGTTTTCTATGTAAAAGAAAATAGATTGTGTCCTTTTTTTTTTTAACTTAAAAACAGTCTCTAAATTGAGGTTTAGGGAAATGTAATACGGGCTAATGACTCAGGGAGAACGTCCTGTTTTAATAATTATTTTGAGATTATTTTCAGCTGTACATATTTATTTTTAGCAAAATTCCTATTATCCAAGTAATTGTTAGAATCTCAGAAGAAAAATAGAAGGTCTCTGGTTAGAAAATTTATGTATATTTTCTGAAGTAAAATTTATGTAAATTTTCTGAAGTGACTATTTTAACCTGTAAAATAAAAATAAAAAATTACGTTCAAGTTTTCTTAGTTTTTTTATAGCAAGGATGTCTGGCATAACATTTTTATTTTTTATTTTATACTAGAAGTTTTGAATGGCACATTCCCTTTGAAGTGAAATAAATAGTGATAAGAAATATATCTCAGATTCCCCCTACCTCCAATTTTATTTATTCTTTTCTGTATAATGTTTTCGTAAAAATATTCTACAGTTAACACAGTTCTAACTATTAAAAAAATAAATTATACTTAAAAATCGTTTAAGATTTAAATTTAATTAATAAAAAGATTTAAACTTAACTTTATGACTTTATTGGTTTCCAGAATTACAATATTTTTTATTGTGACATTAAAATAATTTTTATCGTTTATTTCCTATTAAAAGAGCTATTTTCAATGATCCTGTACTTTGATAAAATGCTTTTATGTACAATTTCTTTATATTATTCTTTTAATATTTCATCTGTTCCTCTATCTAACTTTTATTATAGTTACTTGTCATTGTTATGATAGAAATTTCAATTTCCCCGTAAGCTTTTTAATAGATCTATATTATAATTTGTTCTTTTCGTTAGGTATTGGTTGTGCAAGGGAAAAAAAACTTTTCTGAACTTTCGTTTCATTTTTTTTTTTTTTAACCTATTGACTGTTAGATTGATCTTACCAGATGATTCATACACAGCATAAATATATACATTTATCTTTTTAGATAATGATGTCACGAACTTTTTATTATTAATCTTTTACTTGATATATGTGCATACTCTTTGGCATTTCCCTATGCCATAAGCAAAAATCCGAGCAAGATTAATTTACTAAATTTTCTGATTCGATTTGATGCATGCCTTTTTAGCATCTATTCGATATGATGTGAATACATCTTCGACAAAATGGCTTTGAAACATCTATCTAAAACAGATTTTATTAAAGATGTTTTCGTAACATAACAAATGTATAGAATTCCTCCATAGCTTCCATTTTTTTTGCATTGATATACTTGGCATTCGTCTTGGCGACAGTATTTTTCTGAGGTTTGTATTGCAGTCCTGTATGGAAGGTAAAGTCGCTTCAAAAGAAGAGGTGGAATCCTTTGAAGGAGGTGTCAGTCTGATCTTTCCAAGATTTCAGCCTTGCAACGGGAAAAAGCCTTCCAAGGGGATATTTTTGACTTGAGTAGTTAAGTGGAGGGAAATCCTAGGGCTTCTTATGCCCGGACCGCCCATCACTTGAATGATATACAGGGGCGCACCTTTTTCTTCTTCTCGCATTTACTGTTACCTTCGCTCTTGTTGATACGTGATTCTAACATTATTCTAAAGAAGGAAAAAAAATTATCACATCTTTTCCGCTGCGCTGTCAGAAAAAAAAAAATAATTTTCAAAGAAAAAGACTATGGTAAATTACAGTAAAATAGTATAAAATCATTATTTCATTGTCTTTTTCAAGAAAAGTTAGTTTCTCGTGGGAAAAAAAAAAAAATCAGTTAAATAAATTCTGTGTCGTCTACTTATTGAATGCTGAAAATTTTGCAGTGCTAATTTTTCGAAATATTATATATATATATATATATAATCTTATTATATATATATATATATATATATATATATAGAGAGAGAGAGAGAGAGAGAGAGAGAGAGAGTTAGTTTCAGCATTAAATATGAATTATACGTTAATTCTTAGAAACGCTTAAATAACCCATTTATTTTACTGTTATTGTCGCTTTAATTTTTTTTTAATTAAAAAAAATATTTCTAATAATAGTTCTTTTCGTTTTTTATCCCACTTTCAAATTCATGAACACGCTAAATATCGCACTTATTTCTCTTTTATTATCACTTTTCAGAAACTCCTTTTGTTTTATTTTTTGGATATATTCTGAACCTTAAAAATGTAAAACATTTTACAACATATTTATTTTGATTTTGCTTCTGACGACATTAATTTAGAAACAAATCAATTTATGTCTCTTATTTTTTCCAGTTTTAAAATATTATTGTTCTATTTTTCTGCCCATACAATTACCTAATCAAAAGAATAAAACATTGTCAATCAACACAATTCACATTTCTGCACTTATTTCAATTTATTAAGGCTGTACTTTTTTTCCTTCTCATCGATCGGGGAAAAAATAAATAAAAATAATACGTTGACTAATTTGTTCCTTTTTCATAAGTTCCTTATATTTAATTTTTTAATATTTCTTGCGTTTGTTAATAAAAAATATAACATTTTAAATCCTATTTATTTATATTTTCTTTCTGACAAGATTAATTTAGAAAGAAATTGGTTTTGGTTCCCCTTTTATTTTATTCCAGTTCCGAAATATTATTCCACTACTTTTTCTACCATAAGTTCCCTTAATCAAATAAATAAAGCATTGTCAATCAACAGAATTTACATTACGAAAATTGATTTAAACGTTTGCCGAACTCCTTCCGTCATAACCTCTCCGACTCACCTAAGTTTTATTTAATTTTCCAGAATCCGTTGCTGATCCACATTTGATAGTATCACTTAAATCTAGACATCCCCTCTCTCTCTCATCTTCCGCATCACTTCATTCAAGCACTGTTATAACAAAGGCATTGATGACGTCATTCTTAGGCGGGGCCAAGTGTGCTTGATTGACGGGCGGGGATGCCACTTAGCTGTCCTATTCATCACAATGGCAAATGCCTTCGGACCGAACAATAGGATCCGTCAGTCCCAGGTAATTGCCCCAATTTGGGTGTCACCTGCCCAGACTAGGCCCGGATCCCTATGGAAACGAGAAGAAGCCAATTATTATCTACTGTTAAGGCAGCCCCCCTTCCATGATTAATAATGGCGCAACTTAGCGCAGTAGGTAGACAGGGGGCCATAGATATTCGTCACAGAAGATACATGTTGACTTGGAGAGTATTCCAGCGTGGTTCACATGATGTATAATATAGTTGATTATGCAGTTGTTATAGAGGTCTCTTGCTTGTCGATGATTGCGTTTGGTTAATTTGTCTCTTCTTGTCTGGAGCTGACATGAGATTAAGTAGAAAAAAACATGTTTAGTAGGAGGCTCTGATATTATGGATATTTCATCTATGTCTTCTGTATTCGATATCAGTGTACTCTTCATATTATTATTATTATTAAGGTTCTTAGATGTTTGCAACTTCTTATAAAAGCATCAAAATCTTTTAATTCGATTTTTCAGTATATTTATGAGATCATACTGACAATATAAATATATTATTTAATAATATTTAAATTACTAACGAACTAAATATTAAGCTAATAATTCCTAAGCTAATTTAGTCAGTTAGCATACACTGTTAAAAATTTGCAGCAAACTGTCCAGTCATTTGACCGTTTTTATAGAAAACGGTTACATAACCGCAATTTAACTCTATTCTGACCATAATATGGGCAATAATATTGTCAGAATAGAGTTAAATTACGGTTATCTAACTGTTTTCTATAAAAACGGTCAAATGACTGGACAGTTTGCTGCAAATTTTTAACAGTGTAGAGAAAATAAGAAAGTGATGCATAAGGGATTTCTATTCTATTCTAAGTTTTTCTTTTTCCATTTTCCCAGTGACTTTTGTGAAGGATTAACAATAGAAAGGCCCTGTCTAATAGTATATAACCCAATTTAGCTGCTTAATTGTTAGATCACTATATTGGAACTCTGATTGTATGATTGTCTAATAATATTACTGAATACCAGGTGTATATCTTCGATATTTATGACTTACAATTTCAGTCCTTTGCATTATAATTTTATAATGAGATTTTTTTTTTTTACAGCTGTAGTTCCATAATTGGTAAATTAATATTATTTAATAAGAAAATTAATTAAAATAAATAAGTGGTAGGTTAATGTCATTTTTTTTTCTTTCGTTTTCAACTTTTTTCCTTAATTAATATCACATGCTGAGAAATTGAAATTTACTCCTTTTGATTTAAAAACTTCACAAAACTGTTAAAAGTTTTATTGAACTGCTTACTAAATATTTACTAAACGGTATTGCGTAAAATATAATCACATAATATATAAAATCTTAGTTATTCACTGCCTTGAAACTTCACTTCTTATTTTATGCGCCTGTATATCCACTTTTACTACTAGTGTACCATTCTTGAGGAAAAATTCGAAGTACTTACTTTCTTTTCTATTCAACTCTTTATTTCAATCGTTAGAACTGTGTTATGAAAAATAAATACATTTATAAAGTTAATAGCATTGATGCGAGGAGTAATAACAACAATGATATTGTTATATTCTAGAAATTCATATTGTTTTGAAAGAATACCACAAATTTTAAAACTTTATTAAACTTTTCAGCATTTGTTGATTATAAATCGTCAAAAAAAGTCGTGATAAACACGATTTTTTCAGTCAGATTTTCATTGACCTGATTTATATTACGCGAGTACTTATAAGCTATTTACTGCTGTTATTGTTTTTGTTATTATTATTATTATTATTATTATTATTAAGCTTAATTATATGCGATGATCATATTCTAAATAAACAGGCTGAAAAATATATATTGTAACAAGTAACAGTCATTTTGGGAATTCCTACTTTCTTATTTTACAGTGTAAGTTATTATTATTATTTTATTTACTTTTTTATTTCTAGTTAATTAAAATAAATACATTTAAAATTCCCGCGTCAACTGACGTAATGCAGATATGCAGTTATTTTATATATCTCTCGGATTTATTTAAAAAAAAAAAAAAAAAAAAAAAAAAAAAACTGCAAGTGACTAAATATTTAAGCACGCTTTTCTGTATAGAAGACAGCACGAGCCCATTGATGCTATTTCACACCGTTACCTAAAAATACCTAAAAATAAAGTAATAACCTTACCACTTTTGGAGCCCCCTCCCCCCTCCTCTCTTTTTCTCCTATTTCAGATTTCTATAAAAGTGGCGATGCGTCTTTTGCAGGTGGTGGGAGGAGTCCAGGAAGTAGAGGAAGAAGACTTTGGTTGGGAGGGGGATCCCAGGGGTTGTAAATCAGGCGGAAGTAACCGAATTGGTCGGTCACAAAAGAGCAGACGAAATGGACGACACATCTCTCATCTTGCTCATCCTTCTGGGCATCCCCACTCCCTTTTTACTCTGTCTCATACATCTTCTGGCAGTAGGGGGATTGTAGTTTTATCCTCACGTTTTCTTTATTTTCCTTACTTCATCCCCTCTTGTGCTGTTTTCTGATTTGCGACTCTTCTACTCTGCGGAAGACACTGAAGCAAGACACTCTGATGCTTGTGGAACCCCAGACGGTTTCCCCTACCCCCTCCTAAAAAAATTTTAGATTCCTTCCCATTCAGAGATGTGCTTTCTCCATTCTATGGTGCCGTTTTTGAACTTTGATATTCGAAATTTATGCATATAGAAAAAAAAAAAAAAAAAGAAAAGAAAGAAAAGAGTGTGAGAGAGAAGGATGAGAATCATGGTTTATTTCAGTTTTCCCTGAAAATTCATTTTATTAGATAGCGCTTATTTTCTATTAATAAAACATGCGATTGCAAGTCTAAATATCTTTTTCAAGTTCAAGTTCAATAATATATTGGATTTCTTTATTCTTTGGGGAAGTTTGTTTTCTAGCTGTTTTACTCTTGTTGATGATTTTCTTTAAAGCGGTCCTCAAAAAAAAATATTTTTCCACGCTCAACAACGTTTCTGCCATATTTAATTATTCTTTTACGTAAGAGCATGACACTTACAGGCATGATTACTAAAGTAATTTGTAATCGAAAAAAAAAAATTTTTTCGATAAATAAATTACAACTTGAGTTATTAGCGATTATTGTTTTAGGACAGCATAATCATGGTCCCCCCCCCCCCCTCTCCCTTCCAGCGCTGATGCGTTCGGATATTTGATTCAAAATGTCAACTTCGACAACCTTTGCTGAAAGATCTTCTGTCTTTACCAAAAAAGTGTTCGATTACACAGTTTGTGAATAAGAGAACCTGCCAGTCTCATGCATTTGAGAACGAAAGTGAATTTTAAAATGCGCCAGAAAGTAGGCAGTTTGGATTATAGAACAGCCTTTAAGTTTCTTATGAAATTTTTATACAAATGTAACTTAGTTTAATCTTTCCTTAATAATATGATTTAATGCTGGCTAACCCGAATATGATATATTATAATCTCACTCGATTGTTATACGTATAAACGAAGTTATCGATACTTTAAGTAAATTACTGTCAAAAATGCATTTATTGCCTATTTAGTTTGTTAATACAATCTAATAAATGTTTAATATTCGGCAATAACTAATTGCCTCTTTAATTTTTTCGAATAACATTAATAACATTTGGAATATATTTTATGACTATATGAAAAAGATTTTTTAATTTCATTTAAAAATACTTAAAAATATTTCCTACTACTTACAATATATTTTCAAAGTAAATATTAGTACAGTATTGTTCGCATTATTTATTTATTTTGATGAGCATTATTCAATTTGCTGTACCTTTTTATCATATCCAGAAAATATGTGAAATTTAACAAAATTTAGAAAACTATTTTGTAAAGAAATGCAAGTACTTGAAAATATTTTTGCAATTTTTTCAAGACAGATGATCTGTTAATGTGTATCAAAAGGTTAATAAATTTTATCATTATGTTTAGGTGATAAGCATATGAATTCAAAATGAAATAATAATAATAATGTAACATGATCTTATAATTTTACACCTCTTCCTGCTGTCTCTTTATACATACTCTTGACAATTTTCCTCTTTATTATTATTTTTTTATATTTATTTTAATTAATTATATGAGTTAATAGGGAAAATTATTTTCCCATCCCCATTCTAATAAACATTTTACATAACTATACCACAATGAAAAGAGTTTGTTTAAAATTCAGTAAATAAGTGAAACTCGTATAATTTAGAAAAGTAACGAAGGTTATTTTTTCAACAGCTGAAAAATAATACGCATTTGCACAAACGACGTAATATATAAATAACTATTTTCAAAGCTACAGGCGCCTTCTGGACGACCAAAGTTTAGATATTATCCTTTAAAAAACATCAAGTTGTTATTAAGCAAAATATATAGAAATTTGAAGGACACTCTTTTCATTTTATTTTCTCCCACGACATACAAAACTTAAGGAGCTCAGACCGTTCGTTAAGTCTTACCTGTTTTGCTTTTTTAACATTATCAGGTATTATGGACTAGTTCAATGCCAAATTGTGTTCTAAATCTTTGGCAAGACAATTCTTTTTATTCCAACAATATCAGACACATGGATCAGTTTAAATCCGTAAATACCGTTTCAGACGAGATTAAGTCTGGAAGTTTATTCTAAGTTTGAATCAAAATACAAAAGCGCGAGTTTAGTTTCAAGTGTTTGACATCTTTTTACTTCTAAAAGAAAGGTTTTAGTGACCTCGTTATTTTTTTTTATCTTTTAGTATATGTATTAAACATTGCATGTTATTTGGTAAAAGTATTAAAAAAACTAATAATAGTCTTATAAGGTAACTGTGTAATACGCCCACTCTTATTAGAGACGAAAATTGTAATTGTTGTGTTAAAGTTGAAAAAGAGAAAAACATGTGGTTATTACTGCTACTTATCTTCTTTAAGAATAGAATATTTGTTGGAATAGAATATTTGTTTTCACTTTTGATTTTCATTTAAAATTTAAAATTTCGCAAAACATCTTTTTCTTTTCCCTTTAAGGGTAATATGTCCAGTGAAGGTAAATCGTTCATTTTTCTTTTTCTATCAGTAAAAGGCAATGAAAAAAATGTAACTTTGTTACTTTCGTGAATAGAACTTTATTTCTATTTGAGATGTCGAATGTAAATAAAAGAATAAAAAAAAAAAAAAAAAATCAAATTAAAGGTTTCAAAATTTGAACAAAAATTTTAAACTCTGGAAAATTTTAAAATTACCCACTGAATTCCCAATAAAAGTAACATATATGTGTCAAAATGTGTTTAAAATTTGCAAATCTGGGACTATAAAAATGATTAAACGCTGAAACTATCAAGCTGCCATATTAGGAGAACTGGTCCCTTTATCCTCAGGTACCTTATGACTGATTATAAAATGTCGTAAGTATCATGTACTCGAACTGCTCTAATTAGTAATTTGTTGGTTCATACGAAAAGAAAATGTGTCAAAACTCAACTGTATAATATTGATAATAAAAAGAAAGTAACTTTGCTAAAGAAGAATAATATTTATTTATGTTCGATTTCATTCATTCATTTTTTTTTAATTATTTTTTTTAATTAGACTATATTAAAAGACCATTTCGTAATAATTTATTTAGTAATGTAAAATCTATAACTTATTTTGAAACAGCAATATTTTCTGCAAGTGGTAACAAAGGGGTCTAGTAAGTAAAGGGTCTTTACTTACAGGAGTGAACAAAAGGCTTTACTCTTAAAGTTGTTTTATAACAGTTACTGATCTTTCTCCTCGCGTGTAAATCAAAGGCAATTACTCCTTTAGACTTTTTTTCTTCTTTTTTTTAAAGAAACATTGATAAGTTAATTAATGAAAAGTTTAGATAATGTTCTACATGGATGATATCTATAGGTTAAGATAAGCTACGGTATTATTTTTATTATTAGCTATTAAAAATTAACAATTTTACAAATTTAATTATTTATGTGGTTTCTCGCATTTAGAAAAGAAATGAGCTTGTTTAAAATTTGAATTAGGCGCTGTTGAAACTAGTGTTGCATGGTCATTTCACACTAACACAGCTAATTTTACTAGACCTACAGCTTTAAAATAGCATTATTTTGTAGATGGCGGCACAGTACAGACCCGACTACTTTACTGTAAAAGTTGTTTCCCAACAGTTATTTGCCTTCCACTGGAGAGGAAAATTCAGGCGTGAAAGAAGAAATCGTCTAACTCTCCGTGAAGCTTTTGTTTATTTCTGTTCAGCAAACATCAACTAATAAATAAATAATAATTACATATAATACATTATTATTATTATTATTATTATTATTATTATTATTTTATTTATGTAAAATGAATTTTTCTTTTTAAATAGCTTTGTTGTGTTTTCTCAGATAATTTTCATTATTGCATAAGTTTTGCTTTTGCTAAGATTTCATCTTAAAATAATAATATAAAAGTTATAGTTCTAAAACTTTCCTTTTTTACTCTATAATTTTTAACTTTTGAGTAGTATCTTATCAAACATAAAAACCATTTTCTATCACATTTTATAATTCTATTTCGATTAAAAATAAAATTATCATTGTTGTTGTTATTACGTTTTAATGTAAAGGAAAATGAAGAGGAGTTCGTATGAGAATCATTTATACGGATATATATATATATTTTTTTTTTAAGTGTATATATTTATTTTATTTGTCTATTTCTTATGATTCCTGCGTCTTAATTAACTTAATCTTGGATGAGTTTATCAAAGGCACTCCTTAAAAAAATCTGCTAATTCACGAAATGTTCCGCTTTGAATTTAATAATCTAACTTAAAAATTATCTGAAATCTCCAATCTAAGCTACATTTCCGTTAAATCACGGGGGTGTTCCGGCAACTCTGCTGCAAGCACTTTTTCGTTTTAGAAACGGAATCTTTACCTATGTTCTTTTCTACTCAAATCACAGAAATTTCGCGAACATAAGCTCAAAATTTCCTAAAATGTTTAAGTCAAAAGGTGGAAAATTCGCCAAATAGTAGAAAAACTTCCTCAAATCACAGAGGTGTTTACGGCAACAGCTCGCCAGTACTTTTTATGTTTTTTTACTTTTTTTAATAGTGTGTCTATTATTTTTAATGATTTATTCTCCTTATCTCTTATTAAATAAACGATAACATGGAAGTACAATAAATAAATTTTAATTTGTCAAGTATATTTTAATTTTCCTCGTTCAAAATATTAAATTACCTTTTTTATACCTTTTTTTTTCCATCTTTTCCTCCTTGAATCTTCGATCAATTTTCATCTTTTTTGCCATTTACATGTACCTCAGTAATAAGCCCGAACCTGTACACCACACTCAGAAAAGAAAAAAAAAAGAAAAATCCCGTTCATATGTGCATATATATCTATATATTTACCCACATTTCTACCGCATTTGAAACCCATAACACGGCTCTTTCATTGGAATTGAATCCGTCAATTAGTAGACACTTCTATTCCTGTCAGGAAGGTTATTCTGCGACACGGGAAAGGAGGTTCCCTTGGTAATTACTACCTTTGTCTCTAAGAGGTAAGGAATAATAGACCGAGGAGTGAATAGGAGAGATTATGGACTTCTTTTTTTTTTTTCATCTTAGTTTTTTTTCTCCCTTTTCTATTTTATTGAATCGCCGAGGAATTGAATGCAAATGTTAGGCTGCAAATTGCGTTTCGGTTCAGGCGACAAAAGGTCTGGGAGAGTTTTTGCGGTATTCGTAAAAGGGTCACACCTTTTAAGTTTCGAGGTTGCAGGAATTTGAAATCTTTTGCCAAGTGCTGATGACGCTTATGTATTCACTTCTTTCTTTCTTTTTTTTAATTTCGTGCTATTCATTTGATTTTTCAAAAATACCCATTAATTGTTTAACTCTCACATTATGTTTATATGTGAAGATATTGGAGAGGATAATGAGCGGTAAATATTTTTATATGAGTATGTATTCATTAAGTTATACGTTTGATGATATTATGACGAAATTTAATTAGGAAAATATCTTCTATGTTTTCATTTTTTTTAGTTTGATTTTCAAAATATATATCTGTATTTGTTTTATTTTGTTTGCAGCTGAAAGAGGATAATAGCTCATTAATTTGATAATCAAGTTTTATCAGTAAATTTATTATTATTATTCGGTTGGATAAAAAGTTTTTAATATAGCCGTTGTAATTAAATTGTCTTCTAATTGCTGGAAATTGCTACAAATAAGATGCGAATAGCCTGCAAATATGCTAAAAATTGTCATTCGGTTCCGGCGACAAAAGATCTGGTAGAGTTTTTACGGCATT
The DNA here is from genome assembly GCA_963931845.1 of Maratus michaelseni. Lineage (NCBI taxonomy): Eukaryota > Metazoa > Arthropoda > Arachnida > Araneae > Salticidae > Maratus > Maratus michaelseni. The sequence goes on from OZ007591.1 coordinate 211,321,240, forward strand.
CGTAAAAGAGTCACACCTTTTGATTTTTGAGTTACAGTATATATTTTTAAATGTTTGCCAAGTGCTGATGATGCTTAATTCCTTTTTTTTTTTTTTCCTGCTTTTCAATTTCGTTTTCAAAAAGGTCCACTGATTGTTTCTCACATTATGCTTGTATATGAAGATATTGGAGTGGATAATGAATGTGAAATATTTATATATGAGTATGCATTCTTTAAATTATACGCTTGGTGCTATTAGGAATAAATGTAATTAAGAATCTATTTTTCAACATTTAATTTTCCTAAATTTAGAATTTCAGAATACTTATCTGGCGTTCTTTTGTTTTGCTGATAGTTGAAAGAAAATAGTGGTTCACTAATGGGGTAATAATTATCTATCACTAAATAAATATTCAATAAAATGTGCCTAAAATAACATTTATAATTTTTTGTCAATTAGCTTTTTGTTGCTGCTAGAAAACATGTCATTAGCTAGAGCAGGTTGTAATAAATAGTTTGTCATTAACTTCCTTGCTAACAGTCCCCCCCCCCCCCCTAAAATATACGTCTATCTTATTTATTGTAGCATGTTTAACTATATTTGAATGTTTTTGCTTTCAGGTGTTGTCACAAACGTAATTTTTAATTATTTTAAATATATATTGTAGTTATTATGTAAAATAATTATTACAGTGTTAATTTATGTATTGTTATAGACTGACATTACACGATATTAAAAATATTTATTCACATATAGTTGGTGGGGATAAAGTCCTACTAACTTTCATTAAAAACTGCTATTAATATTTAGTACTACATACACAAGCATTTGCTTAATGCGTTATTACTATCTTTCACTGCAATAGAAAAATAATTTAGATAGAAAACTCCATTCTCTTTACATACGTATTCAAGTTTATATAATAAAAACTGAATGTCTCCTTAAAAATACATGTATACAGACATTAGAATATAAAATGCTGGAACTTTTACTTTACCTTTTTATTGTTCGATCAAAAGTAGCCGTTACTGAAATGTACTGCTTTTATTTTCCTCAAAGCAGCATTTAAAATACTTTCTTTTAAAAATATCTCACTCATGCAAAGTATCGTGCCTAATTTACCCTTCGGCTGTCTGATACATTTCAAATCCCTTCCGTTGAAAATATTTTCTTTGTGTTAAATCTAAGAAAGCAATCTTAAAATTTCCAAAACACCTCTCTGCTTTACTTACTATAATCTCTGTTTTTACTCAGTTTTCAATCAACATCTTCATGAAGCATTTTTCCGTATGAAATGGTTCATTTTTTCCTTCTTCTTCTAACAGACTTTTCGAATTAACCGGAACTTTCCACTACCGGGATTCGGATTAAGGGGGGATTACTGGAAACTTTCTCTTCGAAAAAGAATATATGCTGTCACCTCTCCTTACCGTTTGTTGCAGTGATTGAGTACAAGGAGCGAGGGGAGGCAGAGAGAATTCTGGCCGTGTCATTCCTTCAATTACAGATAGAACTGATAGAAACTATTCATTAAGTTCTTGTGTAATTCCTTTCCTTTCCTAATGGCAACTGGGGTTCGATCTATTTTATTAACTTCTGTGGAGTTAAACTGAGTTGTTGTAGTGTGTAATTTTTACCGTGATTTCTCGTGTCTGGTGGAAATTTCTGATGCTCTTTTAAATTGATCTAAATACTTTAGTTGGTTGATTGTAGTGTGTTTTATTTTATTTGCTTCAGTATATTGAATTTTATTAACCTTAACCTTCTAACAGTGGGTAGATTTTCATTCTTCTATTACTTTTTCAGTAATAAATTGCAAGAAAAACCTTTTTTCCTTCTTTAGATTCGAATCAGGAGTTGAGTAAGGAATATATGAAAATGACAATAAATAAATAAATAAAAAGGGATATGAACTTATTGTTGTTTCTTGTACACTATACGTGGAAAAGTATCTATCGCGTGAAAACAGTGGAGGATTTCGGGTATTATAAACTTTTGGTGATGTAGGTAGTTTGAAAAAAAAATCCATACATATGGTTCTATTACAACATTGAAAAGAAAGTTTTGTCTCATTATTTGATTTAAATATATATATTAATTATCAATTTTATAAATTTTGAGTTATTTTGAATTGTTTATGAATTATTTAATTAGATATTTAAATTAATCTATGAAATATAAAATATATTTACAATGTAGTATAAATTAAACATTAATTATTTAATAACAAGTCTAATATATATTTAAGTAGTGGTAAAAATAAAACATTAATTATTTAATAATATGTCTATAATATCAGAGGATTAACACAGCTGGCAGCAAAAACAATTTGAATTAAAATAATATCTCTTTTACATAATATATTCTTGTTAAGAATATCTGAAATGCTGTGCAAGTTGAATTAATTCTGTGTAGATTTATTCATATAGTAGTATTATATTTTATTTGAATTTAAAGTAAAACTACAAGTTAGTATTGTTTTTTAAAGTTTATTTATATAATTAAATCTAATGAAGTGAGTATGTAACTAATAAAGTGGATATCTAACTAAATATTAATTATGAATTATTATAATACCAATAGATGGCGACACTTTACCTTTCAGGTAGTTGTTGATAATATTGTTAATATTATATTTAATTTAACTATAGAGGGAGCTATTGATTGTATATTAATTTTACTTTCAGGAATTAAAATTGGATGGAGTAATATATATTCACGGATATAATTTTGTTATAAGTGTATTAAAATCAGAATTATTTTGTGTGTTTTTGAATCATTTTGTGTTTGGGTGTCATCGATGGGTTGTGTTTTAAAAAAAGTGTGCTCTCAACTTGTCTTTCAAATCATATCTCTCAACTCGACTTAGTCAACATGTATGATGCATTGCCATGTGGATGTAAATATTATGCAGAAGTTGTGACATTTTAAGGATTCTGTATAATTATTGTGAGTAAAATATTTTATCTACACTTTACGCGTTCATATTTCCAATTTTATTATTTCAAAACTGTTATCTCGTGGTAATTTCGTGAGGTGTTAAATACAGTTTTTGGGATAATCGATGTGAGTGAAATATATTGTATATTCTTAATGGTTTTTTATTTCCTATTTAAATATTTCCAAATTTTAATATTTCCAATTGTTGTCTGGTAATAATTCAGTGTACCTGGATGATTCTACTGATCTTAGCATTATGCCAGTAGAATTATGAAACACTGAATTATTATTTAAAACACATGTGGGTGCATCCAGGCTGATGAGTACATGTGCATGTGTTTTTTCATATCCAATTCATATTTAATTCTCATGTGGTCCAATTTTCCATTGTATATGGTTCATATTTAATTTATTAATCCATTTGTATTTACTTAATTGCAACTCCAATTTATTATTATTATTTTTTTCCCTTTCTCTCTATTTCTTTTTTCTTTTTTCAATATTCTTTAGGTATGAGTAAAATTTGGCCAATTACCATTGAAGCACAAGCTATGGTAATATTATGTTTGCACATGTTAATTATTAGCTATGTGGTATTCTGTATACACAATATCATTAATTATCCCTTTGGAGATTTAAGTAGAATGATAATAGAACTTGATATGTTTTTTGAAATTCATAGATATTATAATTATATATATATATATATATATATATATATATATTCTGGTGTGCAAAACTTAAGCAACAAACACAAAATGCTAATTTCTGAACACGTGAGTACTCAAAAGGAAATTCTATAAAGAGCAAATGTAGAAAAGAGGTATTACCCTAACAGCACGGCCAGTCGATGTGAAGTCCCCTTCACGTCACACATAGTTAGAAGTGTCACAATCACTACGGTGAATCAAAATATGGGATATTTTGTCTCATTATTACTCTCAAATGATTGTTAACACTGAAAAGTCACTGTGACTGTCGCTTTGTGATGGGTCACCAGATGACATTACAATGAAGTCACTTTGTGATTCTCAAGTCACTGTCAGTTGAAGACTGAACTTTGAAGTCATTGTGAGCATTGCATTGTGATGAATCGCCAAATAATGTCACAATGAAATCGCATGGTGACTTTCCGGTGATCAACACTCTATTGTGAAGTCATCATTGCACTCCTTTGTGAAAAGTCACCAGATGATTTCATTTTCTGTCACTTGGGAACTCGTCACAGAACAGCTATCATGATGACTTTACAATGGAGTGTCAAAATGAGAGTCACAAGATTTCTTCATTGTAAAGTCACCTGATGACTCGTCAAAAAGCAGCAGTCATGGTGACTGTTCAGTGGAGTGACCAAATGAGAGTAAAAATGAGACGAATGAAAGATATCACATTTCTGTTCATTGTGGTGACTGTGACAATTGTGACCATTTGTGATGTCAAGAAGACTTCACATCGACTGTCTGTACTGTTAGGGTAGTACCTATTTTCTACACTTGCTGTATATAGAATTTCCTTTTGAGAACATATATATATATATATATATATATATATATATATATATATATATATATATATAATTATAATATATATATATATATATATATATATATATATATATATATATATATATATATATATATATATATAATTACAATATAAATATAATAAAAAAGTTGATGGGTTTAATACATTTGCATTCAATTTTTTTTTATATTACCCAATTATTATTATTTTTTTTTATTACCGGATAAAAAAGATCCTAAGGCACAAATGCATATAATATTCGCTGTTTGGAAAATTGAGAATATTAAATGCAATTTCTGTCCTCTAACAATTAGGAAGTTTAAATATCAAAATGACTAATATTTTTATTTTAAAATATACTTGTGTCGAAAAAAAAGTAAATATTAATATGTTTTCAAAAATAAAATTTTATCTCTTACGTTATTACTGTAGATAATTTGTTCAACAGAGGTTGCTTATGATATTTTATTTTATTTTGTGTTCTTGAAACTCGTTAAATTTACGCACTTTTTTTTTTTTTGTTGTTGCAAAGTTAAATTTTGTAAGTGCTGAATATTTAAATTGATTTACAAATGAAAAGTAAATATTTTTACAACTTAAAAATTGCATTGTAAATACATTTTTTTAAATATTGAGCTTTTTAATTTATCAAGCATTGAATTCAATATTTGTCTGTTATTTTTTAAAGTTCAATTTAGAGCACGAATTGTGAAGATATTATTATTGTTTTTTATTTGGTTAAATTTTGCAATCTTAAAATTTCTTTGTTTGCTGACACTTAGTAGAAGCTTTTGCATAGAAATTGCAAAGAATATAAAATTTGACACTGATCAACTAATGAAATCATAAATAATTAAGGGAGAAAATAGGATATAGTTAAAAAAATAACCTATATCTTAATAATATTTAGAGCTATTATTTGTGTACTTTGAAACGCTGACGGTAATTTACTGAAAATGCAAAAAAAATTGGTGATAGTTAAAAAAATAAATAAAGGAGCTGTTTTATTATGAAATACAAAAATGTGTTAATATTGCATATGTGTGACAGGCGACTTAATTTTTAACTTAAAATTTTGAAATATACTTGCTAAACAAAGAAGCAGTAAGTTGTCTAGTAAATTTACGTCGATTGCTAAGTACAAGTCAATAAAATCACCGCTATTTAGAATCGCGGTGTTAATAAATAAAAATAAAATAAAATTACTGTTACCTCCTCTCTGACTGGAATTCCTTACTTTATCAATCGCTATTCATCGGTGGGACTTTAAAAAGTGATTTTGAAAACAGCCTTGACAGCGTGTATCAAGGAATAACGCTTTTATTATTCCTCCATTCTTGATATTGGCATCGCCGCGATACCTACGTAAAAAAAAAAAAAAAAAAAGAAAGCTAGCGAAAGTCGTAATAAAATAAGAAATCGATGAAAAGTCGTAACGAGTTTTAAATTGTCATTTACTGGAAGCCTAGCAACGGGGAGCTTTGAAATTTGCATTTGCGATGTTATTCAAATTTATCCTCGTTGCAAATACACATGCACACAATGAAGAAAAATTCCGGGGGCTGGAGAGAGGGTGTTTGTTGAGAAGGTACTATTATTAAAAGCTTTTGCAACACGTGAGAGGCGAAATATTGAAAGCAGTCATCCTCTAGCTGGTGCATTACCTGTGCATGGTGTTTTTGGGAAGTGATAAAGAATGCATCTTTTTTGTTGTTCACTTGTTTTTTTTTTTTTTTTTTTTTTTTTTTTTTTTTAGCAGCATGTGGAGCGTCAATTTTAGTTGATATCCAGACCATTTCAGCCTTTATTTTGTTTTCATGAGAGAATTTTTTAAAGCTTATATATATTTTAACATGAACGTAACGTATATGAGGTAACTTGTAATACTGAATACTTTAATATGATTGACATGTTTTTGATTATGGAAAAAGTTATAAAGTGTCTTTATATGTCATTGGTTATTTTGATGATAATTCATTTTTCAAATTATTTACTATTTCACAAAACTTTAGAAAAGGCGTGTGTGTAATTTTTCCTGCTGATAATAGATTGAATAATCTTGAAGTTTAATTCTTTGAGCTTAATTTCAAAAAATATTTTTAAAATGTTTTGGAGTTATTTTTGTTTTAGGCCAAAAAAAAATATTTTTCTTAAGTGTCTTTAGTGGTGAAATAATAAAAGCAAACTCACATTTCATTGATTTTATAAGAACAAATTAAAATAAAACTTTTTTTTTTGTTTTTGCAAAGATAAAAAAAAGAAATTACATTAAGAATTTCTTGAAGTCATAAATATAAATATTTAAATTTCGTAACTTTTAAAAAACATAACCATTTGAACGTAAATGGATTTTTATATGATGAAGCACAACATTTAAGTTTTTTACAATTGTAACTATATCCTTAAAACTAATGGTTTAGGAATTAACTATTGGTCAACAATAAGAAGGAGCACCCTGTATATATACCTCGATTTATACGTTAGTTGATATATCATATCTATATTATTTATTTATTTATATGTTAACATTTTCTGTTCATAACTGAACAAAAGCTGCTCAGAAAGTTAGCAAAGTTTTTCTTTCATGCGTGAATTTTCCTTTCCAGTGGAAGATTAGTAACTGTTGGAAAACAACTTTTACAGTAAAGCAGACGGATCTCCCTTGCAGCTTGTGCTCTGTGTTATGTGTATAAAACGGTGCCGTTTTAAGGTTACAAATCTGGCTTTCTGCGGCTTACTTAGACTTTACTCTAATTTCATTAAATTATTTTTCGATTCTCTGTGTTTTTCTTTCTTTTTTCTTTTTTTTTCTGTTTCTTAGTTCATTTTCCAACTTAGAGAGCATTTTATTTACTATTTCATAAAACTTTAGAAAAGGTGCGTGTGTAAATTTTCCTACTGGTAATAGATTAAATAATTTTGAAGTTTAATTCTCTGAGTTTAGCTTTAAAGAATATCTAAAATTTTTGATGCCGTAATTCTTATTTTAAGCAAAAAAAAAAAAAAAAAACTTTCTTGAGTGTCTTTAGTTGTGAAATAACACCAAACTGATATTTAATTGATTTTATAAGACCAAAATAGAATAAAAATTTGTTTTTTCCCTTGCAGAGATAAAAAAGAAATTACACTAAGTATTTCTTGGAGTCATAAATATAAATATTTAAATTTCGTAACTTAAAAAAATAAATATTTTAACGTAAATGGATTTATTTGTATATGATGAAGCACAGTATTTTAAACAATGCAATTTTGACGATACCCTAAAACTAACGGTTTAAGAATTAGCTATTTGTCAACAATAAGAAGGAGCTCCCTGTATATTTACCTCGATTTATACGTTAGCTGATGTATAATATCTATATTATTTATTTATTTATATGTTAACATTTTCTGTTCATAGATGAACAAAAGCTGCTCAGAAAGTTAGCAATGTTTTTCTTTCATGCGTAAATTTTCCTTTCCAGTGGAAGATTAGTAACTGTTGGAAAACAACTTTTACAGTAAAGCAGACGGATCTCCCTTGCAGCTTATGCTCTGTGTTATGTGTATGAAACGGTGTCGTATTAAGGTTACAAATCTACCTTTTACGACTTAACGCAAATTACTTCAGACTTTACTCTAATTTCATTGAATTATTTTTCAAATCTCTATGTTTTTCTTTTCTTTCTTTTTCTTTTTTTTTTTTCGTTTTCTTCTGTTTCTTTATTCATTTTCCAACTTAGAGAGCATTTTACTTACTATTTCATAAAACTTTAGAAAAGGTGCGTGTGTAAATTTCCTTACTGGTAATAGATTAAATAATTTTGAAGTTTAATTCTCTGAGTTTAGCTTTAAAGAATATCTAAAATTTTTGATGCCGTAATTCTTATTTTAAGCAAAAAAAAAAAAAAAAAATTCTTGGGTGTCTTTAGTTGTGAAATAACACCAAACTGATATTTAATTGATATTATAAGACCAAAATAGAATAAAACTTTTTTTTCCCTGCAAAGATGAAAAAGAAATTACACTAAGTATTTCTTGAAGTCATAAATATAAAAATTTTAATTTCGTAACTTGCCAACAATAAGAAGGAGCACCCTGTATATATATCGCGATCTATACTTTAGTTGATATATCATCTATATTTTTTATTTGTTTATATGTTAACATTTACTGTAAACAACTAAACAAAAGCTGCTCAAAAAGTTAACAAAGCTTTTCTTTCACGCGGAAATTTTTCTTTCCAGTCGAAAGTTAGTAACTGTTGGAAAACAACTTTTACAGTAAAGTAGACAGGTCTCCTTTGCAGCTTGGGCTGCGTGTTTTGTATATGAAACATTGCCATTTTAAGGTTACAAATCTGGCCTTCTGCGGCTTAGCGCCAATTATTTCAGACTTTAATTTAACTTCATGAAATTATTTTTCGAATCTGTATGTTATTCTTTTTCTTTCTTTTTTTTTTCTTTTTCCGGATGCTGTCGAAGTTGGCGTTTGAACCAAATTTCAACCACCTTAATAAAATTGACATGTTGATTGTGACTATAAAAATTTAAATAAATTATTAATTCAGTATTTTAATTTTAATTAATTTTTTTTAGTGGGAACTATATTTACTGTTTTAGAAAACTTTTAGTACTCAAACTTAACATTGAGCTTATCTTCGGGAGAAAAAATTGAACAACTTTGAAGCTTAATTAAAGGGATGGTAAACTTTAACAACTTAACTGACACTTTTTTTTTTTTTTTTTTTTTTTTTGGACACAATAAATTAAAAATAGGGGCTAAACACCACTTTTTCCGTACTAAAATATTTGCATTATATAATCGAAAAATGTCTGTCAATTAATAAAGCAAAGATTACAGTTGAAAATTAGTGGTATACAAAAGCTTTTAGTAACGAAGCGAGCAAACTCTTTTTGCCCGAACTGGGTTCGGGCAAAACAGTTAAGTGGTAAAAAGGAACAAAATAAATAAATAAATAAAAATCAACAAAAATAAGTGTTTGATTTAAGTTTTTCTTTCATAAATTATCTAGATTCACCCTAAATCAGACCGAGTGTTGTATTTTAATCCAATCAAGTTTTTTTTTTTTTTTTTTTTTTACTAATTTTATGCTGCTTTTAAATCTCTTACTCCAATCTTTCATATTACTCAATCACGTTAACACCTTTGCGACGAGCGTCTCGTATACATGACACATAAAGAACCCAGAATCCTTGATTATTCCCACCACTAATTTTTAATTGAAAAATTTGACTAATTTAAGCAAAGCATTTTTGCAATTCAATTACACAAAAATTTCTGTTTCCAAAAAACTGGTGATAAAAGAGTAAAAATTTTTTAAAAGACGTTCGCGGTTTTATTTTTCACATAAATGGGCATGCGTTTTCGAAACAAAGATTAATTACCTATGTTATAGTTACGAAACACAATGTTCAGGACAAATATTGAAAAAAACTTGCCCAACATGCGTGAAGAAAAAAACCATGTAATTTTAGCAATAATTGATGTATATCAAAACTAATGCAGGAATTTATATATTTTTAGAAGTTAAACTCATATTAAAGTAATCATTGGTTTTCCATCATTTAGGAAAAGTTTAGAGCATTTTTAAATGCGTACTTTACCTATTATTTTTCCACACTTCTTTCTTGTACAAATGCAATTAAGATGACATAAAAAGGAAACTACATAATTTTTTGAGAATCGTTTGAAAGAATAAAGATCTCTTTTCGTATAAATAGAATACGTGATATCAAAATATCAAATATTGTAGTACTTTAAGATTTAGAAATTTATAACATGTCTCTATGTTTTTTTAAACCGCAGTAGGCTTAAGAATGAAGTGTTTATACAGAATATTCATTTTTGAAAAAAAAAAAAAAAAGTGTCGCTTACTGTTATGTAAATTTATTGTATCAGTTAAAATTCTGTTTCAAAAAAACTGTACTCAAAATTTCACAATCGTTGAAACATTATTTCACATTCAAATTTTAAGAATGTCAAACTAATTTTCACTGATGTTATAAGAAGAAATATAATAATATATTTCCTTATTGCACAGAAAAAAAAAAGTTCTTCTAAATATTGCCTAAACATCATAAATTATTGTTTTTTAAAAATTTATTCCTGTACCTAGTGATTTATTTTTATATTTCCTCATCTCATCATAATCTTTTCGGGAATTAAAAAAAAAGTGACAGAACTGCACATTGTTGCTTACATGACATTAAATCGAAAAATATAATTGCTTAAAATTCAAACTCCCTTCTTTTTCCGAAGGAAAGAAAGAAAAAAAAAAACTTGTTTTGTTTAAAACAACAACATCCTTTCATAGCTTTTTTAAACTATTTAACACCATTAAACAAAGCAAGTAAGTTGATCAAGAGCATTATGTGTTCGCATTAGATATCCACCTTAAAGAAAAGAACAGAATAAAAACTCACCTTTAAAAGATAGAACAACATCTGTTGGTACAGGAGATCGCAGCTTTTTTATTATTTTTTTTTTCCCTCTGCTCCTCGTTAGTATTGTAAAATTATCTAATAACGAAAAAAAAAATATATGAATAAATAAAAATAAATAAAAATAAATAACACGTTATGTACTACTCGGTCACATCCAAAACCTGCGTTAAAAGAAGTCAGGAAAAAATATGTTCTGCCAACCCCTATCTTTCCTCCACGTACCCCCTTCTCTTCAATGGATGCTATTAAAAATTCATCAATTAAGTTCAGAACGTTTCTCATTTTAGATTTTTCTTTTCTCGCTGCCAGGCCTCTGTTATTTTTTTTGTTCCATATATTTAAAAAGTTATTCCCCTGATAACATTAAATTTAATTTTCTAGCTCCCAGTAGGGGGAGCGGTCACAAAATTTGGGAGTTTTTCCTGGGAGTGTGTTGATTTAGTGCTATGTGTTATAATGTGATATAATGAAAAATTATAACGCTTGGCGCATGATTGAGTATGAATAGTTTTCCGAAAAAAAAAAAAATGTATCTTTATAAAAGTATTATAATTAAAGAAAGAAGGTTTAAGAATTTACATTTTTAAAATGCTTTTGAAATAAAATTACATCGAGTTTTTGTTGTATGTAGTATCATGTATAAATTTATTTATTTTGCATTTAGATGTTAAATACTTTTAAACGGCTATTATCGTAATATTGATTTATAATCTATCATTAAAATTAATAAAAATAATATAAAACGTTGCTCATAACAAGCTTCGTTTTCTTTTATATTTGTCATTTTTAACTTCATATCACTTCATTTTCATGTTAAATTTCAAATCATCCAGAAACTTTTTCCTAACAAAACTTTCATTGACATTTGAGAGGAGGGCGGGGGGAGTCGAAATTGCGAATGAAATGAGAAAGAAGGGTTAAAAAAGAGACATGAAAGTACTTCTTTAAGACTTAAGAGAAACTTATATAATTAGGACTTTTTTAAATGTATTTCGATGATTACGAAATTGCGTAATGGTAATAAAAACATTTTACTAACTTGTTAAAATGATTACGTGTCATGTTAAATAGTAAATAGTACTAAGTTCTCTGGAGCTCTGTACAATTTAAAATTATAATGTCTTAAGTTTTTCATAAAATATTTGCCCTATTTGACTATTTTAGAAGTCCTAAAGCATTAAGAAGCATTTTCACCAGTCTATTTGTTATATTTCATTGTATGCAATAAAAGACATTTGGAAATGAACATTTCAAGATTTTTCGTATGAAACAGAAGCCTCATCTCATTATAATCTACTTCATTAAAGTTACATGCTATTTAAAGTGTAAGCTGTCGAATAAGCTTGATCACTTCTTTAAATTAAAGCTATACAACATTCTCCAGATTGATAAAATTCTTTTTGACTTACTACAGATAATAATAATAATAATAACAATGGCAGTAATAATGATAAAAATAGTGCTGTTCTTTTCACAATATAAAAAGAATGATTTAAAAATAAATAAATAAATAAATAAAATGATGTAGCCTTTTTTCTCCTTCATTTAAAAAATATATATATATTTATTTTAACAATACATTTCGCACTTATTTCTAATTCAGAATGAATCTCATATGTCAATTTAAAAAAAATTAAAATAACATGCAAAATAACATTTCCATGCATGTGTATAGCATTATCTAACTAAAATTTATATATATATATATATATATATATATATATATATATATATATATATATATATATATATATATTCTTTTTTTTTAACCACGAACAAACATACTCATACAAGTTAGTGTTGGGTTTAAAATACCATCAAAATACTATTAAGGATGATCTGAAATTCAAACTGGCTACTTTATGACATATTTTTTAATTCGTTTTTGTTCAGAAACTTATGAAATTAGCAGGTGTTCTTATTCAGAAACTTTGTAATCGAAAGACGTTTTCCATTTTTTGGCAAAGGCAGGAGATCTTTCAGAAAATACTGTCAAAGTTGACGTTTAGAACCGAATTTCCGACAACGCAGCAAGATAAATTGGAAAAACGTGTCGTCACGTGACACGAATCGTTTATAAATCAATAATTAATTTATTTATCGAAAAATGGAAAACTAATTTCGATTCCAAATCGCTTCAATAGTCAGGCCTACCAATTTTATGCCTTGGAGATTAAAAATGAGTTAGTAAATGTGCTAGAAAGTTTTATGTTATTGAGCAAGTCATTTAAGAACCAACTTAGCCGTGACGAAAACATCCTAATTTCAGAAACTTTTCTATAAACATGAAAATATGTTTTTGTCCCTCCCTCCGACTAAAACATGAATAATAGAAAGATATTTTTTTCAATATCATTTTTACAACAAATGAACTGAAAAAATTTCTTTTTTGAAAGGTCGCGTGACACGAACATAAACATTTTCAAAATAATTATATCCGTAAAATTAACAAAAATTCATTCATTACAATTTTTCTTCACTTCCACTTTCATTTTTCCTATCCAATTAGTCTAAACTTTTTTTTCCCCATAAAACTTTCATTAATTTCTACAATTCACCTTAGATAACATATGGTCCCATTACATAATTCCCCATGCGGAAATGTAGATATTATTCGTTAGTTCGCTGTTTATTTGAGTGAAAGTAAAAGATATACTGTTTCAAAACATCTTTTCTTAATGATATTCATATCAGTGCCTAATTTTATGCAAGTGACGTATGTATCTGTCGAGGTAGATAAGCATAAGTAAATACGGTGCAACAGGCATGCTGTCATTATAACAAAAAAAAGTGAACAGCTCCTGTTGAAATTTTCTCCTTTTTTAATTTGAGGTCGTTAATTAATTCACGTCTGATATTTCCCCCGAAAAACTTGTTGCCACCAGCAGTTATTCAAAAAGTCGTTAATTTTTTGTCATTTGGGCATGTTCCGACAATTTCTACGTTTGAGTTACCTTTTTCCTCCAAAAATGAACTGAAATAAATGAAAGAAAGATGGAAGAATATAGATACTAACGTTAACTTCAGATGATTCATTTTGCATTTCCTTGGAACTGACAGTTTTATCAACTGCGGACGTTTTGAAAGGTTTCACTTCTTTATTTTGATGAACTGCACTGCCTCGATGGGGAAAAAAAATCTACATTTTGAAGTCATTATACATTTTAACATATAATGCCTAAAAAGTAATTAAAAGTATTATGAAGGCTTACTGACATATATGTTAAAAATAATTTTAAACGTTACAAACTTAGTGACGTACATAAATAAGATTAATTTGAAAGAAAAATCTACATCATGTAGATTTCGAATAAGTAGTAGTTCAAAAACTTTTTAATTTAATACTTTATCTAATGCTTTATGGCTATTTGATTTAAAAAAAAAATATATATATATATATATATATATAGTTTTTTTTTTTTTTACTTATGTTTCACTTTTTGAATAAATACTTCATTTGTTAGGACTATGTTTTATAATGTGTAATTTGACATAGCTATTTGGGATAATAATTTCATTGCATTTGGTCAGTTATTTCTGTTTCAATGGTTAATTTTTGCAATAAGTTTTTTTATATATATATATATATATATATATATATATATAGAAGTTCTTGTCTGCTTTATTTCTATAGGAAATAAATATTTGATCCAGAAACATTAATCTTTCATTATTATTATTATTTATTTATTTAAACATGAGTGACTAGCTTGACGAGTTAGCCTGGGCGCATGGCGATATCTGCCTGATCACAGCATGGCTGTGATCCACCTGACAATAGCCTAGTTGGCATCGCTGCAGAGCTCTCTAGTGGTTTGCTATGGTTCTCTTTGTTTGCCGGTTCAAGGTTTCTATTTAACTTTGTTGAATTTACAGATTTAAAAAAAAAAAAGAAAAAAATAAGGAAGAGAAAGGAATTGGTCTCGTAATTTAGAACCTTTATCAGGTGCCGAGACCTTTACCTGACCAGGTACCCCCAGAGATATAATTCATGGGGAACTTTTATTCATATTACTTACATACAGAGAAATATTTGTCTGCGTGATTTCCAAACATTTTTAAATTAGCCAAAGAATTGCCATATGATTTTTAACTAAGATTCTCTCTTAGGTCATGTTGCTTTTCTAATACATTTTATTTAGTTATGTGTAGTATTGTTTATGTCTTTTGTATTCTAATATTTAAGATGAATTCTTTTATTATTTATCAAAAATTGAATGATATTAGCATCTTTTAATTGTTGTTATTTTTTTTACATTTAGCAGAATTTTTCTATTGTTCTTTTGGCGAATTAATTTTTTTCATTATTTCATTTATGTTTCAGAAATTGCATTTCATGGGGAACTTTTATTCATATTACTTACATACAGAGAAATATTTGTCTGCGTGATTTCCAAACATTTTTAAATTAGCCAAAGAATTGCCATATGATTTTTAACTAAGATTCTCTCTTAGGTTATGTTGCTTTTCTAATACATTTTATTTAGTTATGTGTAGTATTGTTTATGTCTTTTGTATTCTAATATTTAAGATGAATTCTTTTATTATTTATCAAAAATTGAATGATATTAGCATCCTTTAATTGTTGTTATTTTTTTTTTACATTTAGCAGAATTTTTCTATTGTTCTTTTGGCGAATTAATTTTTTTCATTATTTCATTTATGTTTCAGAAATTGCATTTGTATCTATCTTTTACCTATTTATTGCTACACCAACACTTAGTATTCTTCGATAGTTTTAAAATAATTTATCAGCTTGAAAATTATCCAAAATGACAAATTTTAGATTATCTTTGGTGTTACTGTAATAATTGTTATATTAACTGATATTTAAAAATAGAAAGTTATTTCTTAAAAGCAGTGTATCGGAAAGATGATAATATCTAGAAGTAGCTTAGTATTTGTATACCAGTAGTAATACTACAAAATTAATGCTAATGCTATATTAATTTTTTTTTTTCTAATTTCGTAATGATATATTTTAGATTTATAAAAGCCAATTTTTTTACGTGAAACCTTCCGTACATTATTTACCAATGAAAGTATTACTATTAGTTGCAGAAAAAAAGTCCGAACAGTTTATTATTGAAAATAGTTGTATAGAAAGCCTTGTATCTCTAACGAGAAGGTTTTATTCTTATTTCTCGTTGTTTTTAAGGCTTCACGCTAAAAGGGAGATACAGTCTTCAGTATATTTAAAAATCTAACATAGTTACTAATAACTGCTACTGTTTAACTTTATATTATTTATCTTACAATTAAATATACTAAAATAGATTAAAAGGGTTTGATATATTTGTTTTTGCAATCTGATGCATAGTAAATGAAATAAAATCCTTTTTAACGCCCCATCATGTATTCTAAATGTCTGCGGATCTTCAAAGAATTAATTTGAGGGTAAAAGTGATAGAAACTGTATTCTAAAGACAAGATTACGAATTATGTTAATTCATACAACGGATTTTAATTGACCATCCAACTGATAATCCAGATGCAAGGGGGAAAAAAATCCCTTTTCACTTGAAATATATATATATATATATATATATATATATCTTTGGTAATTAGCGTCCTATTTTTATAAAAATTAGATATTTGTATTCAACATTCAAATCTGTGCATAGATGTGTAAAATTTCAAATCGGTAAATGCAATATTTTAAATAATTTTATTGAGCCCAAAAAAAGAAATTCTTACAGTTTCAATATCAGTACTGTACTAAACATTATATTAAAGCAGTTTGGTATTTTTATTTCTATGTCATATGTGTTTTTTTTAAACCAGTGTGTAACCTCATGCATAGCAAGTGAAATAGAATTTGATTTTTAGCATCTCATCATTTATTTTATATATCTTCAAAAAATAAATTTGAGGGGGAAATGCTTGAAACTGTACTCTAAAAACAGTTCCTGATATTATGTTAAATCACTCAATGTGCTGTAATTTATCATCGAACTGATAATTCAGATGAATGGCGAAAAAAAGGAACCCTTATAAATATAATATCAGTATCATACATAGTTAACAATTTGTACTATTTGTACAATTTTAGATCAGGAGTATATATTATACCATTCAAGAAAGATAAAAAAGATTTTATGTACATAGTCTGCCCCGTACTGCCCCGACAATGAGGAAATTTCGGGGCAGAATAAAAGAACATGAAGCAGATCTGAGATTAAATAGACTTAGCAAGATTAGCGCAAACCGAACCTATAAAAGTTGATTTCAATAGATCCAAAATTGTATTCCGCACAAATAATCACCTGGAAGCAATCATAAGAGAGTCTCTAGAAATAATGTCTAAAAAAGAAATAGTCTGTAACGATGTTTATCATATGATATCCACGCAGTCTGGAATGAATTAATGCATCATTGATTACCTTTCCCATCCCACCTTATTTCCAAACCCTTGAAGTGAAATAGTTTATTCCGGGCAAGCAAGAAAACGCAAACAGATAATAACTCAACTCAACAGAATTAGTTTTTCCACTGATGATGACCGGGTTTCGGTTGAAAACGTTTTGGAATTTTTAAAAGGACTTTAATGTGCTTTTAAATGTTTTTATGTATGTTTTTACGCACCTTCAAGCAATATATTTACATTTAGTTGTATCTTAATGAATTTTAGTTATTAAACAAGGTGAATTTGCACTGAAATTTTAACTTTTATCATACATAGTGAATATTAACATATATTACAACTTACAACATGGTTTTTTTTTTAAATCATGTGTGTTTGTTTCTGTATTTTTAAAATAGTGTGGTGTTACCTCACGTACAGCAAATGAAATAGAATTTAATTTTTAACGTCCCATCATTTATTCTAAATCTCTGCAAAGGATGAATTTGAGACAAAAAAAAAAAAAAAAAAAAAAAAAAAAAACGATAGAAACTGTACTCTAAAGACAAGTTTCTGAAATATGTTAATTCATTCAACGTGCTTTAATTCATCATCGAACTGATAATTCAGATGAATGGCGAAAAAAGAAACCCTTAGAATTTTAATATCAGTATTTCTTCCCCTTCTCCCTTTACATCGGCAATAAAAATTCTTCAACTTTCAAACCTGTGACTAATGTGTATTGAATAAAGCTTATTTTTGCATATTGCATTCATTCATCCAAGAAAAGTAATTATATTCGCATCTTATTCAGATACGTCCTTTAAATTATACCTCACCAATAACGCATGAACCTCAAAGACACTCCACAATCTTTCGATTTTTCCCCGATAACGATTCCTTACGGTAGAAGAAGAAATTAATTTTACAAAATAAGGGAGGACACAATCTTTCACATTTCTAGAAAAGCCCCACTTCCCCCTCGCCACCCCTATTCCAAGTTTGGAAAAAGTGGGGGGGGGGGGGGGGGGGAGAGAGAAAGAGACTTTTTAATGCATTTCTTTTTGCCTTGATGACGAACGAACTAAATTTAATGCGTATAATTTTAGATTCCGGCATCCAATAACTTAGGACATATTTGCATGGCTTTGAAATTGAAATTGAATTCGTATGCTGTTTGTCGTTTATGTAATTTAACTTGTGAGTGTTTGAATTGTGCCGATGTTTTTTGAGTGCGGATTGTTTAGACAGGTTCTATTTGTTATCTTAGAGTAGTCAAATTTTAGATGTCACCGTTACATAAGGTATGTAGAATGATAAAATGTTGCTTAAACCTACATTAAAAGAAGAAAAAAAATGTAATTGCGTTCAATGTAATTTATTTAAGTTGCATTACATTTAATAAATAGTCGTCGTTTATTTATTTATTTTTATTCCATTTTATTTGTATTTAAATGTTTGTTGCAAGAAAATTATTTTTATACACATGTTTAAATATAACAAGAATCATTGTTAGTGTATACTGTTTGACTTTTAACATAGGTTGTAAATATTCTTCATGAACAATATATTTTATTTAAAAAATATTATTATACCATGTAATATTTATTGTCGATTATGTTTCTATATAATTTACATTAATCACAATTTATTGTTTTTCTTTAAAAGATTTTTTTTTAAATATATATATATAATGTTAAATGATTGCAGGTATATAAATAGTGTATTAAGTATTAAATAAGACGTGATATTATTTGAAAAACTCTGTCATCCACATTATCAAGAAAAGCATTTACATGCACATCCAACTTTCATAATGCATTTTTTTATTTAGTCAATTAGAAAATTGATATCTTCCCCAATTTTCGTTTATTTCAGTTTAAATACCATAGATTAAGCAAAAAAAGTAACAAAAGGAAAGAAGAAAAGAACAAGAAATTGTTGGTAGTGGATAATAAATAGTTCTTTTTCATTATTATTTTAATTCAAGAGAGCTATTTCGAAAGCTTCTAAAAATTCAGTTTCTAGCTTAGTCTCGTAATGCAAAAATTTTTTATGCGATTGGCCACAGACAGTTTTGTTGATTTTCATAAAATGTCTAGACGGTCGAATGATATTATCCATTCCAAGACTTGCAGTGCTTAGCTTACAGTTTAACAACACCGTTTAGAACAAATGTCAGAAGGAAGACCGTGGGTTTATTAAATTATTCTCAACCGAAGCATCCACATAGAGCTTATATGTCAAATTTTGTATGTTTTTTTTTTTTTCCTTTTTCTTTTCTTTTTCTTTTTTTTTTTTTTTTAATTCTTATTTCACGTATGAGGAAATTTCAAATTTCAACAGAATGAACTATAATGGTGTTTCAATTTATGAGAATAATATAACTGCAATTGATAATATTATAATAAAATCCTCACGCTTATATATCTTCTCGTTTTTCATAAATATTTTAGAATAAGAATAACTATTTAAAAGTATGAACTATTTCAGACTATAAGAATAACTAACTTATATAAGAAAAACTATTTAAATGTCTTTATCTGTATTCGAATAAGATTTCGTTTAAATACGTTTCAAAATTATCTTAAATTGTTTTAAAGGAAAATGAAATTAATCATGATTATTTTAAAAATTATTATTATTACTATTATTTTTACTGCAAAATAATAAATACTCTATCATTTAATAAAAATAAACATTTCCTATTACGTAATACAGTTTGCGAAAAATAACTATTTAAAATTGTAATACTTGTTCTTAACATTAAATGATATCCATTAAAAATTATATCTTCTTTCAGATACTATGAGTTATTATTTTATTCCATTGTAATGATAACGTAATATCAATAAAGCTTGAGTCTTCCAAATAAAATAAAATGTAAATTAAGGATTTTCATTGTAAATATTTAAAAATATTTGTGACAAAAAAAAAAAAAAAAAATGCAAATGAAAAATTTCATATTTAAATTCATTACTTTGAAAATATATGAAGACCAATCAATGTTCTTAAGGTTTAATAAAACCTAAATTATTTTTATTTAATTTGTAAATTTCAGAACCACTAAAATTTTTAGTTATTCCATAAGCTTCACATAAAGAAAGAAAAAGTTAGAATCTCTACTCACTCTGTGTTTATTTGTTTGTTTGTTTGTCTGTGTGTGTGTGTTTGTTTTGTTTTTTCTAAAACTTTTAAAAGTATAAAATTCGGGTTACTTTAAAATTTCAGATGTGTATATATATATATAATTATATATATATATATATACACACACCATATGGCCATTAATGACCGGCAACTTTCAATTTTAGATATTTTGTCGAATATTTAAAAATATACTTGTCAGATTCTTCTGGAATTTTAGGATCCAAAAGAACAGGTTTGACTTCATATTTATCATTGTTGATTTGATAAGGAGGACAAATAGGGGACCAAAAAAAAAAAAAATAAAGAAAAAAAATAATACTTGGTATCACTCTGTAAAATAAAATGCACCAAATGATCTATCTCTACAGAATATACATAGGCAGACATTGTACAATATATGTATTCATTTGTGTAAGAATAGCATGTATAGTAATAGAAATATAGCGATTTTTTTTTATTAAAAAATTTCTTACATGTTTCTTGCTTATAACATACAGGGTTTTAAACCAAATTTAACGCCAGTTTCAGAAAAATTGACAAAATGTAGTAGACATAATATAGTGCAATTGGAATATAAATATATTAAATATTTAAGGAAATATGGGCAGTTGTATAAAATAATTTTTATCTGCGCATGCGCGAACGATAACAAGGAACTTTTTGCATAATTTAATAGTCAACTCTATGGAGCAACTTATTAAAAAAAATCAGTCAAATATCGTAAAAATTCAAAGAGATATCGGCATTAGAGTGAGCTGTTTTTTAGTTTCTCACTAAAACTCGCTGAATGATAAGGGATTTTCCACAAATTGTCATTTTTTATTTTATACTATTTTCCAATTTTTAATGATACTTTAGTTCTCTTTGAAAAACTACCCTAACGAGCTTATTTGAACAAAGAAAGAATTATCAAAATCAAAGGATCCATTCCAAAAGTATTATAACCCGGTGCAATAAAGTTTTCCAAGGCGTACTAAAGTATCAATAAAAAATGAAATATAGTATAAAAATTAAACATGACAATTTGTGGACAATCCCTTATCATTTAGCGAGTTTTAGTGAGAAACTAAAAAACAGCTCACTCTAACACCGATATCTCTCTGAATTTTTACGATATTTGACTGATTTTTTTTAACAAGTTGCTCCATAGAGTTGACTATTAAATTACTCAAAATGTTCCTTTTTATCGTTCGCGCATGCGCAGATAAAAAATATTTTATACAACTGCCCATATTTCCTTAAATATTTAATATATTTACATTTCAATTGCACTATATTGTTTCTACTATATTTTGTCAATTTTTCTGAAACTGGCGTTAAATTTGGTTAAAAACCCTGTATGTTATAAACAAAAAACATGCAAGATTTTTTTTAATTTTAAAAAAAAAATCGCTATATTTCTATTAATATACATGCTATTCTTACACAAATGAATACACATAATTTACAATGTCTGCCTATGTATATTCTGTAGAGATAGATCATTTGGTGTGTTTTATTTTACAGAGTGATCCCAAGTATTATTTATTTTCTTTAGGTTTTTTTTGGTCCCCTATTTGTCCTCCATATCAATTCAACAATGATAAATATGAAGTCAAACCTGTTCTTTTGGATCCTAAAATTCCAGAAGAATCTGACAAGTATATATTTAAATATTCGACAAAATGTCTAAAATTGAAAGTTGTCGGTCATTAATGGCGATACAGTGTATGTCTTTTTGTATCACTTTATCCATGCAATTCAGGGAGTGCATTTGAAAAATCTTAATACTATGTATGTGTTTGGGCGTCCCATACTTACTTTTACAAAAGTTAGAATTTGTGTATTATCATATTCATTGAGATATAAAAATGTACAGTAAACATCTAAAGTTTTTATTTTTTCTATCTTTGAAGAAAATACTTGAAACATTAAAACACATAAAGTTAGCTTAAAAGTATCATTATTATTAGTTTACTGTTGAAACATGCGTGTGTGTCTTCTCATTTTATTTTTTCATTCATATTGGAGTCATTTTGCCGCTTCATAAAAATAAAAAGAGGGGGGAAGAGACTTTTTAAGTTGCACAATTTTACGCTGCAAAAAGTTAAATATGTTCAACTTAGTATGGAGACAGGCGCAACGAAAAAGGAATCCTAGGTCAAACTTTTTCCCGTCTCACCTAATTACTTTTTTTGTCTTAATTGTCTCTCATTTTTTTCTCGTTTGCTTTCACTTAGTCGTTCATTTCAATGGACAATCCTAACGAATTTGAAAACCCGTTGAAGCATCATTGCATGCCATTGTAAAATAAAGCTTAAAATTTGTGCTTCAGTGTGCCATGAACTAATGCCCAGGCGTTTTCTTTGATGCTCCATTTACGACGACTCTTTTTTAGATGATGCTTTTCATCCATTTTTTAAAAAAAATTCTTGACATATTCATTAACCATTCTGTAACATTTTTTTTTCAGTCTGTTGTCGCTTCCTGTTTATTCGTTGACTCGTTTTTTATTCAATAAAAACTTGGAGGAGAGCAGGGGCTAGGATAATTAATGAGCAAAGGCTCCACACCCGTTTCATTACATTACCGAAAATAGCAGACATTCTGTTCAATTACATCAATACAGTTTTCACTTTCCCAACTTACGTGTGAAATGGGCTCGATTAGATACTAGTTATGCATGCAGTAATGTCTCAAATATTGAACAATGTGACAGATTTATTCATCGTTTAATCGCTACTATGTTATATGAACGCTAGTTGTTTGTCCAATTTATAATGGTAAAAACATTTATTTTAAAATAAAATAAAGACATCAATGAGCAAAAGCTAGGTTTTAATATTAACTCCAGATTACTAGCCAGTATTTGAAAATTACCCTTTTACTTTTTTCTTTTTCTTTCAAGTATTTATTTATTTAGAAAAAAATATTCTGAAAGTTTGTGAAATAGATTAAATTATTTTTGTTATTATTATTTTTTTAAATGTTGTATTATTTCCAAGTACTTTTCTAAGGAATTAAGTAAAGTTACAACAATAAAATTAATTCGATTTTTTTTTCACATTGTTCAACTGGTCTAGTAAGGTTCAATACCTATATCGAAATCGATAACATGTATATAAACTAGAATTTTAACAAGTATTCCAATTACCACTATTCTAAAAAAAATCCCCCCTTTTTAAAGATAAGTATGAATTTTTAAAAAATGGAGAAGAATAGGGGTTGGTATAATTAATGAGCAAAGTCTCCACACCCGTTTCATTACATTAACGAAGATAGCAGACATTCTGTTCAATTACATCAATACCGTTTTCACTTTTCTAACTTACGTATGAAATGGGCTCGATTAGATATTAGCTATGCATTCAGTTACATCTCATATATTGAACAATGTAGCTGATTTAATCACCGTTTAATCTTTACTATGTTGAATGAACGCTTAATTGTTTGTTTGATTTATAATGATAAATACATTTATGTTACAATAAAACAAACATACATAAAGGAGAAAAAACTACCAGTTTTAATATTAACTTTTGAGTATCAACCAGAAAAGTAATATATATATTTTTTCTTTTATGTATGCATTTATTCCGAAAATAAATTTAAAAATTTGTGAAATAAACTAAATTATTTGTTTTCATTTTTTTTCTTTCTTTTTTTTAACGAATAATTAATTATACAATTTTGATGTAAAGCATATAATTTTGATTCTAAAGCATAGTTTTAATTGAAGTGACGGGAATAAAAATAATTCAAAAGTTTCTTCTTACAAATTTTATTGTCCAACGGTATAGTATATTTAATGCTCAGAAATTCTGTTGTCCGGTAAATATTGATATGTTTAACTATAATTATTTTGAAAAAAAAAATTCCCTTTTTTTTTATATGATGAATAAATTACGTGCATTTTAAGACTAAAAAAAGACAGGAAGGAGAGTGATAGGATAATTAATGAACAAAGGCTCCCTACTTTTCTCATTACATTAACGAAAATTGTAGACAGTCTGCTCAATTGAGTTTTCACTTTTCTAACTTACGTGTGAAATGTGTTCGTTTAGATATTAGCTAAACATGCACTTAACTCAATAATAAGTTATTGAGCAATTTAGCCGATTTAGTCAGGTATTCGATTAATCATTACTGTGTTAAATGAACACTAATTGTTTATCCAATTTGTTATGGTAAAGACAATCTTAAAATAGAATAAAGACATAAACGAAGAAAAAATACCAGATTTAATGTTATAAACTTTAGGATATCAACACTAGCACTTAAAAACAGTTTGTTTGGGGATATTAAATATTATGTAATTTCAATATTATTTAGAATTTATTTTCAAATTAAACATGAACACATAGCTGTTAGGCGCAAATTACTGCAGATTCCACAAAATGTACGATTTCATCCATGTTCAACCCATAATAAACTAAAATAATACAAAATTTGGGCTATCACACATTATCAGACAAAAAGATGAATGAAAATAAAATAAGAAAAAGTTTGAATTGAGAAAGTTTCCCCATAAATAGCTTGAAAAAAAAAATGCACAATTTGTAAAACTGCTAATGTTGCCAAAAAGTATTTACAGAATCAGTAGATGAATTAAATATGAAATGAATGAAATATTCAAGCTCCACGAACTTATAATACCAAGTCAGCACAGCAACTTAAAAAATAGATAAAACCAGAAAGCAAAATGCATCCATCTATCAGCAGGACAAATGGTAAAACAGATTTATTCAAAACAGGTGCATAAATCTAACAATTTAAATTACATATCTAAATAAGTTAAAAAATTAAGAAAATTAATATACATATATATATATATAATGAATTAAAAGTTAAGCGGTAGGATAATACATTAATTAAATGAATGAATAATATAATTATGTATAAAATA
This sequence comes from Maratus michaelseni, assembly GCA_963931845.1. Taxonomy (NCBI): domain Eukaryota; kingdom Metazoa; phylum Arthropoda; class Arachnida; order Araneae; family Salticidae; genus Maratus; species Maratus michaelseni. The sequence continues at coordinate 211,346,510 of OZ007591.1, forward strand.
TAATAAAATAAATTTAAATAAATGAATTAGTTCTATGAAAGTGCAGAATAATGTTATGATTATTTAAAAATATATATTTAATGAATGAATAAATAAATAATAATAATTAAAGGGGCGAAGGAAGCAATTAAATAAGATATAGATATATGAAAGTAAGATGATTGATGAAGTAATTTAGATGTGACATTGTCCCACACAAATCAAAGAAGTTAATTAAATATTAATAAATGAAAAACTGCATAAAGTAGATGATATGAAATGAATCCTGTTAAAAATAAGTAGTGTGCTTGAATCAACTAAAAAATGACAAGTAATGAATGTATGCATTTTAAATCAATAACCCACTCTTTCAGTCTTTTTTTTTAAATAAATTAACCATTGCACATTAATTGTAAACCATACAACACCACCACTCCTCCATACTCTTAACATATATCCACCCAGCCGTCCCATTGTATTCTTTTATTAATTTTTTTTTTCATTTTATTTTATTTTAGGTAGATTTCGTAAGAAATACTACCTATTACATTCCCCCTAATTTGGAATTTCTGAAAATTTTTTGCAGATCTACGCCGATCATAACTCCCAGAAGCCAAAACCACCCCCTGTTCAAAACTTTATCTATCTATCTATCTATATCACTTTTTTATGGACACGATAACTTCAATACTTCTGCACAAATCTCTTCCAAACTGATACATAAAATCAAGGGGCATAAAATCTTGGTCAAGCTCGTTGATGAGCAAAATCGAACCAAGAGAGGGGGGGGGGCTCTTTGTGAAAACATAAAAAAAACCCATAACTTCTTAATTATGATACGTATCGGATCCGTTTAAAGTTATTATTACTTCTAGGAAAAAGGCCGAAAATGTATGTGTATTTTTGATATCGTTCAAAATGGTCTCAAGGGGGCGGAGAAATAGGGTGTAAGAAGAAAAAAATTAATGTGTTTGGTCAGTATTGATTAAAATGATGTCACCAATATAACGATATAAATGAATACGACAGTTACAAAATGTACGCCCGTAGTGATATAAATATAAGTCTGTAAATAAACTTGAAGTGCATCCACCTTGTGGAATGCCGACTTTATGTAAATAAATGGTATTATCTTGTAAAAGAATGTTATTACATATAATGAAATTAGTTACTGTATGAAAGTACTCTGCATCCACATGTATAGTATTATGGATGTATATATATGGATACATGTATAGTATATATGTATAGGAAGAATTAATTGATTTTGAATTTTTTTTAATAATGCATTTGTTAGATTATGAAGACCTAATAAATTCATGTTATTTAAAATATCTTTGAAATCATATATTGTTAGAAAGCAAATTCTAAAAATTTGAGAAGAAAAACTTCTAATTATTCATTTTTGTTTTAAAAATAATTATAGTTATATAGTTTTGGGGATTATCAGGTTTTATCATGTAAACACATGTTTTAATGTTTATATATTTTTTATTATTATTTTATTTTAATATTTTAGGAGTGATTTATATACTAAGTTCGATTTCTTATATGAAACTGAATACTTGAAATATATAATATGTATTAGAGGGGAGGGGAAGTAAATTTGAAAGGAAAAAAAAAGAGCAAATATTTATTTTTTATCATTATTGTCAATAAGTGCAAATTGTTTTTAAAAAAAACTTCTACAGTTTGTAATTAGTTTCTTACCATAAAAATATTTAAATGAAAATTTTGCTTCACAAATTGAATTTTTTTAAAAATAAACAAAATATATTTATTTTAAAAACATCATTTGCCAAATCAACATATTCAGTATATTTAGTAGTATACGTTTCATATAAAATTCATTAATTAAAATCAAATGCATTGTTATTTTTAATTATTAACTTACTGAATCATTCATAATACACTGCAAAAAGGAAAAAGGTGTTGATTTTACAGTATAACACTGGCATCCCAGTTGTCAGTATTATACTGTAAAATCAACACTTTTTTTTTCAAGTGTAGAGAAGGTTTAAATCATATCAAAAACAATGATATCGCATTATACTGAATTTCGAAATTTTTAGGAATTGCCATTTTCTAATATTATAGTTATGATGCCTCTTACAGAATTATTTTGCAGCTAAATTACTATAATTATTTTCCTGAATATTGTTCATGTTTAAAGCAGATTTAAAATAAATTAATTCGGTTTTATATCGGACATGCCTTCTTATTAAAAATAATAATAACAATAATGAAAGAAACAAAAGTTAAATAAAATTGAAAGATTAATAATTAAAATACTCAATCAACTCGCTTAATAGAAATTATTTTATACTTTTACCAACTTTTTTAGACTTCTAAAATTTCTGTTCTAATTTTTTCGCCCATAGCAAATTATATACTGCACTTTTTAAAAATATCTATATCAATATATTTTTTATTTATTTAATATATCCCTTTTTCCTTCTACGTATTACTACCTTATTTTTTATCCTTTTTCAACACTTTATTTTGATATCGCATCATTTATTAAATCTTTTTCGCTGTTCATAACAACTATGGAATACACTTTTATTTTAGATTTTTTTCCCCCTTACTCCTTAAAGTTAATTATTCATGTAACTGTATATACTTGAATTAATTATTGATGTTATATCAGACTTCTTATTCTATGTTCTAAATTAAGTTTTTTATGAGTAAAAATTGTTTCTCATTTTCTGCTTAATATATTAAAAGAAAAAGCGACATTTTGTTGTTTTAGCGCAAGTTGCTTATAATGACACTTTTTAAGAAAAATGCTCGCCTATATATGAATGGATTTTTTTTTTTTTTTTTAAATGCAGTTAACATTTGTTAAATATTAATATTACCTTATTATCTCGACACATTACTCGACGGAAAAAAAATCTCAAAAATTAATTTCGACCGCGGTGGCATATGTATTATTTATCGTCTACGATGAAATTAGCTTTGTTAATTTTTCCCCTGTAAGAAGGGGAAAAAAAGACTTGCTATAAATAATCATTGTAATTGCAATGTGCTGTTTCAAATCTACGTTTTTATCGATACATTGCGAACCTTCAGCTTTGGTTGATTTAGAATGATTAAATATTCCACAAAAAAAATTACGAAGCATACGAAAAGGAGGCAAAAGTGTGGATGAAAAAATAAAAAAAGAAGAGGAAAATAAAAAGTTAACGATCCCCAACAATGAATTGATGCACGTCGTGTGTTTTGAGAGGTGCTGGTGAATAATGGCTAACTCCGGCATCTAATTGATATAATCAGGGCATACACGGGGCGTCAAGAAAGGCGAGAAAAATCGCTTTTAATAACATGCCCCGCGCGTGATCTCCCTGAATAATCATTGGTAACAAGTCGGAACTAAAAACCGTTTACAAAATAAATTTAATAAAGTTTGCCATTAAATGCCTGGGTGAAAAACAATTCTTTTTCTGGAGCACGAAAACGCGATGGTAATAATAACAACAATAACAACGAAAAAATTTTCCTTTTTCATCCCCCCTGCGAAAAAATATTAGAGGAAAAAAGAAATCATCGCGCTTTAGAGGGGGTGGGTATATTTTCCAAAATTACATCAAACCCCCGCCTTCTGTTGTAACGTAACCTATACATTTTGGGAGGGGGGTTTCAATCGCTCAACTCATTGAACGACGTTTTGAACAAAGTTTAAACTTCTTCCCCTTCAGTGCACCGTTGTTAATATTTCAGCCTTTCCCTTAAAGGTGCCATTTCCTTGCACCCACCCCCACCCCTGCACTAGTGTTTTCCTGCACAGCAAGTATCCCCCTTCTGAAGGAACAACAGCGAGCGTTGAACAATCAATCTTCCATTAAGGTATTGTTTCGCCTGACTGCCCCCCGAAACCCGTGCACCCCCCACACTCTCTCTATGCACTGTTTCTCAGATTAATTGATTTGCCTTTGCCTTTTTGTTTTCACTCGAAGAATTTTAGCGCCGTCTTCCGCTAAATTATTGTTATTTGAGCGCGCCGAACCTGGCGTGAGTTTTCCGGTGACCTGGCCCCCCTGTTTTATCGTTAAATCACACCGTTCCTTAAAAATAATTTCGCCCCCCCCCTTACTCCACGGGTTTCACCGGTTCATTATAAGATCCTCCCCCACCCTCCTCATAAGGACTCTCGAACTAAGATATTAATTACAGACGAGGCTGAATTAAGACAAATTAGCAATCGCCGATCTAGAAGCAGTTTTAACTTTAATGGTAGTTTTTTTTTTCTTCTGTTTTTACGTATAAGAGTCCATACGAATCGTTCTCTGTATTTTTTCTCGGAAGGCTACTGTTTTTATATTTTACTTTTATCGATAAAACGAACCCTATATTTAAGTTCATTTTGGACAGGGAGAAAAAAGTTACAGTTACCGTTTTACTCCGTCATTTTCGAAAATTTCATTTTATTTCATACTTTTTATTTTATTTTATTCCCATTTTAGTTGTTAGCTACTTAGCGGAGTTATTTTTACTCGACTTGTACTTCAATAATAGTTGTTCTTTTCGAAACTCTGTAATTTGTAGTTTTTCTATAAAAATAAATAAATAAATGTTTCATTGTGATACTTTTCTGACCGCCTTCCTTCAAAGAATTATTGACGTATAAACTTACGAAATAATTGTCTCAGATTTTTGATGTGGAAACAAAGGTATATAGAATACTTTTATTGTGTTAAGTTGAGTTTTAATAACTTTTAGTTGATAAATACCATTACATGGCATTTTCTGTATGGTCAGTGTGAATTAATTTGAAAATAATTATATATATACACACACACACACACACACACACACACACACACATATATATATATATATATATATATAATTGTTATATATAGTTAAAATGAAATCACATGCGTGAAAACCAACGGAAGAAATAGAATAAAAAAAATAAAGGAAAATATATTACTAAAATTAAACACAACAAAATAAAAATGCAAATATGAATAACTATGAATATATAATGTATTCGTCAGAGGAACTTCATAAGACTAACCCATATTAATGATACATTATTTCGTCGAATATTGTCAGCATTAAGCCTAATAATGAGATTATTAAGCTCCTTATAGCATTTAGAAAACCCCCCAAAAAATGTGGAAATAATAAGAAATCCAAAAAATAATCTATGATCCATCTGTAATAGATGGAAAACTAAAAAATAATAGACACAGCTCAAAAGTAAAATAAAGTATGGTAAGGATTATTTAAGATTTAAAAAAAAAATGTTATCCATATGAAGTCCAATTTTCTGTACTAGGAAATGCTGTATCATGGCAGGCAGAGAATAATAATAAGAAGAAGAAGAAAGTGTCTAGTTCGGCCATCAAGCTTTAAAAAAAAAAAGGAAATGCTTGTGCTGCCATCTATCTTTAAAAACAGGAGCAATAAGCTAAAGGTTACAGACAATGAAGTTATTGTAAATCTAGATATGAAGAGAAATGAAGATTAAAGAGGGATATTATGGTAGTAAACAATAATTAATAATAGGAAGTAAGTAGTTAATAGTATTGAATAATGTGAAAGATAAATGTACGTTATATATATATATATATATATATATATATTTATATTTCTCACGATTGACTATGCTGGAATTAAATAACCACTTACATCGCAACTAACCAATGATATCACGCACGCAGGAATGGTTTCATGAATAATACAGTACATACGCTATACCTGTAAGGCAATATGTCTTAAGTACTTTATTTATTACGTATTATGTAGTTTGATAATAATAAAGTTTAGTATGCATTACTGTAATAATTTATAGTTTTTATAATCCGAAAATTCAGCTAATCTGAACAGGCTTTAGGCCCACTTAGTTAGGATTGGCGAAGTTTTAGTGTAATATGATTTAAATAAAAGTTTTGATTTCTCCTTTTTTCCTGTTATATATACGTCACATACACTCACTAATCTTACACACTTCTCATGTAGAATTATCTATTAAAACCACATTCAGCTCATATCTTTCCCATCTCTTTGAAATCAAAATTTCTGTGAGATGTCCCAGATGACGAGGGTAAAAAAGAAAAAGAAAAAAAAAACTTTTTATGCTTCAGTGAATAAATTAATCCACGCGTCTCATGTCGACTTTCTCACGGAGATCATCCAGAGATACCAAACGTGATACCATCCCGAACCGCTACCACATGCATATTTTGAACTGCTGCAGCAAAAGATGATACCGTTCATTCGTCTCGGGTTCAGATGATCACTGCAGTAAATAAGTTTTGTTGTATAGACCACAGGGTACAGTTTTATCTAGGGAGGTGTAATTTGTTACGGATATAAAATGTGTCACAAAGTGAAATCAGAATACTGCCTGTCAATTTTGTACTACTAAGTTTATTTTATAGCAGAAGCAACTGTATGGGAACTCACTGAAGGTGAATCATTCGATAATATTTCCTTAGATGATAACTGTCACATGCGTGAATTTGCTTATATTTTGATATCTTTGTGATGTATGAAGCACTGAGATTAGAATTTTGCCATCGTTCATTGATGTTTTTCTGTATAGTATGTAAGGTGACCAGATATCACATAGCAAAAACCACGACACAAATCGAAAGATTATTGACCCTTTTCTCCACACAGCCTCAGATATATAATCTCTGCCTCCAAAATTAAAAAAAAAGAGGGCTTTATATTAATGATTTGAAAAAAACCATTTTCTCTAAATTTGCTGATTATTCATCATTAAGGTAATTAAAAAAAAGAAAAAAAGATTACATAAAGTTTTTTTTTTTTTTTTTTTTTTTTTTTTAATATCTATAGAGATGAATTTATTACTTTTCTAGGATTCTTTTCGAAGAATTGTATATCTTATTCATTTTTTTTTTTTCATTTTGTGGAAACGGAACAATTTTGAGATTTCGTGTGCGTGGGCTGACCGGGACATTTAAAATAGTGTTGGGATGCACCGGAACGTAAAAACTAAAACCAGGAATTGGTCTAGGGGAAAACGGGAGGACTGGTCACTTTAGTTTAGTATTCGGAGCATTGTATTTTTAGAGAGAGAAAAAAAAATTGAATCATATATGAATTAAGAATATCTCTCATTCGGTTTTTAGAGACTGTGATTGTCATTAGTCTTCGTGGTTCATAAAATTTCTTTTACGTAAACTACAGAAGTAGATGCTTGCAGAATCCTTCTAATTGGGTTTCCGTAATTGCAATATAAAAATATTTATAACTGAAAACTTTTATTCACATTTTTAAAATTTTGTGGAAGATAATAAATTATATCAAGTTAATTAGCATTTCATTCATTTGCAGCTCTTAATTTTTAAAAGAGGGGATAAGCCCCTAACTGAAAATTGTTAAACAACTATTACAATCATATAACCCAGGTAGAATATTAGTCTACTTTGTTACCATTATTTTGGTTCATATTTTTCCTTCATTAGTTGTAATATATCAGAGAGTACTGTGAAGTGAAGTCAAAAGTATTTTACTTTATTCATGTTCTCTGTAATTCTTTTTATTTCAAAAAATAGTTTTGTTAGAATATTACATTATGGAACGAAATTATTTTTTCAAACCTTTTTTTTAAAATTTAGCTTCAAATGGTATAATTTTTATTCCATGACCGGGCGTCAATACCTTTGCCGCCAAGTCCTCTTATGTAACAACTTTTGGATACCTTAAACGTTACTAAATTGAGCGATCATTAATTAACAATAGATGTTCCAAACACTTTATTGATATCCCATATGCTTCCATGATTATCTTTGTTATTACAAAGCTAATAAAAGTCTAAGATATTTTTTATTATTATTTAAGAAAAAGAGTCTAATAGCAAACTTACAGTATTTGATACCAAATCCTTCTGCAAAGGTTGAAAAAAAAATTACACCTCTTCTTTTCTAAAATCCTTTTCATCAAACTATTGATATTCTATCGCGAACCACTATTACATGGTCTTCTCGTAGAGATGCACCTCTTTCAATATACCCTGAGAAATTTCAAATAAACTTATTCAGAAAACCAGCTATAAAAATCCAATTCTGTGGGAAGATCTATTCATTAAAAAAATGCCCCAACCGAAGTGCTCGGTTTTTACCGCCCTCTCCCATTAATCCAGTGGAAATTCTGGAGAAATTAGCATCGATTTCCGCAGAATCCTGTTCAGTATATGAATATATTAGGTTCTTGTTCGCAATTTTTATTTTATCGACATTTGGTCATGGACAAAAGCCCCCTTTAGACTGGGGTATATTCGTATCGAAGATATCTTTCCCATTCGGGGGTTCTGCCCCCCTCTCTTATCGCAGATATTGGTTCGCTTGACCGCGATAACATCCGATTGGGTTGTGTATTGGCGATCGTTGCCCAGTTTTCCTGCTATGAATTGATGCACAAATGTGCAAGCTCATATATATGCATAGCTTGGGGATTCAGAGGGGTCGTGCATATATTATAGCGTGAGTAGTGTGTGAAATGCCACAAGTCTCGCTACGGTATGAATTTATTACCTCTAATATCTTTGATAAGGCTCTGTGCGATATGCTACTTTTCGCGTGAGCTTTTAATGCTAGTTTTAATTTTCCATTCCATTCATTTGTATCAAGTTTAAAATGTACATTTTGTAACATCTTGTAAGATTTTGATTTTTATTTAATTTAATTTAATTTTTATTTTAATTTCTAAGATGAAATTCTTTAAAATATCTTTCTATATTCTTGCATGATTTAGAACGTTGGTACATATTTTTTATTAACAGTACTTTTTTCTTTAAAGTCCTAAAACACCCATTTTCGTATTTATGACTGCGTGTTTATCGACGCCTTCTTTATGCAGCAGCATGTATTTTAATAACCTTATCTATAGCAAGTTGCATTTATCTTTTGAAAAAAAAAAAAATAGTTAAACATTCTTATGTATGCATTATTTACACACTCGTATCTTATAATATGTAGCAGTTTATGAATTTTGAATTAAATCTGAAATTTGAGTCACTTAATATCTGTGTTAAAGATGGGCTCATTGAGTTAATTTGATCTGTAAATCAAACTATACAGAAACCTGTTAATGATCTCTTATAAAGTCTGTACGTGAAAGCATTTGAGGAATAAATTGACGTATCATTTGAAGATGAGGAATCGCTTTAGATCATCCGTGAGAGTACGTATACTGTTAGCCAAGTTAATACTGTGCCATTAGAGTGTATCATTGGGAGACAAATCATTTCGGTCTATACTGAAAGCCTTTGAATATATTTAAGTGGGAGCTTTTCGTCACATCTTACTGTGTTCTTGTGATCAATGACCACATCATTAACATGCTTCCTAAATGTTATCATGCTTGGATATGCATGGAAATGTTTTAACTTGTTGAACTTTTTATACAAGATATTTAGGGGAAAAAAGGATGGGGGGGGGAAACTTTAGGAGATGGTATTTCACACTGCAACAAACAATTTTTGTGTAGAAAACTAGGGTTGCAATCCTCTTATTCAGTCAAAAATACAAGTTGTGTCACTCCAAACTGAATTCTGGTTTTTGTTCATAACTTCAGCATGCAATAAGTAAGATAATTTTCAAAATACTTACCTTATTTTGTGTGAAATGTATAACAATATCAACGAAATGTTGAAAGTGGCCAATCATCAGTACATATACAGTAACAGCGATAAACAGCGCTGAATTCGAAATGTAGTCGACATTATACATATGGCGCCATTTGGCTTACAGCACTTTTCTTATTGGCATCATATTTCACACAAAGCATTCTAAGTTTTATTATTATTATTTCTTTAAAATGTCTTTGTTGTTGTTAATGTTATACGGACAACAATCGGGATTCGAATTGGAGGGGAACACCCTAAACTTTTGAATGAGTAAATGGATTGCAATTCTGGTTTCTTATACAAAAATTGTTTCTTGTAGTGTGCATCTGTTTGTCTCATTTTTTTTTTTTAACGTCATGTATATTATAATATATATAGGGTCGTAAATTTTGAATTATATCTGAAATTTTGCGTCACTTCATATCCCAGTTAAAGATGGGCTACTTGAGTTAATTTGATCTGTAAATCAGACTATACATAAACCTGTTAATGAGCTCTTACAAAGTCCGTGTAAGTGAAAGCATTTGAGGAATAAATTGACGTATCATTTCAGGATGAGGAATCGCTTTAGATCATCCGTGAGAGTACGTATTCTGTTAGCTGAGTTAATACTGTGCCATTAAAGTGTGTCATTGGGAGACAAATCATTTCTATCTATTCTGAAAGCCTTTGAATCTATTTAAGTGGGAGCTCTTCGTCACATCTTACTGTGTTCTTGTGATCAATGACCACATCATTAACGTGCTTCCTAAATGTTAATAGGAAAATATGCTTGGATGTGCATGGAAATATCTTAACTTGTTGAATTTTATATACAAATTCTCTGTACTGTAGTTTGATTGTACTTTATCTGTAGGATTCATTTTTTTTAACTATTGTTGTTATTCTAGGTGTTGGAAGTTTAAATTTAAAGGTGTAAAATGTAATAAAAATTAAGCAATCAATAATGTAATAAAATGTTAAAGTAAAAAGAAAAAGCATTTGCTTTCGTAATTGGTAACATCTGAATAAATAGTTATTTCGCCTATATGTTCTTCTTTTTTTTTCTTCTGTTTTTTTTTTTTTTTCTTTTCAATAGTGAAAACAAATTTGAAGAGAAATCTGATTTTATTTTTAACGGTAAAACTGAATTTTCATCACCACACACTGGGAAACAATGAGATCTATCGAATAATTAAAGGGATGATATATAGCAAAAAAAAAAAAATTAAATGCTTTTTTTGTAAGATTTTTTTTTAAATTGAAAGCTTTGTTTGTCAGGTTATATTGATGACAATCAAACAGCCAATGAATTCATTTTTGATTAAAATAAGCTTCACCTCTTTCTTTGTTCTCTCCAATACTTTCATTTTTTATTCGATTACATTCCTTAACATCCTGATCGAACCATTAACGGATTTTCTTACAGCATAAACCCGATAACATCTTAATTCGGACGGGAGGATACAGATGGAACGAAAAAGAAAAGCTGAATACCCGACTGACCTTAGACGTTTTAGATTCGCAGGTCACAGGCCCACAAAAAGACTCTCTGATGACCCCTCGGTGCGTCATTTCAACTCCGATGCCCATTTGGTCATCAGAAGAGGAAAAAAATCTGGAAAAGGAGATTTCTCCTGTCTTCTCTATTGAAAACCGTTTTCCTGGATGGCAATTCTATGTTCACGGCGGTGGCATTAAGGTCTAGAATTGCGATAGCGCGTGGTATGGGGGTCTTCTTTGCTTTTACCAGGTTCTGTACACCAGCCATCAAAGCTTATCTTGCGGATGGCCTATCCATTGTGACGTCTGGATCTAGGAAATGGAAAAGTTTCAACTGGCAACGTCGTTGAAAAGGTTCTTTTTACCGTTAGCATTCTTTTTCTTCTTTTTGTTACTTGTACCTACATGAACGTAACGTAATGGACCGATTTATCGACTTGGCTTTACTTTTTTCTCTTCCCGCTTACCCATTTGCGTTTATTGAACGCTTTAGGAAGTGAGATTGTTTGTTTTCCTTTTGGTATGCAGGTATGGATGGAGCGAACTTAATAGCGTAACTGTGATTTCGTGTCGTTTATGTAATGGAGAACGGATATTATGTTAAGTCTGAATGTTTTTAACGCTTGGTGTAACGGTTTATCCATTTCTTTGATGTGTATTTTCTGAGTTATGCGCTTGGCTTAATACAATATATGTTCAAGTGATTTTCTTTTAACAGTCTGATAGCTAAAATGACACCATTTAAATAATCTGTAAAAGCAACTATTAGTAGTATATTATAGCTCAAGAGCTAGAAAAAATTTTACAACTCTATCTTTTGCTAATCCTTACTTATCTTTTTCGCATGACGAATAATATTATGGTATGAAAAAATGAGTACATACCAAGTGAAAAACTTGGCACTTTATCTGTACATTAGTAAGTAAAACAACATTTAGAACACCAGACGATTTAATAATACTACTTATAATTATTTAGCACATATTTTAGTGCTTTAAACGTTGTTTTATGCATTGCTGAATATCATGCTAATTTATAAAATGGAATTAATATTTTAAGTAATAAAAACAGGATTATTTACACTACTCATTTTTAAAATGTGGAATGCATGGTGTCAAAATAAAAATTTAGGAAATTTGAGTTAAAAAACATTTAAACTGCAAATTTATTAATTAAATCTTTTCCTTAATCATACTTCTTTGCTATTTCTAAGTGTTTCATTCAACTTCTTTAAACGAAACACTTTGATAGTTCTCTTTCTGCTATATGTCCACTTTCTTTCTTTCTTTCTTTTTCATTTTTCTTCTTTTTGCAAGAAAACTTACTTTTCGAACGGTGTACGTACCCTTGAGGATAGCAATCAGTCGACTCGCGAGGAAATAAGATACGTCTGAACATTTTATTTTTTCTTACTTCTTTCTCCTTTTCCTAGCTTTGGTATGTCAGTTTCAATGTCTAGGTAGACAGAGTCAGTTCCAGGTTGACCATCTCTTGGGAACCATTCATAGTTTCAGCTTAGTCTAAATAGTGCTGCAGTTTTCCGGAATGAGTCGCCTGAGGATTCACCTGTCCTAGTGTAACATATTTCTGTCACTTTCCTATGTTTGTTCACGCAGCAGAAGTGACAAGACCATGCTTTTAGTCATGGCTAAATAAACTAAAGTAACGAACTACGTTTATTGTACCATAACGAATTTCTTGTTGCAGAGTCCTCTGGAACTTTAATATTTCATGAAGAGTTTTAGAAAGTTCATTATTATTTATTAATTGTTCTTTTGTTCTAAATATCTCAAATAATGTTTGAATGAGATAAATGTGTAGCTACGAACATCATCTGTGTGTATATATATATATATATATATATTAATACATTTTTAGTGTACAAATGCTGCTTTAACATTTGCGTTTTAAGACAACACAGATACATCATACAAAAATGGGGGGGATAAAAAATCAAAAATTGAAAAATGAACTTATACTTATTATCAATAATATCCAGTATATCATAAGCCAATTAGTCCGTATTTTATGCTAAAATTATATCGTGTTGACATAACCAAATAGTATATATATATATATGGGGGGGGGGGCATTCTTATGTGTGTTATGTCTTTGGAATTCTTAGATTATCTTGTCTTTCTGATCGCTAGTTTTGTTGGCTAATTGAAAAACATATATTTGTTTAATGTTTTATTTATATAATTTTGTCTTTGGATCTTTTGTAAGATAATTCTTTAATTCTCTTTAAAAATTCGTATTCAATTTTAGCAAGCAGAGTTAATGTCTAGTTATACATCATTTTATAGCAAATAAATATTTTAAAGTTTTTATTATTGCGTTTTCTACAGATGTAAGATATTTAAAAAATAATAGTCGGCTATATTATATCCATTGCAACTTTTTATGTTTTCCTGTAGACTATCCTGTATTAGAACTCCTTTTCTATATTATATTTATTAAAAAAAAAAATTATTTTAAATCAGACTAAACTACCGAAGCTTTGTACGGTTTAAATTATTTTTACTATTAATCCTTTTTTTTCTTTTTTTCATCCTGAGGTTATCTAGTATCCAAAATAAAACCATTTATCTTCCGTTTCATCGTTTATAAATCTTTGTAACAAAACCAGTTACAAACGAAAAGCTCTGTGTTCAAACTTCCTTTTAAAACTAACATATTTTACAAACAATTGTCACCAAGCACAAACTTAAATTTCTCAAAAAAAAAAAAAAAAAAAAAAAAAAAGCACTAACGCTGAAATCTCTTTTGTACTATCAACACATTCATTTCTCGACATTCTCTAGAAAATAGTTGTTTGTCGTACAATTTTACCCCAGAGAGTAGCAATCAGTCGGTTTCCAGATAAAGATGTTACTGTTTTTTTTCTTCTTTGGTCATTTTGAAACATTTCTGGAATCTTGGTGGACAACGGTCAGGCTTCCAGGTTGACCGCACTTCTGGGATCCATCTATAATTCTGACCTTCCCCAAACACAGCCGCCGTTACTCAGGAATGGATCGACTGGGAATTCACCTGTCTCAAACTCCAACGCAATTCACATTGTTTCATAGTCGTTCGTATATCAAGTCTGCTTTCTGTGACGAATTTGTGTGAAGAAAAGAAATGGTGTTCAGATAAAATTTTAGTATTTTTATTTCATCTTATATTTCTAAAAATATATTGAAACATTTCTATCTTTCCAATATTATTTGATTTGAGTTGGTAAGTGAGTTTGCTTGGCGATGGTTGGTTGGTTTTGTGGCACTAGGGTCATTTTGTGCACGAGAGCAAATGACTTGATAATATAAGGTGGTCTTTAAAGCTTTAAAAACCTTAAAAGCTTTACCTCAAAGCTTTAAAGTCCTTAGGACAATTTCAGGTGTTTATGCTTTAAATGAGTACAAATGGAGGTTGCAAAAATGTTGCGGGGTTCAGGATCCCTATTGGTGTTACCAATTTAGCGGATATTTTTATTAAAAAATTCCGAATTCATACTAAGAATTTCGTATATAGTATTTTTTGCTTTATTTAATGACAAAAAGCGAAAATTAATATTCGGGAATTCTCGTAAGTATTTGGAATTTCTGAATTAAAAAAAATCGCTAAATTGGAAACACTAGTCTCTGAGGGTTAGTTGGGCTATACATACGAGAGCTAATTAACTCAAACATTTTTTTGGTGATTGGAGTGAATATTTGTAGAAAATAGATTTTTTTGAAAAAATAAAAATCATCTGTCTGGAGCTTTATTGAATAAGTCGTTAAATTTGTTCTGCTGAATCTCAATTCATTAAAACAAATAACGGCATATTTTGTATGAAAAATCTGCGCTGTTACAAATTACGAATTGATCAAAACGAAGATGTCCTCCATTAATACTTGAATTGTACAGTTTTAATTCTTGTAAACAAATGGCTCACAGTGTAGTTAGGTTTATCCTCAAATAAATACAATTATTATTATTATTATTGTTGTTGCTATTGTCTGATGAAAGTGGCAAAATTTCAAACGCTTTTAGTGAGAAGCGTTGTCTCTCATTTTGCACAATCTACTATGTTTCAGGAATGAAAGTTATAGTGATTCTGTGATCAGTTTGTTCAAACTTGAATAGTCTGTCATACTGTAATGCTTAATAATTTGAAAGTAAAAAAAAAAAGTGTTACTAAACTGAAGTAATTTGTACATATAATTTATTTCCAGTCAATTGAAAGTTAACAGCTTCTGTGCATGTGATAAGAATCAACTCAGCTGCAACAAGTATCCACTATTTTATAGATCACAATCGAGCAATTTGTTCTTCACCTGACACCTTTTTGACACTTTTCACATTACCAAACTCTTCTGCACAACGAGCTCTTTGTTTCAGGATCTTCTATCTATATATAAATGCGTGTGTGACATAACACACGCAGGGAGAGGAAAAAAAACTTGCATCTCGTTATCACATTCACGAGTCATTGGCCAAGGGAGAGTATTTTTAAACGTGTTCTCTCCTTTTACCTGTCTCTTGGATAAGTAATGCTCCTGTTCACTTTTCGAGACGGATACCTCGCCAAGAAGGAAAAATGCACCATTTATCATGTGCTATTAACCACCTGGATGCACTTTTGGTCGACCAACTCGGTGTATAAATGGTAACAAGGTGTGACGGCGTCTTTTGAAGTTTGTCTACAGAATGACAGGGTTTGTTTTTTCTCTGAGACGTTTGCCAATGCTTCGTAAACACAGGTGCACTGTAAAACATTTGTGTAAGTTTACCATGGTTTATCTGTGTAACATTACACAAATTCTGGAGTAACCCCTTCTGATTATTTAAAAACACACATCGCCGGTGAAACGTTTCACAGTGCTGTGTGAAGATACCGTTCTCCGGAATAACGGATGACGTAAATTCCAAACGCATGCGCAATGATAAATATTCTCACACGTGACAGGCGGGAAATGAAGAAACGAGGCAGAAACAAATGCGATAACGTGAAGGAAAGGACGCTGTTGCAAGTTACTAGTCGCCATTTCAGGAAGAAACTTAAATATTAAGTAAGTTGTCATTTTCTTAATATTTTTTATGCAAAATATAGAGTATTTTAAGGGCCTGATTAATGCACGGGCCTCGGCCCTGGGCCCACAAATTATGTGGCTGATTATTTTTTTTCCTTAATCAAATACTTTTCAAATAATATTGTTTATAATATATATATTGTTTTCAAATAATTTGTTATATCTCCCCCCCCCCCCCTGTGTGACGTCGGGCTTCCCCTATATGTAAGTCCTAAGCGGGCGGGCCCTTGATTACCAGACTTTTAGGGAAAACACAATTTTTATGATTTTGGATAAGGCGAGTTTTGAAAAAGACGTCTTTATTTATTCTGCAACATAAACTGTGGATCATAGATGTTTGTGAATTATACAAATGCTTATTTGAGAAAGTGGACGGTAATTCATTTTCTTGATTATTCTTGTAGGTTAATTTTTTTTTTGTAAACTTGAAACTTTCACCCAAACAACTTTGTCAACTCATCAAATAAACCTACTTTTTTTTTTTTTTTAAAGTGTCGCCGGGAATGGGGAGGTAGGGGGGGATGTTCCGAAGTTCCACTGTTTTTCAGGGAAAATCTTAATGAACATGCTAAGAGCTAGCTTCACTTAATAAATTTATATATTCTATATTTTCTTTCAAAATTTGGATGTGTTTGTTTTGGTAACTGAATTTTATATACTCACGGCCATTTACAAAATTTATTTTTAAAGTTTTAAGACCAATGTACATTATTATTATAAATAAAAATTTAATTGTAAATAACAGAAAAAATATGAATCGAACTTTAATTGTAAATAACAGAAAAATATCAAAATTCCAGTAATTGACACCCCACAAAAAAGAAAATAAATATAATTGTTTTTATGACTGTATTTAGTACCAGAATTTAATGAAAACATTCTAATAAAAAAAATAGTTATATTAAAGTAAATTTACCAATTATGATATCAATGATTATCACAATATCAGTATTTTAATTATTTTAGATAGATGTTTTAAAATACTAAATATCAGGGAATTACAGTTGTCAAATTGAGAGAGAGTGGGGGGGGGGGGGGGGGTGATAACAAAAAAAAAATCTGAACAAAAAAAGTTTTGGAATAGTTTTACATAGATTCGTATAATTCCCACTATTTTTAACAGTTAAATTCCCCGAAACTACTTGATATATTATTTGTTGTAATTAGTATTACAAATATAAAAGAAATTTTTCTGCGGATTGAATTTTTTAAATAATAAGTAAAATAATTTTTAAAAAAATTGTAGAATTAACGTTCGAGGCCACTGATCTGCAGATTTACTAGTTTCATTGCTACTATAAATTTAATTAAAATTATTATTATTATTATTATTATTATTTTTTTTTTTTTTTGGTCGGAGGTGAATAAGCAAACATTTAAGACCTGTCCTGGCCACAGATTGTCATTATTTCTTATGGTCAGTGGTTGAGAAAAACTATTTTTTGTAGCAAACTATCACTACACATACCTTTCAGGTTAAGAGCTCTGAATCTTTCGCACTTCTGCAGATGTCTGTTTTTTTTTTTTTTTTTTTTTTTAAGAAAATCTACCCCCTCCCCTCCCCCCCCCTTCAGCAGCACACAAAATTTAAATTTTTTATTGTAATAATCAGTCATCTAAAATCAGTGGTCGCCAACCTTTGGAATCTCACAGACCAGTAAATTTATAATTTTTAGTTCTGCGGATCACCATGATGATATTTTGTGGAACATAAAATAGTACTTGTGTACTATAACGGTCAGAGAACTGCCATTTTTTTAAGAAATAAAATGTATCTGTTTAATATCTAACAAAATTCTTATTTAATCGCAACATAAATCTTTAAAGGTTATTTAATTGTAATAAAATTTGTTTACTTGTTACAATTTAATTGAAGCTTATCTAAGTATTGCATATTTAGTGTAGGGGAGACCGGTACACACTAGACCTATGGACACAGTGGACTACCCCCTAATTATTTATTTATTTAAAAAAAATTTAAGCTTCTCTTCTATCCTAATAGACAACAGCACTGCACTGATTATTTATGGCCTTCAGAAAATATGTTTAGCTCAGATTGAAATATTTTATCCTGATGGGTTGTTCTGAGCTTCTAAAAATAAAATTTTTCATTATCATATTTTATTTTTTTAGTAATTAAAGGTTGTAGATAAATAAGGTAAAACAGCCTTTTTGCAAAGCTCAGATACTTCTTTTTTATTTAACTTTAAAGTTAATATGTTTAAAAGAAAGCTATAAACAAATATTAATATGATTATTTATTGAACTTCAATATGAGGCACAATGTACCACCCACTCCTGGGGCATAGTGGTCCACAATCCACTCTGCTCCTGTAATGCAGAATGTTCAAAATATTTAATAATTGCTTATTTTCTATTAAGAAATATTGTTTTAAAGTAGTATTTAACTGTAAAATAAAGTAAACAAATAAAAATAACAATTTATTTAACATAGTAAGAAATATTTTGTTTTGTATTTACTGTCTTTGATAAATATAACTGTAGTCTAATTGGTGATAATTATATTCAAGTAAAATTCAATGCAAATGAGATGCAAATTGAATGGAAATCAGTTTATTTTCCCCGAAACTGTAGATGAATCTGCTGTTGATGTCAAGGATATTATAATGTTGCTCCCTCACCCAAAAGTATTTCAGGAAAATTCCATGCTCAATCTTACTCATAATCATAAGTATTTTGGAATTTCATTTGCAAATTTTAATGTGTGCTGATTTTTTTTGTACTTAAGTAATAACTTCAACTAAATTGCAATTGTTCCTGTATTAATCTGTTATTATTTTCAAAATATAATTATTCTTGTTTTTGTTTCAAAATGTTACTTGTAAATTTATATTATTATTATGTTATTTTGCGGGCAAAGGGGAAATAAAAAAGAATTAGATTAATGAAAAATAGATTTATATTGTATTTCAGATAATACCTAACAGCGGTCCACTGTGCCCCGGTGGGTGGGCGGTCCGCTTTATGGGTGCATATAAAAAAAAAAATTAAAAATGTATTGAAAACTACGTTTTGAGAAAATTATGCTGAATGTATAAAGGTTTAAAGAATATTCAAAAATATTTTCATGCAGATCAGTTTACCTGTTACAGAGAAGAAAAAAAAATAACTGAAAAAGTGGTCCACTGTGTACCAGTCTCCCCTAATATTTGCAGAGTTTCCCCCAGGTTTAAAAAAAGGCAGGGTGCTGCTGGTGAGAAAAGGGCACTATTTTATTCTTAAGGGCACTTTTTGGATTCTTAAAGGCACTTTTTTTTAATTGTTAAAAGGTATTATTTTGAACTAAAATAACTTCTTTAAAAACACCATAATTTTTTTTTTTTTTTTTTTTTTTTTTAAATGCGCTAGGCCTTTCGAAAGATCTAGTTCTTTCCAAGGAGGGTGCTAATTATTTTATGAGGGGCAAGAAGGGTGCTATTTTGTAAAGAAAAGGGCAGGCAGGGTGCAGCACCCTTCTGAAACTGTCTGGGAGAAACTCTGATATTTGCTCTAGTTTGTTTTCAAATAATCTGATTGGTTTTGGCTCGAATGATGTTGCTGAAAAACAGAAAGTGGTCAAGTTACTATTTTATTTGCTGTGACAAATAAAAAGTCTTGTTGCACAAATGTGTTTTTTGAAAACTAAATTAAAATGTTCATTGCTTTTTTTCAGCAATGGGTGCTCATTTTTTATTTAGCATAATAAGAAACAAATAATATTTGGTAAACGTAATTATTATAGCCTGTTATTATTTAAAATTTCAAAACTAAACATATCTTAAGATTCATAAATATAAGAATTTCTTGGAATAATATATTTGTTTTAATATAATTAAAATAAAAAATCAAATATATATTCAAATGTAAACAATAAAATTGAAAGTAAAGATATTGAAACAAAAAAGGCAGCAAGAAACTTTTTTTAAACCATTTTTTACAGAAAGTTACTGCTATTTCTTTAAACATTAATTCAATGAAAATTTCAGTTTAATCCTTGCTTCTCCTGGAACCATAAATTAAACGATAATTAAATCAACAGTTTAAAAATATATATAGTACAGTAGATTCCCTCAAATCTGCATAACTTGAAACCAAAGATTGTGCAGATTTTAGAATTTTGCGGATTTCTGGTCACTGTTTTGTTTACATTTTTTAAACAGTCATTTGAATGTAATAATGCACTGTAAATTATAATGAATGCTTACAATAAAGTAAAATATTAAAATAATTAAGTAAAGTAAGAAAATTTAAAACATGATTAAAATTTTAAAGGTAAAGGTCAAGTACACAATAATACATAACTAAAAATAGGCATAATAACGATGAGATTTTTTTTCTTTTAATTATTCAATGAAACTTGCCTGATAAAGTTACACTAATAATTTACATAAAAATCATAAAATAAAAGTTTTATTTCATGCTTAGGCAAACTTAATATCCAAAAGTTCTCGATTAATACATTAATTTATTTGGTAAAAAGATCACAATCACCACTGAGAACAGCACTGTCTTGAATTTTTTTTTCAGAAATAAAGTTATACTTCCTTGATGAGAAAGCATGTTCAGCCAATTAATAAGAATTACATATTAAAATGTACATGGAATGATATAATCATTTAAAAAATCCTGAATTTTTTCCCTACATCTCAACTGTAAGTTTCATTGTTTTCATTTGTAATGATGTGCAGATTTTAGGGAGTCTACTGTATTCAATTTTATCGAAGCAGTCTTTCATTTCTGAACAAGGAATGTCATATTTTTCATTACTTGCTAGATACAATTTCCAAACAGAAATCTAAATTACTGAAATATACAACTAATACATCAATGTTTCATAAAATAAAAACTAATCATTGGTCAATGTGTATTTTGATTTGTGTATTTAAATGTAACACATATGCAAAAGAGAAATAATAACAAATAATTAACAATAATCTTCAAAATTGTATAATTTACATGACTTTTAATCCCAAACTTTGGAGATTAGAGGGAATGGAATTGATTTATATAAATAGACCCTTTCTAACTACTATTAAATACTTTAATTTTTAAAAATGAAAGTACATTGTGAAAATATTTGCATAATTTATTGTATAAAATTACCCTATATAAATAATATTCAGATTTTTATATTGTTTTAATGTTAGTCTCATTCTAAGTCTTTTTTTCTATGGAACAACATGTTGTAGCAAAACACTAGTTTGGATGCTTTCTGTTCTTCAAGTTTGTTTTGCAATTAGGAGTGGATAAATCCAAAATTGGAAAATATCGCACAATTGATGCTGAACTGCATGGACTGGAAACTGGAATGCAACTCCATGAGCTGTATAAATTAACTTGTTATATTGGTTTTTTAAGCTTTCCCACCTACCATTGCAGGTACAGCTTAATAGAATCCAAACAAAGAAAAAATGGTACTTTTCGGTTAGCCGGGTGCCAATGATTTATGTACATATATAAATAAATAAATATATATGTAAGTATATATATAATATATTTTCATACATATAAGTGTATATATATATATATATATAAATAAATAAATATGTAAGTATATATATAATATATTTTCATACATATAAGTGTGTATATATATATATATATATATATATATGTGTGTGTGTGTATATACATATATTTTCGGTTAGCCGGGTGCCAATGATTTATGTACATATATAAATAAATAAATATATATGTAAGTATATATATAATATATTTTCATACATATAAGTGTATATATATATATATATATATATAAATAAATATGTAAGTATATATATAATATATTTTCATACATATAAGTGTGTATATATATATATATATATATATATATGTGTGTGTATATATACATGTATATGTATGACTGGTGCCCGGCTAACCGAAAAGTACCGAAAAAAGGCTACCTGTTCTTTGCTTGCAAATGCACATTCTACAAACTAAGGATTAAGGCTAGGCTTACAGCTACAAACGTGAAATAACATGCTCAAAAAAGAAGGGGTGCAGGGACTTTTTTATAATTTATAAAAATAAAATTTAACATAAACATTGTTCTAAATGATTGAACTGAATTTAACATAATAAAATTGAAGATATTAGATATGTAAATATTGAAAATAACAAACCATCTTCTTTTAAGTTATTGATTTAAAGAATGTTTAATTATATTGGTTTCATATTATAATTCATTTAATTACTCAGAGAACATTTGTGTTGCATATGTACAAAAACAAACATTTAGAAATTAAAAATCTAGGTAACTTATGATCAGTCATTGAATAATGGCCACTTTAGCTTTACACAACCTCTTTTTTTTTTTTATAAACATAAATTAGATAAGGGATTAGATTTTAACATAAATTAGATTGCGTTTTTTTCTGTGGCTTTATAGCTCAGCATGTGTCTTTACTATTTTAAAAACTAATGATAAATTATTTAATCTTTTTCAGCTGGATATAAGTTGCTTCATTCATGGAGAAGGAAATTCAAGAGGGACTGCATATTTAATTCTTTGCATAATCAAGAAACTGATGCAGCCAGAAAGAGCTACATGAAGTGCAATAACAATGGTATTTTTAAATTGATTTGCATATGTCTGTGTTAAATATTTGTTTAGCATTGTTATATGTGACATATTACATGTTGCTACATTGCATGACACTACCTTCATAATTCTAATTAGGCACTATAAATTACATAGACTGTGATTTAAATATATATATATATGCATATATATATATATATATATATATATATGCATATATAAATAAATGTTTGAAGTGTGTTTTGATTTTTATAGTGCAAAATAATCTTACAAATTCAGATTTTCTTTCATATGTACTTTTGTCTGGCAAAATCAAAATAAGAATATTGTTTTTCTGATATTCCTCGCTATCATGATTGCTTAGCTTATACATTTTTTTTTAAAACCGTATCTTGCCCAACTTTATCTTCTGACTGACTGTACATGATTTAAGATTTAATTAATATTCAAGTTTTGTTGTACATGTATTTATATTAAATAAATTACTT
The DNA here is from genome assembly GCA_963931845.1 of Maratus michaelseni. NCBI lineage: Eukaryota > Metazoa > Arthropoda > Arachnida > Araneae > Salticidae > Maratus > Maratus michaelseni. Next base: position 211,369,664 of record OZ007591.1, read on the forward strand.
TACACTTTAAATTCCTGAGTTTTTTTTTTTTTTTAAACCCATTTAAACACTATTGTTTTTATGCGTTTGTTTTACAATTGTGGCCACTGGATTTTTTGGGTTTAGAAGCCAGTGACTCCTTCCAAATTTTGGAAACCCAAATTTGGGATGCACCTATAATGCCCAGCCAGTAGTGCTGCAATCGACAGAATATTTTCCAACTTCTCTTTTGTCCACTCAAAAATTCGAAATAGGTTGACAATAAGTAATGTTTCCGAACTTGTTTTTTGGTATGGAATGCTGAAAAAATAATTATTTTGTAATGATGATGATGGTGATGAAAGTGCCGCTTAATGTTGAATGTGTAATTTCTTATGTTATTAAAATATTTAATTTTTTAAAAGAAATTTAAGATTTCACTTATTTGAACACAATATATTAATACATGTACTCACTACTATTGCTTATATTTTGCATCTCTGAATTATTGCATTATGCTGATTGATAGGTTGATACATCTTATTTTAAAACTAGAAGTGTTTATAATTTCTGTAGATTTTGCAATATTGTTAATTTATTGCAGCATAAAAATCAGACTAACAATAGCTTTTTTTCAATTAATTTTTTTTTTTTTTTATGGTGAAATTAATAATTTCTCAGTTATTTAGAGTATATTAAGTTACCATCATAATGCATTGTACTACTATTCTGTGATTGTTAATTTAAGATAAGTAAAAGAAATAAAACATGCATTTATAATTTTTTTAATTTATGATTTTTTGCCAGGACGGTTTTTACCGCAGTTTTTTCCACCTGCAGCACAAACTTACCAACCCTGAACTAAATAATAAATAAAAAAAATTAAGTTTAAAGTAATCAAATTGTATTACAATAGCTTATAAATTATCAAATTTATAAAGATTAAATTAATGGTAAATAAAGTAACATACATAACCTAAAGAAAAACCTAGTATTGCAAAATTAAAATTGACTTTTCAACGTTTCTCGATTGTTACTTATTAAATTAGCTCACATGTTTATGTTAATGGAAGTTCATGGAAATTGGATACTTTTCTTAAAGGTTCAAATCAAGCTGTAATATGTATTTTCTAACAATAATACATCAAAAACAATATCAATACATTATTATATATTATTATTTTTAATAGTGGTGTACCGAGTAGTGCTTTGGCCGCGTACCGAGTGAATACCGAGTAATTGTGTTTCAGAAAGAATCACTGATTCGAACATGAAGTGTGCTTAGTGGTAACACTTCTATGTGTGTGTGTGTGTGTTTATATATATATACCTATTTATAAACATGCATCTTGAGCATATAATTTAATCATATTTTATAAAATTAACTTCAATTTTTGAAATTTTATTTATTGTGGACCTTTTAAAGACAATTTTTGTATATTCAAAAATTTTAAAACAGTAACATTATTTAAAATTTATATATATAAAAAGAATTGATATATAAAAAGTTCAATTAACCAATATGAAATTAAAACTGATTATTCAACACAACTTTACCCATTTGTCATTTTGATACCTGAAATCTGTCTATCAAAAATGGTTTTTGCTTGCTGTAACAATACCTTTGAATAATGCAAAAGTTTCATATTTTTTAAAAGTAGCTTATTTTCTTTTGATTAAAAAAATTGGGTACTTTTGTGTAATAGCAGCCCCTGAGGATGAATCGCCAAGCGACCAAGATTTATCGCCAAATTATAAAGCATGTATGACATAATATGATATATTTTTACGTTAAATCATTACTTTTGTGATGTATATGGCCAAGTTATTAGTCATATATAACACATATATGATGTATACATATAACATGTGCATAAGTTGTATAGGATGTATATATATGGCATATAAAACGTAAATAATATGTATGTAATGACGTATAATGGGTGTTTGGAATAATATGTGTATATATGATGCATATATAAGCTTTTCGATGATCTTGGCGAAATCAGAGCTGAAACCTTGGCATAATTGTAATTGTGGAGGCCGCTATAACACGAAAACATCAAAAAAGGGGGCGGGGCTTTACAGTTTCTTTTCTTTTCTCTTTTGTGTGTGTTTGTAATGTACAGCTAAAATGCTATTTTATAAGTGCTCGCAGTGAACCCATTTTTTCTGAAGCACACTGCAAAAAAAAATTGTTGTTTTACAGTATAAAACTGGCATCCCAGCTAAGCAGTAATACGCTGCCGTGCAAGCAGTAATACACTATCGTGCATGCGCGGTAACGTATTACTACTTGCACGGCAGCGTATTACTGCTTATTTTACTGTTTAATACTGTTAATTTTATGGTATAATACTGGCAGCTGGGGTGCCAGTTTTAATACTGTAAAATCAACAATTATTTTTTGCAGTGCAGGCCAAATTTACATCAATAAAAGAAATGCCCTATCTCCTGAAAATGTAGAAAGATTGTAGTGTTTTTGTACCATAATTTGTCATACAGCAAATTTAATTACCGTATATACTCATGTATAAGTCGAAGAATTTTAGACAAAATTTGGGAGCTGAAAATGGCGGGTCGACTTATACACGAGTAAGTAGAAAAAAAAAAAAAATAGCGGAGTGAAATACCGGAGTCATATGTTTTTCGCAGATAGTTGGTGAATGTGCAAGTCTTTTAATTAATCACATATGGGTCTAGGTTGGAGAGACAGATAAAAGCAGACAATGGTGATTGATAAAAAAAAAAGCTCAACAATAATGCTTCTGTAATTGTTCTGCACTCATTTTCTCTTGGGATAGAATTCCCTTCAATACAGGGGCATTCCTTTCAACATTTTAATCACCTTTTCAAAAAGAGTTCAACTTGAGAATGCTACTAGATTTCTCTCCTAAAAGTCCTACAATACAAAGAAGTACTATATTTTAGCAGTTTAAGAAGTTGTTTACCTTGTAAATAAGGCTTGAATAGATTAAGAAGAAAAAAAAAGTAAGTAATCATTAAATTGATGTGAATAGCTTTCAAAATAGTTTAAGCTTCTTTAGTTATACATAATTATACAATTTTAAAATGTTGAATTAAAAAAAAAAAAAAAAAAAAGTCTGATTAGAAACGTAAAAAAAAAAAAAAAAAAAATACTAATACTAATTTAATGAATGGTTTTTCTTTAAATCCTGGATTACAAATCATTTTTGAACATACTGCCAGAAATGTGATTCGACTTTTACACGAAAATTCAATTTTTTCCAAAATTTTGCGTAAGAATTGGGGGGGGGGGGTCGACTTATACACGAGTATATACGGTATTATTTTTTTTAATTGCATTTATTGTATTTTCTGTTTCTGCACACTGCTTCTTTATCCAAAATCAGTCTTTTCCTACAGTTTTAAAAATGACTTTTTTCTTTTTTTTAAATATAAACTAAACTTTAATTTACATTAATTTTGCAGGGGGGGGGGGGGGGTTCTTACCTTTTGCTATGTTTTATAGATAAATTTTTATGTACCGAGTAAATAGTTTTATGAATTAGGGCATATATTATACATTTATATTCAAATACCTTTTTATAGATCACATATAAATTAATTTGTCTTCAAATATGCTTAAAAAATGAAATTCTTGCAACTACTCGGAATTGGCCGAGTACAGAGTATATACAGAGTACTCGGTACGGCTCTAATTTTTAACTCAAACTGATTGATAAAAATATTATATGAATTGACATTTTTCCAACTGAGTGAAAATACGTCCAGGCCGAGAGTCGAAATCAAGACCTTTGGATAAATTGTCTGTGTTGAGCTACCTGGGCCGATAGCCAGCAGACACATTTCACTTAGATAACCTGATTGGCGATTATGTTAGCATCCATTTTTAATTAAGTTCCATTACCTGTAGTTTATTCTGTTGAATTCAGAACAGATGTTATTGCCAACAGTTGTCTGTCCAGGTAGCTCAATAGGCAGAGCGTTGTCAATTTAAGTGAAAGGTTTCAAGTTTGACTCTCAACCTGAACACATTTTAGTCAGGAATTTACTCTAGTAATAGAATTTTTTTAAAAACAGGTATTAGAATTTGTGTGAATTTGTAGATATGATCAAGTATTAAATATTAATTATTTTCTTATAAATTTCTCCCTAGGGTGAATATACTACTTCTCAACAGAAGAGACCTGTTCCAAGTTTTTTGAAATGGCCGTCTGTTTTGACCAATTGTATATAATTTTTAATTAGACTGTGCAACTATTTTATTAGATTTTATATTGCATTTAAAATTTTATTGCATCTACAGTAAATTTAATAAATTATATTTTATTTATATGTCTTATATTTTTATTTTCCCATCTATTGTGTTTTATTTCTTTTAAAGTATTTAAGCTCTTAGGCATCAGTAATGACAATAATTTTTATGTTCTCTCTTTTGATATAATTTTTGAAGGATAAAAGAAAACATGGGACAAAATGGTAAAATAAACATTAAATGCTGGGAGTATATATATATATATATAAACTATTTGACATCCAGCACAAATTTATTAAATGTGACCACTGATACACCAATTCACTGTTATGTTTTATATCCCCCCCCCCCCCACCCTTTTTTTTTAGATTAAATCAACCACAAATCATTTTTAATATGTTGATGAATTATTTTTATGCTTCTTAGCTTTAAAAATTATGTATAAAATAAACAAATCAAAACTTTGTAAGTTATCATTTGACGACGGGAGAAATAGTATTAAATACTGTAACCTTCTCTTCTGTCTAATGTGAAATTAATTAGGACTAAGAACATTTTCCGTCATATTATTTTACCTTCAGCAAAGTTTACTCTACGTCTATAAATTCACTGGGACTTGAAAATCTTTCTGCGGTAGACAGAGTTTACTGTAAATGTATAATTATAAAATGTATTTATTTACACGCCATATAATGAATATTTCCAACTGAAAGAGAGAGAGAGAGTTAATAAAATGAGGTATGAAAATTATTTAATTTAAGTAGATGGTTGATATAAAGGGATTTTTTATGATAGAAGAGTAAAAATAAGATGTTAAGATATAACCTCTTAAACTTATTTTTTGATTAAATCTTAAACTGGAAAACATTAATTTGTAATCTAAAAGAAAAAAAAGTTTTATAAATGTAAAGTTGTGAAAATAAATGTATATCATAAGATTTTTTACTTTTGTTATTTATATGTCTAATTTCTTTTATTCAAGCTGTTCCTCTTATTGTTATCCCATACCAAGTTCTTAAGCAGCTTTAAAAGTATATTTCTAATTGCAAAAATGTTTCAAAATGTTCTTTATCATATTAAAAACTTTACTTTTATTAAATACTTCTTTTTTTTTTTTTAAACATTAAAAATTTAAATTTTTTGTGTGCTCCTTGCATTCTAGAGTTATATGTAGAAAATTTTCCTTCATTTCTTTACAAGTAAAAACAAAATTCTTTCCTTTACGGCAAAATCCTACTGACTTTTTCTATTCTTTTAATTTTCAGTATTTTTCTATACAAGAGTCTTTGTTTTTAGAACCTGTAAACACTGAATATTCATAAAATTCAAAGTATCCTAATTCTGTTAGTTTTGTCATAAAAGAAAAAAAAAATAATTAAGAGGGACACCCTGTATAAGTATTAATTTATTGACTTGGGTTATATTGGAAATGAGATGTACAATAAAAACATGTACCACCATCTTTAGAGGCACAGAATATATTTTTACATAAGAAGCACTATCATATAAATTGAAAGGCACAATGTGCCTCTTAATCTCAAAGGCAAATGTGTCTCTGAATATTCAGGGGCGCAAACATTCCAAATGTACCTTTTATATCAGAGACACAGTTTTAAGAGTATAATTTAGCTGTTAACAGCATTCCTACATTTGTGTGGCATAAAGCAAATTATGAGCACCATATTTGCTTTTATGCTTTTTGTTTTGAATATTGTCTGTACTGCGCCAAGAACTACAAGTCAAGAATATTAAGCAAGTGTTAATATTTTTTTTTATCAAATTTTAAATCATCATGTAGTTTTTAAACCTTATGTGTTAATTGTATTATGTACTGTGGAGTTTAGCAGTTATTTACGATTTCATATTACTTTTTTTCATTGCCATTATCAAGTTAAATTTTTCTCCACTCCCTTTAAATAATTAAATATCAAATACAACATTTTATATTTATAAGTAACAGTTATAAAGCTGTGTTAATATTTGTTTGTCTTGAAAAATGTCTGATTAAGTGGCCCCAAATTTAATATTGTATGACCATTAAAACTTCCTAAGTTTAATTTAAGCATGATCACAAGTAAATTTAACAAAGTGGTGATCCATGGCAATCATATATATTATTTCTGTTGTCAACATCCCTTTTTCTATGAATTTACGAAGCGCAGAACAATGAATGAAGTATCATTTAAAAGGTTTTAAAAGCAGCTTCTGACATATACACTTACATTTTCCTAAAACATCTTTCTTGATTAAAAATTGCTGTTAATTAAAAATTAAATTGGCATTGTTTTCATAAATGAAACGATAGGTTTTCTTCAAATTGTCTTGCCACAAAAATTAAATTCCGGAGTATATCACACTCACAATGATTATCTTTTTTATACTATTTATATTTTTATAAAGTGTGACATCTCTGCACATGTTTATTTTATATTTATGATAAAAAAGCAAAATTCGAATTTCAATGTTTAGGAGAAAAAAATACCATAGATTGTCCATGTTGTACCTTTTTTAAGCGAATGATGTCATCTAATGCAGTTTACGATTATTTTGTTTTTCTCGCGCATGCTTTTTTGTAAGTTTGATGGAATGAGTTGATATTCTGGCTTGACTAATCTTATGGAATAGATATCGCAGACGCTCCAGGGTTGCTTAAAAATTTTTTGTGGTGCTATTTTGGGAAGAAAATCTCATTTTCGAATAATTGTTAGACGGCCTATAAAATTGTATTATAATTTTATTTTAAAACACGCACATTTAATTTTATTATTACACAGTTTTATTTAAAACACATTATTTTTAATACACGTGTATTTAATTTTATTTAGTAATTATTTTAAATTTATTTACATACACATTTAATTTTGTTATAAAATACCATGTTGTCATATGATGCAAAAGTCACCAGGTTACCACACCAAGCAAAAAATCACCATTTTGGTGCCAAAAAGAAACCCCGGTGCATCCGTGACATCTGTACCACTATGGTTTTGTTTCATTAGAAGTTTAAATCTATAAATAAAAAGTTTAGATTGCAGTGCAAAATTCTTGCATGAGTTCACTTTTTAAGCTATGCTAAATACACAATAGCTGAATATAAATGTTTAGACAATAAAATTTCCTAATGTACCTAATATATTTTACTGTATTTTTTTCATATTTTTTAAGAATAATTATTAAATTATTAAAATCTGTTTAAACAAAGATTTGAAGATTAAATGTAATAGTCAGCAAGAATAAAATATAATTACTTGAAAATAATATTTGAGTAAACGTGGGGTACTATAGTCTTTAAAAGATATAGTCTTTATCAACTCTATTCCATTTAAATGTGGGTTTATAAGCATTTTAAGCATCGACACAAGGCCTGAATATTATATTCATATATAAAATATCACAAAACTATGTACGTGATAAATAACAATTATGATTTCCCTATTCGACATAGTAGTCAAAGTAACCCCAATTGATCTTTCTAATGTTAAAAGCAAATCTATTGCTTGTGGTAAGAATAATATTCTATCAATATTCTAAGAAATTTAAAAAATGAGAGACAAAAATTAGTACAAATCTGTATCTTAATTTTCTTTTAATATGACAAATGAAAGAAATCATAAAAGCTGGTGTCATAACACATTTAATTTGGTAGTTTATCTCATAAGAAAGTCATAATTTTGTTTCAAATCAAGATCCCGAGAAGAAGGATTCTAAATATTGAGAAAATTCCAGAAGTTGCTGAGAAAATTATTCAGCTATTTATTATTGGAATCTCATCGAAATTGAGCTAATTGTCTTATATTTCAAATATGAATAATTTTTGGAGGTACGATTTTAACTTTAAAATTTTACTGTAATGTTTTAATAAAAGCAATAAGTTATGAAGCTGTACACTAATAAACATTTAAAATAAATTCATAAATACTGTATCCAGCATTTTGGATGATTGTGCAATGTTAAAAATAATAGGCACTAAATGTGTCAAGAAAGGTATTTAAATTTATCAAAATTGGATGTTGAATTCATCCTAAAACAGGTATTTAAAGGCGCCCAAATTGAGTATTCATGTGTTCTAAAATAGATATTTAAGATTGTGCAAAATAGGTGTTAGCATGGCCAAAATGGGTACTTAGTGGTATTCATATTGGGTGTATAACCAAATTGGATATTAAATACTGCCTAAAATGGATTCTCAGTATTCACTGAAACATTTGGTGTAACGTTACTCCATAAAACTGGAGGCAGCATTGCTGCCTCCAATCTTACGGTGGTATTTAACTGATATAACTGGTGTAGCATTACACAGCTCTTGTGTAAGTTTACACCATAATATTGTGAAACATATCACAATTTCTGTGTAACGTTACACCACAATTGCGTGTAAGCTTTCACAGTAATTGTGTGTAAGGTTACACCACAATTGTGTGTAAGCTTTCACAGTAATTGTGTGTAAGGTTACACCACAATTACTGTGAAAGCATACACGCAATTGTGATGTAACCTTACACACAATTGTGGTGTAACCTTACACACAATTACTGTGAAAGCTTACACGCAATTGTGGTGTAACCTTACACACAATTACTGTGGAAGCTTACACGCAATTGTGGTGTAACCTTACACACAATTACTGTGAAAGCTTACACGCAATTATGGTGTAACCTTACGCGCAATTGTGGTGTAACCTTACACAGAAATTGTGATATGTTCCACAATATTATGGTGTAAACTTACACAATAGCTGTGTAATGTTACACCAGTTATATCAGTTAAATACCACCGTAAAACTGGAGGCAGCAATGCTGCCTCCAGTTTTATGGAGTAACGTTACACCAAATGTTTTACAGTGTGATGGGGATGAAGTTGCTATAAAATATGACATACTCCATTACATGTTAACTCCTGTTCACGGTAGAATTTTTATTTGAATAGTCATTGAAGAACTATGATATATTTGAGGAAATGTAACTTTTTTAGGATGACACTGGCGACATATTAATGACCGTTGCCTTTTCACACTTGCTTTTACCCTATAGTTTAGCAAAAAGTATCTTTCATGTTCTAAAATTTCAACTTTGTGTTCCAACGAACAGTTTTCTCTCTTTGTGTGTGTCTGTGTTAGAGAGATAGAGAGTGTGTGTGTGTCTGTGTATCTCTGTCTCTCTCTCCTTCTCTCTCTAATAGCTGATGCATTTTTTTTACGATAAATTTAATAAGAAACTTTTTATTTTTTGTAATATCTATTTACTCTGAAACCATTTTATACAAATGCATCAGATTTATATAAATATTAATAAAAAAAAAATAGTTTTTTAGTTGCTTTTTTCTGTTATAATAATAATATAATAATAATAATAATAATAATAATAATAATAATAATAATAATAATAGACATTTGTAACTTATTTTCTCGTAAATATGCTAGGCCGTTATGTAAGAAAATATTACTTTCTGTCTGTTTTCTTTATAATTATTATTTATATTTATTAAAATACATTATTAGATGAAATAGTCAGCTATTGCATTTTTCCGTGTATTTAAATAATATATACTGTTTATGTATGGATTTTCTCCACACATTTGAGAATTCGAGATTTCATTAGCTTAAATAAAGAACTCGAATTTGTTTTTTCTGACTTTTTTCAATTATTTGATGAAATTTGTCAATGATAAATTATTGTAACTGAATAAACAAGCCATGGTATATACCAGTATCTTTATTAAAAATAAGTAAGTAGGTATAAAACATTTTAGTGAGCCTTTGTATTTTATTGGTGAATTTTCTTGAAATACTAGAAACGAAACCGAAAACGTTGCAGAAATTTAAAATTAATATTCATTCAATTTGCTTTGTGTTTTTATTCTTTTTTTTTTTTTCCTTCTTAAAATGCTATTAAAATCTTAATTTAACGCCAAAACCATTCTTTTTTATTCAAAATAATGCTTCAAAACAATTAAAGAAAATGTGCTTAGTAACTAAATAGTAATTGCTTTCTCAAAAAGACTCTTATTAATTATTCTTTGTATATTCATTAAAATAATTGCACTTGCATAAAAATTTATCTCTGACGTGTGATTTTGTTATGCATCAAAATCTCGAAATCTTTTCCAGTTACTAAATAAAATTATTCGTTTTGATTAAAACACAAACATTCGAATATAAATATATCACGATGTATATTTACTCAGCGATGTCCTAAAACAATAGTTTCGGATATTTAAAATATAATCCCTTCTTAAAAAAAAAAAAAAAAAAAAAAAAAAAAAAGAATGAAAAAAACAACACGAAAAAGCAATTTTCACAATGTCTGTTATCAATTCAATGGCCAAGCATTTAATCTATTAACCATTTAAGAGTCTACGGTGGCAAGGAGAAGACACTTGCAAGCTAATGTTTAATCAATGGCAACAATCTTTTCAAATTTCTCGTTTGCATTTTTAATATTTTAAAATGATTTTTTTTTTCATATAGGATATCTTGAGGTTAATGTCTAACCGGGTGCTTTCGTATTTTTTATTGTTATTATTATTTGATTGCAGTTTTTTTTCCCCTTGGGACACTATTATTTTCGGAACCGGATTCGGAAATAAAAGTGTCCTCAGGGGAATATATATATATATATATATATATATATATATATATATATATATATATATATATATATATATATATATATATATATATATAAAACTTTAAGTAAAATTTAACCATTGAAACATAAGAAACTGACCACATACACTGAAATCCCGATACCAAAGAGCCCTGTCATTTTACAAATTTATATATATATATATATATCTGCAAAAAAAATAGAAAAAGTACGAAGGTACCCGATTATACACCGACCTCAGATATTTTATGCAAAAGAAAAAAAAAACATTTAAAAATATTAAATTGCGAACGAGAAACTTTAAAACAACGCTGCATTGGTTAGCTTGCGAGTGTAGTGTCTTCGTCTTACAGTCTCATTTATATGATTAAACAGGCCATTTTAGTATCTAAATATGTCTTTAAACTATTTAATTTTATAATCCTTTCTTAACTTGGAAGTGTATTTTATATAGCAATGTTCTGTATAGTGTAGTGGGTATAGTGATTTTACTAAAAACTTGCATATATAAAAAAAAAAAAAAGAAGGAAAAGAAAAGAAAGAAGGAAAAAAAAACACGGGTGAAGTCAATTTGGCTAAAGCTCGAGCTTAATTCTTTGCATTTATTTTTGGTATAAATGTCGGCAAAACACTACCTCTACGTGTCCTGCATCAATTTCTGCCACAAAGTTGTCGGCAGGAGATCATTGTTCGACACCACTACCTTAAAATAAGGCTCTTTCGCTTTCTTTTTATTCCATACTTAATCTCCATCCTACTTTTCCGCAATCTTATATTGAAACAAATAACCCTCTCGGCATCTCTTGCATTATAGGGCATGCATATTTATTCTAGGAAGCCTTCCTCAGCGGAATAATTAGGTTGAAGCCCGATCTCAGGTGCGAAGTACTGAAGACTTTGTGTACATGAGAAATCTTTATTTTTTTTTTCTTGTTTTCATTTTTCATGAGTTAGTCAAGCTGGTATTACACACACTGCTTTATCTAATTCGTTTAGATTGTACCTAGACGAAGTTCTTTTCTCTCATGGGATATGAAAGTGAAAAGAACAGTGTTCCATTTAAATAACTTCTGTGCAGTACCTAACACTTCGTGTTTTATGAGTTATCCAATGTTATTATAATAAATATTTTTCCCATCATCGTATTTGAGTAATGTGTTTGGATTATGTTTCATATTTATTAGGCGTAATTAAAAGAAATGTGTTTTGCAAACAGTGTTGTTTTTGGTTCGGTTGGGATCTGATATTTGTTTTATAAGTAAATTTCGAAGTCCAACGAAGAAAATAAATTGTTATAAGTGAACACTGTTTTGTCACACCGAATGTGATGCATGTTACTGTTCACACAAACGCAAGAATTTTTTCTTAAAAAAAGTTATGAGTTAGTACCAATTAAGATACTTGAGACTTTTCTTTGCTAAATTTTGTTTCACTATTTTTATTTAAATGGTAAACGCATTACAGTATGAATAAATACGAAGTTAAGAAACTGAAAGTTTCTTTAATTATTAATATTTTTTCTTAATAAAATAATTAATGTCGAAAATACATGTTTAACAAACGGTATTATCGACATTCATAAATAAAATTAATAAGTTGTGAACTTTCAGTTCTTAATTATTATTAAAAAAATGAAAAAGAAGAGCTGTAGGGGGGGGGGGGGGGGGAGTTTGATTGAGACTAAATATATTATATAGACAGTTAATCTGTCTACAAAATCGCAGACAGTCAGTCTACTACATTATTATTCTACAGTTGAATTTAAAAAAAAAGAGGGCGGGATTTAAAATTCAACATTAAACTTGCCTCTTCGTGTGGTTTAATTTGTCAGTATAATGTAAGTTTTGTATTTTTCAGCTTATGAGGAAAACAAAAAACTTTACATATATTGAATTAGTTTAAATTAAATGTTCTGCATAACAAAATAATAAAGAGTACTGTCCGGATAAACGTTTGACAATGTGGCACTCTTTCTAATTATAATTAGATTTCATCACATTTTCATTTCATCAAACATATATATTACTTTAAAAGTTAATTACTTTAAATGAAAATATTTATTTTAATTTTTATTACTTCAAATATGCATTTATTATGTGAAACTGTAGTTGGTATTAACGTGTATCTCTAATGCTTACTCAATGCTGTTGGCAAATATTTAAGTTTAAATTCCATCATTAAATTATTATAGAAAAGTTAGTGTATTATTCTTTTCAGAATTTACTGGCGGAAAAATACATTTTACATTTAGGATGCAATTGTTAGTAATGAGGGGGGGGGGGGGGAGACGGGTCGGTTATTATTCGAAAGTGATCAGTAATTTCGATAAAACAAAATTTACTAAAAATACCTTATAAAATTTCTCTATGTTTTATCTGACGCTGTTTATATAATAATAATATATAGTCCATTTTAATAATCTTTATATAACTTTGTTTTCATACTTTATGTCTCTCTCTCTCTCTGATGTTTTGTTGTGTTGTACACTATGCATGCTCATACATCTGTTTTCGTAAATATATTTTCCCATCTGGTTAGGGTGCTGGCTGCTAGACAAATGGTGTTGGGTTCGAGTCCCAATTCAGGCATGGATGTGAGTAGTGGGTCGGATTCCACTTTAAATGTCCCGGTCTGTTTATGATCGTAGCGCCCCCTACCAACCAACCAACAATTTTTTTTTTTTGTTTTTTGTTTTTATTTTTTCTTCTTTGTATACATATTTTCTGTTATACTACCTTAACTTTATTCTGATTGAAAATTTATGTTTTTTTTAATCATCTTATGAACTTAATAAGCAATTAAATAGATCTGAAAAAACTTTGGTTTCATGCCAACAAATATAGTATAACGCAAAGGCATCTTCAACAACTTTGCATTTTAAAAATTTAATACAATACAGTCAAACTTTAGTGATTTTAACAAAGCAAAATTTATTCTGTATGTTATTATTTGCATTAATATATTAAATTCTGCATTATTTTCTTTCCTTTTTTTAAAATTCCAAACCGGAAAATGAAAATTAATATAAAAGGAGGCTTTTTTGCCTCTAGAATTGAAACAAAATGCTATGTCTATAATGCTTAATAAACAATATCTTGAAATTACTTCATTTCGTTCTATCATAAAAGTGGTACAATGCTTATGCATCTACAATAATTTTGTATTTGAAGAAATTGCAATGCTTCATTGCAGTACAGTAAAATATTTTGTACAATGTAATGAAATTTTAGAGATCTTTAATAAAGTAAAAATCTATTTTGCATATTACTTTATTAGTCTCTTAAATTCTGCATTATTTTCATTTTATTTTTTATTGAAAATCTAAAAAGGATAATTAATATAAAAGGAGGCTTCTTTACCTCTAGAACTGAAGGAAAGTACTATGTCTATATGTTTAATAAACAATATTTTGAAATTACTTCATTTCGTGCTATCAAAAGTAGTAAAATGCCACTCTGAAATAATTTTGTAATTTAAGAATTTACTATACTTACAATACAGTACAAAAAATGTTTTTTACAATGTAATAAAATTTTAAAGATATTTAATAAAGTAAAAATCTATTTTACATATTATTTATATTAGTCTCTAAAATTCTGCATTATTTTCCATTTTATTTTTTATTCGAAAGCAAAAAAAATGAAAATTAATAGAAAAGGAAGCTTTCTAGAATCCAGAATTGAAGCAAACTACTATATATATATTTATTTATTTATTTACTCTGACTCACCGTAAAGTCTTCTCTGCACCGTAATTGAAGTCTCAGGTGCGGTGGTATGTTGAGTATATATACACGAAAATTCTTTTTACTCGTTCGCCGTGTTTTCATTTTTCATACTTTACTAGATCGCATAAATTTAGTTCTATCTCGTCTTGGCATACTCGACGCCTAATTTGGTTAGGGCGTACCTATTCTATGTTGTCCCCCTCTAGGGATGCACAATAACACGCTGCATTTGCATATGGTGATGTCGGTCGTTTGTTTTGTTTCTGCTCGCACTTCAAGATCAATCTCGAACACACGTAGCAAATTTTATCTCGAATACCTGTTTTCGCTTTTTCTTTTTTTTTTTCCTATTTTGCTATCCTGCAATAACAAATTACTTCAAAAAATAATATATCGTCTGCGAAAAAAAATTGTTCTAGTTATTATTTTTAGAATTCAAAAATGATTCTCGGGAATATGTTGGGTTAAATAAATACGCATGTTTTTATAATGTGTTTTAAAAAAGGAAAAAAAAAATGGTTCAGCAAACTTAAAATAAATTTTGTTTAATGTTCTGTTTTTCGTGTCTTAGTAATTGGTAGCATTTTTTTTTATAAAAAGTATATTCATGGAAAGGATGCCACAATTGTTTCGTTTTTTTTTTCCAAGTAGCATTATTTAAAATATTTTATCAATATTTATGCATTAAGAAGGGAGTTTTTATTTTAAATATTTTTTCACAGTTTTACTAAAACGTATTAATAGATATGATACTATTTAAATGTAATAAATATATGAAAAAAAAAAACAATTGATAAAATAAAAGAAATATATGTAGCACATTGTGTCCCTTTTCTAATTGTATAATAAAATGTTTAGAAAAAAGTAGTAATATTATTTTAAAAATCGATAATTCACATTTCGTATTTTCATGGATTAAAAATGTAACGTAAAATTATTTTGAAAGTACCTGTGAAATTCTTAACACTGTAAATTTGAATTTCTTTTTTTGCACGTAGGCAATAACAAATAATTAAATCTTTCAAAAGTGTAAATATCTTATATCAAGTAACTTTCATGAAAACGCACCCTTAGATTCCTTATAGTTACATTTAAGTTCATTTATTTCTAATTATTTTATTTTGAGAATATACATATCTTCTCTTCATGTGTAATTTTCTTCTTACTTTTCTTATTGAACTGAATTTCTGTAGTGTTATATTAAGAAAACAAGACTTTTATATTTATTTCTTTAATTTAGATGCATGTAAAGACACATTTAAGATATAGAAATAAATATTTTCGTATTTGTTAAATTACTGACCAGTTTAAAAATTTTATGGTGTGCAATAAAATACATTACGACTGCTAATATTTGAACTTTTAAGAGAAAATTATAAATTAGACATTGCACGTGTCTGTTGGTAATCTGATGACCGCAATTAAAGAAGGAAGTATACATAGTTTTGTATATTAATTGATTATTGTTAAATTTGAAATTAACGGTGCGTTTAATTTTAACTTGCTTCGTCTTTCTTTCTTAATAATACTAATGATTTCATCAATGATATTGTTACATATTTTTACCAAATTTGTCAAACGCTAAAGCCTCGAGTATTCTGCTTCATGTTTGTTCAACACACAATTATTTCATTTCTTTCTTAGAGAAAAATATCAAAAAAGGCAGAAAATGTGTTCACTTGTTTTGTTTGTAATAGCCACTAGGAAAAATGTCTTATAACTTTATTTAATACGTTATATTTTGTAATACAAATACGTAATTTTCACCGAAAAAAATGTATAAAATTTTGAGATATTATAAAAGCATAAGATTTAGCAGCTTAATAAAAATGAAGTTATAACTAATGTTTTGAAACTATTAGAATTCTTCATGAAAATACAGAAATCAACCACAATAAAAAATGTCAAACTTGAATAAATTGAATTGAACAAAAAATCTGATCTGCTAAATTGTATTTTAACCCCACGAAAAAGACAGCTGCAGTAGAATTTTTTTGTTTTTGTTCTAGGATATGAATGCATGATTTACTATACAGGTTTGCAAAAAAAAAAAAAAAAAAAAAATCTAATTAATAAAGCCAAATTATCTAAGTGCAGGCATAAATTACACCCACCGTAATTCATTTAAAACTTTTCATTGAATTAAAGCTTTTTTTTTTCCTTTACATCAACGTTTACATTGTGATTCCGGATCATTTTCCTTTTTTTATTTAGATGTCTTAGTTTTTAGTATATCATAGATTTCTGTTGAATTCGATGCATTTAGTTTAAAATCAAGCTCACTATGTACTGCTTTCTTATTCATAAATTTATCAAAAATATTCTATTTTAATCGAATTTACCAAACGTTAAAGTTGCAAGCATTTTCACTTCATGATTTTTAACTCTCGCTTTATTCCATCCTTAAAATAATAATAATAATAATAATAATAATAATAATAATAATAAAGTTGTCAATTTGAACTATAATTATTTTGTCTTAAATGCTATTTTATACTACTGAGACGAAATAATTTTTATCGAAAAGTATATGGAAGTTTCAGATATTCTAAATGTGAACATGTATGAGTTTTAAAATTTCAACAAGAATGAGGTTATAGACTAATGTATTATTGATATTTTTCATAAAATTGTAACGATCAGTCACTATAATCAACTATAATAAAATATATTAAATTTGTAGATTAAAGGAGGGAAAACAATCCCGATCTACTAATATATTATTTTACTTCATATCAGACATCTAAAACAGAATTCTGACATTCCCGTGCTAATGTATATGATTTTATGATTGCTGCACGAATTTTGCTAAAAACTTGTATTTTAGAGATAAAAGCTGAAATATTTAGGAACAATTATGCCCATCGTAATTCATTTAAAATTATACATTGAATCAAAGATTTTTTTTCCCCCCTCTTCACATCCACGTCTTCATTATAGTGATTCCGGATCAGTTTTCCCTTTTTATTCCCTTCATCTCCTTTTTTAATATCAAGCATCACCCGTGAGGTAAAAATAAAAGGAAAACGGATATTAACTTTTCTTCGCAGACCCCACGGCGTTACTTAAACCACATCAACCTCCCCCGCCTACTTTTCATTTACGTCGCCTGAAAAGGTAGAAAATTCTTTTCGAAATTCACACTTGTTGCTGCTGCTGAAAACGGTTCCTCATAAATCCTGCTCTACTGTAATCCCATTTCGAATCACCGTTTGTAATTTCCTGTTTAATTACATGGGCCTCCCCCCCCCTCCCCCCTTTTTACTAAGCCGCTTTTATCGGCGTTCCTTTTTCGGGAATTTTGTTTTATTTGTTTACTTTTTTCTTGTGTCGTTCAGTGTCGTTCTTCTGAAATGGACCCTCATTTCCTTCTGCCTGGGAGAAATTTTAGACGTCTATGTTGTTAGTAGTGTGATGCATGTCATCCGATTTGGCTTTTTCCTTTTAGCTCCAACCTGTTGATTCTGTGACAAGAATTAATTTCGTTTCTGAGTCAGATTGTTATTAAGTGTTCGCTGAGTTCCAGAGCGGTTTAGATGGTATTGTGTGTCTGTTTTGCTATGACGATGTTCGGTAACAAAGTATTTAAAAGCTTTTGCGCCAATAGATAAATAAATAATAAAAATGCAATTAAAAAACAAAATAAAATTTTAATGAAGTTTCCATAATAAAATTTGGGAATTTAGTAATCGACATTTCTCCTACTAACAAATGGAATTAGAGCAACTTTATCTAAAGTCCTTTTTTTTATTGATTTTCATTGAATATATGTATAATAATAATAATAATAATAAATTGGGCTCTTGCATTGTATCTCGACTTACATTAAAACTTGAGAAGAAACTGTAAAAAAAAAAAAAAAAATGCACAGACGCATAATAAATAAATGAATAAAATAATAAAGGCTAACTAAGCATTTCGATAGATAGTTTTTAATATTTTCTTGTTTTTGTCTGAATTTTAGTATATTGCCCATGAATGAAACACAAATATGAAATGGAAATTTTTGAAATTATCAGAAATTCTTCGAATGTATGATTGCGGCAATCTGTATCCCTACTTCAATCTTTCCTTCCACTGTTATGAAATAATCAGAGAAATTCTTTCCCTCACGTCGTCGAGACTATTGTAACTGGGAAAGAAGATTTACAGTGATGCATGAGCATAAACACCTGCCCATATGACTAATCATCCCGGTTAGTATAAATTATCATGAAAGCAATGTCATTATTGTGAAAATATCAATATAATACCAACATTTCGAAAATATTGGCATTTTACTGATTTTATTCTGAAATGAACTCTCACTTCCTTCTGCTTGGGAGAAACTTTAGCGCCTATGTTGTTAGAATTTTTTTCTTTCACGTTTTCATTAGAAATGTTTAG
The DNA here is from genome assembly GCA_963931845.1 of Maratus michaelseni. NCBI lineage: Eukaryota > Metazoa > Arthropoda > Arachnida > Araneae > Salticidae > Maratus > Maratus michaelseni. The sequence continues at coordinate 211,388,580 of OZ007591.1, forward strand.
TTATACTTCCAGAAATCGACGGAAATGATCTTGCTTCGGCTCTTGTATGGTAGCTTGACTTGCACTATAATCTGAAAAGAAAAAGTGAAAAAAAAGAACAAAAGAAAGAAAATAATAACAGACAAAAAGAGAGAAGACTAACTCACACACTATACGTTTTGTTCTTTTTATATTTCCGTAATCAATTCCTTGATTCTATTTTAATTTTGGCTAATTCTCTTTAACTAAAATACAAATGTGAAAGAAAAATTTTAGAAATCCACAGTATATATATATATATATATATATATATATATATATATATTTTTTTTTTTTTTTTTTTCCCCCAAATATACGATTGCAGCAATCTGCATCAATCTTTTCCCCTACTGTTATGAAGGATCAGGAATTGCTTTCCCTGCTTCAAAACTATTATCACTGGGAAAGAAGATTTACAGTAATGCATGAACGTAAACGTCTGCCCGTGTGGCTAAGCCTTCTGGTTCGCTGAAATTATCGCTGAAACAATGCCATTATTGTGAAAATGTTCGTGTAACAACAATACCGACTGGTATTTTAATGACTATATTTTTTAAGTTTTCAAAACATTTCACAAACATTGGCATTTCCAAATCGTAAACACGCCAATAGAGTTACAATATTATACGAAATATAGGAGCCAAAGATTCAATTATTATTTTGTTTCGAAAATGATTATTGAATAAAGTATAACAAATATTAATAGAAGTAAAATGTTATTTTTGATTAACATTTATTAAGCTTTTTTAACGATATTTTTTGTGTTTATGAATGTTGGAAAGTGAAAATTTCATTGATTTATTAAATGAAAGTACTATAGAGAGGGCTTTATCATATTTTCTACGTGATACTTTAAATTGTGATTCTGACTGTTTTGGAAAAAATTTAAGGCATTCTGAAAATATTTATAATTTATCAACAAATTTATGACTTTTAAAAATGAATATAGAATTAAACAATTTAAATGTATTAAGTATTCAAAAATAAGTTTCCACCAGAATTTTCCATAAAGGAGAGTTGAAATAGTTTTCTTTCTTCGTCTGCCCCTCTGAACCAACTTGTAGCTGCATTTTTAACGCATGGATATAAAAAAAAAAAAAAAAAGAACTAAAAATTTACTTCCTCTGGGGTTTCAGGAGGACAGAGATCAATCTGAGAAAAATTCATAATTCTTTTTTTTTAATCATTTGTAAAAATAAATTTTGCTTTTTTAAAATTTCAAAATCATTCGATATAAGAAAAATTTAGTTTATTAAATTTCTAAATTTGGGGAGGGACAATGGCCTTCTCTTCCAGCGCCTATGCATATTTAGCCCCCGAATCTTCATCCAACCGCTATTCAACCAAATCAGTAAAATACCAACCACGAAACATATCTAAAAGGAAACCCCTTTTGTTACGTGTTCCCTCTTCTTCTGACCGTGCCACACTCAAGCTTTCAGCACTGCCCGATGCCTAATGACCGCCCGGATGCGATTCCATTCATCTCCATCCTCCCACCCTGGGTCTGGGGGCCATTGGCGATCTATAGCAACGAAGCCTTGAAAAGGCAATACAAATTGCGAACGGGGGGTTAGCAGTGGCTATAAATCATCGTCTGTCAATGGCGGGTGGGAGGGAAAAGTCGAGTGCGGGGGATCGGAGGGTCGATGATTAAACGTCGGTGTTTCATGTGGGGGCGGAAGCGGGATGCCTTGAGAACGTTTCCCGGGAGAATGGTGTAAGCAAGTTAGCTTGCTGGAGATAGAACTTTATTGGCCATGCTGATCGGAACTTAAGACTTTAATCTAATCGTATACACCGTTCGAGAGATGATTCTTTGCAAAACAGTAATCTTAAATAATGGCATTGCTGCTTTTTGTTTATGGTTAAATATCTCTGTAATCTTGTTCGTTTGCAACTAATTTACATTAAAAATAGGCTTTAAAAAAATTATAGGATGAGTGAACAAGTAATTGCATAACTAAAATACCCGTGCACTAATTTTCGTTTTCTACAGTTTTATGTCTCACTGGTCAATAACGGATGCACTGACTCTAATAAAAATTCGAGATTCTTAAAAGCTTTTTAAAATTATTAAATAAATACCATAGCTCCTAACTTTCTTTTTTTTCCTCCTTAAGTCAAATAAAACATATTTTGAAACAAAAATTTTACTTAATAAATGAAATCAAATTAGTACCGCGTATAAACAACCCACGTTGTAAATTAAATTTTCTGGTTCAATTTATGTTTATTTGACTTGAAAAAAAAAAAATAATGTTGACACCTACAAAATATGGCATCGGAAAAATTGCATGAATGAATAAAGTAAAGAAGAAAGATTATAATGATATTTTAAAAGTTTGGAATGAAAAATGTAAAATGAACAAATTTTTGAATTTATACAGGAAAAAAAAATGCACTTTTCATGTTAGAAACATATTTCTTTTGACACTCCCAAAGTCTTTATATTGAAATTTTTTTGAAACCATGATGATTTATTAATTTAAATAATAAAAAACTCCTAGTTATATAGAGGAAAAGTACATGAATGCGTATCATAGAGTTACCTATAAAGTATCACAATAATTCAAAATAAGTAGATCTTTTAAAATTAAATGTTTCTCTACCTTTGGATTTATTGCAAGATTACGGCATTAAAATTCTGTTTAGTTAAATTCAAATCATTTGTTTGCTTCTAAATTTTACGGACGCTTTTATCGGCCACAAACAACACCGAAAACATTTTTATAAGAAAAATACCATTTCCTTTAGATTTGGATGATTAAATATTCAAACAAATTTTTGAAATTTATTAAAAGCGATACTTTTGTATTAGCCGCATTCCAGAAGTTAGTAGCCGAAGAAATCATGATTTTGCTACTTACCCGATTCTACATTCCATTATTTCAATGTTTAAGCATGTAGTTCGATTACATATCTGTTATATTTGCGTTTAAATTATATTATTTTATTTGTTTATTTATTTATTTATCGATGACGTGTTAATTTTGTTATGTAATATAAGAAGGAAACAAACGCTGAACTATTTGTATTTTTTGAAGTGCAAACGGGTTAATCTTCTATAATGGCATGCGATTGGGATATTGTTATTATTATTATTTATTTATTTATTTATTTATTATTCATTTTTTGTTTTTGTTTTAGTATGCTTGAAAATTATTTTAAAAATCATATACAAATCAGCAAACTGAGATACATTTTTCAAACAAATTGCATTTGAAAGTACTTTTTTCTCTTTATTCGACGGTGTAAAACTTCTAAATAGCGCAATGTTTAGAAGTTTTAAAAATTGCAGTAAAGGCGAAATTGATTGGTCTGGTCGTTGCCACTGTCGATATGACGTTAGCGTTATTCACGGACATATTTTTGCTTTACTACATAGATGTAACATGATATATTTTTTTCTTTAGAGCATCAGTATATTTGAAGGGTTAAGGGGAAAAACGGTGATAGTCCACTTTTTGTGAAATTGGAGATGGCAGGGATAGGCGTACTATCGTTTGGCATCCTCGGATTGATTCAAAAATGAAAGTATTCCTTGAAAACACTGTTAAAGATAGGTATAAAGAGGTGGGGAGGGGGGGGGGAGAACGATGAAAGCCCTTTGAAAAAAATTTGTTGAAGATTGATATGCGGGGGGGGGGGGGGGGTATAACAGTGTTCTGTTATTTCAAAAAGTTATTAGATATATGGATAAGCATTTGAAAACAAGAGGGGTGTAATTTAAATAAATAAAAGGTAGAAAGAACATATAACAAATCTGTCTGTTACCTCTTTATTACAGAATACTGTTATAGGGGGGCGATAACGATGAAAGTCCTTTGAAAAAGAGCAGTTGAAGATTGCTATAAAGGGGGAAGAACGATGAAAACTCGACGCTTGTAAAAGAAAGTGTACAACTCTCAACTATAACTATCATCATTCTCTTCGCTGAACCTTAATTTTATGTTTTTGAGAAGTCTCTGATGTAAAACCAACACTTTTTGAGGTAATATACGGAATATCTGCAGCAAGAAAGAAATGCTTTCAGAATTAATCTAGATAGTTTTCGGAAAAAGTGATTTTATTGCAATGTGTAATTTTTTTTCTCTAATAGCTTATTTAAGTGTTTGTAAAATATTTTTAAATTTAATTAAGAAATCGCAGTTAAAATATATGTGAGAATGACACAATACAACATAATGTGATGCTAACATAAAATTTTATCAAAAGTGAACAGAACAGCAATAATAATACGTAGAGAAAAAAAGCATTATATCTTATTTCGATGTTGTTTTTAACAATTTTTATTTTAAGAAATATGACTACGATGAAATTTTAAAAGCATATTACAATTTAAACATGCAGAAGAAATATAAAAGTTGCAATCTCAATAAATCGTAAGACTGACTTAGAACCCGTTAAAATAGATAATTTAACAGATAATAAATCGAAATTTAGGTTTTAGCTTCTAAAGCTACACAATAAATATATATAATATATATATATATATATATAATAATATATATATATAATAATAATATATATATGTATTATTTATTAAAAATTCGCATGTCGTAATTTTACAATAATGGACTAAACAGCTGTTCTTTTCTAGAAGATTTTTCCGGTATAGTTAAAAAAAAAATAATAATAAAAAAAAAAACCTATAAATAATACGGCAAGAAAAATGCATAAACATATTTTAATAATGACAAAAAATGTTCAGTTGTAGCAAGTTCGTTTTTATTTTTATAAAAAATAATAAGAAGAAGAGAGGGAGAAGTCAAATATTGTGTCGACCATTGCATTGTAACTTCTCAAACTTGGCAAAATGATTAAATGCACAGTTCGCATATTCAAGGGATTCTTTTATTTTTTACTTTACTTCAGTCATTTAAATGAAGTTAAATTAAATAATACGAATAAAACCACGGAGTTATAATTTATTTTTTATATTTATTCAATTGATTATTTTACATTTTTTAAAATTATATTAATAGTAAACAGACCGGGAATTTTACTCAAGCTTTATAAAAATATTTCACACCAGAATTTTTAATTAAAACTATTTAACTTTTTATTTAACTTATTTCTGTGTATATATATTATGAAGAAGTTTCTTGTTCGAATCGAAATATTTTCATTTGGCACCTGTTAAATGACCAGTTATTGGTACATTTAGTGTTAAACTAGATAATTTAAAAAGAAGGAAGGAAAAAGGAAAACCACGCATCGAGGTATTATTGCGTATACATACTAAACTTATAATACTAGAGTATTATATATAACTCTATATTAATTTGATATATTATTATTATTATTATTGTTATTATTATTATTATTATTATTATTGTGTGTGTGTGTGTTTAAAATATTACTTCATTGTTCATTCGTAAATACCAATATTAACCCTAGAAAAACAACTCTTTCATAAATTTTATGTTCTTCATATAGTTTTTGAGTTTATCCACTGAAAAAAAATCAATTTTAGAGCCGGGTCTCTATTTTATTTTTACCTGAACCACTTAAATTAGTTAAAATCATCTTTTAACTTCTCGAAATTAGTAAAAATTCGATTTACTTTTTTTTTTATTATTATTATTCATAGTTACGTTTGTCTACTGTAAACAAATGTTTTCCGAGAAAGATAAATTTTAGATCAGCTTCCTTATCTTAATTTTACCTGAGCTGTATAAATCAGTTAAAACTGATCTTTTAATTACTATAATTACCACCTTAAAATGAAATTCGAAGTTTCTGAATTAAGCTACTCGATAAATGGTTAATAACACGTTCATTCTTCGCCCTTTCTCCAAAGTTACTGAGCTACACCATTTTCGCTCCCAACATTTTTGGTCTTTCAATATGGTTAAGTAGCTGCGACTTTTAGCTTAGGTGCTTAAATACCTTTTCAGTAGCTTCAAGGGAGAGAATGAATGTGTGAGAGAAAGAGAGAGCGATGGTGAAGGGGGTTCTGCATTGTGTTTTCGAATAATTGTGGGTTGCGGTGACTGCAGAAGTGGCACTCAAACTTTTTCTCTTCATTTTTATTTTCCTTTCTGTCTCTCTGGAACGTTTCGTTTGAACTTTGATATCGAATGTCAATGAATGATGGTGTGAAATTTCGTATTTTCAGAATGGCAATGTTGAATGCCATTCTACTGATGTTTCTGTAGAAATATACAAATGAAGAGCTTTCCTTTTTAGAGTTTTGTAAAGTTTAATTTTGATGGAGAGTGAAAGCAATGTTTAGAGATGCAGTGTTTTGCTTTTGTTTTTCCGTTAAAAAATCTTTATCAAAATGTCAATGTCATTGTGTCGCTGTAAGTGATACCAAGTTTTAGAAATTTTTGCGAAATGTTAAACAATATTTTCGAATAATTCAAGAACTGTTTATTTGGGAGACTTTAAGAGTCGTGTTCTACGAATATTTATGCATTTCGACGATTTTAAAATACATTTACAAACAAAATTATTTTCAAACCTACATTAAATATAGTATTTAAAATTAATTCATTATCATCATTGGTATTACTCGTGTTTTGTGTGTTGTTGTTCAATGTGTATATTAACCAAATAATACTTTTTTTTTTTTTTTAATAATTTATACCTTCAATACATTATGTAAGAATTACATGGATTTAATTTTATATTAGTATTCATCAAGAAAAATGATAGCGTAATAGTACTAAACAATTTGCTTTTATAGTCTTATGTAATATCGTATCTATGTATTTAGATTCGAAGGAATTGAGATTGACTTATTAGACTGTCTAAATGTGATGTGGCATTAAATGACTTCAAATAACATTATCAAGATCAAGAATTCACTGAATTTATTTATTTGTGAAACTATGGTTTGAAGCTTCAGGTTATAAATTATTGTGCTTAGTTAAAATATTGTATGATAACAATTAGACATTTTTCTGTTATATATATTACTTCTAATTTCTTTCAGAAGTAAATTATCTGGTGACATCATTTTTCTAAATAATTTCATATCAAGTTAAAAAATGCATATATTAATCCGGCATACTTATGGCTTTACGTAATGAATATATCTACTGCATTTTTTTTTTTTAAAGCTGAATTTTTTTTTTTAATTACTTATTTAAACCTTCTTTGGTATTAGGCATACCTCCTATGTAATCTGCGTGCCCAAATAAATTTAAAAGGGAAAAGCGTATTATTATAAAAGAAACTCATTTTCAGACGGTAAAAAAGATTTTCTTTTATATTGAATTCATAAGAATATTTTACTTGAAAAGAAAAAAAAAATCCTAAATTATTTAAAGAACAGTAGATTTCTTCGCAGATATTTGCGATTAAATAAGGCGAAGATTACTATTAAAAAATAGTGATATTCAGTGTTCGTAAATCTTTAAATCTGTGGAACAGAAATAGGTAACAGAATTAGGTGTATATACCGATTCAACTCTTAGAAACCGTAATTTTTCTTTATTAAGACTGGAAACGAAAATTGTTTTAACTGATTTTGTTGGTTATAACTGCATTATAATTTTTATTTTCACGAGTTATTCTTCATATTTATAGTTTCTTAATAATAACTCTTTTGAATAATCTTACTTTTTTCAGTAATTTAGTTATACAAATTTGGAAAAGAGATAAAAGAAGATTTACGCAGATTACAAGTACTAAACTCGCGGTCTGTTAGCAGCCGGCAACGTATCGTCTTAATCCTTAACATTCTCTTAATGAATTCCACTCGAATGCAACGGAATGCTTCTCTATCCATCTCTAAAAACACTGTTAACCGTGACGTCATAATACCTAGGCCAAACACAGGCGTTGGTGTATGCTCAGCAGCTCATCTCGTGATAGCCACTTGGCCCGATTGGCCGCCAGGCATTAAGCAGGTGGCCCCGTTCCTATTAATTTCATCATTTTATTATAAGCGATGCACTTAAGGTAATTGAAGCCATCCCTCTTCCGATTGGTCAGTGCTTTCAAGGGAAGTCATGGAAATGAGTCTTATAGATGGATGGTTCCAAGATGCCATTACTGCATACATGAATATGTCCCCGATATTTAGTGGGGACGAGACTCGACGTTGTTTGGAGTCCCAAGGAGCATACAATATGGAGACGGAGTGTGGTGTGAAGGCTTTATGGCAGGGATCTGTGATAAAAATTTCCGAGTCTTCTCCCCATCTAATATGTCCGGTCCCCGAGCACCATTACGTTTCCTGTATGACGAGATGTGACAACGGCTTGTCATTCCAGTAATCGCATATTGATGCGCACTGTTTTCGGAATTTTAGATAGAGCATCATGATTCTGTTTAGTAATTTTCTGGATGAAGCGGTTACTCAAATTTGGCAAATAGGTCATGAAATTTTAATACTGATACAGTTGGTGCTGTTATGTATAAAAATCAGATAATTTTGAAACACAATCTCAATGAAGTAACACAAATTGCTTAGTGTAATAAAATTGTTTGGAATTTCGTAAACAGCATGCGAGCACGTATGGGTTTATTCCAATTTTTCTGCGTATATAAAATAATAATAATAATAAATATAAATCTATGTTAGATCTTTTTTTTTCTTGTATTTCTTGTATTTCTTTTTTGCCCTTTATTAGAAATTTATCCCCCTACCCAACATTACCCAAGACACACACACACATATGCAAAAAATAAATGCTTTATTATTAATCACTGTGTTAGTTTCTGATGTTCACTTTAATTTAGTCAGGAATGATGCACAAAAAAATATTCTTTGGCTACATTACAATTACGTTTCCTCTATGACAAGAGGTGACAGAAGTTTGTCATCATAGCAATCGTAATTGATGCTCATTGATTTCTGAATTTCAGAATTCGTTGATTCTGTGTATTAATTTCCGAGATGAAGCAAATTGTTCAAATGGAACATAAAATTTTAATAATGATAAGCTTTGATTTTAGGAATAAGATTATTTTGAAAGTCCCTAAACATGCATGTTCCTTATGCATGTTATTCAATGGATTTATTCAAATCTATATATATATATATATTTTTTTTTTTTCGAAGATTGGATATAAATCTGTTCTGGATCTTTCTTTTTTCTTCAAATTTTCTCCTTTTTTCCCTGGTTATATTGGTACTCTTTTTAAGAATTTTATGTTTTCTCCCTTTCCCCCTCGAAAGAAAAAGAAAAGGCTGTTTTACTATTAATCACCTCATTACCTTTTGATGTTCATTGTAATTTTGTCTAGCATTATGTATGGACATAAAAAAATTTTACCATTTGGCCATATCTCTATCCCGTTTCCTGTATGACGAGGTGTGACAGCGGCTTGTCATCCCAGTACTCGCATATTGATTCACACTGCTTTCAGAATTTTAGTTAGAGAGTTTTGATTTTTAGAAATAACACAAATTGCTTACAGTAAAACCGCTTTTGAAATTCTTTTAAAGTGTACATATTATTTTGTGGACTTATTTCAAGTGCAATATTTAACAAATAAATGAATATAAATATATGCTATAGATTATGCTCGATTTTTTGTTTTTTTTATTATGCCACCCCCCCTTTTTTTTTTCTTCTTATAAGAATTTTATGTTTTCCCCTTCTCTCAAAAAAAGCTGTTTTACAAATCACTGTATTGAATTTTGATGTTTATTTTAATTTACTCAGATATAATGTGCAGAGTAAAAAAATAAATAAATAAAAGCCGTTCTTTCAATGTCATTATTGATTATGAATTACGTTTAAAAAATATATATTACATTCAAAGTAACGTACAAAAAGTAAGGACAAAATTTAATATAATTTTAGAATATCTAAGGATTTTCCTATCTGTTTTTGTTAATGTTTCATACTTTTCATTGAATCGCATGTCACACTTTGCATTAGTGAACTTCATTTATGTCTTATTCTTCTTGATGGGAAATTCGGGTCCTTTTGTTGATCGCAATGTTATGTTTAAACTAAGTATACAAATTAAATGTACTGGATTTGAAAATTCCCTTTATCAGTGTTGTATGAAAAGTAGAGAGAGATAATTTAATTTCGGAGGCTTTTTTATCATTAGACAAGGATTTTCCAAATAACAGGTTATTTGATGATTGCTATGAAAGTTTGAACTAATACTTATAAGCGCCCAGTTCTCTGTACCAACATAAAATAATAATAATAATAATAATAATAATAATAATAATAATTCACTGGATTTTAAAATTTTCTTGTAGTGTTACACGAATGGTTGAGGGGGGTAAATTTCATTTCAGGGATTTTCTCATCATTAGACCGTGATTTTTCAAATCCCAGACTACCTAAGTTCTCAATACCAACACACAACATTTTATAACAATATAATATGTAAAAGGTTTCAAAAATTGCATACAAAAGGTTTAAATGATCAATTATGAAGGTATTTCACAAATTTCATAGCAACACATATTTAAAAAAAAAGTGTTTTTCAATTAAATTAAAGACGTCAAGAGAAAGGATAGTTCGTTGGGGTTCTTAAAATGTGTTGGAGATGCCGAAATGCATGATGTCGAAGTTAATCTTACTCATAATTTATTACGACAAACCTTGTTTTTTTTTTTTTTTTTTTTTTTTTTTTTCCTTCTAATATTTGTTTTAAGAAATCGTTATTTTATTTTTAAAAGATTCAAATTGCTAAAAATAATACTCTCTACGAAAATTCCAAGTTTTATAGATTAAAATATATTATTATACTAAAATTTAAGTGTCTCATTTAAAGAGTGTGCGGAATTTCAATAATGTGTTTACGGTTTAATACCAAACATTGCATCAGATGATAACATCATAATAAATAAATTCTCAGACTACTTCTTGCACCATTTTCTTTCAATATCCTGATGAACTGGACTCCTGCCTGATATAAAGTCCCATTACTTTCCAGTGGTTTAGAATGATGTAATCGTTGACATCATGTTTTTAAAGAAAAGGCCCTCTTGCGGTCGGAAAATATATCGTCCAATTAAGTTTCTGCTCCATTGGCTATCTGTTGACAACAACTACGTGACCACCGAACTCAACAGTAGCTAGTCACGAGAATTATGGAGTTATTTTCTCCTTTGTGACGTTGGTCTCCGCTGAAAATACAGGTTAAGAAGGAAAAGTAAAACTTTTCTTAGAAGTTATTCTACTTTATTTATGTGGCTCTTGCCTGATGTTAACTCTCCATCCGCCCCCACATTGTTTACCATCGCCATCTCCAACTGCCCATCTAAGATACAGTCCCCATATACCTGGCGCTGCTGTGACCATGGCAACCGCCTCTCTGTCCGCGTCCGGAACACGTGACTGGCATGCCGGCATCTCTTCCACCCCCATCTATTTAATTCTCCCTGGTCCGAAGTCTGTGGTTTGGGAAGATCTTTCCCCTGAGACTCAATCCCTATATTTCAAACCACGCGTTCCGTATATGGGGAAATTGCGAGTTGTGTTGTTTTTGTCTTTCTATTGGAATCTTTGTTGTTTCTTTTTTTACCGACTTGGTTATTTATCTTATCTTCGTGCGGTCAGTCGATTTTTTGCTTTTTGTGCTCGAGGTATACTCGAGTCTTTTTCACAATCCATATATAGGTAAAAAAAATTCTGAATATCTATATTTAAAAATTGACAATTAAGATAAATAAAAAAAAATCTTTTGATATCCGGACTTTCATTAAATTTCAAATTTTACATCATAATTTCCAATTTGCTGTTATTTGTCTATACGCTAAATTATAACTTTGAATTGTTGTTTTTGTCTTTACATTTTCAACTTTGTTGTTTCTTTTCTTTTCTTTTCTTTTTTCTTGCCAACTTTGTTATTTATCTTATCGACGTGCGGTTAGTCAAGTTTTTGTTTGTGCTCCAAGTATACTCGAGTCATTTTCATAATCAGTATAGAGGTAGAAATAAATTCTAACATTCTGCGCATCTTCCTTTTATACAGTTTTAAAAATTGACAGTTAAGTTAAATAAAAAGAGAATCAAATTGAAATATTCGTATCTAAGACTATAAGCTAAATTTCTAACTTTTTAACATAGTTTTCTGATGTTCATCATAGTATTTCAAACCACACGTTCCGTATAAGGGAAAATTGCGATTGTGTTGTTTTGTCTTTCTAAAATTTTTCATCACGATTTCCAGTTTGTTGCAACGAGCGTATTCAGGTACTTGTCATTATTACATGTCATTTACTCACCGTAGGTCTGGTAGGTTTGCAGTCTAAGTATGGTGGGGTCTGTGGCACCCCACTGACTTATATTTCATAAGCACTAATCACAATAGATCATTCAAATATGAGTATGACAAGGCACTAAATATATTTTATAAACTTGTGGATTTGGCAGAGCCCTACCAGACGAATGGACTGTTAAACAAAACGTCGGTATATAAAAAGTTGATTAAAGAAATAGAAATAGTGATATTAAAAATAAAGTGAAATATATCTTATATAACTACTTTCATACTTCAATATTTTCATCCCTTTTCTTCGGTAGATTTTAAAGAACTTCACCTGCTCATCTCTTATGCGTACACTCCGATTATTTTTTTCTTTCTGAGGCTACTTTTTTTTTATATAAATTGTTCGGCTGGTGATCGATAAATTCAGCACAGTGACAGCAGACATGGTTTGCGTAAATAATAATAATAATAATAATAATAAATAAAAGGACAGAAATCGTGTCTTGATCCTTAAAGAATAGTTTATAGATAATAAATTGTTGGCATGTTTGAAATTTTTCTGAAGCAGCACCCCCACAAATTTCACTGGATTTCACATTACGTAATAATTTTTAATTGTTCTCACAAGACACAAATTGTCAAGAGAATTTTCCGCACAAAGCAACAAGTAAATTTTCCTTGCTGTTATGAAAATCTCTCTTTGTTAAATAAACATAAAACGCTATCTTAAGCTTTTGATTATGTGGTTTAGACACCGTTCGTGCCAACGACTAGTATTACACTCATGTTTGTGAAAATTGCAACACCATGAAGAAATTCTCAGAAATTTATGAAATTTATTCCACATATTACTGATAGTGGTACAAATAAACGATAAAATTTACAAGACAAAAAAACAAAAAGAACGTCGGAAATTAGTACTTTGTGTGTCCGCTACACTGAGCAATGAGAGCCTGCGCACGTCATGGCAGGCCATGGAAGAAGCGAAACCTGTTGTGTACTGAAGAAGGCTTGTGCAGTCTGAGAAGCATGTACACGGGCATTATCCTGCTGAAATACGGCGCCCGGAATCCGTCAAAGAAAGAAGAGGACATCTGGCTCCACAATTTTCCTTATGTAGCGATCATTGTTGAAGTTGCCCGCAATGTGCACTAGATGGGATCGACAATTATACCCAATAGCTCCCCACATCGTGATGTCAGGCGTTTGGTCGGTATGACGCTGGATAACACACTGTGGAAGTAGACATTCCCCTCTGTAACATCTGAAGCGTACTCTTCCATGATTGTACTCCAGATTGTAGCGATATTCATCGGGAAAAGCAACTTGTTGCCACTGGACACGCCACGCGCTCTGTTGCTGAACCCATTGAAGTCGGAGGCGTCTGTGATTCAGCGAGAGGGAAATCCTGCGTAGAGGAACCCTTGCACGCAGTTCATGCTGCAGCAGACGGCGACAAACTGTGGAGCTAGACAACAAAACACCTGTAGCTGTGCTCCAACGTTGTGTGGACACACGAGAGGATGCTGTACGGTCCGTCACAGCCATGCGGATGATGTTTCTGTCAACCCGTGCCGTTGTGCTATTGCGTGCCCCACTGCCAGGTTTTCGCCATGTTTGATTCTTCTCTGTCCATTTCTTCCAAACACGCATCACTGTTGTGGCATTACACTGCGTGCGGGCTGTGATTTCTCGATACGAAAATCCACCTTCTCGCATACCGACGATGCGACCTCGTATGAACTCCTTTAGTGGTTGGCATGGCTTCCTCCGCTTTTGACGAGGCATATTGACCACCAATGAAACGTTTACCGCAAACAGAGGAAGATCAACGAAATTCAAGGCATCTTTATAGTCCTTTATATACCTGGAACAAGCGACTGATAAGTAGCCGGTTCTCGTTCCACACATGCGCGATCACTTTGTAATTCTAATCATTTGCATGTCTTACCTCACTTTACATTTCCTGTAAGTTTGGTTCAATTTGCATAATTCCTTCTAGGTGTTGCAATTTTCACAAACATGAGTGTATTATTATTATTATTGTTCAATTAGTACCACTTTTTAAAAAAATTAGTTGTCAAACACTTCTACTTGGATATTATCAAGAGATATCTTGATAATGTCTTGTGGTACGACTGAACTTAAAAATAGTCGCTAGTCGTGGCCCGCAATCCAAAGGTTAACAAAGGAATTATGAAACAGATTACAGCAATACATTTAAACAAACAATGCACATTTCGACAACGCTATTTTACTAATGTGAATTAATACACTCGGTTCAATTTTGTGTAGCGCATGTGCTTCCTATGTTTATTTTTATTTTGTTGTTATTGAAATAAAAATACACAGTTTCATATCGTGACGATTGAGAATGAGTTATTTATTTCTTCCAACATTTGAAAAATAGAAACGAAACTAAATTTTAAACTGTTGTGCGTAATATACATTGCTTAAACTCTAATAATTACTGCTTTCTTTGCGTAATTTTTCTCTTTGAATTATTAAGTTTAGATGAAACTACTTTTGATGCGCTCTTAGCAGTTACTCCCATTCGCTATATAACATCACTCATAAAAACATTTTATTCATAAATTTTTTTTTCTTCTCTCCGTGTGCTCTATTACGCATCCTAAGTATCTTCTTGTCTTTTCTTTGATAACTAACTTCCGTTCACAATATCCGAAAACAGCATCCTGATATAGAAGACTTTCCATTCGTGGAAATCAACTCATTCCTTCAACACTGTTATGTCCCTCTTTTGCCCAGGGCATATCTCCTCTTCCAGTTATTAACATGCAAATGAGCATGATCATATCACCCTCCCTCCGTAAGTTGTATAGATCCCCTGAGATATTGAGGGAGAAGTAAGTCTTGGGTGTCGTAAAACCCTTGGAAAAGAAGATGGGGATCAGAGATTGGCCATCCGAGCGTTTTTAACTGTGGCGGGAGAAGTTGGAGGCTGAGTAATTTCCTCAAATTTTTACAAGCGAAAAATCTTACTTGTGCTGCCATCTGTTGAATTTTGCTAAAAAACATAATTTGCATCTTCATGCTGCGATTCCCAAACTTAGACCAACCGACTTAAACCGTTACTCCCGTAATTCTAGAAATGAATAACTAGACATGTTTTAAACAAAGTTTAGTTTTTAAACTTTTTTTTTTTAAATTTCCTTATTAATATTCCTAATACAGCCTTTGTTTACGTTGTTTACCGGTAGGCATTTAAAGATCATGTCAAGTGTTACCGATAGATGTCAGCAAAATTCGGGGTAAAGTTGACTTCCAATTTTTTTATGGGGGAACGGTGAATGCGTTAGGCATTTATTATTACGGAGGTAGCTCTCAAATCCGACCCACCTTAAAGTTTAAAATTTTTTCGCGATTCACCGAATATGTAAGTAAATAGAGCCTTGAATTTTGACACAAAGCATATTCATCAGAACGATAATAGGTAAAGTTATCAAAACCTTTTACGAAGTAAAGAAAAAAAATATTTTAATGAATGTATTCGGAAAAAACACAGTTTAAAAATCATTGCGATTTATGACACTGTTTTGCTCAACGGCAGAGTCTGTTTTAATTCTAGCCTGAAGCCAATACAAAGTTTAATAAACAATTTCACACAAAGTTTAATAAAACACACTTTTCCCCAAATTATTTATTTATAACTTTTCAATATATTTTACTTTAAACTTGTAAAATATTGGACAGATAAAATTAATTGTATATTTTTAAAGATCTGACAGATCGTACCGCGAACCACAGTTTGAAAGCCGCTGTTTTTACCCCTCAAAATCCAAGTGTTAAAATATGGGAAAATTTAAATAGGTGATTACTCATTACTTGATATAATTATCAAAATACAGATTTAACAGAAGGTAGACATCCAGTGCCGACAAATAACTTTTTTTTTATTAAAATCATTTAGGTTATAAATAGACTTGAAGTAACAAAAAACGCTATTGTTTATAATAGTTTCAGTGAATTTATGTACTTGAGTTTTTCTTTTCTTTCTTTCTTTTTTTAAGTGAAAATGAGAAACACCATACAGTGATAATCAAATAGCAATGTCTATTCCTTGCATTTACATGCAAAATTGAGTTTGTAAGTGTTTCTTTATCATGTATTTTAAGTTATAAGTAAAGTCTTTTTGGTTATGAATAAACTTGTAGTAACAAAGCTGTTCTTTATGATAGTTTCAGTGGGATATACTTCAGTTTTTTTTTCTTTCTTCTTTACGTGAAAATGAGAAATGCTATTCAATGGTTAATTAAACAGTAATGCCTTCTAATTCTATGCATTTACATACAAAAATGAGTTCGTAAGAGTTTCTTTATCATGAATTTTTAGTCATAGTAAAATCTTTTACATTATAAATAGACTTGTAGTAATAAAAATTGTTGTTGTTTATGATAGTTTCACTGGATTTACTTGAGTTTTTCTTTTCTTTTATCCTTTTCAGAAGAACCCAAAGTCCCCAACGATTACCTATTAAAATGTCCTCACTGCGATCAAGTATTTTCAGGCCAACAAGCTATAAATGAGCTCAAAGAACACTTGGCTTCATCACACAAAGAAGCTAGCCCTCCAGATGCATTTGTGTGCCAAAAATGCAATGCCTCGTTCACCTGTAAAGAGAATCTCGCCAAGCACAAACTGTTTCATGCTACAAATGGACAGGTATGTGATTTTGTTATTTTGTCCAATAATATTGTTTTACTGGGGAAGCTTCATTTTCCATTATTTGGTTAAAACTAAAATCAATACCATAACAAAAGCACAGAGGGTCTCTCTTATGACGTAATCCTAAATACAACAAAAAAGCAGAAAAATACATTTAAATGAAATACGTATTACAAGATATCGAAATTGAAAGCGTATATGTAACAAATGCTTGCTCATTTTGACGTGGCAGACAATTTCATCAAAGCATTTGGTATGGAGGAATTGCAACTATATTCCTGTACCTATATTCCTGTACACCCCTTCACCACCTCCCATACTTCCACTTTAAATTAACGTACCAATCTCGAAATTATTTTCTTTATTAGTTGATGTGACATATTTGAAAAATTTCTCTTGGAAGTCTTCAACAGATTCTTACGAATATACTGCTCCAAGATGTTCCCACTTTTTAAGAGCAAACGAAATATCTCGTCCTCTATACTTTTGTAACAGTTGAAAATAAATGAGGTATCTCGTCAGTGGTACCCGAGGAGTTAACTGATATTAAGAATTTTTGTTATGTTCAAAATGCTTTCCTTTATCGAAAACTTTTATATTTCTTGATAAAATATGATTATTATCTGTATTAAGTCTCATGTCTAAACTAAATCGCCAATTTCTTTTCTCATTAGACCTCGACGGTGAGTACGGACGAGAATGCAGTGCTCCGCAAGTTTAAATGCACGGAGTGTGGCAAAGCTTTCAAGTTCAAGCATCACTTGAAAGAACACATTAGGATCCACAGCGGTGAGAAACCCTTCGCATGTGGCAATTGTGGTAAAAGATTTTCTCACTCAGGCTCCTACTCCTCACACATGACCAGCAAGAAGTGCCTCGTTGTCAACCTCAAGGTTAGTTTAAGATATTCTTTTTTATTAAATGAAACACACAAATGTTTCGTTAAACATCATTGGCCCAAATATGAATGAAAGTTACTGAAAAGTTAGATTTGTTAAATTGATGAATCAATCATATAGAACCACTTTCTTTGGCTGAAAGGACGTTCCTTTTGGTCAACAGTCTACTTATTTTTTTTAACTGCAGTTACCTTGTAAAAGAATAGCAAATTAAATTTCCATATCATTAGTTAAATTTATTATAATAAGGTTATAGTGTCCATATTTTGGTTCTAAGTAGAACTAAGAAAATTATTTGCTTCATTTAGTTTCCTGATACAATTATTTCAGCAGGAGTATGAACTTTTTCATCAAAGTACATATAGCAGATTTTATGTATTCAAACAGTTTGTATTTAACAATCTTATTAAAAATTTGATACAGAATGAACCCCAAAACAAGCTGAAGTAAACAGCTTCTTTAAAATCTTCTGTTAATACGTAGTACAATTTAAAATAGCCAATGCACAGTACAAATAATTAAAAAAATAATAATAAATAGCGCTTATATTTACATGTTGTTGTTGTCGTGTCAGAGAAAGTGCCATGGCACTTCTCTGAAAGAAGGGGTGCCAGAGCCTCAAGAGAGGGCGGACTTCTAGAGCTGGTCTCCTAATTTTTGAACCAGTTCCAGATGAGAGACCTGCACCTGGATTGGCACACCCAAAGGTACCGTTTTTAAACTTGGAAGACATTGGAGCCATGAACAGATTTTGCGTGCACCAGCTCCCATTAACATACACAGTCCCACAGCAGCCGCAGTCGAGAGAGATTGTCACCCTTCCAAGCACTGACCATGGTCGATGCTGCTTCACTTTCGGTGATCTTGACATGAACCGAGCTTAATCGTCTGCGCCACTGCGGGACCCATATTTACATACTTTTATGTAATTTAATCTTACATTGTATCTCGACTATTAGTTTTTACCACTACTGTTGAACAATTTGAATTTTCCCAATATTTTAATTTAAAAAAAAATGCAAATTTTTTATTATTTTCATTCTAGGTGCGCAAAGTGGACAGTCGCTCACCTCGAGGTCGTGGAACTACACAGAATAATTCTTTCCGCCCAATCATTCCAAAATATTCCTCTCCTGGTGGCAACGGTGCGGCGCCGCGCACGCCGGAGATGCCTCTCTTACCTGCAGGATATATGCCTTCGTCCGAAAGATTCTCCAATTTTTCTGGCAGACCCCAGCAACCTTACTTGCCACTTGCTTTCCATCCTTTAATCAGTCAACCTCATTATCATTTACCAATGGGAGCCTTCTCTGAAGTTTCACATCTGTTACAGCAGCGTTCTCGGTAAGAATTTATGCCCAGATATTTCGAATAATTTAAACTGAAGTAACGCTTATCAATTTCTAGTTAATTTGGAATTAAATCACAGTTATGAAAATGTTATATGAAAAAACACAAGAAAATTATCATTAAAATATAAACATGTTTGCTATTCATTAGTTTTCATAGGAAATCTGCTGGAATCGTAGAAATTACCCTTATATACAGGTTTTACTGTTTTATAGTTTTTGCTAATATATAATGCATTATTACTTATTGATATATCAGATATTACTTTTTACGTAAAATTCTGTTTCTTACGTTTATACTCCACATTGCAGGTTCGAAAACGATGCTCCCCCAGGTGCCGAACATCATTCTCATTCGCAGATTCCACCTCATATGGCCCCATCATCTTCTTTACAAGAGAGAAGAGATGAAGCGGGTGCCGGTAGTCCTCAGCCACCTGGAGAAATGAAAGCAGTCAAGAAAATTCTAGAAATTGTTGATGCAACAGTGTCAAAACAGCAGCAATCTCCAACAAGTCAGAGGTCATCTAATGGTTTGTTGTCTGAATTGTTGAGCTCGGGTCCTCATCCAATGATCAAAACTCCTCCTCCTCAATATAGTACCCCTGTTAACACAAGATGTAGGTTCTGTTGTAAGCCATTTGACAGTAAAGCAGAGTTATATCAACATGAAAGATTCGTTTGTCCCCATAATACAGAGTTACGGACTAAATCAGAATTTTCTGAAAGGGTACATGAAAATGGAAGTGATATAGAATCAGCGGAAGAAATGGGAAATAGAATATCCCCATCTTCTCTAAGTGTAGAGTGCATCCTTACGTTGAAAGCTCATTACAGTGTTAATCCACGTCCAAAAAAATCTGAACTAATAAGGCTTTCTCGTGATTTAAAATGTTCTACTAGGACTGTGCAAGATTGGTTTCATAGCCAACAAATTAAATCTAAAGATTTTTCAATCAATGGTGAAATAACGCACAGTTCATCACCTTTGCAACAAACTTCCGGGTTTACCTTCCCTTCAGTTATTCCACCTAGTAACGGTCATCCTTTTCAGTCAGCTGTCATACCTTACAATGGAACTCTTTCATCCAGCTCACATATAGTGCCATTTCGTCCGATTCCAGAGCGTTCACCGTTACTTGATGCTGTGCATCATGAAGAAGACCAGCCTCTAGATCTTTCCGTTAAAATGAAATCAGACGAATCAAATAATCACGTAGAAAGTTCAAGTAATCATAGATCATCACCGGTGCACTTCGAAAGTGGAGCTCTTAATCTAAGCCAAAGATCATCTCGCACACCACCTAAAGTGTCCAGTCCGTATTCTGTTCAAAACAACAGGGGAAATAATCTTCAACTTGAAGACTCAGCACGTGAACATTCACAGAACCACATACAGTCTTCTCTTCTTTATAAATACATGCAAATGGGTATGTCTAATCGTAGGCAGTCTCCTCAACGTGAGAAATCTCCAACTGTGACGATGCCATCGTCTCCCGAACGTTCTCCCACTCGTGCCGAACAACAGCCTCAGAACATGCCATCTCCAGACCGCATAAGTTATGCAGATCATAGTAGTAGCCCCAGTGGTACTACGGGATCTTATGGACACACAGACGAAACTGCTGAAGGGAATCCGTTTAGTCCAAATGCAAAGAAGATGCGGCTATGGAATCAGGTAATACATATAATACATTTATACAAATATAATAAATATAATACATTTTAGTACATAAATGTAGAATTTATTAAACTTATCAAATAAATTATAATTTAAATTACATTATCTATCAAGATCAGATATTAGCAATGCCGGCTTTAGACATTTGGAGGCTGTGAGCAAACCGACTTTGTTACACATCCCTCTTAAACATTATATTCATCATTATTATTTTCTTTTTTAAGTATTCAGCAGTTGAAATACAAACTATTTCTTTTGGGCAGGGTTTCTCTAACTGTAGTATGCGTAGTTCTTGGTAATGAAATTCTAGAGTCAGGAGATACGCGATCAGTCTGTATTCACAACCAGCAGGCAACGGGATGCAGCTAAATGAGTCAGTAAAAGAGTTTTTCGTCTCATTACAGTTTTAAATTAATTAAAAAACACATGAAAAGTTGAAGCTAACTTATGAATCTACTTTTCAGAAAAATAATACCTATTATTCAGAAAAGATATGTAGGGTTAAAAAAAAACCCGACAAATTACAAATTTTGCTTACCTGTAAAGCTTACATTAAATACAGAAAAAAGTTATGTTTATTTGTATCCGTTCACTGATTTTTTTTTTCCACTTTCATATAAATGATTCTTAAAAGTTAAAAAATTTGGGGTACACAAGTACGTGCAATTTTTAAAGGGGTACGTGAAAAATAAAAGTTGGAAATCGCTTCTTTACGGAATAGATTCTCGAGGTTTACTTACGACGCTTCAGAAACATCAAAAAATGATTAAATTTGCGTTCATTAAATGTTAATGGATCATAAAAGTAACTCTTTTCGAAGTAGTCCAAACTCTGAAATATACATAATAATCCTGTATTTCTCCATCAAAAAATATCCTAGTTATTATTTTTTTTTATTCATGAATGTTTTTTTTTCTCGAAGTTATTGAAGGATTATTATTTGAGCTCAACAAACATTTGCTGATATTTATTTTACAATCATTCGATTATTTGAATAATTACTAATAAACTCGCCACATTTTAAAGATAAATATTGAAATAATACAGCTTAAAAGAGATGGTTAAATTAGTTATTTATTTTATGTAAATCTCAAATTTTTGCACAAATACTCTCAGACATTATAAATAATTTAAACATTTTAATTATTTACTTACGGTTAAAAAAATATGTGCATCTAATTTCGGGTTACAGATCACTTTCTGTGAAGATATGTTTGAAATCCATCGCATTATTATTCTTTAGAACTACAGATTAAAGATACATATGTAAGTAATCTAAGAAAGAGTTGCTGTATTCAAATATTTAAACTTGCGTTGATGTTTTAAAATTTCATGAAATATTATAATTGTGAAAATAATTCACCTTTTTCATTTTATTATAATAACCCCGAAAACCTTTCTATATAGTCTTTTAAGTTTAAATGAAGCTATTTCATAACAAAACACTGTTAAACCGTGAGACCTTGTTTCGTTGCGGGCCTTCTGGCAGCTTCCGCTGACTCACCCCCATAAAGACGACACAGCATATTAATATTCTCCTTCGTTAATAATTATCGACTTGACTATCGAAATTCCTTTCTCTCCTGTTTGGTACTGAGATCATAAAAATTATAATTTAATGAGAGGTAACTTATAAAAACTACAATTTGTTATTTGTATACTAAAATCTTTAATCATTTCATTAGAAGTATTTTCCAAATTAGACACTAGCATGTTTTATTTTTTAGTACTGTAACTAGCTGATTATGTGATTAATATTTGATGAAATTTCTATACTTTTCGCTCTTTGAATTACTTCATGCCTAAATTTTAAAATTAATTTTCGGTGTTTTTTGTTTTTGTTTGCTTTTTGCAGGGAGAAGGTGATGAGAGTACGTTAGAAGATTGCCTTGCAGCCGAAGATTCTTCTGAAGGATCAGGAAAGACGAGGAAGTCTTGGAAGATGCATAAAATGGAAAATGAGGAGGGAATGTACGTATGTGACCAGTGTGATAAGATGTTCAGCAAACAGAGTTCTCTCGCAAGACACAAGTATGAACATTCAGGTACGTGATTCTATAAAATATTTTATTCTATTTAGAGTATCATTTAAAAAAAAAAAAAAAAGGCTTTTTTTGTAAAAACTATTATTGATAAGATATCAATAGCTCGATGCAATGCAGTGAAATTACCAACCTATTTCCATAGGATAATTTTCTCTTAATTTTACAGTATTGTTTAATAATTAGGGTACTTGTTTTTTTTTTTTTTTTTTTTTTAATAGGGCATGTTTTCTAGTCTTATTCAATGTAATTTTTTTAGGATTCAATCCTGTTCTGTTCATTTTGCCATACTATAATTTTTGTGAAAAAACTTAGTTCAAAACAAAATTTGATTATGTTACTGAGACAAAATCAAAATAAAACTCCCTTTAGAGAATGGGCGGTAAGTCATATGGTTTATTGTTACAGACGTCATAGAAGATTTGGACTATAGTCGATTAGTGCTGAATGATATGTCTAATATTTGATATTATTAGATAACGTAGTGGTAAGGATATAACAAAGCATACATAACATAGTACTTATGTTGCTTTGCTTGCCGTTTCAAATTCAAATTTCATGTAATAGGTAAAATGAGAAAAGAAAGTTTGTTTTGTATAATTTTAATGTCTTGCGACGTCAGATAAATGAGTAAATATTTTTTTATACCACATATTTTGATTTCGCTAGTTCCATTATGTTGCATCAAACTGACATAATAAGTAATTTATTAATGCTATTTTATCATGTAAAATCTTCGTTTAAATTCGCGAAGTTCTAATTCACAGTTTTTCTTTTCAGGTCAAAGGCCCCACAAATGTGATATTTGTGGAAAAGCCTTTAAACATAAACACCACCTTACTGAACACAAGCGTCTGCATAGTGGCGAAAAACCATTCCAATGCAAGAAATGCCTCAAAAGGTTTTCTCACTCAGGATCCTACAGCCAACACATGAATCACCGTTTCAGCTACTGCAAACCTTACCATGAGTGACTCTCCTAGAACCTTCTTCCTTTTCCAGCCTTTCCTCTCCGAAATCCTGCTCTTTTGATTGTCCTGTGTACCTTCATATTTACTACATATATCTGCTTCGTATTGTCCTGGAGCCAAGAGGTTTTGTTAAGGGTGAACTAAAATTTATGAAAGAAGTTCCAAAAGAGGTCTTTACAGTAATTATTGTGAATATTAGGACATATATTTTATGTTGGATAATTCCTTCTAAGGGTGCGGAAAGATGCATCACCTGTGAAAGATCCATGGATGTACGCAGGAGTTCAAGGCAATCCATCCCCCTAAATCAGTAAGATATAACTTAAAATACCAACAAACATGGGCGCGGACAAAAAAAAATCTAGGCAAAGTCAAGATCTTGGAACAATTGCGCCTGTGGTCCGCTTTTTTAAAACACAGAATATAAACATGAAATAAGCTAAAATAAGAATATTTCACCTGAACCTTCCCGTGCAAGACATTTTTTAAACATATCAAAATAAAAAGCAAGAGAAAAATTTAACAGTTGAGAAATATTAAATTTTCAAAAATAAGCTTCTACTAACATTTTATAAAACGGAGAATTGAAACAGTTCATTCTTTTTTTCGCCAGCCCCCTCCCCTGAAACCCCTGATTAAGATAAATTTGAAACACATGAACGTAAAAAGTAAAACAGAATTAAAAATTGTCTTCCACGGGGGTTCAGTGGGAAAATTCTTAGTTTCTCTTTCTCATAGTGGTTAACTATTTTTAAAACACATATTAAGAATAAATATATAAATAAAATTTTAATATTCAGGGAGGATATATGCCCTACCCCCCCTTTACCGGCGCCTATGCTAAGAGAATATAATGTATCTAGGTACAACTGTCCTCTGCCTCCCCGTAACGAATATCCTGCGTACGTCCATGGAAAGATCTGAAAATATTAAGGATGGTGTGAAGCAAATCTTGCTGGACAGTCAATATAGAGATTCTTTATTGTTTATTATATTATTTGTTTTTATTTTTCAGAGAATCTAGGTAAATATTTTTTATATGTTTGTTGCTGATGACGAAAAATCATAACATTCTATGTAAGAAAGATGTTATAAAGTTAGTACTCTTTATAAATTTTTAAAGTTTTCAAAATATGCCTAAGAAAGAGTTCTAATTGCGTATATTGATGGAAATCGTAGCATAATGCTAGCTGCTTACTGTTGCAATTTATTTTCAAATCTTTGTTATAGAAAGGTTTGCTCGATTACATTTAAGCATTTTTCTATTATGTATAATTTGTTACGTTAACAGAATTTGTTTAAAGTCTGATTTTGTGTATATATTTGAGTTTTTATTGCTTAGTCTTTATTATCATAAGAAAAAATATATGACAACTTTAAAACTATGTCCTATATTTGTGAATAAAACTATATTTGCATTTTGTAAAACAATCATATGCCAAAGGTTTTTTTTAATAACTGTACCAAAGACTGTAATTTTTGTTATTATTTTAGTTTATTATTGTTTATTTTGAGTTGAATATGTAATTGTTTATGTTACAAGATTGTTGCTTTGCTTTTTCTCATTGATCTTTAGATTTGTTAAATGTTACATTCCTCATCATCTACATATACTTGATTTCTTGTAAAATGTATAGAAATATCAAAAATCTGAGTTGATTTATCAAAACTTAAAAAAAAAAAAAAAAAAAAAAAAATCAATAGTATAATGGACAAAATGAATCGGAACTAATAATATATAAAATACTCTACATCGAAATAAAATATTATATCAGGTTATTTTCCAGATTACTGTATTTTATAATGAATTATTACAGGCATACCTTACCCTGTTTCTTTAAAAATAACATCCCCGTAAATTTTGACATTTTTAAAAGTTCTATTCTTTCTTGTGCGTGTATGTTTACTCAGAATAATTATGTTCAGTATCTTTGTTAACATTCTGTCAAATGTAATATTTTAAATCAACGATTTCATAAAGATTAAAAATACGTATATACCTGTGTTGACATCTTACAGTGCCAAAAAATATTGAGACGTCAATAAAACGTCTGATTGACATCGAATTACAATGATCTCTGTCTAAGAAATTAAACTTTACATATACTATTATTCTTTTTAATATAATATATTGCAGTTTTTAATGGAATAATTATAGTTGTCAAAATGTTTTGCCTTGAGTAGGATTAATATGCTTAGCTATAGCTATTTTGAAGCTTATAAAGGATTTTTTAAAATCTTTATGGTTTTATCTCATTTAAGGCTGTTCTCAAATCCAAACTGCCTACTTTCTGACACATTTTTTAAAAATTCATTTTTGTTCTTAAACGCATGGACATAGCAGGGTTCTCTTATTCAGAAACTGTGTAATCGAACAGTTTTTCTCGTCTCTGTTTAAAAGCAAAAGATTTTTCATAAAATGCTGCAAAGTTGGCATTTTGAATCGAATATTCGGACATCACAATGTCGCTGGAATGGGAAAAAAACGGCCCTCCTCAGACAATGATCGCTTATAACTCATTTATTGAAAAATGAAAAACTATTCGATTACAAATCACTTCAATAATCCTTCCAGTAAGTGTCATGCTTTTGCGTTTAAAAATGAGTCAGAAAGTGTCGCGTTGTTGAGTGGGGGAAAATATTTTTTGAGAACTGCCTTAAAATTTAGGTTTGGTAATTGTAATGGCTTTTTTTTTTTAATCATAGGTTCATTTCTTTTAAATTACCGAATATTTAGGCGTATAAGACGATTGGAAAATAAGATTAGGTGATCAAAATTTTATGGTTTTAGCTAATAAGGTTTTAGATTTAGCCCAATCCGATATGTAAGAAAGACACTTTTTTAAATACAACTTCACGATTTTAGTATCGACTTATACGCCAAAATATATGGTACTTAACTTATTAAAGAATTTGAGTAGCAAGGAAAAGCCTTGTATAGTAATTACATTTCTCTTTTTACAAGAATTATGAACATAAAATAACTGTACTTAAGTATTGCTGATAAATTGGTGCTTTTATGGCTTTACATAGTATATTTTTACATGAACTCATATCTAACAAATTTCCCATGCTGATGGAATTTTTTCCAAAACATAGTTTGTCTTTTCTGTGCTATATGCAAATTTTGATAGGTAAAAACCATTAATTCCATTTTCTCAATAGAGTTAAATCTTTTATTTCATATTTTACTACTGGACCTAGTAATTGATTTTAAATTCATGTCAGAGAAAGTACTGTAATGTGTGTGTTAATTTATTCTAAGTAGATTTTAAAAATTTCTTTCCATAAAAGTTTGGGAAATTTGTTTAAATATATTTGCTCAAATAAAAGCCTTCATTTTAGCATTAGTAGTTCTTTTAATTATGTAAACATTTTCAAAATTGGATTGATTTTAAAAAGGCAGAAAATTTATAGTGATAGAATTTCAAGATTATAATTATAATAATTATTATTATGTAAAGGTATTACAATTTTTCTTTGTGTCATAAACGTTGAAACATTTACAATTTTTTTATATGCAATTGACAAATAAGCACTTCTTAACAAAAATTAATTTAAAAAAAATTACCTTAACTGATATTATTTTCACCATATCTTTTGTTCCAGTTTAAACTTTGAAATTATGTTTTGTCAAAAAAGTTTTAAATTATCTGATCTCAATATGTGTGCATGGATTTTTAAAATTTTTTAATTGAAGCGATATTATTTGACTCCTTGAAAATCCTATTTAAAGCATAAAAATCTCATCTCTTAACTGAACTCCACGGCACTGTAATCTATGAATGCCCTGTGGTACCCAACTCCAGTTTCTTGATTACAGACCTTAAGGTGCTATATATATCATTTGTCCCGATCAAGTGATCTGCCTGACGTGGTACCCCCAGTGTTTAAACTCGGTTTATTAGCTTAGCAATCTGAGCAAGTCTGCTTGAGAGAGTCACAAATCTTTTAGACAGCCCATTCTTTTTGAAGGATTTTGTGGTTACCGACAAAAGAAAGAGGCGTTGACCGCTCTAAATGCTTGCTCTGCTTGACCTCTGAACTTTAGACATGCTAAGAAAGTCATAAAACATCAAAGAGACCGAGTTACCACAAGAAAAAAGCCGCTGGTAGTCTGGGCTTCTTTCCTTTAATTTCTAAGTACACTTGGTACACATTTTATTTGTCTCCGAAATAATGAAAGATTAAGTGAACCTTGCCCAAGTCTTGAGGCAAACGTTGGACCTAATTTAAATCGTACAAGAATACTTTCTTTAAGTATATAAGTTATGTGTACTTTCAAGAAGATATTTCCTTTTTATTGTGGAGCTTATATTATTATAAAAGAAAGTATTGATATGAAAAATAAAATATTTCTTTTAGAGAAGTCTGTAATGAAACTGGCACTAAATTAAGCCTTTCTACAATTTCAAAGGAAAAGAAATCTACAAAAATATTAAACTTTTCAACTTACAAGTTCTTATAGTTATTTTTCTGCCTTTTTTAAATCCGTTCATTTGAAGTAATTCCTTAAGAGATCATTGTTGTTTTATTCATTGTGCTAAACTGGCGTTATAAGTTTCCATTTGCAACGAATTTGTGCTTGTATTGTCTTTGCTGTCGTCCAAAAGGTGCTTCTGCCATGAGTATTTCATACTCATACGTATTATGTATGCCAAATAACTTTTACTTCAACAAAGGTGCTTTTTTGTAGTTTATAGTGCCAAATAGTTTGTACAAAACAGCTTTTTCTTACATTTTATTGCTAGTCAATTTGCAAGCACTTTTTTTAATGTAAAGCACTTAATTTTTATGCTTCTTAGAGGAAACAAACTAGTCTTGTCTTTTAATTGTGAGAAATACATTCTGATATATTTTTATTAAACAGTCATGTTCTGCAATTATTCTCCTTTGTGAAACGTGTCTTTAACTGCTTAAAAGTTTGTGCAATTCTAAATTTTATACATTAAAAAAAAAAAAAAGGATGTATTTTTAAAGATTAATATTTTAAATTTTTTTTTTCTTCTTTTTTTCCCCTTTTGATTAATATATAATTTTATCGAAAAGTGGATATTTAAAATAATAATACAAGAAACATATATACCTGAAAATTTCTTATATTTTGTGTGAAATAAAAATACAAGAGTAAGCTTCACTATCATATAATATACAATGTATTTGTAATAAAATGATTTAATTTTTTTTCAGTTACGAAACATTAGCAACATTATTGCATAAATATTTAGATTCTTAAAATAATTGTTAAATATGAAATAACAATAAAATTATTTTTATTTCAAAAAATTTTAGCAACATTAAAAAGTATTTAAAGGAAAATGAAAACAGAACATGCTGCTTAATACAAAATATAATTGGGTTATTTTTTCTACAATCTGAGGAGTTTTATATCTTCTTCTGTAGAAGGAAACAATTTATGCATTTATGTTAGTGCCTAGGGTGGATTAAATTTTCTTGAAGAGTTTTAAGAAATAATTATAATATTTGTCAAGATAATATAATTATAATATTATATTACCTTTCTAGAAAAGCAATAAAACTATATTCGAGTTTTAGTATCACATCAGCATGTAAAGATCGTTAAAAGAATTTCTAGTTTTTTTCACATACAGGATACAGGTGTATACAGAATTAACTGCATTTTTGTTTGTTGTTTGTTTTTGCAAAGTTATAAGGCGTTATTAACCATACACAGAATTACACTGTTTTCTTGAGGTGAGCTGTATCCGTTCCCCAACAAAATCTTGATAGTATATAAAGATAATGATTAAGCCATTAAACACTCTAAAATATTTCTAAAACAACTCACTTTACACCTCTGCCAATACGAATTTTACATTTAACATGAAAGAAAAAGTATAAATTATTCAATATCTGAATCGTGTTTTCCAGGTGTTTGTAGAAGTTATCGATATTTTCAATAATAGTTGCTAATTCAAAATTGTAAAGGAGCCACAGAAATTTGCATAAACTATACCTCATATCGGATATTTAAAATATTATTTCTGCATTTTTCCCCCTTTGGTGATTAGTAACAAAAATTTAGCCTCTTGATTAATCTATATTTTCTCTAAATCTTTTAAAATTCCAATTATAAAAACTTATTTACTTGCCTTTCTGTTCGCCTCAAGGCATTTTAAACTGTTTTGATCTTTAAAAAAACCAAAATATAGTGTATAAAACATTTCCATATTTATTATACAGCATGTCATTATAATGCAATATCAATACCTATAACTATCACTGTAATTAAAGGGAAAAAAAACTGTAGCAGAAACCTGTGGAAGAAAATCGATGCCTTTTCCTCCATATTTGCTTGACAATTGTAAATGACTGGCTGATCGAATATGGAAATTTATATTAATAGTTGGACCGCCGAATTCCATGCTACTGAATAGGCCAAATTCATGCTGCATTCAGTTGAACCCATTATATTGTCACAAAGTTTAACGCTTTCATTGAAATTTCTAAAATTTATAACCATTGGGAAAATGGTTGTTGTTTTCGGTCGAGAATGGACCTCTTGGCGTCGTCACTTTATTTTTTTAAGCGTTTTTAACGAAATTCTGTAACTTTAGAAGAATTTTTCTTTGAATAGGCAATAGAAATGCATAAAATCGTTGCAAAAATGTTAAAGTTACAATAAGGATAGATGCAAACTATCAGATATGAAAAAAAGCCGAATTCAAAAATTGAAGTCGGATGAGAAATCGTCTTATAAAGCAAAAAACGTGGTCTTCAACTTTAATTTCTTCAAAATACCTTTAGCTCAGACATCAGTCTAAACAAGTTATTGTAGGAAGGACCCGACAAAATATTAAGGTATATATTAAGGATAAGGTATAGTAATGGAAAATGCGTTTCAGTAACTGCGGCGATGGTTCAAACGAATATTTTTGCGAGGACAGAGAATGCCAGGATCTCTTCAACTGTAGTGATGGAAAATGCGTTTATTTGTAGATGGTTCCGATGAATATTTTTGAATAATTAATATTTTTAATTAATTTGAAAGGATTTTTTTTTTAAGCTTTTGGAACATTTTCCCAATGGTTGTAATTTGTTAAATTACAATTTTTTATTATTATTTATTTTTGAAAGTCATTCAGATATTTACTCTATCTGACTTTTAAAAAATTTTCTTGATCTTACGTATACTTATTTTGCAATATTATTGCATTTGTGATTTTTGAAAATCCAAGGCACTGACTAAATGCATAACAGCTTAATATATGGCAATAAGGAATTAATCAACACAGAACACTGTGTGAAGTCTATTATCAGTTTTTCAGATGAGCGCATTTTTTTTAAATGTTTTTTTATTAGAGAGCTTTGACAGAAGAAAGCCAAAGATGTCTAGTTTTATATAAGATCATATAAAGATAGAGAAAATATTTGTTGCGTCCTTTATGTTGCACTTTGTTAACAAACTTCACCCTCTGGCTGTTGAAAAAGCTGGTTGTTGACATAGAACTGTCCAGTATTGTTTTATGGAGAAAAAAAAAAATACATGACTACTTCACTCGTTATTTGATCACAAATTTTTAGGGAGTTTATACAATAATCTACAACAATGAAATGATACTTGTAATGCTTTTGTGCCAAAACTGAAATCTCATATTTTTTATTTGATGTAATGATTTCTCAATGGCAGTGTTTTTTTTTTTATTATAAAGATTGTTTTGAATTTTTTTAGATGTTATTATAGGATTTTTCATTAATTCTAATAATTTCGTTACTGTAATTAAGTTTATTAGTAATGATTTTTTTTTAATTAGAAAATTCTTCACTCATTCTCACTTTTTTTAACATATAAAATATGATAAAAATAATTTGTGCATAAATCTACAATAATATTCAGACTTGATATTTTTTGCTAAATTAAAAAAAAAAAAAAAAAAAAAAAAAAAAAAAGATTGATTTAAAAAGATCTTTCCTAATTTATTTCTAATACTTTTAAACTTCTATTTTTTAATAATTGTTAACTTATCAGCGTACGATTACTGTATTTTGCTTAAGATATAAGAGTTCACTTTATGTTCCTTGAAAAACAAAGTATATTTTACTAGAACCAAACCAGTAGTTAATTCTTAAGAATTCTCTTATATTTATATGAATTTTCTCTTGACTTAAATAAATTTAAGTTTAAATCTAAATGCAAATATTTTTTTCATTTATAGCTAAATTATTATTTTTTTTATTTTTAATAGAATACTTTTTTGTAATTTTGAGAAGAGATGTATGGAAACAATATAAACATTTTTTCCCCTCTATAATCTTAAAAAAAAAAAAAAAAAAGTAAAAATAGATTTTTTTTTAAACAAAACATTACTTTTTTGGAAAACACTGCCATTTGAGATACTTCGGAAAAGTGACGAAATCTCATTTTGCTACCAATTATTCTATGTGTGTTTGTAAATAACCTTCCAACTTTTATCCCCCATTTCCTGTGTATTTAGAATTTTATTTCAGAGAAAGTTGTGTCCATTCAATTTTCAGCCCTGTTCGTGATTTTTCTCAGTGTATTTTTCCATTCGTTTTTCCCGAGTTTGTTGTTTCAAATATATCGTTACTGTGCACGTTCACTTACTTACGCCACGGGTAGAAATAGTTTGCACTTTGCTGTGGTATTATTAAAACAAAGATCACAAACATTTGTTCATTTAAGAAACACAAATAGGGATTTGTGCAATACTTACTGAAGAATTAAAATGAGCTGTAAAAAAATATTTTTTTATTGTAAAGCTTTTATTTTATTTTATTTTTATTTATACAGAGATCCTTCGGTTCTTGAACACAATTCGTTCCAAAGAATTATTCGCAAATTGAATTGTCCGAGAATCAAATTAAATTTGACCACATAGAATAATTAAAATGCAATTAATTCGTTCCCACCTTCCAAAGTCATTCAAATTTTCTATTGTATTAGACTGTTTTATCAAATCTTAATCTTACTTGACCTTACGGGCTATTTTGTTATATTATTGCATTTGCAATTTTTGAAAATCACTCATTTACCTATTTCTCCACTGCATAGTACAATACAGTAAAATATAAAAACACATCACAGTACTGTACATTACAAATGACAATGAAAATTTTATAGCACTTTAATCAAGGTTTAACAAAAGCCGTACTCATATCACCTTTATTGGTGAAACTCTGTATGTCTTGAGATTGTGGATAATGAGGAGATTTCCATTCTTTAATTTTCTTAGATCATTAAGTCACTAAATTAACTCGCTGTTTTTTAACCCCAAAATCCATGTAATTCGTTACCCAACAGATCACTATATCGCTTGTCTATGCGCTTGGCGCCCATGAAAGCAAATAAGTAAAGGAGGAGGGGGGGAGGGTGAATAAGAATCAGTAGATTCAGCAACCTCGCTGAACAATAATGTCAAATGCCTGGATTTCGTTAATGCTACGATCACTATACCTTTTAGTGTATATTGATGACGCGTTGGGTTATTTTCAGATAACAGTCAGCTTATTACAAAACTAGAATTTATTTAAACAAAGTATAGATATATAAAAAAATTAACTTAGGTTCTTTTTTCTGTACGTTTGTTGGGTCGATTTGGCGACGATATCTTACTGTTCGAGAACCTAATCAAATTTCTTGTTTGAGACCCAAATTGTTCATCTGCTACGTTCGAGAACCGAGGTTCTGCTGTAATATGTTTGATAAATATAAGAAGAGAATGATTTTATTTTTTTAAAAAGAAACAATTTTTAATTTAATATTTGCATGAAAGTTATTGACCAGTATTAAAAGTCATATAGTTGTATGCTTTTTTTCTGCGTTTATTTATTCGAGAATTGTTTATATATGTAAAAAATGTTACATTGAACAGCCGAATAAAAATAGTATTCTCTAATTATCTTTATACATATAAACTATATTACATAAATCAAGATGAAAAAAGGCTTCCTCCTACCTAAAAATTAAAGTCTAATTAGAATAAGAAAGCAATAAGTACTTTTAAAGTTAATTATTAAATTAATTTGCCTCTTTGAATGTATAGAATGAGTGTGTTTTTATGAATGAGTGAATTTTATGTGTGGCTGGTTTAATATTTATATTTTTTTCTTGTTTGGTTCCTTAAATTTTGGGGCTTATAGCTATGCTAAGCGATATATTTAATAGGATCCGTACGCTTCAGGGGAAGTATGCCAGATTTTTCATAGAGTAAAATTTGTTTTATTTAATGAAAACAATTCTGTATTTAAATATGGCGACCATTACTTTACGGAATTGCTGGTATTCAAACCCTTAAAATCCTCTGAGGCGTACAAACACTGATCTAAGAAAATAACATGTCTCCATCGTTATAAAAAAATGTTTTAATTTGTTTTATAATTTTTCTGGTCGATATTTAAAAGAAAAATATTCATTTTGTGCTAAGAATTTGCCAGTAACGTAGCAATTAGTAGCTTAAATATTTGGTTTTGTGCAATTTTTCTTTCAATTGATTTATATTTTACAAGTGCAATCTTTTTTATTTCTCTCTCTTAATTGTTTATTTACACATAGATAGGTTTATATAAACTTTAACATTTCAACTATATATATTTTGAAGTTATGCACATATTTTTTTATTGCCAAAGAAAATAAAAATGCAATGTAATCCTAGTCAAGTATTCTTATTAAAAGCGTTACTTTGTTTTAAAATACCACGCAACGTGCTAACACAAAACGAAACAGTCTGCCTTATGAATAACAAAATGCACTGTGTGCAATGTTACCATCAATGTCCATGTTTATCATAAAATGTATGTTATTGAAATATTCCATTTTTTTTTTTATTCTCTTTCCCGTGTGCCTCGTCTTTTTAACACCTTTTCCCTATTTCTTCTGTATATTGATGTGTATTGTGATGACTGCTACCGCATAATATATGTCTGTAAGCTGCATTCAGATTTTTAAGTGAGAATCAAGTGAGAATTTTAAGATTAGGAAAGTCGTATAAAAGCTGAAATTCCTATAAAAATATACTATTCTTAGATAACAGTAAGTTATGGCTTATATAATCTCATAGTAACAGGGGTACCGTTGGCGACTATTTTTATATTTTATTAGTACAAGTAAGAATGAAATGTCAGATTTTTAAGAATGTCATATTACTGTATAATAAGACATTTCTGAATAAACCTGAGTAATTAAAATTTAAATTTTTAACACAAAAGTTCTTTCAAAAGTTATTTCAACACTTGTACTAAATTCAAAATAAATTATATTAGTAGAATTATCATTCTTAACTAATGGTAAAGAATAATGCTTTCATTTGGTGGGTTAAAAAATAAAAAAATAAAATCGTTATTGTTCATGGATTAAACCTTGAAGTTTTCAAATGTCTAAGTGTTTGAGAAACATACTAAATGTTATTCACCTAGGAATATAACAAAGTTGTTTCTTAATTTGTTTAGAAGTCTTTTTAACACTTACAATATTTGTTATTTGAAATATATTTTACAGCAATTTGGATAAAAATTTAACAAATTATTAATATTTGCTTGGCATTCACATGCCAAGTGCATGTACATATCTTAAATTTTTACTCAACTATTTTTACATAATTGAAATAATTTGAAAATTTTCGTGGTTTCTAAATTATTTTTGAAATTTGATCTTTTATATTACATTATTGTTTCCTAATTTTAAGATAATCACTTAGAACCGGAATGCAGCATACTTTGTTTTATATCTTATACATACTTAGAACTTCTTCCTGTTAGTTTGTGAAACGAATTTAAAACATAAATAACAAAAAAGTATATATATATTTGTATATTATTGTCATAAAAAAGTGATGGGAGTTACATTTATGAGAGAGTTTATATAAAATTTCCAGGTTTGGAGAAGCTTTGTATGTAATATGATATTGATGTGTTACAGAAAAGAAAATTTATTTGGTAAAACTTTTTGCTTTATTTATTTATTTATTTAGAAAAGGTTTTTATGTTAAAATTAATAAAAATGAAACTTCCTAGAAGAAGAAATAAATACGTTTAAGTTTTTGGAACGTTTGAAAATTAATAATTAATGTTTAAGTAATAACAAGAAATGCTCTTAAGTGAGCATTGGAATTCTTATCTCTTTGCAAATATTACTGTAAATGGAAAAAAAAAAGCACCAGATACAAATATAATTTTTCATTTAATGTTTCGACTGCATAAATAACTTCTCACCATTCAATCTCAAATTACAAGCAAAGCAGTCTCTATATATGCGACTATTCATTTTACGTTTTGTGGTCCTTTTTGGCGCATACTGTCATACTTTCCTATATTAATGCCCAATCCCTTTATAACTCCTCCCTGTCGCCCTTTTTCTTACTAAAAGGTTGCAAGTTAGCTGACTGTGACCTTACTGCTTTGTGATATAACATGCTTCAAAAATTAAAATGAAAAATATTGTAAGCTGTGTACAAAAAGAAATAAACATGTTGAGCTTCCCATATGACAGCTGAAAACAGATGGCAACTGATTATGTACACAACGTGTATCGTCCAAAGCGCCTCCTTCAAAAGAAAAAAAAAAAAAAACCAAGATGAACTCTGGTGGTAAATTGGGCGTACATATTTTTGCCAGGCATTATTGTACATATATACATATATATATGATACCTGTATATCTCTTCTTATTGTGCTTCTCTTCCATGTATTCTTCGGGTGTACAAGAATCTCCTCTTCCGATTCCATTTGTCTTAATATAAAAAATTATGTATGAATGAAAAAAAAAATGAAAAAAGCTTTTGAAATAAATTTATCGCGCATATTTATTTTCT
Source organism: Maratus michaelseni (assembly GCA_963931845.1). Taxonomy (NCBI): domain Eukaryota; kingdom Metazoa; phylum Arthropoda; class Arachnida; order Araneae; family Salticidae; genus Maratus; species Maratus michaelseni. The sequence continues at coordinate 211,425,157 of OZ007591.1, forward strand.
GTGTTGTCTCGTTCATTGTTCCTTTTTACACGTCTGATACACTGAATTAGGATCGAAATAATTTTGTTACACTTGCTATTTTAAGGCTTTATTATACTGTAAAGAATTTATTTTATTTTTATTTATTTATTTATTTTATTTTATTTATCTTTTTTTTTTTTTTTTACAGAAAAAAAAACTGCACTAAAAAAAATCTTGATTTTACAGAAGAAAAAAAAAAACTGTCAGCCAGAACATCAGCAAAACACTTTTTATTTTACGGAAATAATCTGTATTTATTACGAACTTACGAGCAAACTCTGTTAAAATAGCAGTATGTTCATAATAAATAGAGATTATTTCAGTAAAGTAAGCAGTTTTTACTAGCTGACGTGTTCTTCTTCTTCTTTCTTTTTTTTTTTTTTAATCAACATTTTATTTATTTTTTACAGTGTGACAGTATACTTGATATCACCACGATTCCAGTCTTACACTGTAAAGAATTTGGTGTAAAGTTCCTGAGAAAACCTGTGGCACCTTTCTGCCACAGGTTTTTCTCGGAATTTGACCAAAGAAATGCCAGGAACCTTACACAAGTCAGTTACACTGTTACACACAAAATATATGGAACTTTACACAGATCACCGATCACTCTTTTACAATAGTTCCGAAAAGTTACACAAAAGTTCAAAAGTATACCTGAGAAAACTAAGGAATGTTACACACAAAACATATGGAACGTTTCACAGTTGATCAGTACATTCCATTTTCTCAAGTATTCCGAAAAGTTACACAACATTGTGGAATATATACCAGATTTCTCGGTATTCTCGGATCAGCAGAAATAATCCGAGAAAACCCAAGAATGTTACACAGTAAACGTCAGGAACATTACGCAGATTTTTTACAGTGTAAAATCTAATTGGAATTGAATCTTACACTGCATACTGATGCATATGTGAATCATTTTAAATTTTACACTATATTAAATCTATTAAGAAAAAAATTGGCTTTTTTTTCAAACTTATCTTATATGCAGGGCTCCCAATATATTTTAGCGTAAATACAAGAGAAACTGAGATCTTTATATTTAAAAAAGGATTTAAAGAAACCAATTGTATTTAAGGCTGTTCTTAAATCCAAATTGGCTACTTTCTGATGCATTGTTTTATTTATTTTTGTTCGCAAACATATCAAATTGGCAAGTGCATTGATTAAGAAACTATGTAATATCGAACTGTTTTTACGTTTTTCAGTAAATGCAGACTATTTTTCAGATAATGCTGTCACTTTGAACGAAATTTCCGGGCGCGACAGTACAGGAAAGAAAAAAACTTGCCGTGCTGAAATAATAATCGCTTTATAACTCCAGATTCATTTATCTTCAACTCTTCATTTATCGAAAAATGAAGAAACTGTTCGAATGCAAATCTTTTCAATAATCATGCTTTGATGTTTAAAAATGTGTTAAAAAATGTGCCAAAATAGCTTTATTTAAAAAAAAAAAAAAAAAAAAAAAGGCTAAGGGAAAACCCATCTTTCCATCCCCCATCAAAAAGAAAAAAAAAGGAATTTTTCTCAATATACAAGCAAATACTTAAAACTTCCGAAAAATATTTTAGTTGACTATCCTTTTACAAAGATCTTGTTAATCAATCTATACAAAATATTACAAAACTTTATATATACAAAGTTAAATTTCCAATTGCCAGATAGAAAACATCCAATATTTAGCATCTAATAATTCAACGTTGACAATGCTCCTTAAAAAAAAAAAAAAAAAAAAAAAAAAAACCTGGATTTAAACATTTTTAATTCAATTTGCTGCTTTGTAGTTCAGTAAGTTTCTCACAATTTTTTAAGAAAGAAAAAAAAATATGCAGTGTAGGATGAAAAGTTCTGCAAGACATTTAGATGTTTTTTTTTTTTTTTTTTTAATCATATTCCGACTGCTATAGATCTGTTTTTTAAAACATTATCCAAACATAATTTTTCCAGTAGAAAAAAAAAGTAAACAAAATGATCTTACTTCTAAATTCAAAATGAACAATTCTGTTGATTTCGCAAAAAAAAGAAAGAAAGAAAAACCATCATCCAGGACGCCATTAAAAAACTGTTCGTTATGGAAAAAATCTTTTATTGCGAACTTTCTTATTTATAAAAGTATTGACTTGAAAAGTCACTGCCAAAGAGAAGCAAAAGTTCTTTGTCTACAGAACGACACATTCAATAACAGTTGAAGCATTCATTTATACTGGTTTTGACTTAAAATATCATGCACAATGATAATTAGAAAATAAATATTAAATATATGAAAATATATCAAACATCGTGGTATTTTGAAAATAAATATCGGATATATATCATGATATATCACGATATACCCTGCCCCTGATCCCCAAACCCTGTAAAAATCTTTAAAAAACTTCATTTTAATTTTATTTTTATATAGATAATATTTTCAAACTGGATTTATACAGTTTCTTTCTTAAGAGATTGTTAAAAAACAACTATAAAAGGAAAGTCGTATGACTGAAATCTTATATTAAAGGTGTAATTACTATGAAAATGTATTCCATCTGTTCCACTAATTAAATATTAGTAACCTATTAAAAAAAAAAAAATAAGATACTATATATAAAAAATAAAATATTACTATATTTTTCAAATTTAAAATGTTTCACAAGCTTTCAAAATAAAATTTTTGACATGTTTATGTAAAGAAAAAACTATACATATTACGGTTACTGTTTTTATCTTAACCCCTTTCCTGGTGTACAATTATTACAACCAAAGCTGTTTAGAGGCTGTTGAACAAATTGCGGACATATCTACAAACATACACATACTATTCTCAAATAAACATTTTCATGTTCAACAAACATGTTTTACAGACAAACATGATAAATTAACAGCATTTGCATTAACATTAAATTTAATGTTATTTTGTGTGTCAAAGCAAATATGCATGTATAAAGTTTATGCATGTATAAATTCAGCTACACTGCTGTTTAGTTGAGAATCGATAGCACCCTAAAAATCGATATTACGGTGGGAGAAAACTAATACACAATAAAAACTACTCGGAAATGTTTCCATTTTTCGATAAATACCTTAAGCGTAATCTTGTTATATTTTGAGCTATAATTGATTGTCGTCTCATGACGGCATTTTTCGAAATGTCATATCTTGGGTGAAATGTATTTTGCCTTTATCAAAAAATAGAAAACGCTATTTAATTTATTAGTTTGTGAATAAGCACACTTACACATTTCGCGTATTTCAGAATAAAATCGTGAATGTGTCATAAAACAACCAATTTAGATTTGAGAACAGCTTTAACTGTTACAATTACTAGTATCGAAAAATAGTGCCCAATACAAAATGCGTACGAAAAGCAAAATAGCACCATGACAAGAAACAACAGGTTGGAAATTGTACGTTAAACGTGACAAATGAGGTGCGTTCGTAGTATAACTAAATATTCAATGTAAAAAAAAAAAAAATCATCGTTTTTATTTCAGTGAAATGAATCGTATCATCTCTTATGAGCTAAATGAGAATGCCTTTTTTTTTTTTTTTCTCATTACGTGTGCCACGTTTACAGATGCGAATTTTTTTTCGACTCCAGACAGCGCTGCAAAATTCACCGTGGAGATCTTGCTTTGCGAATGATTACCTCCATGGTTTAAAATTTCTATGACTCACGCTGAACGAATCTCTTGTGTTTATTATCTTTAATGGAATGAGATATTTGGTTGTTAACCTAATTTACACTGAAGTTATATCAGAATCTATCCGATTTTTAATGTATAACTCATCTCTCAAGCAAACAACTTTTATGCAATTTTATTCGAAAAAATAATTTTGAATAAAAAATGGCCACTTGGCATATGAAAAAAGAAGTGGTTAGCCCACATTTGTTTTCCTCAGTCACATGACTTATTATATAGATTACGTATGATAGAATTTAATAGAATAAAGAAAACTTTTATTAATATCTTTTTAAGTTTGATTCAATTTTCATAAAATTTGAAATGACTCGCCAAAATTCTGCAATGATTTTATATACTAAATTTCAAACCATTCGACTAGGTAGTTTTTGCGCTGTTATATGCGGACGAACGGACCAGACGACGACTATATAGGTGCTATGTATTTATACACTGCAAAAAAAAGTGTTGATTTTACAGTATAATACTGGCAACAATAAAATCAACACTTTTTTTTTTTCAGTGTATAATTACGAACGCACCTAACAAGAAAAATATAGATCATGAAATACATTCCAATACATTCAGAATACTGTAACAAAACTTCACCGTTTAATAAGGTGACAGATGACGTTGAAGTAACCAATTGGGAAAACCCATAACACATTTTAAAACCCAATTTTAGTAATTACCACCAATAGTCGGGAAATATCCGATTTTTTTTTATCCAGCTCTGTATATATAATCAATAGATTTGTATTACATAGTATGCAAATATTTAGTTCAGTTAGGAAACGCATAACACAGTTGAAAATTCGGCTTCAGCAATTTCCGTCATTAAGTGGAAATCTATACTCTAAATTCATTTGTGAAGCTCTGTATACGATCTATAGAATTTATACACAACCAAGTAATATCCAAAAAAATTAAGTTAAATTTAAAACGCATACCACAATTGCAACCACTTATGCACGGTCTGTAACCAAATTCATTTTTGTATATCCCTGTAAAGGAAAAATAAATACTATGCACTATATTCTATTGTAAGCATCTTTAAGTGATGTATATCAATTTCAATATGTTTGAAACAGTGTAAAATCATTAAAATACACTGCAAACGAATATCCCCCATAGATCATAATGTAACGGAATTCTTGAGTGCCCCTGTAAACGAACTAATAAATGCTAGACGCTTTTTTTTCAATACCGAATATGTCATGGTAAACCTCAATAAGACATATCAATCCGAGTATATTTACGTGAGTTAGACGAAGGACAGACAGCAGGTAGGCAGACAAACCTAATTTATAAACACTTTTAAACTATCTTGGAAAGTGTTAAAAATAATAAGTCACAAATTTGGCTTGCTTACTGAACATTTTGGGTTCTTTTTTTTCTTCTGATATAATTTTACTTCACGAAAAAATACTTTAAGTAGAAAGTGTGCATTACCATAACAATATTTCTGTAATCTTTTTTGAAATAATGAACAGAGGAAAGTATATTCAACTAGGTAAAAAAATCCAATGTTTGGAGTATCATAGTTGAGATATAGCTCCGTAGGGAGAGCGTTGGTACGGCAAACAAAGTACCCAGGTTCGAGTCCTGGTCCCGGCATATTTTCGCTCTGTTGGAAAAAATCTCAACTATGATACTCCAACCATTGGATTTTCTTTGAAATATTTAAATGAGAGCTTTAATGTGATGTATTATTATCTTATAATATCTCACACATAAACAATCAGACACATTTTGAGTGTCTTCAATGTTCCATATGTATTATTCTTCCCTATAATGACATATTTATCCTATGTGTATAATATTTCTAAAAGTTTAAGAAATATCTATTTGTGATATCCCACCGGATACATCTCCTGTTTGGTCATTTACTGTATATCTTAGAAGTAGCCACTATTTGGTCAGAGGTATTATGCAAATGTTTCACCCACTTTACTGATTACCTCAGCTACTGCCGCTAGACAGTCAGCATTTCAACAAGTAAAGGCATCATTACATAGCAATCAGATGATTGAGGCAAGTCAATCTGTGTTAAATTGGTTTGAATATATACTGTGAACCGTTAGCAGATTTAGATCCATTAAGATTAAGTGAAGTCTAGTTACGACTTCTACTCTAAATAAACCTAACAGCTCCAGAAAATGAAGATTGAAAGCGATTGACCAATGGTAAAATAAACTTTTCGTAATCATTTTTTTAACAATTTTGTCTGGTTAAGATACTGGAATTATTTGATTCGGTAAATGAATAGATTATCCGTCATTACCTAATATACTTTTATAATAATTTATAGTTTTACAATTTTTAGTTTGAAAATCATGCAAGTTTTCAACAGGTAAATCTTTCTACCATAATTCATTTACACTTTTTACATTTTTTTCGTTACATTTCTCGGGTTAAACTGATTAAAAAGCTTTTCGGCTTATACCATATTTAACCTTTAACGATTCAAAAGTATTTCTGGACGCATTTAGAGGGAGCGGTGAGGTCATGTTTCTTTTTTTGAAAAGGGGGGAGGGTGTAATTAGAAATATTAACCTCATCCGAGAAATTAAATAGAAGAAACCCACTTTTCATTTCCTCTCGCAATGGGAAAGATGGAAAGACCTTGATCGTCTAATAAAGAAATGAAGTAGCTTCAAAGTAATCAACAAATCTTTCAACGCATAATGAATTGCAGAGTGATATTTATGACCACTCAACTTCGAATAAATAATCCGGAACTCTTCTAAATTGATAAACTGTTATTATACGAAATAGATTAAAGACTTTAGAACTATAATTATAGCAACAAATGAAACTTTATTATTCCAATTACGTTCTTACGCTCAGACCTTGCAATGTTTTTCCACTGACGTATGCGTAATTTCCAATGATGTAATGAAAAACTCTGAACTTTTTAATCTTCTTGAGACACCATTCGCGCTAGATCGACCTCCTCCTTCAAAGATTATAGAGACTGAAAAATTGTCTCAGATGGAAGGTGTGATTTCAAAACTTAAAAACTAAAAACTGTTTAAACAAATTTACAAATCACTTAGAACTAATTTCAAAAGAAAGAAAATAAATATAAGCATCTTTATAGAACTAATTAAATAAAACTTAATAAAAAACAATAAAGAAAAATCAATCGAAGAAATGGCGTTCTCAAAAGAAACACAGATAATCGAAAAATTAAACCCAAATAACTATTCCATATGGAAATTCAAGGTCCAAATGTTATTAATAAAAGAATATTTATCTGAATTAATAACAGAAGAACCGCCAAACCCAATAACACCTGATTGGCAAAAGAGGGACAAGAAGGCAAGGGCCATAATAAACTTAAGTCTTGAGGACTCACAAATCGTTCATATAAGAAATTTAAACACGTCAAAGGAGACTTGGGACACATTAAAAAAATTCATGAAAGAGCGAATCTTTCAAACAAACTTTACTTACTCAAAAAATTATATGGAGCCAAATTACAAGAAAGCAGTAATATGCAACGTCACATAACAAACATTCTTGAAACCATCGATAAACTCTCCGCAATTGGAGAAAATATTAGTGACTCGCATATATCAGCACTACTACTGTGCTCACTTCCACCTAGTTATAATACACTAATAACGGCTCTGGAAGCCAGGCCGGAAAATGAATTAACACCAGATTATATTAAAAATAAACTTGTCGATGAATATACTAAACGAGTAGAAAACTCGGAACCAACCGAAAATTCGGCAAAAGTGTTTAAAACACAGAAAAAGTTCGTAAATAATGATTATAAAAATCGTAATAAATATTGCACGTACTGTAAGCAAAATAATCATAACTATAAAGAATACTGGCACTTAAAAAACAGAAATTCACAAAAAGCTACACCAAAACAAACATTTAAGCCAAAGAAGTTTACATCGTCGCTCTGCTTCGAAAACACAATCGGTGATAGTGAAAATGATAGGTACGAAACGAAAGAAAAAGTAAATAAAAACGTACAAATAAATCATAACAAAAATCAAGATGCAGCATTTATAATCGAAAAGCCCGGAAAACCTACCTGGATTATTCATTCCGGAGCATCTTCCCATATTGCGAACAGAAAAGAAATATTTACTGAAATAAACAACACCGAACAAACATCCGTAATAATTGCGAACGGAAACACACTCAATTCCTACGGATCCGGTGAAGTTATGATTACAACAAAAACATCAAACGGGGACTCAAATAAAATAAAATTAAAAAACGTGTTATATGTTCCAGATTTGGAAACAAACTTAATTTCTGTGAGTAAAGCAACTCAACACGGTTACAAATTAATATTTGAAGACGAAAAATGCATGCTATCCTGTAACGGCAGAACGTATCTGGAAGCGGAAAAGAAAAATAATTTATATGAGGTAATTTTCTCAGATAAAGATATCCCAAACACAGCAAATATCGCAAACGACTGCAAAAATAAAGAATGTCTAGAACTTTGGCACAAACGCCTAGGTCATAGGAATTACGAAAGTATAAAACAAATGAAGAAAAACAACTTGGCCAATGGCATAAAATTAAACAACTGCAGCCATACTACACACTGTGAAACATGCATAAAGACAAAAACTACTGATGCACCATATCCGAAATTATCTGAAAATAAAACGACACAGGTACTCGACCTGATACATACAGACGTCTATGGACCGATAAGAACAACCTCTTTAGGGGGAAAAAGGTACTTCGTCACATTTATTGACGACCACTCAAGATTTACAGTAATTATTTACTATCTCACAAAGATGAGGTCTCAGACAAAATAAAGGACTATATACAAATGGTTCACACACAATTCGGGAGATATCCCAAAGCATTCAGATCGGATAACGGGGGTGAATATATCGGTAAAAGTACGGAGGACTTTTTTAGAAAAAGAGGTATAAAACACCAATTTACTGTTCCACACTGCCCGGGCCAGAACGGGATTGCTGAAAGGAAGAATAGGAGCTTGATAGAAATGACCCGAGCTATGCTCTCAGAAGCTGGGTTACCACACAGATTCTGGGATGAAGCAATAAATACAGCAACACATCTCCAAAACAGACCAACAAAACTCCGTACGAAATTTGGTTCAAGAGAAAACCAAACTTACATTACCTTCGAGTATTTGGCTGTAAAGCTTATATATACATAAATAAGATACATAGAGGAAAATTAGATAACACAGCCAGGGAAGGAATATTTATGGGATATGATAACGACTCAAAGGGTTATAGAGTATACACCAAAAATAATGAAATCATAATCGGGAGAACTGTAAAATTCCTAGAGAATAACACACACATTCTGAATGAAGAAAATAATGAACCAGAATGTCTGCTTGATAACAAAAATTATATTGAAACGGAAATAAACAATACAGAACAAACACAAGCAGAACCCGATCAAAACATTCCTACATTAAGAAGGTCTGAAAGGACAAACAGGGGAGTTCCATCTAATAGATATACATCCGACAGTTATATCTGTATAGTAAAAAACGATGAAATAGTAGAACCGAAAAACTGGAAAGAAATCAACGAAATAAAAAATCCTATAGAAAAAGAAAATTGGCTCAAAGCCACAGATGCGGAAATAGAAGCGCTGATGAAAAATAAAACATGGGAACTGGTAGAACCACCACTAAATAGAAAAATAATAGGATCAAAATGGATCTTTAAAAAAAAAGTCGATAGCTCAGGAAAATCACCCATATATAAAGCAAGATTAGTTGCTCAAGGATTTAGCCAAAAATTTGGTGAAGATTATGATGAAACATTTGCACCAGTAGCGCAACATATCACCATTCGTGCATTTTTAACAGCAGCCGCCTACAAAAATCTAGATGTACACCATATTGACATAAATGCGACATTCCTTCATGGAAATTTACAAGAGGAAATTTACATGCAACAACCAGAGGGTTACATAGATAAAAACACTAATTATAAAGTTTGTAATCTAAACAAGACCATATATGGTCTCAAACAGGCAGCAAGAGCCTGGCATATGAAAATAGAAATTTCATTAAAAGCACTTAATTTCACGCAAAGCACAGCCGATACATGCTTATTCATAAGAAAAGAAAAAGAAAATTTCACATACGTAATAATCTACGTAGACGATATTCTTATAGCAAGTAAACCGGAAATAAGAAAAAAAAAAGAAAATTTCACATACGTAATAATCTACGTAGACGATATTCTTATAGCAAGTAAACCGGAAATAATAAAAGAAATCGTAAAAACGCTAAACGAAGAATATGAATTGAAAAATTTAGGACAAATAAAGAGATACTTTGGAACCGAAATAGAAAAAATACCGGACGGTTACGCACTAAACCAAAAATCAAAAATTGAAGAATTAGCTAAGAAATTTAATCTTGAAAATGCAAAACCATACGGTACATCAATGGAACCCGGTTTTAATAAATTAGAAGATGACGAAAATTTTTTACCAAATAACACAGAATATCGAAAAGCCATAGGCTCACTTCTTTACATCGCGACAGTTACTAGACCAGACATATCAGCACCAGTCAACATCCTTAGTAGACGTAATGAAGCACCGCGAAACAAGGACTGGAATGCAGTAAAGATAATTATCAAATATTTACACTGTACGAAAAATTTAAATTTAATTTTAAATACAAAAAAAGAAAGCAAAATTAGAAGTATATACCGACTCAGATTGGGCAGGAGATACAAAAACTGGAAAATCAACTTCTGGCAGTATTTACATGTTGGGAGACAATCCAATACAGTGGATCACAAAAAGGCAGTCATGCATCGCTTTATCATCTGCTGAAGCAGAATATATATCTCAAGCAAACGTTTGTCATGAAACTTCATGGTTAATTAAATTATTGGAAGATTTAGGATTAACTCAAGAAAAACCAATAATAATACATGAAGATAACCAAAGCTGCATAAAGATGATACACAACGAAAAGTTTGGTAAGCGTACCAAACACATTGACGTCAAATTTCATGCCATAAAACAGTTTAGAGGAGAAGGTATTATAGAATTAAAATATTGTCCTACAGATCAGATGATAGCAAACGCGTTAACCAAGCCCATACCCAAGCCTGCACTGGAAAGACATAGAAATTCAATGAAACTTTTTATGATCAATTCCTCGGAGGAGCTTAAGGGGGAATATTAGAAATATTAACCTCATCCAAGAAATTAAATAGAAGAAACCCACTTTTCATTTCCTCTCGCAATGGGAAAGATGGAAAGACCTTGATCGTCAAATAAAGAAATGAAATAGCTTCAAAGTAATCAACAAATCTTTCAACGCATAATGAATTATATGCAGAGTGATATAATGCAGAGTGATATTTATGACCACTCAACTTCGAATAAATGTTCCGGAACTCTTCTAAATTGAAAAACTGTTATTATACGAAATAGATTAAAGACCTTAGAACAATAATTATAGCAACAAATGAAACTTTATTATTCTAATTACGTTCTTACGCTCAGACCTTGCAATGTGTAATTTTCCACTGACGTATGCGTAATTTCCAATGATGTAATGAAAAACTCTGAACTTTTTAATCTTCTTGAGACACCATCCGCGCTAGATCGACCTCCTCCTTCAAGTGTCACATCTCATCAGCAATTTTTATATCTTACATTTTTCCACAATTCCAAAGGCTGCTTTATGACAGATCCACGAAGCCATTTTGATTCATAAATGCACAACATTTGCCGGCATATTCGCACATATATAAAATTAGCCCGTTTTAGTCATGTGGCAAAAATTTGAACAGTTTCCCATTTTCTTACAAAGACAAAGAATCTTTTAGAAAATGTTATCAAAGTTAGTCTTTTAAACGAATTTTCAGGATTCGACAGTCACATAAAGATAATAATGAGAGAGCAATTAGTTAAAATTAAAGATGTATCGCATTATAAGGAGATGAAAAAATTTGTTCGATTTTTTTTTCTTTTTCTTTTAATGTTTAAAGAGTAATGTTGGCAAGTTTCATACATTTCCGATTTAAATGACTCCGTTAGTGAATGTCAGAAATATTTGTATTGTTCAGCAGGATTTTTTTTAATACTCTTAATATGTATTTATATGTAAAATAAGTTCAGATGGGGGTCATGATCCCCAGGACTTCTTCTTTCAAACCGTCTTTGCTGGTGGGTCCAAGCTAGTTTTTGTACCAAGATAAATTACGATGAGTATCTTACCGAAGCAGGCTAGGAGGCAAGAAAAAGTAGCTCCATTTACAAAATCACACTCCAATCCACATCAACAGCAGATGTATTTTACCAAAAGAATCACCCATAACACTTACTAATATTTGCATAAAATGTAGAAAAATGTGTCTCTCTCGTCAGAACACATTCACATGTGGGAAATTTAAAGATGTCAAGAAAAGAATAACTATAACTAAAAAATGTGTTGAAGAAACGTAAATATAATAAAAGTCATTCACAAAATCTCTTATTCGTATTTTTACTACATTTAGCAATCTACAATCATCTAAAAATTTCGTCCGTCTAATTACTATCGTTTATAGAAAATCAACAAGACTTAATAATTCCACAATCGATAAGTTAATATTTAGTATACAGCACATATATAAACTTCGTAGAATACCTTAATAAACTCCGCATTTCCCCTATCGTTGACACTTGACATTACAACTCAACTATCCATGAACTAGACTTCGTAGCTTCACCACAAAACTTCGTAACTATACTACCAGATTTCGTAGCATCCATATCTCATAATACAGAGACAATGAGAACTTTTAAACATATAAACAATGATAAAAATAATTTTTGAAAAATGCCGCAATATACGCGGTATTCGACCTCATAAGAGTAGTAAGAAAAGGCAAGTTCAACGACCGCAGGAGCATGATCATTGAAGAATGAGGATACCACAAGGAGAAATGAGAGTTACCTTCTTAACCAAAATTGTAATGTTCATTGTTCAGGGTCATTCTTCTCTTTAACGCAATAGTTTTTATCCCATTTTATTAATGTGTCTGACATTTTTTAAAAAAGGTTTGTGTATAAGGATAAGTTTTTAATAAATATACACGTCTTGTATTTTATTACAAATAGTTCTCTTTGTGTGTGCGTGAATGTAAATAAATGTGTATGAAATTCATAAGTTAACAAAAAAGTCTAAAAATATTTATAAGTGTAAAAAAGTTTAAAAAAATTTACAAGTTAATAAAAAAGGTTTAAAAAAAGTTCAAGTTAATAAAAAAGCTTAAAATTTTTTCAAGTTAATAAAAAGTTTCAAAATATTTACACACTGAAAAAAATAAAAAAGGCTTTAAAAATTATATCGTAATAAAAAGATTTTAGAAAAATTACAAGTTAATAAATAAATATATATTGCATGTGTGTTATGCTTTAAAAATTTTCAAGTCAAGAAAAAAAATTAATTGTTTACAAAATTCAGTCTATTTCTTTTCTCGTGCTCGTTAAATTATAATATTTTCCGTTTTTTGTTATTTCATTTTCATCTTTTGATTTGGTCTCGTGAGTTGAGTGAATTTTATCCGTTTTCACCGCGCGTGCTAAATTTATCTTGAAATTATTTTCTGAATTATTTTTATTCATAATACCAATCATTTCGTTTTCTTCACGTGAACTATTTTCTTTTGATACTTTCAATGTATGAATTGGCAACATAATTTAATTTTTATCGGAATTCTTCAAAACTTTAATGCAACCTACTTGAAAAGTATTGCGCTCGCCAACAATTTTAATTCCCTCTTCATTTATCGCCAAATTTAGTTTACTCATCACGTCCATTCCTAGGACTATGTCATATGCAAGAGATTTTAAAACATACAAATTTGTAGAAATTGTGAAACCATCGATTCTGCATTCATAAGGGAAATAACCTAAAAGGTATACAATGCCATCAATGCCGCACAGTGATATGTTATCAAAAGATAATCTTGGCGACCCAATATTTACATAATGTGCATAGCTTGTTAGGCTTAAATTGGATCCTGTATCAAATAAGAGATTTATTTCTTTACCGTTAATATTAATTGTTCTCATGTGAGGGTTAGGCTTATTATCTTTAGCAGTTTTATTAACATTAACTTTCTGCACTCGAAAATTGGGATATTGGCGGTGATAAACATGATGGTTTTCGGTAGAGTCTTGTCTGAACTCATTAGTTTGACCGTTATTGCTATTATTACACTGAGACGCTATGTGGCCATGAGAATTACATCTAAAACACCTAATTTGAGACTTATTTCTTTTGTTTTGGTATTGAGTATCAAAGAAAGATTGTGAATTTTCATTTTTACTTATTTCGGGCTTTCTATCTTCAAAGTGTTGTGAAATTTGATTCATGGTTTTAACATTACGTCTCGCCGCATCATAATCGTCTAGTTTACTTACTAATACATCTACATTTTTAATTTTTAGAAGATCATCAATAAAATGCTCTTTCATTTCTATAGGTAACCTTCGCTTAGTTTGATCTACTACTATTAATTCTTTTAAGGATTCAAAATCAGATACTTTAAGACCGCTAATCCATTCTTCCAAATAATTTCTTAATTCAAATGCTAAATCGCGCCAAGTGGCTGAAGCCAAGTGGCACACTTTTCATTAATTTTTGCCTAAATTTTTCTGGCGTCATTTTGAAGCGTTTAAGAAGTAAATCTTTTACGTAATCGTAATTGTTCGCTAATGTTTCTGGCTCTCTAGCTATAATATTGGTGATTTCCAACGGAATTAAACTTAACAAATGTGTGACCCAATTGTCTTTTATTATATTCATTCGAGAAATTTGTTTTTCAAATAATGCTAAATAAATACTAATATCACATTTGCCGTCAAAGTGAGATATTAATTTAAACAAATCTGGTTGCTTACCTGAACCAGCTATTGAAGAATCGTCGCTCACACTTTTCAAATTGCATTGAAGCTCCATTTTTCTTAATTCATATTCCATTTCTACTTTGTCTTCCTCTAATTTTCTTTCTGCTTCTAGTCTTCTTTTTTCCTTTTCTGCCTCTAGTCTTTTTTGTTCCTTTTCTGCTTCTAGTCTTTTTTCTTCCTTTTCTGCTTCTAGTCTTTTTTCTTCCTTTTCTGCTTCTAGTCTTCTTTGTTCCTTTTCTGCTTCTAGTCTTCATTTTACCGTTTCTTGTCTCTCAGCGGCAATGACTTCGAGTCTAACTTTAACGAAATTTTCTTCATAATCTTCTGATTCGGTTACCAACTTTATCACATCAATTATTCTTGAACTCTGTGGTACAACTATACCTAGTTCATCACATAACGCTAACAAGTCTGCTTTTCTGGCTTTATTAAGAGCTGACATTATTTAACTTCTTTAAACTTCAACTGAACAAAGTATTATAGTATCGTAGATCTGATTACGGAACTTTTATTCATATGGTACTTCAGAAAAACAGTTCAATTTTTTCATATTATCCCTGTACAAAACAGCTTTATATCCATAGCCCGGCCGAATCCCCAAAAATTGTTGTGGGATTATGATGAGTAATAAGTACTTTAGCCACAACGCAGCTGTATTCGCCGGCTGCTATTTTTCAAATATAATATAAACAAAACAGATTTAATAACATAACAACAAATACAGCTGAGGATTGATTCACACACAACTATATAACTGGGTTAATATTCCTGAATGATACAAACATTTTTATCTCAATACAAATAATAATTATACAATCTTCGTCAAGCATTGCATAAAAAATCCACCCACTAAACATATCCGAAATCTATGGAACCACTCCTCGTGCTAACGTGCTTTTCTTGGTCTTGCGTGAACTCATCGCCTTTATCGCTGCTCGTGAAAAGTAATAATTCATTGAGTTCGTATTATTTTTGTTGTTACTTCTGATAATTCCCATATATATATATATATATATATATATGATTTAAATTAGTAGGTATTTTCAAATACAAACAAACTGATAAACAAAGCCCTGTAAGGAAATACTGAATAATTAATTAAAAGCTAGATAAGTAAAATCTTCCTTTGTTATGATTTATTGAAAAAACATTTTATCTCTATAGGCACGTGACTAAAATTTTTGTGGGTGATATACTTGACCAAAAATCGAAATTTGTATCTTACTCATTTATAATAGAATCGATTGTATAATAATGATATTAAAGCAATGATATATGAGTAAACAAAAATATAATAGTACCCAAACTCCTTAAAATATGTCTCAGGTTAAAAAAAAGAAACCATACACGGAGAGGTGGGTAAAAATATCAACAACAAATGCTAAAAGTTTTACAGTTATGCTGTTAAAATTGCATTAAAATTAACAGCAAAAACTGCTGTAAAACTAACAAATCTGCTGTAAAATAAAAAACTGAACTGCTGTAAAATTAACTTGAAAAAATGCTGCGAATTTACAAAAGTGCTGTTTATCCATGAAAAACAAAACTGCTGTAAATTTACAGCAAAATATGCTGGTACCCATATTGCCAGCATTTTTTGCTGTAAAAATACTGTGCTTATTTTTACAGAGTAGACCATAACCGCAATTTGAACCCGAGTCGTCTGAGTGGAAAATAAACATCATATCCAGTATACCAAGTGGTTATCTGGCTGCGTTGTGCCCAGTACATATTTTATGATTTAGTCGGAAAAATTCTTGTACTTACAAACTTTACCATCGCTTTTCAACGATTTTGTTTAATGTGATGATTAGTCATATGCATGGGAGCATAAAAGAGCTTTTATTTTTCTAGTTTTTAAAAAGATTTAACTAATATTTGATGCAGCGAATGTTACTCTTTGTAAAAAGTGTACTTTAAAAACATTCCCATTCCTTTTTAGTTTGTTTGTTTGTTTTTTCATCTCGTATAATATATCATTTAAGCTGTTATCACACGGACGACCATACGATATGAAGTATATGCTATTGCCTCTCGCTTGCTTGGAGCTTCACTTTCACGCTGCAACTAGGGTTATTTTCCCTACTGAAAGTTATCTGCTAATGTAAGGAGAGGGCGTAGCATTTTTTTTCGAGTAATTGCAGCAGGTGTTTTAATATTTAGTGTAGAGTTCGTTTGTAAACAGAAAGCATTATCGCGTGCTAACATTTTATATATTGCAGTTTCTATTCGTGTCTGTTCTATATATACAATATTGTGATCATTTTACTTAAAATTCCAAGATTATAAAAACAATACTCTCGCTAATATAACACTAAAATTCTAAATTATAGAGTCCATATCTTCACTTTACGTCTTTCATTACCTGTAAATATTAAGAATTCTCAACTATTAGTATTAAGTGATTTAGAAAAAAATAGTATATTAAAACTAGTTTTTTGTCACATGTATTGGAACCGCACTGTATCGCTAAGCCGAAATCTGTAACGCAAAGAAAGATTTTAAATTAAGTTTTAGTTATTTTGCCAAAATCACTATTATGACATTTTAGTTAATATATTTTAAATGTAATTCATGTTACATATTGAATGTAATATAAAAACGAAATACGTAATAGAATTTAGATATAGTCCCACTCTTTTGCAGTTTTTTCTTCCTTGGTTTTGATGATTTTAATAATTTTTCGAAAGTTTAAATGAGTTTTTGGTATTTTCCGTTTTAAAAACACAATCCTTATTTTTATATATATTGTGTACAGTCCTGGGGGGGGGGGGGGAGTTATACCCTCTAACTCTGCCGCAAATCACTGTATAAAAATGTCACAAGTAACAATTGATTAGTAATATCATCTAATAATAATGCTGTACATAAATCATAAATTTTGCTGGGGGGAAGGATGAAGTTACGTATAGCAATTGTAACATATTCTAAAACTTTTGTACTAAACCCTAATTTCGACATCATATTTTTCGGTAAATTTTACGTTCGTGTATCAAACTGAAAGTCACTCGTTAAAGTAGTTTAGAAATTACGCAGGTTTTATGTTTGTACCTCCTAATGTTAATACATGTTCGAAAACAGATTGTAGGACAAGTGCTTTTTAAGCATAACTTAAAAACTATTTGGCGGAATGAGCTTTAATTTGGGGTTTGCATATTTGAAAATTCTAGAAAACTATTTCTGATAGGAAAGTTTTACGTTACAATTCATTTTTGTTTTCAAAAATATATAAATTTTAATTTAATTTTTTTTGAAGGGATGCAAAATATTTTAACTGGAGGTGGGGGGGGGGGGTTATACGCGTTATTTATTATTAATACAAAGTAAAAAAAAGGGCACAATTTGCTTAACAAATTGAAAAACATATAAAGGTTTAAAATTTATACACCGCTAGAAGGGGGGAAGACAAAATTTTAGGGTGGTTGAAATTCAATAATTAAAAAGGAAAAATAAACTGAAAAGGACATTCTCACCCACATACATTAAATAAAATAATCCAACATGAAGTGAAAAATCAGCCAGAGCCGGGAATCGAACCTGGGTCCACAGCGTTCCGGACAACCGCTATAAACATTGAGCCACTCTGGCTGATTCTGAATCTGCAATTTCTCACTAATGAACCATGTTGGAGAGAAAATCGCCAACCATTTAATGAATACATTTTGTGAATACACACTCTGTGAATACATTTTTACTATTCCACCGATTTACGAATAAATATGTATGTCTGTATAATAGTTGTATATCTTTAAAAAATATTATCAAGATTGTTTTAAAAGAAAATTATTAAAAGGTAAAATATAATGAACTATAAATAGCTGCTAGATTAAATTTTCATTTATTAAATTTTATTTTTCTAAAAGTATAAGAAAATTTTCTGTCCCCCCCCCCCCCACCTCCACTACAAAATTTAGATTCTGAGCGCTGCATGCTAAAAGGAGACAATAATTTGTATTGCAATAAAATACCTTGATGCGTGTTTGCTTGCATTTTTATCTTTTGCGAAATAATTTGGCAACAAGTACGAAATAACGCCAAATATAGCTGCAGAAAGTAGTTAAACGAGTACAGTTTGAGAAGTAAATAAGTGACTACGACAGTACAATTATAATATATAGCAAATAATATAAGGAATTGAAATAAAATAATCGCAATAAATAACTTTAAATTAGTAAATAAAGTTCTTATCGGGAGTGTAAATAACGAACTCCGAAGAGACAATCGACGCATATATAATTCTTTAATTTCAAAATAACTGCACATTTTTAAAGTTCTTTTCGTGTATAATTGATCCCTGTGTTACTAAAGATTTGCTTTTTTCTTAATTCTTCTGTATTTTTGGTTTCAATATTTGCGACCACGCTAAACAAAAGATGTTGACTTACTGACGGTGGCCATCTTGGAATTTTTAGAGAGCTCTGATTGGTGGATTTCGAACTGATATCTATCGTAGAAGATAGAAACTACTGTAAGTTAGATCTTTAAGAAATTACAAGAGTCAATCTATCAAACGGGACGATTTTGAGCGTTTTCCTCTTGAAAAACGTGTTTCGGATGAAATATCTGATATTGACTATGATATGAGAGTACGTGTGATAGTACCATTAGAATTCCTTTTAAAACCTAGAATAACATGCATTGCAAATGTGTGTAACGTTATTTTTTTTTTTTTTTTTTTTTTTTTTTACAAATTTGTGAGGGTTTTTTTTTTTTTTTTTTTTTTTTTTTTTTAATTTGCAACAAAATTTTTCGAGAATTTTTCGAAATAGTAACACAATATATATATATCATAATGCGCGAATATTTTTTGGAACGGAATTTGTTTAGTAATAAATAAAATGAAACTAAATTTTAAAAATTTAAGTTATTTTTAAAAATTGGCTTTTAACGATTTCATATTTTTATTTATTTTTTATTATTTGTTTTTAATTTACACAATTAAACTTTTTTTTTTTTTTTTTGTGTGTGTGTGTGTGTAATATTTATGTATTTAGAAGGTTAATATATTTTTTATAATGCATATTCATTAAAATTCTACTATTCCTAATACTAATAATATATTATAAATTTTTATAAATATTAACAAAAATTATAAAGCAGACTAAAATAACGTTTGAAAATTATCATACCTAAATTGTAAATCCAGATTGAAAAAAAAAAATCTTTAAATAATCACACTCTCTTTCCATCTTTTTATCAATGTGATTAGCGGCCTTAATGTGATTAGTCCGGCTTTGCACGGGTAGACAATGTGTTGACTACAATGTAGGGTAGAAAAGTGTAGGTACTTTAAAAAAGTTGTTCTAAATTGGATAAAAGTGGGAGTGAGACAAAATTGCAGTACTTAGAAATTTTGAACTTTAATTAAAAGCTTGTAAAAATGTGATAAATAAATTTTTCTGTTTATGTACATATTGAAACTAATAAATTTATTTTAATATTTCTGAATATACAACATTTTTTGTACTATTTCTTGACTTAACTATAATACATTGATTATCTGCATTTCCAGATCTCGATAAGCCGACATACAGTTGCCCATGAGAAAGCATTCTTGTCGCAGATCAATCGCAACATATTTGTATCTTGTCCCAGCATCGCTCGGATGAACATGTATCAACGGTGTCAACCTCCTTGGAAAAATGTCTTATGCAAAATATATAATAAACAAGTTGGAAATTGTACGTCAAACGTGACAAACGAGGTGCGTTCGCACTATAGCTAGTTATATAAATATTCAGATCTTGATGATTTTTTATTCTGCGAAATGAATTATATCGTCTGCAGATTAATTTCTGTCATAAAATAAGTATCTCGGTCGCTTGACGATACAACCTCAGAAGCTCCTATAACAAGAAAGCACCGATTTCTTTAAAAAAAAATTCAGATTTCATAATAAATGTTTTTATTAATATCTCCTAAAGTTTTGATTCGATTTTTATAAAATTTGAAATGTCTCAACAGAATTCTGCAAAGATAATATATCTTAAATTTCAAAGCATTCGGTTGGGTAGTTTTTGCGTTGTTATATGCGGACGGACGGACAGACAGACGGACGGACCAAGCGACGACAATAGGTGCTACGTATTTATGTAATTACGAACGCACCTAAAAATCAGTAATATTGTCTTTTTCATCTAATCTTCCATAATCGTGCTCGTTTGCAACGAAATCAATAAAATAGATGAAATAGATGTTTAAGTTTTTTTTAGGAGATTGGTTTAGCTGTACTTTATGTATTTCATTGTTGTAATTTCATTGATAAAATTTCATTATAAAAAAAATATATGTCCTAAAACTTTCACCCCCCCCCCTTTTTAAACAACTTTGGGGGAAATTTCTAAAATCACAGAAATGCGTGTTTATCCATTTTTCTTGTATATTTGTTTTCCTGAATTTCGCGCTCCTACATAAAACTGGTGCTGAGATATGGCGAAATGACCTAAAACTTTCAACCCCCCCCCCTCTTTTTAAACACTTTCGGGGGGAATTTCTAAAGTCACTGAAATGCGTGTTTATTTATTTTTTAGTAGATTTGCTTTCCTGAATTTCACGCTTCTACCTAAATATGCTGCTGACATATGGTGAAATGACCTAAAACTTTCGAATCCCCACCCCTTTTAACCCCTTCTGGGGGAATTTCTAAATTCGCTGAAATATATGTTTAACCATTTTTTTTTTTTTAGTATATTTCTTTTCCTGAATTTCGCACTCATACCTGAAACTGCTGCTGAGATATGACGAAATGACCTAAAAATTTCCTCTAACTCAGTTCGGGGAGGGGATTTCTAAAATCGCTGAAATATATGTTTAAAATTTTTTTTAGTAGATTTGTTTTCCTGAGTTTAGTGCTCCTACCGAAAACTGCTGCTGAGATATGGCGAAATGACCTAAGACTTTCGAAATCCCCATTAACCACTTCAGGGGGGGGGGGAGGATTTCCTAAAATCGCTGAAATACATGTTTAACCATTTTTTTAGTAGATTTGTTTTCCTGAATTTCGCGCTCTCTAACCTAATTTTAATAATCCTACCTAAAATTTTCAAAACCACCCCCTTTAAAACCCTTCGGGGGGAATTTCTAAAATCAGTGAAATGCGTGTTTATCGATTTTTTAGTAGATGTGTTTTCCTGAATTTCACACTCCTACCTAAATCTGCTGTTGAGATATGGCGAAATGACCCAAAACTTTTGAATACCCCTTTAACCACCTTCTGGGGAGAATTTCCAAAATCGCCGAAATATGTGTTTAACCAATTTTTTAGTAGATTTGTTTTAATTAATTTCGACCTCCTACATAAAGGCTGAGATATGGCAAAATGACCTACAAAATTCGACCCCGCCCCCCTCTTTAACCATCTTCTGGGGGGAATTTCCAAAATTGCTGAAATACGCGTTTTATTCATTTTTTAATAGATTTGTTTTCCTCATTTTCGTGCTCCTAACTAAAACTGCTGCTGAGATAAGGTGAAATGACCTAAAACATTCGACCACCCCCCTTTAACCCCCTTCTGGGGGGAATTTCTAAAATCGCTGTAATAAGTGTTTAATCATTTTTTTTAGTAGATTTGTTTTCCTGATTTTCGCGCTCCTACCTATAACTGCTGCTGAAAAATGGCGAAATGACCTAAAACATTCAAACCTTCCCTTTAACCCTCTTCGGTGGGGGGGGGGGGGGGGGGGCGGATTTCCAAAAATCCCTTCTTATTGCTTGCCTAGGCCATAACAGCAATCTACAGTCCAAATTTCGTGACCCTGACTTTAATAGTTTCGGTTGGGCGTTGATGAGTCAGTCAATCAGTCAGTCAGTCACAGTTTCTTCTTTATATAATAGTATAGATAGTCGATAAAAATCCCCGCTAACTCCGCTGAGATGAATTTTCCCTTTCTAAAATATTCTAATCTAATTTTTAATAAAACAATTTTTAAACCAAATTTTCTTCTTTAATATTTCTAATAAAATTGTAAAAGAATTTTAAAAGTGTGTAATTTGAATTTTAAATTGGACGTGCAGGCTTCTATGGGATGTGACGTTCCTAAAGATGCCTCTTTTTTTTTTTAAAGATTTTCAAATAAATGAAATGGGAAGAAAATGTTATTTTGTTACTATGATTTCTCTAAATATGTCAGCGTAGAAACTTTAAATTCGGCATAGAGAAAACTAAGACTTATATGCGCAAGAACAATATTTGTTTATTGGTTTTTTTTTAATTAAAAATTGAAAAAATTGAAAAGAAAAGTAAAATCAAATATTTGTTCATACCGTGTTAGGTACAACTTTTCTGAGCAGTGGAATAAAACACAGGTACGAGCAACTATTATAATTAATTCAAATGATAGTAATAAGGTAACATGATTACCAAGGTAAGGGAGTATATATAGACTTATATTAGCACTTTGAGTCTGTCTTTAGCACCTAGCATTGGATCAGTAGAACAGGGGTATATGTTCTTTAGTTCAGTAGGGCCTTCTTTTCACGCTTTCGGGAGATGGAGACAGTTCCTAGAGATCTTCAGTTTTATTTTTGGGACCTTTCGGTTCACACTTTCGGGAGCTGGAGACCGTTCCTTAGGGCGGTTCAGTTTTATTTTTGGGTTCCATTTCTCGGCTGCCCATCGCTTTCTTCTATAACTTTTCTTTTCCGTCTCCTTCAAGTAGTGAGGAAATGACAGTTCGGGCTCAGTAAGTAACTTGACCGCTTGATGGTCAAACCTCGTCCGTCCCTCCGCCATCAGCCAGCCTCGCGTCCCTCCTCGTATATAAAGGATGGTGCCACCTCCTTTTCCTGCCTCCTCTACGCAATTTTTTACTCTAGCGCCATCTGGTATGTAAAGGTTAATTGTAATTTTTAAAGCAGATTTCATTACGTTTTCTTATGTGACAACTACAGAATGTGTTGAAAATTAAATAGTGTAAATTCAACTCAACATTTTTTACGCCAGTAGTGCCACTTGACGGAATACTGGAGAATTAATTAAATGTAATTGATTTATTTCCGTACTTTTTCTATATGTATTTACCATTGTTTAAAATAGTTAGATCAAATTTTATTCAATTTTTCTTGCTGTTATCATCATATAATAGAATATTAGCGAATTAAAATTGTTCTTCTGCAGAACCATACATGCTTTTAAAATACTGATATGACTGACTTTAAAATACTGGTATGTACTGGTAAAAAGGTTCTACACATTTTATATTTAGATAAGATAAGTTGACCGCGACTTTCTTACGTTTCTATACTTTTCACATAAGACTAAGATAACTCAATGCTTGAATATTGATTTATTACATTTACTCTACGGCGATTCGAACCCGAGTATTTCTTCGTTATACTAGATTGTTTTTATCCGTTATTCTATCGATATACAAATATATTTTTTATGAATTTAGCAGCGAAAGTAGCAGTCATTCTCATTCGTCATATTTTAATTTCTAAATTTCATTTTGAGACTGAAATTTTAGCCGTAGCGTTTTTCTTTTTTCTTTTTTTTTTTTACAGTAAGCTTGAAAAACTTTTTGAAAGTTCATTTGATAACGTAGAAACCATTTAAAGCGCGGTTTGTGACCTTGACTAAAGAATCTTTGGTACTTTTCGGTTAGCCGGGCGCCACTGATATGTGTATAATCTATATATACATATATATGTATACATACACACATATATGTATGTGTATATATATGTATATATATACATGCATATATAAATGTGTGTATGTATAGATATATGTATATATATGTATACATAGATATATGAATTTCACTGGCGCCCGGCTAACCGAAAAGTACCGAATCTTTTTTTTTTTTTTTAAACTTTTCATCAGGGGAAAATTTTACGACGAGTTATGGGAAACCGTAATAAATTTAGGGCTGCAGTATTTTCCCACCGAAATATCAGAGTGTGTTCTAGAAGATTTTAGATTTTGTATTTGATAATGGTTAAAAGGTGTTTGGAATTCCATAATGTCCCCCCCCCCCCTCCTACCGACACTGCGGAGCTCCAAATTTCTTTCCTGAAATAAAATGTCTAAATTTAACACTAATGGGAAAGACTTTGCCCCTCCCGTTTCCCTGAGTTAATCGAGAGAGATTTTGAATGACATTTTTAGCGTTCGTACGTAGATTCGAGAAGTGCAAACCTGCCTTATACATGTTTTCCTAGAATATTTTATTATTTTGACAGTCATTGCTTTCTGTATAGCAAATTTTATACGTAGTGTTACTTAAGAAACGGATGGTATGAGGGTTTAAAAAAAATAAAGAGGTATACGGCATATACTACTACTGTATACTTTGCACTACAGCCCTTCCAATAATTGGTTCAAATTTAAACCATCAAATTGGACAATTTCGTTAATTAATAATCTCGGAAGAAATTGGTATGCTAGGATTTATTGTTTGCTGCTGCCATCTAGTGTTTACAGTACAAAAGAAAAGTTAATATAATAAATACAAAGCAAATTTTAGCTTTGAACATTTTAGTATCAAAATGAGATTTGATTAAGCTAGCATGTTTTAGTATTTAAAAAAATTTCTCACAAAAATACTAAAAAAATATGAATTCAAGAAAATATTTCTAAAATTCATTTTTCAAAGTGACAAATCTATTGTAAGGTTAGATTTTTAACGTTTACTGCTGCCATCTAGTGTTTGTAATAAAAAAGGTTCACATAAACAGTATGAGATAATTTTAGCTTTCAAAATATTACGGGCAAAATGAAATTTGCTTTAATTGGAGTGTTATTTACATAAACATTTTCAAGAAAAGGCAGAAAAATGCATATTCAAGAGAGATATTCTGAAATTCATCTTTAGAAAATGACAAATCGATTTTAATTATTACGAGTTAAGTCACTTAAATAAATTTAATGTGTAATCATATTGGTGGGTCAGGGTTTAATGTGTACTGCTGCGATTTAGTGTTTATAATGTAAAAATGTGCGTCTAAAAGCTATAGGGTAAATTTTAAACTTCAGAATTTTACTGGTAAATGAGATTTGTTTATACTGGAAAATTTTAGCATTTAAACAATATTTCTATAGAAAAGACAGGAAAATGCGCATTTATGAGATATATTATAAAATTCACACTACAAAGTGACAAATTCCTCATAATAATTATGTGTGGTTTAAATAAATTTAAGGTGTAATTGTATTTTGTATTTCCTAAACTCTCTGACATAAAAATACAAAAAAATCCTAGAAGTCTTAAACTTAGCAAAATTAAATAAAAAATTCATGAAAAATGTTTGAAAAAGAAATGAATTAGAATAAGATGCATCAATCTTCTTTTTTTTTTCTTTTTTTTTTTAAATTTCAAGCAGTGCTTCAAGCAGCATTTTCTATCAAGGGGTGTTTTGAATGCGCAAGGGGACTTTCTCTGGTATCTCTGGACTCCCTGAATTCATCATTAATTTTCAATGAATGATAAAAAATGTTAAAGATCGACATTTGTAAACTAAGTCTAGCAGAACACCGATTATCTGATCTCCAACTTACTAATGCTCTATCAACCGCAACTTCTTTTTTTTTCTTTTTACAACTTAAACATACGTTTGTTTTTCATTTTAAAGGAAAAAACAACAACAAAAAAGATAAATAAATAAATAACAACACAACTCAAAATATATGGAAAAATAGATTATCGTGTTTAGAGCGCTTTTCCATTTGCCGACACGACATCTTTAAATCATACACGATTGTCGTTATCCGACATCGGTGCACGCAAAATGCATTCATATACACTAGGCGCTTTTCCACCTACCGATTCGACGACGATGTTGTCACCATGGTGTATATGAAAGCGTTTTGCGTGCAATCGAACTCGGCTAATAATAATCGTGTACGATTTATCGGTATCATGTTACTAAACGGAGAAGCGCTTATACGATGCGTTAAATTGTTAATTCAAAGTAAGTTTTGAGGGCACTGAGTAGAGGAATGCTAATTTTCAAAGGTTAATATAAACAAGTTGGAAATTGTACGTCAAACGTGACAAATGAGATGCGTTCGTACTATGGTTAGTTATATAAATATTCAGATCTTGATGATTTTTAACTCTGTGAAATGAATGATATCGCCTGCAGATTAATTTCTGTAATAAAATAAGTATCTCGGTCGCTTGACGATTAAACCTCGGAAGCTCCTATAACAAAAAAAAAAGCACAGATTAAAAAAAAAAAAAAAAAATCAAATTCTTAATAAATGTTTTTATTAATATTTTCTAAAGTTTTGATTCGATTTTTATAAAATTTGAAATGTCTCGACAAGATTCTGCAAAGATAATATGTCTTAAATTTCAAACTATTTGGTTGGGTAGTTTTTGCGTTGTTATATGCGAGCGGACGTACAGACAGACGAACGGACGGACGGACAGACAGACGGACGGACAGACAGACGGACAGACCAGACGACGACAATAGGTGCTACGTATTTATATAATTACGAACGCACCTAAAAAGGCTTAATCCACTTCGCAACCTCACCCCTCTAAAAAGCAAGAACTAAATCCAGTAACAAAGTTTTTTTCGTGAATTGCCCATGAACAGATGAAATCCTAGACAAATGCCACTCCCTCTTTTCTTTTCATTTAAGGACTGGTAAAACTATTCAAAACGATGTTCTTTATAATCTGTCAATATTTACAGGAAACTGATAAATGGCTTCACGTACATTAGGGTCTATTTGTGACGCTAAAATAAAGAGGACACTGGAAATATAACTTTCAATAACAATGAACATCAAAACAAAAAGCCTGCCTTTGTGTTTAAAAATGAGTCAGAAAATGTGTCAGAAAGTTTCGCGTTTTTGAGCAGGTAATTTGAGAGCCACCTTAGGGCGGCTCTCAAAAAAATATTTTTCTCTGCTCAACAACGCAAATTTTTCTGACATATTTACACACTCATTTTTAAACGCAAAAGCATGGCATTTACAGGTCTGAGTATTGAAGTGATTTGGAATCGAATGGTGTTTTCCATTTTTTGATAGATGAATTGCTTATCAAAAAGTAATTTATCTTGTTGTCAAGTGACGATAGGTTTGTCTCCTTTTCCGCCCGGCTGTGTCAGGAAAAATTCGGTTCAAACTGCTAACTTTGACAGTATATTCTGAAAGATCTTCTGCCTATACCAAAACATAGAAAACGTCTTTCTATTACAAAGTTTCTGAATAAGAGCACCTGCAAATTTTATGCGTTTCCGAGCAAAAATGAATTCAGAAATGTGTTAGAAAGTAACTCGTTTAGAATATTTTTCACAGCGAAACTTTCTGACATGTTTATGGACTTAATTTTAAATATAACTATTGCAGGGATGATTATTGAAATGATTTGGAATCCAACAGTTTTTTTTTTTTTTTTTTCGATAAATGAATTACATTTTGAGTTATAAAACGATTGTTGACTTAAAACAAACTTTATCGGATTGTCGTATTCGGAAATTTGATTAAAAACACTATCTTTGACAATATTTTCTGAAAGTCCCTCTTGCCTTTATCGAACAAGTGGGTAAGTATGATCGAAGATCGAACAAAGGGTTTCGTTTAATATTCCTATCAAAACACATTATCCTTTAATTAATAAATCCAAATAAATTTCATTAAAAAAAAAAGTCATGTTTTTTATAAAAAAAAAATTTACCGGTCTATTTTTTCGTTTTTTCGAATATCTGAACCGACCCCATTGTGGGCGAAGCCCCCTTTGATGTTTCCTATACAAAAATCAGGATTTTGCTAAAATAAAAAAAAATTATAGGCCGAATTCGAATATTTTTAGAAAATATGAAATCCCAGCTCATTTTAAGCAAGAATGGATAATTTCCATATCCAAAAATTCAATATTTAATTTTATAAAAATTCCAGTGCTTTTCAAATGCCCCATTTTATCAATTCTTCCCTTTTCGAAGAAAGCGACACTATCTCTGATCAAGAATTGACATGTTAACCCTTTATATCCTGAATTAATTTTCCAGCTACTTTTTAGATGCTCAGAATCCTCGATTATTCCCACCAGTTATTTTATTTATTTATTTATTTTTTGTAAAGTTTTCCTTATCTAATCATATTATTTTTGCGATTCAATTAGGTGAAAATTTCTCATTTGAAAAACCGGTGGTACCAGATTAAAAATTCTGTAAAAGGCGCTCGTCGCAAAGGGGTTAAAGTGGTACTTATAAGTACCGTCAGGATAAAAAGGGTTAAAAAATAATTTAGCGATCCGATTAATTAAAAAAAATCATATCTCAGGATCTAATAATCTCAGCGTTATGAAAATTAGATTTTTGGATTCGTCGTTGAAAAATACGCATAGATGTATCTATACTATAAAGGACAAACGTGTCCGTGCGTAAAGCTGACGTCCTTTTGCGAATGGCAACACTTGATGATGAAATTTCGGTTTTGCGATTTTTCCTACTGGAATTTTTTTAATATCTAAACATCACATATTTTAAATTTTTACACCGTTATATAGGTTAAAAAAAAAAAAAATCTACTTTCAAATGCAAATTGTTTGAAAACTCTATCGCAATTCACTCATTTATTATAGCATTTAAATTAAATGTCTGGTATGATTTTTTAAAAAATCTATATCGCTTGCAGACGATTACAATCCGTTTGCCCTTTAAACAATATGAATAGTTCAGCATTTGTTTCCAACTAATATTCCATAACGAAATTTAAACTTCATTAAGCGATACATAAAATAGTATAAATAAAACACAAATTTAACAGACATGTAATTGAAGTAATCGCTTAAAACCGCTGAAACTACCAGAATTAAAAAAAAAAAAAAAAGAAACTGCTGTATATAACGAAATTTTTAGCGATTTTTTCGGCTATTAACTTCTGGCACGAGGCCAAT
This sequence comes from Maratus michaelseni, assembly GCA_963931845.1. Classification (NCBI taxonomy): domain Eukaryota; kingdom Metazoa; phylum Arthropoda; class Arachnida; order Araneae; family Salticidae; genus Maratus; species Maratus michaelseni. The sequence goes on from OZ007591.1 coordinate 211,454,609, forward strand.
ACAATAGGCCCTTACCGCTTTTAATAAATAGTATAAATAACATAAAATTAACATAAAATAGTATAAATAAAACACAAATTTAACAGACATGTAATTGAAGTAAGCGCTTAAAACCGCTGAAACTACCAGAATTAAAAAAAAAAAAAAAAGAAACTGCTGTATATAACGAAATTTTTAGCGATTTTTTCGGCTATTAACTTCTGGCACGAGGCCAATACAATAGGCCCTTACCGCTTTTAATAAATAGTATAAATAACATAAAATTAACATAAAATAGTATAAATAAAACACAAATTTAACAGACATGTAATTGAAGTAAGCGCTTAAAACCGCTGAAACTACCAGAATTAAAAAAAAAAAAAGAAACTGCTGTATATAACGAAATTTTTAGCGATTTTTTCGGCTATTAACTTCTGGCACGAGGCCAATACAATAGGCCCTTACCGCTTTTAATAAATAGTATAAATAACATAAAATTAACATAAAATAGTATAAATAAAACACAAATTTAACAGACATGTAATTGAAGTAAGCGCTTAAAACCGCTGAAACTACCAGAATTAAAAAAAAAAAAGAAACTGCTGTATATAACGAAATTTTTAGCGATTTTTTCGGCTATTAACTTCTGGCACGAGGCCAATACAATAGGCCCTTACCGCTTTTAATAAATAGTATAAATAACATAAAATTAACATAAAATAGTATAAATAAAACACAAATTTAACAGACATGTAATTGAAGTAAGCGCTTAAAACCGCTGAAACTACCAGAATTAAAAAAAAAAAAAAGAAACTGCTGTATATAACGAAATTTTTAGCGATTTTTTCGGCTATTAACTTCTGGCACGAGGCCAATACAATAGGCCCTTACCGCTTTTAATAAATAGTATAAATAACATAAAATTAACATAAAATAGTATAAATAAAACACAAATTTAACAGACATGTAATTGAAGTAAGCGCTTAAAACCGCTGAAACTACCAGAATTAAAAAAAAAAAAAAAAAGAAACTGCTGTATATAACGAAATTTTTAGCGATTTTTTCGGCTATTAACTTCTGGCACGAGGCCAATACAATAGGCCCTTACCGCTTTTAATAAATAGTATAAATAACATAAAATTAACATAAAATAGTATAAATAAAACACAAATTTAACAGACATGTAATTGAAGTAAGCGCTTAAAACCGCTGAAACTACCAGAATTAAAAAAAAAAAAAAAGAAACTGCTGTATATAACGAAATTTTTAGCGATTTTTTCGGCTATTAACTTCTGGCACGAGGCCAATACAATAGGGCCTTACCGCTTTTAATAAATTTCAAAATTTTATTTGAATATATAATTGGCAGATTTCGTATAAAAATGCTCTTTGGTGTTGTTAGGGAGAAATCTGAAAAAAAAAAAAAAAAATAAAATAAAATAAAATAAAATACAATAAAATAAATAAATAAATGTAAAAAATCTATTAGAGTTTTCAATAAAAATAAATAAATGGTACACCAATATTCTCTATCCCGGGAAGCCCGGGTTGGATGCCCTAGTAATTTTAAAATCGAGAAATGCAGTATTTAAAAAAACTTTAATAGAGCCAGAATTCTTCCACTATAAAGAAACACGGTTTTGATACATTCTTTTCTCGGCAGACGGTTGTTGCACATGCGTCTTTCAAGAAATAAAAATTAATCTTTTATTTTTTCCGACTTAAAATAAAAATAAAAATATTAATTGATATTTCGGGTTTCCCTAGTGCGATTTTTTTGAAATTTGATTTTTTGATATCGCGATTTTTTTCTACCTCCATATCCCGAGTTTCGCGTGGATCGGGCTATTTTTTCGATCTGTTTGAAAAAGGGGTAGAAAAGACGATAATTGCGGTTTCGTGGCTGCCCGGATCTTTCCGTACCCCCACTATGAAACCCCTCTTTTTGAGTTTCAGAATGAATTTTCTTTGCGGTTTGATTAAATTTTACGCTTTAGTTGAATATTATTTTCCATTAATGAGTGGGTTTTTAGAGTTTTAATTAATATCTTGCGTTGATAAAGACATTTTCAAAATTTTATGATATCCAGTGTGACAGTAGGTATTCAGTTGTAAGTACACAAAATTTCAAGTCTCTAACTTATACAATTTCCGAGAACGGACTCTGTGACGAACAAACAGAGAAGTGAGACGAATAGGGTTTCGTGAGATAAACGAAACCCTTGTAACAATTTCAGTAAATCTCTCACAGTCTGCTAATTAGGCAGAGTAATCAAAGATAGAAGTTCCCAAGAGTTGGAAAACTTTTCTCACGCTTAGCTGTGGGGTGACAAGAATGCCGGTTACTACAATAGGAAAAGATGAGCTTCGATCAATCTTGTGAAACTGAAATTGCTAGACAGCAAATATTTCTCTGATCTGACCGTCTATATGTGGGGTCTCAGATCGTGGGAATTTCCTGCGTGAACATTTAAAAGTTCAGTAAGACCTCCCTAAAAAGGCTTTATCCAATGACGTAAACTAAAACTTTTTTGATTGGTGATCGGAGAATCTTTTGTTCGAGCAAACGGACCGGAGAAGAGGATCGAGAGGAGGTTAGTTAGAGTTTCGGCAGGAGAACGAGTGTTGGTGGAAAACACTCATCTCAGGACGGTTTCCCTTCTTAGTAGGGAAGGACAGGTTTGCTGACAGATTTTTGAATGAGAGAGTGCGATCTCTCTGAAGTCAAGGCAACAGCCTTGGATTTGACCTTTCGGGGAGAGTGAAAAGTAGCACTAGTTAAGACTTTAAGATTCTAAAACTACTGTAAAAGACTGGACTATTTGGTGATTTGCTATAAATTACAAGTCGAGCGAACTCAGCTAAAAAAAATTGTTGTAAATAATTTTTACCTCTAGAAATTTCAAGAACGCTTTTTAAATAAAATTTGTTCTGAAATATTTAATGAAGGTGATCAATTGTGAAACGGCTCCACGCTACCCCATTTCAAAAACACACAACATCGTGGATTCTTTACAGCTGGTGGCAAGCGAGTCGGATATTTCGACAAAAATTTATTAGCATTAGTGAAGAGAGTCCAGACAGTAGCAGTGACGCCCGCCCGCATCTAAGCGCGCAAGATCTGACGCCAGTTCAGGAGAGGAAAGCAGAGACCGAAGCAAGCCTTGCAGTGTCACGACAGACCACAGTTCCGTCCTGGAAGCAAGCCCGTGTTTACAGAGAACAAGCCCGAAGCAAGCCCTTGCATTGGCACGACAGACCGCAGTTCCGTCCTGGAAGCAAGCCCGTGTTTACAGAGAACAAGCCCGAAGCAAGCCCTTGCATTGTCACGACAGACCACAGTTCCGTCCTGGAAGCAAGCCCGTGCTTACAGAGAACAAGTCCGAAGCAAGCCCTTTCTAGGAAACATCAGGAGTCGACAAACCGAGATAACCTGTGAAATCGACGACGTCTAGGCCAGACCCGAAACCGGCGACAGATAATGCAGACAAAGACTGTAGAAAAGGTAAGCTCAATTCATTTTTGAGTGGCTCTCATTTTGTTTACATATTCTTTGTTGAGGAAAATTCATTTCTGAGAAATTTTTTATTTGAATATTGATATATGATAAATTATGATAAATTTTTAAATCTAATAACTTTTAACATATTTGGAAAAATATATGTATATTTGTTATCAGCATAAAATTTGATAGTGTGAATTTTCTTTTGGCAGTAAAATAATATAAGGATTGTCAGGCTAAATGTGTATATATATAATTTTTTTTCTCGAAAAAAAAAAAGAGATAAAAATTTTGATTTTTCAAATAAGTCGATTGTCTAGTTATTCATGATTGAAAGATTTCAAAGGTGTACTTTTTTATATTATTAGTGAAACAATAGATGTTGTTGATAATCAAATATTCTGAATATGTGATGTTAGGAAAATTTTTTAGCAGTTGCAAAAAGTGGTCATTTTGTTACCTGCGGGGTCAGAAATATCAAGTATTGGTTGAATTATGAGCACAGAATTTCAAATTTCTAAATTTGTTTTAAATGTGTATGATCGACACCAAAACGTGTCAGTGTATTGAAAATTTTACAATATTGAAAGTCTATTTTTATATGTATACTATTTTTATTATTCCTCAAATTGAATTGTATTTAAAATTGTTAGTATTATGTGGGTAGTTGCAGAAAAATTTCCATAAAGTGTTAGAATCCCTATTGCATAAGTTAGCGAGCGAAACTATCATTTTCATCTTTATATTGTATTTACATAAAATTTTAAAATGCAAGAAGTAACTGATCTGAAACAGTGCAGGAAAATTGATTTGCAGAATTTAGCGGAAGAATTGGGAGTGGAAATAGGGAAAAATGACAGGATACCGGTAATTATCCAAAAAATCGAAGCTGCCGATGATTACGATAAAGATTTTGCATTCACGCAAGCTGCGTATATCATAAAAGATCGAGAAGAGAAGATAGCCGCGGATAAAGAAAGGGAAAAAGAGAATAAAGAAAGGGAAAAGGCTGAAATACAAAGGGAATATGAGGAAAAACAAAGGGAATATGAGAGGGAGAAAGAAGAAAGAGAAAGAGAGGAAAAACAAAAAGAACGCGAATTTACGTTAGAACAACTTAGATTGACGCAAGATGCAAATAGACGTAGTTCAACTAACAGTACCGGGTCGGAACGCCCACCTAAACTGCCGCTCCGAACAATAATGCATCGATTTGATCCGGAACGCTCTGACATAACTTTGTTTTTAAACTTGTTCGAACGACAGGCGACCAAAGCGGAAATAGAGACAGGTGACTTAGTGACGCATTTATTAGCTTTAGTGCCGGTAGAAATTGCAGAGTTAATTTTAAGGGAACCGCAAGATCAGACGGATAACTTTGAATACGTCAAAAAGTTTTTGCTTGAACGATTCCGTATGAGTCCCGAAGCATATCGTCAAAAATTAATGAAACATCCACGCAATCCAGATGCCCCATGGAAAGATATTATTTTCGAGATCAACAGTTATTTAGAGGGTTGGTTGAATGGTTTAGGTGTTACGGATTTCAGTAGTCTGAAAAATTTATTGATAACTGACCAGATCAAGCTCCGTGCTTCTAGTGAAATGAAAGAGCATTTCATTGATTCGTGGGCAAACTACAAAGACCCGTTAGTTTTGGCAAAATGTCTGGACGAATACGAAGCAGTGAAAGGGATTTCAGATAAAAAAGAGAATGCGAGATCTTTTTATGATAGGAAATCTGAAGAAACGAAACTCGAGGGAAATTCTGGAGAAGAAAAAAATTCCGACAAAAAAATAAATTGGCGAGACAAGGAAATTAAAGACAGGGAACGTATCTTTGAACGAAAGAGACGTTGCCATACGTGTGGAAGCGAATTTCACCTAATGGCACGTTGTCCGAAAAGACAAAGGGATATTACGGAAGTAAAATCTTTCGAGAGCATAAATCACTTAGGCGATATAAACGAAGACAAAAGCTTGTTCCGACCTTTTTTGAGTGAAAACAAAATAAATGGGAAGAAGGCGTGTGTACTTAGAGATTCAGGTAGCTCGTATTGTGTTTGCCCATGGAATTTGGTAAATAAGAGCAAATTAGGCAATGAATATGTTTGGCTTAAACAGACATTTGATAAATATCCAAAACGATTTAGAGTGGCACGTATAAAAATGGAAATAAAAGGTCTCGGATATGTAAATACGAAAGCGGCAATCCTGCCTAGACACTCTAAAATTAAACACTATATCTTAGGTAATAAGACGCAGGCTTTAATAAATGAAAAGATAAAGCGAAAGCAAAAAGCGCAAACTAATTCCAGTTTTGAGAACCCGGGGATTGAGATAAACCCTTTAACAGATCCACAAGGGCAGGAAGAAATTCTTTCGTCATTCCCCCCCGAAATGAAGAACCACCGTTCTCAGTGTATTGGGGAAAAAGAAACCCTTTTGAAAAGGTCAAGGAAAGTAGATGAGTTGGTTTTCGACCGGCAGGGTAATTCGAAAAATAAACGCGAAAATATGGAAGTGAGTGTTGACAGGAAGGGTTATCATTCGAAAGTTAATCTGGAGGAAGTGAGCGGATTCACAAAGAGTTTTCTAAAATCCTTCGAAATTCTGTTGAAAGAGAGTAGGGACAGTGGAAATTCACGCCTTTGTGACACTCTTGTTAAAGAAATTGAACGGTTGTGTAAAACGTATTGTTCGGCAAACACAAGTAAAGAAATTCAGTAGTAAGTTTTTGAGTAAAATCCAATCTTTTGTACATATTTGATTATTTTTAGTTTTATTGTTATTTTGGCATGTGTAGTAAAAAAGTATCTTTCAAAAAAAAAAAGTCTCTAAAGCTAGATGTTCAAGAAATGGTAAGCAGTATATAAGAAATTAGATCACTGATGTATATAGTGAGGTTAAATTGAAATGTTATTTGAGCCACTCAAATATGTTGAGCTAATCTTTTTTTTTGCAGATTTTCCGCGTTTTAACCCGGAAAATGTTTTGATGGTGGGGGTGTTGTAACAATTTCAGTAAATCTCTCACAGTCTGCTAATTAGGCAGAGTAATCAAAGATAGAAGTTCCCAAGAGTTGGAAAACTTTTCTCACGCTTAGCTGTGGGGTGACAAGAATGCCGGTTACTACAATAGGAAAAGATGAGCTTCGATCAATCTTGTGAAACTGAAATTGCTAGACAGCAAATATTTCTCTGATCTGACCGTCTATATGTGGGGTCTCAGATCGTGGGAATTTCCTGCGTGAACATTTAAAAGTTCAGTAAGACCTCCCTAAAAAGGCTTTATCCAATGACGTAAACTAAAACTTTTTTGATTGGTGATCGGAGAATCTTTTGTTCGAGCAAACGGACCGGAGAAGAGGATCGAGAGGAGGTTAGTTAGAGTTTCGGCAGGAGAACGAGTGTTGGTGGAAAACACTCATCTCAGGACGGTTTCCCTTCTTAGTAGGGAAGGACAGGTTTGCTGACAGATTTTTGAATGAGAGAGTGCGATCTCTCTGAAGTCAAGGCAACAGCCTTGGATTTGACCTTTCGGGGAGAGTGAAAAGTAGCACTAGTTAAGACTTTAAGATTCTAAAACTACTGTAAAAGACTGGACTATTTGGTGATTTGCTATAAATTACAAGTCGAGCGAACTCAGCTAAAAAAAATTGTTGTAAATAATTTTTACCTCTAAAAATTTCAAGAACGCTTTTTAAATAAAATTTGTTCTGAAATATTTAATGAAGGTGATCAATTGTGAAACGGCTCCACGCTACCCCATTTCAAAAACACACAACATCGTGGATTCTTTACACCCTAAAAATGGAGAAATCTGTTGGGTTACATGTCAGAAAGTAGCTAGTTTGGATTGGAGAGCAGCCTTAAATCATTACGGAAATTCGCGCTGCGATAAAGGTTTAACCCTTATCACTAACAATATATCCCGGATTGATACAAAATTGAAGAAACTTTGAACCCGGAGACAAATAGAGCTGTATACTACCAGCAACTATCTCGTTAACTATCAACTTTCGCAGACCAGACATGCTAAATACAAAGTAGGAGAAAGTGCTTCCCACGCCTAACTATCATCAAGAAAATTAATGCATTAATGATGTCTGGCTTGCAATTTTGTCAGATTGGGGGGATTTTGTCCCCAGTTTGGAGAATGTTTTGGGGACAAGTATTAGTGGAAAATTTTTTGGAGATTATCATCATTTTTGGAAAAAACTTGGAGATTTTTTCATTTTTTCATGCTTTTAATTTATAGTTTAATTATTAGTCATCTGCCAACCGCAACACTGGATCTCGATCGATTCGTCGATTCGATCGTTTATCCTCGTGCTCGTCGTTTACAGTTTACGCGGGTTTAAAGTTCTAATTTATTATTTATCTTTTTCTAATATCTATTTATCTTTTCGTAATTCGTGTTATTTTCTTCAAGAAAGTAATCCATCGCAATAAAAATGTCAATTCGCAAATTCGTTATTTATTCATTTAGTTATTTATTTTTGTAGATGGGGAATTCTTTTAAAGAAAAGGGCTGATTTGAGAAAATTTTTTGAGTTTAAATTTTATTTAAAAGTTTAAATTTACTCTTTTGAAAAGAAAAAAAAAACTGAGTTGGGGACTTTTTCAGAATTTTTGAGAAAATTGACTTTCGATTATCTGGCAACACTGCTGGCTTATTAATGCTTTGCTCTGTTTTTAATGACCATTATTTTATAAATGAGACTCATAATTTGTAAGAAAACAGAAAATGAGTTTTTTGAAAAATAATCGCAAGAAAAGGAAAAGCAATACCATTGTTTCTTGTTTCTACATGACAAGAAATATTAAAAAAAAAAAAAAAAAAAAAAAAAAAATACACCAAATCTTTTTTTTGTTTTACAAATGCAATGTTTCATTTCAGACTTCATATTTTAAAATTATATATACTAGAACAAAAAGAAAAAAAAAATTCCCACGAAGCTTTCTGACCACCCATTTACGGACGCGGACACATTTTTAAATGTAAAAGCGTGAACTTGCAGTCATTACAATTGAGGTGGTTTGAAATTGACTCTTTTTTTTTTTTTTTCACTAAGTGAATTACATTTAAAGTTATAAGAGGTAAATCACTCATAACGACTTTATTGGGCACATTTTTTTTTTTCAAAACGTCAACATTCACAGCATTTTTTAAAACTATATCTTTATCGTAAAACGGAAAAGATTATCCAATTTGATTATCCAATGAATGTTTCTTTTCAGACTTCACATTGGAAGAAATTATCCAATTTCTATTTTCTGAATGAAAAAGTCCCTGCCAGTCCTATGTGTTCGAATTAAAATGAATTCAATTCATGAATGTATCAGAAAGTGAGGAAGCAGCCAGTTGGGATTTGAGAGCAGCCTTAAAGATTTTAATGGTAAAATGGTTTATTGTTTACTGCTGCCATCTTGTGCCATTCTATAAAACTTTTATAGAAAACTTTTATTCAAATATACACCTTTTAACTTTTCCCTTCGTCCAATTTCTTTCAATATTTTATTTTTTTCTATTATTAGTCAACAAATCATGTTTTTAACACTTTGCAACAAAGTATTTTTTTTTTTTTCAAAGCAATAGCCCTTAGACAAACATCTATACACTATTATATGCCACCAAATCAATTGAAGAATAAACAGAACAACAAACGAAACAAGAGTGACATATAGAGACTTTAGAGAAAACAAAAAGTCATCTGTAAACAGGGAATACAATCAATTAGGCTGATGTTCTGAGGTCCTCATTAGTTCCCTGGCCTCCTAAAATCTGCCAGATATACTGTTACTTGATAGTGCGGGGTACAGTGGTAAATGCTGTGCATTCAAGATTATATCTCTCCACAAATAGGGCAATTTGGACTTTCAAGAATACCAAATCTGAAAAGGTAATTAGGTAGACAAATAGTGTCCCGTGGCAAGTCTAAATAAGGCAACACTTGTTCTTCTTGGTGCTGTAGGGACATGAGATATTGCATTTTTCCATTCTTTATTTTCGATTTCACTTAGTTTTCTCCTTTCATATTAAGAATCCCTTTTTCTCTTTATAATTATTGATATTGAATTGAAAGGTATTTCATTGCTTGGTGTTTGTATTATTTTAGTTACGTTTTTGGCTAGTTGGTCAGCCGCTTCATTCCCCTGTATTCCACAATGGGCCGGAATCCATTGTAGTTCCACTTCCTTCCCCCTCTCTTTTAGTTGTTTAAAATTTTTCCTGCAGTCCTCAATTCTTCTTGAGTCGGGGATCTTAAAAGAAGTTATTGCTTGAATAGCAGAGATTGAATTCGATAAGATAACTGCTTTTTTGAAATCTTTTTCTCGTATAATTAGCTGTTGTGTGGCTATACAGATAGTCTGCACCTCTCCATCGAACGGTGTTGTGTTTGTTCCCAAGGATGCATAAAACGCGAAGAGTTCCGAGTGGATTCCGGCACCCGCATTCTCTTCCAAAGAGAGTCTGGAGCCGTCCGTATAACCCTTTAACGGATAAAGCACTTCAATTGCTAAAATGTTGAAATAAATGATTGACACCGGAAATTATAAACAAATTTATTTGTATATAACAAAAAAGCGATAGTTCACATATATAATAAATGGAAAAAAATTCTATTAAAATTCTGCTGCCATTGTTGAATTTCGTAATTAAAATTTTGTGGTTTCGTAGGGAAACCAATGCCCGTTAAAGGGTTAAACGTGGAGCCATTCTTTTATGGGGTATCTAGTATAAATAGTTTCCATTGCATATGCATGTAACTCTTTATCCCCAGCATCCTTTTTCCTAATTGGATATAGCAAATCAGTGTTACTTCGTATACAAGGTAACTCTGTCGGGTTCAACATTGGAAGCAGCTTTTCAGGATTACTAGGAATTTCTAGTGCAAGGCGATACTCAGTCACTATCTGCATGAATCCCTGCTGAGTTTTTAACTTTCTTAATTCTTCAGTATCATATTCTCTCCAGTAATTATTTGAAGGCAGTCTAATAAGTTTCTCAAATAAAATTAATGACTTTTCTCTAATAATCTTCTTAATAGGCTTATTATCTGTCAAACACAGCATTGCCTGGATCGGTGTGGTTTTAATCGTATCGGTTATCAGTCTTAAAGCTTGATTCTGAACTCTTTCGAGTTTTTCGATATAAAGCCCTGAGCATGTTATCACAGTGGCGCACAGCAGTACGTTATCAAAGGCTTAATATCATATATTCTAATACGAGCAATTCTTGTGTGTGGTTATATATATATATATATATATATGCAAATTTTATCTTAAAAACGGCTCTAACAACGGCTCTTTTGACGAAATTTTGTATCCTACCGTTTACGGGCACCAGAAAACCATTGGGCTAGGTCACATGTTCGAAAAAATTCGATTAGTGGGTCATTTAGGGTCATTTTGGGACATGGTCAAGCTAATTGTGTCTAAAAAACGGTTCAAACGATTTTGACGAAATTTTGTATCCGACCATTTTCGGGCACGGGAAGACTATTGGGCTAGGTCACATGTTCGAGAACTTTCGATTATTTGTGGGTCAACGCGGGTCAAATTAATTTTATCTAAGAAACGGCTCTAACGATTTTGATTAAATTTTGTGTCCTACGAGTTTCGAGCACGATAAAATCATTGGGCGAGGTCACATGTCCGAGAAAATTCGATTAGTAGGTCATTCCGGGTCATTGTGGGTCAAGATCTAAAAAGCGGCTCAATTTACACTAAATTTTGCATCTAATGTTTTTCGGGCACGAGAAGACTGTTGGGCTAGGTCACATGTTCGAGAAAATTCAATTAGTGGGTCGTTTTGGGTCATGGTCAAGCTAATTGTATCTAAAAAACGGTTCAAACGATTTTGACGAAATTTTGTATCCGACTATTTTCGGGCACGAGAAGACTGTTGGGCTGGGTCACATGTTCGAGAACTTTCGATTCGTGGGTCATTTTTGGGTCAAAGCGGGTCAAATTAATTTTATCTAAAAAACGGCTCTAACGATTTTGATTAAATTTTGCATCCTACGAGTTTCGGGCACGCGAAAATCATTGGGCTAGGTCACATGTTCGAAAAAATTCGATTAGTGGGTCATTTCTGGGTCATTGTGGGTCAAGATCTAAAAAGCGACTCAATTTACACTAAATTTTGCATCCAATGGTTTTCGAGCACGAGAAGACTGTTGGGCTAGGTCACATGTTCGAGAAAATTCAATTAGTGGGTCATTTTTGTCATGGGTCATTATGGGTCAAGCTATTTTATGTTAAAAACGGCTCAGACTACTTACACTAAATTTTGCATCCTATGGTTTTCGGGCACGAGAAGACTGTTGGGCTAAGTCACATGTTCGAGAAAATTCAATTAGTGGGTGATTTTGGTCATGGGTCATGATATTTGAACTCAAATTTAATTTTGACCGAGCATAGCTCGGTCTTCCCTGCTCGTACATATTATACGTAGTATTAAGGGTGTCTCTACAGCAGGCCCACATCACTCCTGCTAATCTTTTGAGAATTGAAAATCTCTTAATGTTTTTTTTCTGAAATATTTGCAATATGGTGTTTCCATGATAGTCTTTTATAAAATGTTACTCCTAGGTACTGTCATACCGTAAGGAGAAAAGCTCTGAGCAGGGTTGCTTCCTCAGAACATACCAAGTGGGAGAGGTGGGAGAGATAACAGCAGGTTGCAAACTTGGCACAATCAGCATTCGTTTGACGCTCTGAATTTTTACTGTGCTTTCTATTCGACAACACGAATACAGTGGAATTTAATAATATAATAAATAGAGAAATGTATTGGCAAAAACTATCATATTTTAAATCAAATCTTTATAATATGTTTTTTATAGGCATTAAGATATAGATATATTAAGATTTTTATAGGTTCTCAAATCCAAAAGAGCTACTTTCTGACACAATTTTGAATTCATTTTTGTTCGGAAACGCATGAAATTGGCAGATGATGTTATTCAGAAACTAGGTAATCGAAAGACGCTTTTTTAATTTTTTGATAAAGGCAGAAGATCTTCCAGAAAATGCTGTGAAAGTCGACGTTTTGAATCGAATTTAAGACACGGCAGCACGAGAAAAGGTAAAAACGTATCGTCACGTGACAGGAATCGCTTTTAATGCGATAAGTAATTTATTTATTAAAAAAATGAAAAACTCATTTCGATTCCAAATCACTTCAACTCGACAGCTTGAGAAAGGTGGTCATGAGACATCAATCGATTATAATTTAAGATGTAATATACATTATGCTTTATGACTATATGATAATACTATGATGCTTTAAGACTGTGCTCTACGTAGTTACTTTCTGATCCATGCCTAATTTTTTTTTTTTTCGCAAATGCATGACACTTTCAAGTTTCCTTATTAAGAAGCTATAGAATCAAGTAACATTTTTCGTTTTCTGACAAAGGCATACGAACTTTCAGAAAATGCTATCAAAATTGACGTTTTGAACCGAATTTCTGTATGCAATACTCCTAAAAAGTTGTCATGAGAGAACAATTATTTATAACTCAATATTTAATACATTTATCGAAAATTGAAAAACGCTATTCGATTCAAAATTATATTTTATTTTGAGAAGAAAAAACTTCGGGAATGTTTACCGTGCTTGTGCGGAAAACTAAGAACAATCAAATGAACGTACTCAAAATCGTAACCGGGGTATTTCTGTCGTTTTATACGTTTTCGTTTTATGCAGTATATGAGGAAAAAAATGTTTTATTATTTTTTAGTTTTTATTGCAGGAATTAATTTTCTTTTTAATGAAGCACAGTTTTCCCTAGATTCCAAACGACAGTAAGGGTGTCGTTTTTTTGATTGAGAGGCAAGAAGGGTGGTATTTTTCAAATCATAATGGTAAGCAGGGAAGCAGGGTGCAGCACCCTTTTGAAATCACATAAGGGAAACTGCAAATAAAAGTGTAGTGATAGCCAAGGCTTAAATTGCGCCGGAGCCCACCGGAGCCGGGCTCCGGTACTTTTCTACTTTTAGTAAATATTTAAATATTGGTCGGAATTCATCGGAGCCCATAAATACTGGGTTCCGGAGCCCAGTGCAAGCGATAAATATATTTAAAATTTTTATTTTACTTAAAAAAAAAAAAAATTGCTTTAAATTTTGCAAATACACATAATGTATGGAATATAAATATGCAGATTGGAGTGACGGTGCGGGGGGGGGGGGGGGCACGCTACGGTTATTAGTACTGCAGAATATTAGGGCTTCGGTACTTTTTTTGTTAAAAATTAAGCCCTGGTAAAAGCTTAACAATGCGAAAAATTAAAAAAAAAAATGCGTATTTATTTTATAGAATAAATATGCTATGTATGTATAAAAGTTACCGAGTGGATTATGTGTGTTAATGTAATTCTTATTTTTCATATTTTAGCCCTGGGAAGAGCTTAGTCCTTAAAGGGACCATTTTTTAACAGATGACCAAACATATTCAATTGCATTAAGGTGGCAATGATATGGTGGTAACCTGAGAACTTCATGCCCTTCATCTCTTAATAAAGTGTCTATTTTGTATTTGATAGACTTAGGGGCATTTTTAGTTATTATTTCAAATAATTCGGCTTTTCGCATGTTTGGGTCATGTGTCAGTGTGGTCGTGTGTCTATCCCTTTCAGCATTAACCAGTCAAGCATTACAGTTTTCGTGGAATATTTTGTGGGAACGGGATCAAGTTTTTTAGTATGATATGGAGCATTATCCATACAAATTATGCTTTTCGGCTGCAAATTAGGTATCAATTTTTCTAAAATCCATTTTTGAAAATTATTGAAGTTCATCTGTCCATGATAATCTCCAACATTTGTAGAGGCTTTATAAACAAGTTCATCTCCAGAAATAAACCCACTAGAGGAACCGGCATGCACCACTATAAGGCGATTTTTAGCGTTTGTGTCCACTTGGATACCCGTAATCTTTTCGTCTTGCCAACATTTTCCAAAAGTTAAATTACTATCGATCCAAGTTTCATCGATGTAAACAATGCATCGGTTATCATTTCTATGTTTTCTCATTTCCCGCAGATACCGATTTCGCCAAAATACAATGTCAGGCCTTTCCATCAAAATTTTTCTGCGACTGCTGCTTTTTTTCCAACGGAAATTCATCGAATGCAAAATTTTTCTCAGAGATTCTCTCTGCCATTTGAAATCAATTCTTTCTCTCAATATTGGCAATAATTTTGAAATAGAGGGGACTTTCTTTTTATTAACATAAAAGTCTTGAATAATTTGTCGGATAACACATTTATTGAAATCATCAATATAGCAATTGCGGATTTCTGGTCTTTTGCGGTGTTTTCCTGGAGTAGACAAAATTTTCTCATTACTCTGCTCCAATTTAGTCACTTCGCGTTTAATTTTTTCACCGTAGATTCTGACACTTTTGTTGCTTCAGCTGTTCTTTTAGTGGCTTGGGAAATTGGTATTTTCAAAGATTTTGCAGCAGCCTCTGCCTTAAAGAAATTAGACACGTTATTTATTATTTCACGCGCTTGCGAGAATGGAATGTTTTTCCTTTTTTAAATGTGGATGTCATTATAGAATAGGAATATATGCCGGCAGTATTTAATCACAGACCAAAATCAATGAGTAAAGGTTTAATAAGCAATAAAATATATGAAAGCAAACGTGCAATAATCAGAAGAGAACAGAAAAAAAAAAACCCGTCTGTCAATGGTAAAAGCTCAAAGCACACTGCTACCTTCTCCTCTCCCCTTTTTCGCGCCTAAAGCTACAAACAAAGCCAACAATACTCCTGACCACCCGAAAATTAAGTGGACGAGTCCGTTTCTATAGTGACCACAGAGAGAGACATTTTTCTCAGAGCTTTTCTCCTTACGGTATGACAGTATGTATTGGCGTTGGTTTCCTTAACAGGTATGCCCATATTACTTTATGGTCATTTTCGTTTCTTGGTGACTTAGTGTAAACGTTTGGTATTCAGTTTTCTCAATGTTTACTTGCATTTCATTTAAATTACACCAATCGGCCAATACCATCATTGCATTGTTAAGTTTGCCAATCAATTCATCTCTTTTTCTATGTTTTCCCGAGGTCCAGATAACTAAAATCTTTTGCAACAAAGTTGAAAAGTGTTTATGAATTCTGTTTGTCTGTCTGTCTGTCCACGCTCTAACTCGCGTAAATATACCCAGATTGCCATGCAATTGATACATGTTATTGACGTTTTCTTATGGTATGATCAGTGTTAAAAATGAAGTGTGTAACACTTATAATTAATTTACAAGGGAACTCAAAAGAATTCCTTTACATTACGGCCTATGGGTAAAATCGTTTGCGGTGTATTTTAATGATGTTAAACTATTCCAAACATATTGAAATTGATATATATCATTGAGGTGCACTACAAAAGAGGCTTACTATAGACTAGGGTGGGTATAGTATTCATTGTTCATTTACAGGGACACACAAAATAATTTGGTTACAGTACTGTCTACGAACATTATTTGCTGGAAGTGCGTTTTCAGTTGTGGTATGCGTTTTTATATTTAATTATTTTTTTTACGTATTACCTGGTGTGTATAAATGCTATAGATCATGTACAGAGCATCAGCACAAAATATACCGAATACATTTCAATTTTTTGACGGAAATTGCTGAGCAGTTATTTTTTATTTGATCTATGCGTTTCCTAACTGAACTATTTTAGCATACTATGTAATATATATAGACATTTATAAATCATATACATGCACATAATTATAATCATGCACATAAGAATTGAGATATTTTTCCGACTATTCTTGGTAATTTCTGAAATTGGGTTTTCAAATTTGTTATGCGTTTTTCAAATTGTTTACTTAGACATGCTAGTCGGGGCTAGTTGAGCTTTAGCCGAAAGGTAGGCCTCCTCGCCCAGTTTGACCTTGAACTTGTTTACTTAGACATCAACTTTCACCTTATTAATCGGTAAAGTTTTGTTAAAGTATTCTGGAAGTGTTGGCAAGTGTTTCATAATCTATGTTTGACGCATGATTTTTCGTTCTTGTTTTGTTTTTTTATTTGATCCATTTTTCATTATATTCTTACCTTACATATTTTTTATTCACGCCGTATTTCCTGAGAATCAAGAGACAGGGAAGCACTCTTAAATTTCCAGTACTGAAACGTTGGAATTTGTATTATATATTGTATTGCATAGCAGGCTGAAAGAATATGGTTCACGGCTGCAAATGGCTGGCTATCTCAAAATTTTATGTAAAATACACTTTCATTTCTGTGTTTACATTGATAAGAAGCGAAACACACCTTTTCATGTCAAATATTTAACACTTTTTGGTAAATTAGAGTTTTAGCGACTTAGTATTTTGTCGCCGTTTTGCCTATGGGTATCTAAAAGCAAAGGATTTTTTTTTATAACTTTTGTTTTTAATATGAAATTCAACTTTTCTATTATAAAAATCTAGTTATATTTTTATAATTGTATTAGCTCATAATTTACTAATGATGTAGCATTAAAAGTAAAATACCCACTTATTACATACTTTTCAGGTTATAGCGGTGTCATTGATTTCGAAAAATATTAGTATATACCAGAGCCGGATATATATATTATCCAGGTTTGGTATTTACTATTTGAAAAAATAAATAAATAAGTAAATAAATAAATAATATTCTCGAAGGTTGATTCGCATTTGTTTTCATATTATCTTTTTTCTCCAGTTTAAAAATGCCATTTCCTTAGGGATAAAATAATATATATAATATATATATATATATATATATATATATATCCACTTATTCCCAGTATTTTTCTGGTTCTAACGATATCTTTGGTTTAAAAATAATAATATTTACTGTATATATATATATATATATATATATATATATTTCCCTTTTAAGTCATTTTATGGATTCGCCAGAGATTTTTTTTTTCTCTCAGTGCCTTTGAAGATATCGTATCCCGTTTCAGAACATTTTCGGAGGAGTTTCCATTTCTGCTGGAGAAACCTCCAAACATTCACCGATTTTTCATTTAAAAATATAAAATGAAAACAGTCCTTCCACCCTGTACTGAGAGAATTTGTTTTTGCTCGCCAAATTTGGCGATATTTCGTCAACCATCGCCAAACTTGGCGATAATTTTACGCAGGTGAATTTAAGTGTATGCAATTTTAAGTGTATGAGAGTAGCAACCAAAGTCATAAAGTAAAAGCTCATAAATGAAATCCGATTATGGAAAAATCAGCCACACTAGAATTTCAAACTACTATATCTCAGCCATTTCTTAAGATAGACGCGAAACAAAAAATGCTCCGGAATTCTTGTATCAAGGCTGAACACATAAAGGAAAAAACGGTTTGAATTTCTAATATTTTGTATATCTTTTCGAATTTGAAATTTTTAAGTGGCCGCCATTTTGAAACAAGATGGCGGATGAAGCTGGCCAATGAACTCGATCGAGACCTTGGTAAGTCCTGTACACATACTCGCAGTCGCATACAAATTGGTTAATAAATACGATTGCTGTCGCTTCACAAAAATCAGATTGTTTTAAAATTTCAGTGATGCTAAATCTCAGCCATTTTCTTAGGATAGAGGCGAGGCACAAAATGCTTCGGAATCTTTCTGCTAAAGACGAACACTTAAAGGAAAACGACAATTCTATTTCTGATTTTTTTTTTTTTTTTTGTATCTTGTACACTTTTTTTAATAAAAAAAAATAAATAAGTAGCCGCCATTTTAAAACAGGACGGCGGATGATACTGGCCAACGAATTTGATCGAGATCTTGGTATGTCCTGTACACATACTGAGTCACATCCAAATCGGCTAATAAATATGAGTGCAGTCGCATGACAAATTTCTGACTGTTTCAACATGTCAGCAACCTTAAAATTTCAAACTGCTATATCTGAACCAATTTTTAAGATAAAATAGAAATAAAAAATGCTGCGGAATCTTTGTACCAAAAAAGTAAAAACTTCTTTAATTTCTAATTTTTTAGTACATCTTTTTCAATTATACAATTTTAAAAGGATTAAGTGGTTGCCATTTTGAAACAAGTTGGCGGATGAAGTTGGTCAACGAACTCGATCGAGACCTTGGTATGTCCTGTACACATGTTCAGTCATATTCAAATCAGTTCATAAATACGAGAGTTACAGCCTAACAAAGATCAGATTGCTTCAAAATATCAGTCACCCTAGAATTTAAAACTGCTATATCTCAGCCATTTTTAAAGATAAATACAAAACAAAAATGCTCCAGATTCCTTGTATCAAGATTTTACACTTAACAGAAACGATTTTTCCAAGTTATCAGTCAAGGTCAAAACATTTTTTGTATATATATATATATATATATATATATATATATATATATATTAACCTTAAAATTTTTTTTTAAGAGTGACCGCCATTTTACAGCAAGATGGATGGTGAAGTTGACCAACGAACTCAATCGAGACCTTGGTATGTCTTGCACAAATGCTCAATCACATCCAAATCGGTTCATAAATAACAAAGTTACTAAGTCACAGCATAACAAATATGAGATTTATGTGTATATATATATATATATCAACATTTGAACGAGTGGGGGTTTTGGAGTCTGGTAAGTCATGATCGGTGAAAATGAACCAAAATTTCCTGGAATTGCTTTCCCCCGGACTGTTGCAATAGGTAGATTTTTCCTTTTTGTAAAAAGGAAATAAAAAACTTTACAAATTATTAAGTACAAAAACAGGTTACTAGTAGTTGATATAAAATAATTTCTAAAAGTAATTAATTGTGAAATGATACAATCTCATTAATAAATGAGATATTTTATTAATTATTTTCAATATCAGCATATTACAGTATCATTTCGTATTTGCTTTTACATAACAGTCGACTTTAAGTAAACAGATTTAGTTGTATACGAAATAGTTGTTTCAATTTATTGTCATAAAGTACTCAATGAATGCGTTTGAAGAGGTATTTCTGCTAAATGTGTTGTTTAAGAAAATGCCAGTTCAATAAATACTTGTTAGAATGAAGAATTTATTTCTGTCTATGTTTATGTGTAAAATTTATATACGTTTATATGTCTGCCCAAATTTATTTTTGAATGCATAAATTTGTACAAGTAATGTTACATGAACATAGTAAAAAATAACAGTCTGCATTTCTTTAAGAATTTATTGCACTGTTTTAGTAAAATATTTGTAAATAATGTAACTGCGTGACAAAATTTCTGTCTTTTCTAAACGCGGTTCTATTTAAAGAGAATAGCATAAACTTATGTATTTTTGGAATTTGTAAACCATGTGATTATTCAGTTTGAAATCCTTGTATAGAGCAGCTTTTGAATAGGGTCAATCGGTGCTATTGTGAGACACAGTTCTAAACGTTTCATAATCACTTTCGATCGATAGACTCTAGTCTCAAATAAAAAATACTGTAATTTGTATTTTTGTTACCTTTATTTGTTTGTGGATAAAAAAATATTGCATGTATTTAAAATAAAGGTAAAATAAATAACAAACATGTCTCATATTATTCCCACGGAATGGCGCTTATATATTACATGGCTAAGGGGCTTAAGTTAGGCCCCATTATTTTTAAGCGGTTGTAAGCACTTAGAATAGGAGAGACCTGTAACATAGTTGCTCTGGAAGGATCATGCATGGGCCCATTCCTCTAGCGCATTTTTCTGAACGGCTTATTACGCCTATCGTTTTTAGAGTGCACGACATTTTGCCAGATAACAGGCAATTCTGTCGCTTAATAAAAGAGAGAGAGAGAGAGATATTTAAAAGAACACATTGAAACATAACGGAAAGAGAGAAAAGGAAATCAGATTTCTGTGTAAAACAAAATGTTTTACACTCTAAAAGCGACATTTTCAAAACTGAGCAAAAAATACTCACATCTGAGTATGACGCATAGTCAAAATTGCTCTGAATCAAAATTACTCAAGTTTAAAACATGTATTTACTCATTTCTGAAAACGTGAACACACTCAAGAATAAAACATCATGTGCTCATATTTGAGTATGTCCGTGTTTCAGAAATGAGTATGAACTGACCCTAATCATTTTTTAGTATGTCCATGTTTTAAAAATGAGTATGAACTGATGACTGACTCCGATAAACTGGTGAAATCGGTATGAACTCTATATGCTCAGTTTTGAGTAGTATGTCCATGTTTCAATATTCTGAGTATTTCCGGTTTTTCAGAATTGAAAGCATTGGGTCGTCATATATGACAACAAAAAGTTTCATAGCAGAATGAAAACATCGATTTACTCAGATTTGAAAGTGTCATTTTTCTCAGTGTAAATTCGTTGCTGACGGAGACATTCGTACTGCTAGCAATTCAAGGGCGCCATACACCCAGACAACACATATGGTTGAATTATCATTTATAAAAGTCAAAAACCGATATTTTCTTATAATATCTTATCCGAGTGAAAGTTTTCAGTATAGGCAAAAAAGAAAATGTGAAAGTGAAAACATCTTCTGAATGGGCGTCAGTAGGCTGAAGAAAAATCTTGAAGGACTTTGGGGCATCAGAAAAAGCATAACTACTTTCTGATGACCAAAATCAGCCTCAAGTAAATTTATATTTTTTTTTCTTGGGACTAAACATACTGAAGTGGTTAATATTAATAAATAATTTCCATTTTTTAAAATTATTTTCATACTGAATACTCCATACTTCATATAGCATCATTTCCATACTTTCAAAGATCATAGTCATTCTTTATGTGCTCAAGTACTTACATGTTACATATTTACCTGCTTGTTACACTTTTAAATTAATTTTACTTACCGTTTACATCAACATAACCCAACAACTTGCATTACATACAATAGATATAACAATAATTTTTTCAACAACTGATTATAACAGTATTAATAAGGAATCATCCGTTTTCGCAATCCAACTAAAATCAATCTATTAGGTTGATAAAAAGTCTTTGGCATTTAATTTTTATTTGAGATGCATACACAGTCCATACACGGTCAGTAATTGACTCTCCGTAGCAAATATGGTTTCAACAACTATACAACAAGGATACAAATACGGTTTCAACAATTATACAACAATGATACAAATACGGTTTCCACAATTATACAACAATGATACATATATCGTTTATTTCCATGATCGGAGTGTTTTTATCACGAATGACACGACATAATTTTTTACAGTGATTCAATGTAATAAGCAACTTTGTCGCTTTATAAAAAGAGAGAACGGAAAACACATTTAAAAGAAATTGACAAAAGGAATTACATTGAAACAAATTTAAAAGAAAAAATGGAAACAAATTTCTCTGGGAAACAAAAAGATTTAAATTCGTTGCCGACGTTGACATTTGTATTTCAATAGAAATTCAAGGGCGCCGTACACCTATTCAACACATTTTCCCGAAGTTTCATTTATTATATTCAAAAACCAAGATTTTCTTTTAATATTTTATCCAAAAATTTTCACAAAACAGAAAAGAAAATGTGAAAGTGCAAACATCTTCTGTATGGGCGCCAGTAGAGGAAGAAAAATCCTGAGAGGTTTTAGAGCATCAGAAAAAGCGTAACTACCTTTTGATGACCGAAATCAGCCTCAAGTAAACTGTTATTTTTTCTTGGGGCTAAATATATCTTTGAGACGTCTTCAGAATGAATGCATTGCGCCGTAGTATCGTATAGAGCCCTATTTTGTTGCTTACCTCTTAATAATTAAGGTATAAATATTATCATTTATGTACTTATATAGAAAACTCAGAAGAAGATTTAATAATAAAAGTGTAATTTAGACTAAACTAAATTCTGTCTAGTAAACATAAAGAGGAAAAACGATGAATTATACATTATGGCACTTCAAATAAAGAACTTTAGCGAAACAGGTTTCCCCAGAACATATCTCTGAAACCCATGTTAATCTATAGAAAAATATAACAAGAGAGAAAAATCATGCGTTAAGCATGAATTATAAGACACTTTCCAACATTTCCAGACTACTGAAACGGAATTTCCCAATTTAAAATGTGAAAGAAAGTAAACAACTTAGAAAACGCATAACACAATTGGAAACCAAATTTCAGTAATTGCCCATTGCCGGAAAGGTACTTGAATTCTTTTGTACATCACTGTACATGATGTATAGTTTTGAGATAATCTAATAGCTTTGATTATACAATACATAGTGTACTAAAATTTAGTTTAATTACAAAACGTTTAAAACAGGCAAAAATTCACCTTCATTAACTTTCACCAATCGACTGAAATACAGTCGAAAACTTTTGTACAGCTCTGTATATTATCTAGATATTTTTATACAGGCTTCATATTAAACTAAAATTTAATTCAAGGAAAAAAAATGCATAATACAATTGAAAACGTACTTTCAGAAATTACCATCCGTAGATGGAATGCACCTAGTTCTTTTCGTAGACCTGTACATGAATTTACGCTGAATATTATTATGATGTTATTTATGAATTTTTTATTATATTCTGCGAACATATCTTAGTATACTAAATGTAGTTCAGCTGGAAAATCAATAACTCTATTAAAAACCACCCTTAAGCAATTCACACAGTCTTGCTTATACGAATTATTTTGTGTAGCCCTGTTGCTAATCTATATACAATTAATACACACTACGTAGTATGCATACTTGTTATCACGATAACGTCAGAAAAACTGGATCAATTTAGTCGTAATTGGGACGAAGTATTGGACTTGTAAATATTTTGAATGAATTCGTTAATCAAGTTTTTTGCTCTAATAGTTCGTTTACATCAGGGTCGCACAAATTTTTCGATGGCCTTCATTGAATGATTTAGATTATGTTACAATGATTTTTAAATTATGATTTCAACAAATGTTGTAACATTTTTGATATAATTGCCTCATGTCATTATAGAGTTAATTACATTTTGTAAACAAAATTTAAAATTTCTCTGCAAATTAACTTTCTTGCAAAAATAGCGAACTTAGAAGGAGTGGACCAATTTTTTTCATTTGTATTAAATTTGATGTAAGTATTTTCCAAAAATAAAATAAGAAATCAACATACTGTTAATGAGATGGAAGAACTGGTTTGACATTAAATTAGACTTTTTTATTTGTAAGAGAAACCATTGAAAAAGTAATTTTTTTAATAACTTCCATTTTTTACGCAGTTTCGGAAATGAAATATTAGTGCCAAAATTTAACCTCAAACATCAAACAGCAGCCATTTTGGGAAATTTTATGTATCTTATCAATTTTAGATTTGACCTTCAATTATTTTAATACATATTTTTAAAAACCCTATGGATATTTTTTGTTTCAGATGATTATTAAAAGCGTAATCACATAAACCGATTTACTCTGAACTTTGGAGGACATTTTTATATGAAAATATCCAAACACTTAGGCAAAAGTACAATAAATCGTATGCCAAAATCCATTTTTTTCTCTGTGTATTAATAAAAAATAAATCCCCAAAATTGGCCTGAAAATAAAGCAGTATTGGAAGAACCTTTCCTTAAGGAGATTTTCAATGAGATAAGGTTGCACAAAGTTTTATAGAACTAATTTTTGAGAAAATATGCTTGTCTAATCTGATCCACAGCAAAAGTGTAAATTAAAGAGGTGCAGTATTGAAACAATATATTTAATTACAAAGTGGAATTTAGCAGAATTGGTAGAATAATTTACCATTTTAAATTTTGTAATTCCCACTGAAATCAGGAAATCTTTATTTGTTTTAAATTACCGTTGTCCTATGTCTTAGATATAATCCAGGCTTTTCAGGAGAAATCTAAGATTTCTAATAAAGATAAAAGTGACATAAAAAATTATAAAAAAAAAAAAAAAAAAAAAAAAAAAAAAAAAAGACGCTGATCAAATATATTGTACTTTAACCTAGTAATACCTCTATAAATGTATTATTGTAGCTCTAAAATGATAATGCATAAGAATGTCAATTCAATGTTTCAGGATATATAAACAGCAATAATCTTATCTTCTATAGGGTTTTATGAACCGTAAAATATATTTGTAGACATATTTTACGATATATATATATATAAAACGATTGCATTTTCTTTAGTGAGTGATCTCTAGAATAAATTCATTTGCTTCTCGTATCTAGAAACTACAAAAGGATATTTTCTATAAACGAAGATAACTTTTCTGTCCCCCCTCTCCCACGCACACACACCTAAAAAAAAAACACAATGTGTCTGAAAATGATTAACCAATTTTTGAATTAAGATTGTTCATAAATATTTCGCTTTTTTCTGACACATTCAAAAACTTATTTTTATTGGTAACTGCGAAAATTTTGCACACATTTTTTTTCAGATACCACAAAATCGAACAACAATGTGTTTTTGTTTTTGTTATATATATATATATATATATATATAGGCAAAACATTTTTCAGAAAATACCCTCAAAGTTCATACGTTTTAACCCTTTCCGGCACAGACAAATTATGTTCGTAAAATACGAAATTAGTGACTGACACCGGAATTTACAAACGACTTTTTTATGTAATGTGAACTCCTTATTTTAAGCTTTCATTGTAGAAGCAAAATTTTATTAAAATATTCTTGGTGCCGAATGCAAGTTTGGAATTAAAATTAGGTGTGCCCAGAGTGGGACCACTGTGCCGGAAAGGGTTAAGTCAACTTTCGGGGTATGATAGTATCGAAATGATAGTCATTCGGTAGCAGTTGCTCGTAACTGAAAATTTATAAGAAAATAATAATGAAAAAAAATAATGCGATTTGTAGGTAGCTAAAAGTTAATACCTAAAATCATAATAAAAAAAGTTTAAGAATGCGTCAAAAAATTAGCTCTGATGAACGAGAAAGCAAAACAAAAATATAAAATGAGAACAACTCTTAAATAGTGATGAATTCAGGCAGTGGCCCATCGTGGACATCCTCCCGGAGCAGCAAATTGCTCCCCACCCGGGTAAATTTGAGAATTTGTATTTAGCAATAGTTTAAAAGTGTGAATCCGCTTCCCCTGAACTCCATATTGTTCTCCCTCCCCCGAAGAAAAAGTCTCAATTCAACACCGACCTTAAATAATCAAATATCAAAAAGTTAAAAAGGTATAAATAAAACACGATAAATAAAAATGTGTAATTTGTAATAATTTGATGTTAAAAAATCAAAATGTCTTGTTACAGCCAATTTATCTTTAAAATTTTTAACATACGAATTTTACACTACCTATCTTTAATTTATCAATTTGGATGTTAATATTCCGTTTCAATAACAAAATTTCCCAAACTGCTTTTTAATCATTAAGTTTTATAATTTAGCAGACAGCACAGTATTCGTTTTCGGAAGACAGAGCATTCGTAAAAAATTTAATATGCATTTAATTGTAAGATTAAATTTGGTTCTAAAACAAATGGGAATATAATAGTCATAGTAGTTTATTTTTAATCTTCTAAGGTATATTTTACGGTATTTTAAGCCATATTATTGTTAATCAAATGTGTGTTAATCGAAGCTTACTTTATGAATATATTTTGGTTTTAAGTTTGGATGGACAGCAGAAGTTTTATGGCAAAATGCTTAAGGAAATATGATTATTAAATAATAATAATACTAATAAGTGGCAAATATTTTAATAAAAGGGCAAATATTTTTTATGTTTTCCATTATTTTATTGACGATAGAAATACAATTACTCTTTTGATGTAATATTAAATTTTTTATAATTATCTTTTATCGTACATTTTTATATTTCATTTTTATATTTTATTGTGTACCTTTATCTTTTATTGTATATTTTCATCTTTCATCTTTATCATTATTGTGACTATCTTAGCTTTTATAGTAGAATTTGTATCTTTTATTGTGTACCTTTATCTTTTATCGAATATTTTCATCTTTTGTCTTTATCATTTATTGTGGATCTCCTAGCTTTCATAGTAGATTTGTGCCTTTTATTGTATAACAATATCTATCATAAAGTACACCTTTACAAGTAGTTACATTTTTATCTGTTATCTTTATGTTATTTTATGTTTATGCATATAAAAATTTCTTTGAAAATTTTGCATAAATTGTGGAAGTACCAAATTCATCCTTATAATGTAACAATCAGGATTCCGAACTGTAATGTTTTTTATTCTTCTTGTCATTCCGGCTCAATTTTTTTTCTGTCGAATCCGGCTCGAAGCTCGGATTTCAATAAATTGTCACAATACATGCACTTAAAATATCATTATGCTAAATTATCAAATTCTTACTTTCTTTTCGTTCTAGGCTTTCCATAATTGTACACTTTTTTTATATGAAATGTTAAGCAACCATGTTTAATTAACTTCCTTCTTAATCTTAATGGTAACCGTACATTCTGTCCTGAAAGATATCTGGTCTTGAAATTAAAGAAAAAACAAACCTTGGCGGCATCGAGCGGATACTTTGAGTACATGTAAGTTAACACATTTCCGAAGGGAATAATTCTCGTTCTTATTCAAAAAACATCATTGACGAAGGGCGTGGCTTCTACCTTTACAGAAAATTCATTTATATCATGTTGTTGTCTTTTTTTTAGATTGTAAGATGTTTTATATTAAATGCGTACATTGAAAGATATTTTTGATGCAAAAAATTGAAAAACCTATCTAAAAAACCAATTTACGAAAAAGTTTCAAAAGAAGGGGGGGGGGGGGGCTGCTACTATGTTAAAACACAGATTTGACAAAACATATGGTCGGCAATGTGTTAAGATGGCACTTTTTATTTCTATATTTTAATCCTTTAATTTTTTTTTTTTTTTTTTTTTTTTTTTGACGCAATAAACTAAAAATACGATCGTAACACCACTTTTCTTGAACTAAAACATTCGCGTTATTTAAGCGAAGAATATTTATTTTTAAATAAAGCGAAGATGATAATTAAAAATTAGTGGTATCCAAAAGCTTTGAGTTATTCAACAAGCAAAATCTTCTTCTTACGTACGGTTTACAGGCAACACTGTAAAGGGGTTAATTATTATTATTATTATTATATTATTATTATTATTATTATTATTATTATTATTAATTTTCAACAGTTTAATTAGTTTTAATATAGTACATAATATGTTATTTAACTTTCGACATGCCTTCTGTCAAGAAATTACTAGGATTGTACGGGAAGTATTACTAAAGTTGGTATAACTTTTTATTCCAACTTCTGCATTGCTTTGAAAATAAAACCTAAAAAAAAACCAGAAGTAACTTTATAAAATTATTATATCAGAAGTAAATTTATAAAATTTAAATAATTAAGAAAATAACTTAAAATACAAGCATCAATTACTTCTGGTTTTTATGAGGTTTTATTTTCAAAGCAATGCAGCTCGCCGCAATTTTATGCCAATTATGGAAATTTATTTGCTTATTTTCTGAAGATGGAATACGGACTTTTGTTTTTCATTTTCTATTATTTATTGCAGTTTACTTGTCTGTAAATACCATTGAATTTAAACAAGTATTTAATTCTAAATTAAAAAAAAAAATAGGTTAGTATGCTTAAAGATAGAATCGCATATGTTTATGTAATTATATGATAAATTACAGGATCAAGTGGTCTAGGAAAAGATATGAGGAGAAAGGGAAAAAAGAGGAGTAAGAATTATCAATTTTGAGCAAGAGTAACTGTTTCGAGATCCAAAAGGGACCGTGTATTTCTGTATGCTGCCTTCTAATCGACAGCCTCAAATTTCTGGTCGCCACTGGCGACCGGAAATTTTGCTCCCTGTAATAACTATTTTATTCAGTTTTTTGTGAAAAATGGCATTTTAATGTGAGGACAACCGGTTATTATGTATCGTAGAAGAAAGAGTAATTATAACAAAATATATTTATAAATAGCAGTAAATACAAACTAGCTTCCAAATTATGAAATATTGAATTTCTCCTTCTCTATTATAGATTGATGAGTTAATTTGTTTTCAGGTTGAATGCATCCAGTAGTAGAAAAATAAATACTCAGACTTCCAAGAATTCAAATGTGCAATTTTCATAAAAAATAATTTTTACTCAAACAGAATTTGCTATATTAGAAGAAAAAGTATTTCTTTCGAAGTAACTCTTTTTACAAGTCTAAATGCTTAAAACTATTAAGTAATAAAAAATAAAATAGTACAATAAAATTATAATGATATATTTTAATGTTATTAACTACCATTTTATTTATATAGTTTTTTTAATTATATCACTTATATGTTACTCAGGAACCGTCTCTAAAAAACATATATTAATAATAATAAAAATTTCTTAATTAAAAACTAACGTCAGCCTACCATTACATAAACAAGGATAAAATATATTAAATTTCAACTTATAATTTTGATTAAGTATCACCTATACAATTGAGATATTTTTTAAAAGATTTTAAAAATAATGTATATAAGCAATTTAAAATCCTGACAGGAATTTCCAACAAAAATTTCGATTAACTACATCGTTATACATCTTGCTTAAATATAAACCTTGTATATAATTATACTGACGATTTACAAAAAAATAAGAAAGGCGTATAGAAATTCAAAAATGCATTTGCTAATAAGAATTCCCTGAAATATATTAAAACCTGAATTTAAATTTATCTCTCTATATTAAAAAAAAGTAACCACCGCCGCAGTAGCCGCTGTCAATAAAGATTTTGTGCCTTGAAGTCTTTCTGGACTAATATCCAGAAAACTATTACATATAAAAATTTAGAAATTGGTAGTTTTATAAAGAAATGTCCGATAAACACGCTGAAGTAAACAGTTTTTAAATCGAAGAATTATTTTAAGAGATATTTAAAATCAAAGTTGGTCAAAACAGTTTTCTGAAAAAAGTTTTATAGGAACGAAAACTATGCACAGGAATTTGACCATAATTTGTAAGGATATAGTTGACAAATTTGCGGTGTGCAAACTGCAGTTATTTTTTTAATTTGAGTAATTTTTTGAGGTTATATTTCAATTTTTTTATTCAAAATTTTCATTATTTTTATGAAGATTTATTTCAAATTTCATAAAATCCATTATTTGAAATGTTGCCAATTTGTAAAATAGCGCATATAATAACATTCCCTTTTAATTAAGAAATGTATTTACACGTGACTATTAAAAACAGAAATAAAACTTTAAAATAATAATTAAATGATCACGTGATAAAAGCAGTAAATGTTGAAAATTACGTAATAAAAAATATACTTGCGCATGAATATTAAAACGAGAAATAATTAAATTACTAAGCGTTTTCAAAGCATTAAGTAGGGAAACTTACGTCATATTTAAAATGCTCAAATAGCAATATTTCCAGTTAAACAATTTCAATTAAAAATTATATGTACACGACAGATTAATTTGTTTCGACAAATCTTTTACCTGTTATTGCAAATTTTAAAACAGCGTAAATAATATTTCCTCTCAATTAAAAACTATATTTTTACGTTTAATAATTACCTTTAAAATACTGAAATAACTAATTTTTTTCTGTTTTCATTAATATATTGTAAAGTGGGGGTTTTCCGAATTTCTTGTATTTTATTTATTTGTTTGTTTATTTATTTATTTATTTACTTTTTTTTTTTTTTTTTTTTTTGAGATTCCTATGGCAAAATTCGTCTTAAACCAACCGCTAATTTGGCGAAAACTTTGTTTTTCAATATTAGTTTCAAATAGCATGCAATAATAACACGTGATTTTTTTATTTGAATATAAAAATAAAATAACGTAATAAATGAAATAGCTTATATTATTTTAAAAAAGGAAATAAATAAATGATAGTTTGATATAAATAAATATTGATATACATAATTAAAATAATTTATAGAATTAAAATAAAATATAAAAGTAAATAAACAACAATTTATTCAAAAACAAAGTTATCACCAAATTGGCGGTTGAAAAAAAACCGCGCCAACGTGGTGCGTATATGACACCTGTGCCCAAAATTCTACTATTTGTTTATTTGATGTTACAGTTTGGCGATAGTTTTTTTTTTTTTTTTTAAATAAAAATTGATTGACGGGATAATGGAGAAGTATAAAAAAGACTAATAAACCTTGAATTAAAAATCCCTCGATGAAATAACTAATAAGTGTAACGCATCTGATGCCAACTGAATGCAACGCGACGCCACGATCATGCACGTTTGGTGTTAAATGATATATTCTGGCGACAGTTCTTTTCTTTTTATAGAAAGTAGTCGACGGGATAATGGAGAAGTAACCAATTTTCTATAGCTTCGTTATAAAATTCTCCAATGCAGCGACATAGTTTACTTAACCATTTTACACAAGTTGACTTTTAAATGTTTAATTCATCTTATTTAAACAATCAGGAACATAGTTGTTAGCTGTTTCGAGAGCAGTTGATTCGACCTTAAAATCCCTCGGTCAAAGGAAAATGAATGGATACCCGGTTACAGCAGATTGCCACTGGTCGTTTAATTATAATACAATCTTCCGTAATCGTTTTAGATTTGATCAAATCAGAGTGTTTTTAAATCATGCGGTGTCAGAACGGGGGTTGGCGAGCGTAGCTCGTAGGGGGCAGAGCCCCCTAGTCTCATAAAAATTCATAACTTCTTTCTAATAATGATATCAGGTTTTTATTTTTCCTAATTAAAAATTATTTATAAAAAGTACTTTTTCAGCACTTATTCACTTTAAAGCCAAAGCATCTTCTTAGCTTAGTTCAATCTTTCTTTAACTTTATTAATATTGTATTGATTATTGTGTATACTCTAGTGAACCACGAAAGAAAAATGGAGTGTAGGATTAAAAATGAACCATGCTTGTCTTCGTCTGACATCAGATAATCTTAATTTATACGGAAGTCTGTTTCTGTATAACAGTGGTTAACATGGTAGTTTTTAGTAACAGGATACATATTACGGTGAAATATTACAGGAGATAAAAAATCACTTTGTTCTTAATCGGTAATTTTGTGGAGTAATTAGATCGATAAATTATTAAGATGACAGTTGCTTATAATTATTAGGATTACAGTTCCACTTAAACTTTTATTTATGTAATTTTTTATGAAATTCAATTAATAATAAAAAAAAATATATATACAGACCGAACAAATTGTTAGTTACTTGTTCGGATGAATGTATATGTACTAGGGTGGGCAGAAAATAAAAATATTCGCTATATCACGGAAAATTTGCCTCTAGGTTAGCTTAGTAAAATGCAAAAAACGAAATAAAGAAATTTTTACGTCTGGCGGTAGCGCATCAACCCTAAAATTTGAGAAAATATACGATTTTTATCATTTTTCTAGGGAAAGGGGGGGGGGGGGGGGGGGTTGGATTCACTATCCCGCGAAAAACGAGCCTCTAGGGTTTCTCAGTGTAATGCAAAAACAAAAATAAATTTTTGCGTCTAGCGGTAGCGAATCGACCCTAAAATTCAAGAAAATATAAGATTTTTATCATTTTTCTAATAAATGGAAATAAATCAAATATCTTCTATAACATGTAGATATAAACATATTTTAGTAGAACAAAGTATATGAATGATAAATAAATGAAAAAAATAACACATTTTACAATTTATTAGTAGTGTATTACGTTTATTATTTTTATTATATTTATTTTTTTTTAACTGACAAATTTCTATTAAAACCAAAAATCGTTTTTCTGATTGAAATAAGAATTTCTTGAAAAACTAGGCATTGACGATCTTGAGATAGTAGTTCTTAAAAAACTAGGCATTGACGATCTTGAGATAAGTGTAGTTCTTATGAAACCATCTCTGGAATTGGCGTCGACTACTTTTTCCTCGGTTAACCACCTTGAGTAGAAAAGTGTGCCAGGCTCACGAACAGATAAATCTTTAGGACAGCTACCTGATTTTATAGCAGAACTTATGTCCGGCAGGTACAGCTGATATTTGCTTAAAATTTGTCTGTCAATTTCTGGAATTTCACACTAAACACTGTCAAAATTTACCACTGGGAATTTCTCACATTTACTGAGCTGTGTGCCAATTGGCCCATGAAATGATTTTGACCCAGTTGTTTCATCATCTAAAGTTTGAAACAAATGGCCGGAATGGCAATTCATTGAAATGTAAGAGGCACACACCCCAATGTAGTGGTCTTTTAACTTGTTCTTCAATTGTGCGAATAACACCGGTTTTCCACCTCGTATTAGTAATGGTGCCATCACATCCAATTACGTCCAGTTCATGAAGTAAAAATCCAGCTTCAGTCAAATAAGAAAGAATTCTACTGGCAATTTTTTGAGCAGATACCCAGAAGAGAATGAAACATGACAAACGTACACAGATCAGCAGTACATGATGGACATAAGTTTTGCTATAAAATCAGGCAACTGTTCTGAAGATTTGTCTGTTCGCAAGCATGGCACACTTTCCTACTCAAGGTGGTTAACAACGGCGAACAGAGCTCTTCGATTGTATTCAAATATTTAAAACACAACAGACGAACACGCGATCTTAGTTTATTTTCTCCTAAAGTCATATATACCTGTATGGTTTCATATAAAAAAAAGTAAATACTTCACAAATGGACCAGAACATGTATTTGAAGCCATAAAATAGTCAAGATTCCTGTCCGAAAACTTGCTGAAAGTCATTGACCCAGTAATTGAGAGAAACGAATTTTTTCCGATCCAGAAAACTTGCTTTTGAGTATGATAGTAGATAAAATGAATCATATAAGAGAGTTAGGTTTCAGAAGAATTATAAAGGCTAGAAACTTAGCTTCTAAAAGAAAGTCCATCAGGAGTATTCAACCACCCAAAATCAATTTCCTAGCTACAGACTACATCGAAATGATTTACTGGAACACTACTGCACTTTCACTAACAACTTTGCTGTGAAGAATCACCGATCAAGAGATTTGGTCTAATTTCCAATCAGGCAGAACTTTCACCAATTCCCATGTCACATCCAAGCGGTAGAACGATGCGTGAAGCATCGTATCACAAAAGTCGTCGGCTGCAATTCCGTGGGTGGATTTGTTAATTTTTAGAGAGCTATAACTAAAGTTTTAATATTGCACGACAAACTTAATCTTGCATACTAGTTTTGCCACGATTAGGAAGTCCAGGTTACAAATATTTGAGTCGTTATTTTGCTTATTATGTTGTGTCTCAATTATACCTGAAACAAACATTTAAAAAAAATACATAGTTAAAAAAATAAAAATTCATAAAAATCATTTTTTTTGTTATAATTTGAAAAAAAAATACCCCTTAATTTTTTGTTCGTTTTTCAGTATACTTTGTAGTGAATTTAATTTCTTTAATGAAAAAAAAAAGAAAGGAAGAAAGAAAGAAAGAAACGTGTAAATCCGTAAACTTTTCCATGGGGCAAATCTGCTGAAAAACAGTGTTTGGAAATAACTGAGTTTAAAGTTCTGCCAGTCACAGATTTCACCGGTTCGCGGCTCAACGTTCACGGCTCGTACCTTGTACTACTGTAATTTTAGGACTTTTCTTATCGGACCAACTGTACAACATTATTAGAGATCCAACATTATAACTAGTCGGATGTGTCAATCCCAAAACTTTCTTCTATCTCACACAGGTTTCGCATACACTAAAAATAATCAGAACCAATTTATATAAAAGTCTAACTGAAACTCCAGTTTTATTAAATTCCGTGCAATATTTCTTGAGATATGACTATCGCTAAAATCGTGTAAATCCTGCAAAATGCTGCATAGCAGCGGCACCTGCTGGGCAATTTTTACCAAAAACTAATCAGCACCAATTTATATCAGTGACTAACTGAATATAAAGTTTTATTAAATTCCGAACAATATTTCTTGAGATATGACTATCGCTAAAATCGTGTAAATCCTGAAAAATGCTGCATAGCAGCGGCACCTGCAGGGCGATTTTTACCAAAAACTAATCAGCACCAATTTATATCAGACTAACTGAATATAAACTTTTATTAAATTCCGAGTATTAGTCCTTGAGATAGAGCTATTGTAGAAATCGCGAAAAATGCTGCATAGCGGCGCCACATGCTGGGCGATATTTACCAAAAACTAATCAGCACCAATTTATATCAGAGACTAACTGAATATAAAGTTTTATTAAATTCCGAGCATTATTTCTTGAGATAGAGCTATTGCGGAAATCGCGAAAAATGCTGCATAGCAGCACCACCTGCCGGGCGATTTTTACCAAAACCTAATCAGCACCAATTTATATCAGGGACTAACTGAATCTAAAGATTTATTAAATTCCAAGCATTAGTTCTTGAGATTTTAGTTCTTGAGATTAGTTTCTTTGCGCCCACAAAATTTTTGTCACATACAGACAGACAGACAGAGTCACAGAGTCACAGACAGACATTTTCTAAAAATAGTCAAATCGTGTTCAGGACCTTCTAAAACGTATAAAGCCGTCGAAAACCGAAAGTCGAAAATTTTCACGAATCCAATACTTTCTTCTTGTAAAGATAGAAGAAAGTAAAAATAATAATAACAAAAAAATATTTTTTTCATCATTTCAAACTTTTCTGGTCCCTTTAATGCTATTAAGTTCATTTTTGTGTATGACTTAAGTTATTTAATTACACCGCTTATATGTTTTTGAAAAGTATAAAAAGTAGTCTCTATAAAACGTATAGTAATAATAATACTACTAATAATAATAATCTTAATTGAAAACGAACGCCGCGCCAGCCTACTATTAAATAAAGAGAGGTAAAATACATTAAAGTTCTAATTATGCATCTTTAAGTTATGAAGTATCACCTATACATACAATTGAGATATTTTTAAAAATATTTTAAAAACAAGTAATGTAAAAACTTTTTTTAAAGTCAATTCCTACTTAGGTCAAATAGAAATTTTTTTCCAGCGATCTACACGCTTCGCCACTGACGGTATTTATTCCTAAATTTATATCCTGCTAAATATCTTACATAATAGAAATTTTTGAAATGTATTAAACATTAAATAAAAAATAAATAGCTAAAATAAAAAAAATTAATAACTCGAAAAGAATTTCTCACAAAATTGTTAGACAAACTGCGTTAGAAAGTTAAAAAAAATGTATTTTTCTTGATATAAATTTAAAATCTAATGATTATGCCGTTTTTCAAATATTGAATTTCAAAAATTACCAAACTTCACAATAAAGTGCCATAGCGATGTTATAGTTAACGATAATACAGTTTTTTTTTTCAAATATTAATTAATTAAGTAAATTTTATTACTAAATTTTAGTTTTATGCTTCATTTCTGTTCAAAAGTATAGACTCACTCCACATTTATAGTCTCCTTCGCCCGCGAGCCGCCTGATCTTCGTCCGTGAACAGCCCCATTATCTTTTTACGTGTGAAGGTGAGACTATAAATATGGAGTGAGTTTATACTTTTGAACATAAATGAAATATAAAATTAAAATTAATTAATTAAATTTAATTAATGAATTAATATTTGAAAAAACTGTATTAACATCAATTGTCATCCAGTACAAGTTTAAAAAAATTTATTTGAACTTGATAGGATGAATAGAAAATATTTTATTAACGATTGAAAATTTGAACAAGATATATAAATATATAGAGAGTGTGAGCTAACAATAGGAATTGAATAATGTATACAAGCAATTTTATAGTGGTGTTTAAAATCATGACAGGAATTTTTAATGAAAATTTCTATTAACTATATATTTGAATATATCGTACATAAATATAAATCTTGCATATACTTATACTGAGGAATTATTACAAAATATGAGAAAGGCGTATAGGAAATTAAAAATGTGTTTGCTGATAATAATTCCCTTAAATACATTAAAAACTGCATTTATATTCATCTCATAAAAATTCATAACTTCTTTCTGATAATGATATCAGGTTTTTAGTTTTTCAATAAAAATGATTTATGAAAGATACGCTTTCAATACTTATTCCCTTCAGGCCAAAGCGTTTTCTTAGCTTAGTCCCGTCTTTCCGAAACTTTATAAATATTGTATTGATTATTGTGTATACTCTAGTGACCCACGAAAGAAAAAAAATAGGGCGTGTGATAAAAATGAACCACGCTTGTCATTGTCTGGTATTAGATAATCTTAATTTACGGAAGTCTATATGTGTGTAAAAGAGGTGAACAGGCTTATTTTCAGTTACGAAATAACATATTACAATAAAATATTACAGAAGTTTAAATTATATTTCCTTTGAGCCGATGTTTCCGTGGAGTAATTACATTCATAATTATTACACTTATTTATTAATTTATTAGAGTTCCACTTAAATTTTTATTTATATAAATTTCACGAAATTCAATAGTTATATATGTTACGGTCAATATGATTAATCCAGTCATTATACCGGTTATTATTAATAATGACCGGACATAATGGCCGGTTATTATTAATAATAACCGATTATTATTAATAATGACCGGATTAATCATATTGACCGTAACACACACACACACACACACACACACACACACACACACACATATATATATCAACTCGTCAATATTTTAAAAAATCTTAAATGTGTTAACAATATATTGACTTATGATTTCAAAGATCTTTTTAATAATATAGATTTATTAGATCTACATAATGTTATAAATGCATTATTTAATAAGTATCATTATACACTAAATTTACCTGTTCATATAGATACTGATTATTTTAAAACTTTAACAAATTTCATTATATATAATAATTTTATACTGCATGATAATACGTTATATTTACAGAAAATACCACAAGGGGGATGTACATCTAGTATACTATCAGACTTATACTTGTATCACTATGAACGTACTTTTATTAACAGTAATATACATTTATATCGTTATATTGATGACATAATTTTAATTGCCACTGATCACACTAATATATCTATATTTCCAGTTGATTATCCTACTAATTTAGAATTAACGGAAAACCTCCTTTCTAACAATACTATTAACTTTTTAGATCTTAAAATTACACTTAAAGAAAACAAAACAATAATTGATCTTTTTGATAAACGTAAAGAATTTAAATTTAAAGTTAATACATTTACTAATTTTAAATCCTGTCTTCATAATTCTGTATATCGTAATATACTCCTTAATCATATTTACAGAATAAAAAGTTTATGTTATTCTCAACTCATTAACAGCAACATTAAAAAACTAATCTATGATGCATTACAACATGGTTTTCCAAAAAAATTCATATATTCTTTAATATATAATTAGTACTTATATGATCTATACAACCAAATTAACATATGCGTTAAAAAATGTATAAAAAAACATATAATATTTAAAATTAATTAATTAATTAATTAATTATAATAGGACGGCTGGGTGGGTAGATGTTGGATTGAGGAGGTGTGTGGCGGAGTTGTATGGAAAAAAACGCATGGTTAATTTATTTTACACACACACACACACACACACACAAAAAAAAAAGAGGGCATTTTGATTTACACATATGCTTACTAATACACTTTTTGTAATGGACTTTGATGTAGTACTTTTATATGTGAATTACCGTAGTTATATTTAAATCTTCATTAATTAATTTAAATGAATTATTCACTACTATTAAGAATGTTTATTGATTTATTATATTTACTTTTATGCCCATGGGGGACAATATCATATTCTAATATAATGTAATACTTTATTAAACACTAATATAATATATATTAATTCAAATTAATTTTATTCCCTAACAACTTATATCATGTGTATTTAAATTTTAACTTTGTATGCAAAAACATAATTTGTTACTATTAATTTCAATATTTAATTAATATTATTTTTAAATCCAATAGTATCTTAATTCACATAATTTAGTATTTTAATTTGCCCACGGTGGGCAATATCATATTCTAATATCATATTCTAATATAATGTAATACTTTAGTAAATGCTAAAATTATATGTATTAATTTAAATTAATGTTATTCCCTATCCTATTGTATGATATGTTTAATATTAAATTTATCTCCATAGCATCTTTATTCACTTTTAGTATTTTAATTAATCATTACTACATCCAATTTTACTTTAATGTAATTGGATTTATTATTCATTTTATATTTAATTTCATATGTATTTATTATTAAATATTATTTATTTTATTTTTATTTCATTTATTTTTATTAACTAATTACGACCACTTAAGATAGAATGAATTCATTTTTAATATTGATTTTTCCATTGTATTTCACTACATATTCTGCTCATAGATGGCAACACCATGGCTTGTTGCTTTAAAATATTCAATATTTCCATGTAGTTTATTTTCAAAATCATAGATAGCAGCACCATGGTTTGTGATGCTTTTAAAAAATTCCATATATTCATGTAATTCATTTTCTAAATTGGCAACAGGGTTTATAATCTTCTAAAACTGTTTTTGGCAACATTTAGTAAATTATTTTTTGCAATTCATTACCTTTATTTGTCTTCATGTATCTGGTAAGTGTTGGTAGTAGGAATCCATCTTCATCGTGTAGATTATGGCATTCGTCGATCTATTATCCAGTTCTTCTCTTATAATTCTGGGTAAGGTTTCTCTCTTTTTAAGTATTGTATTTGTTTTATGAATTTTCAGTCTTTTTTTTAATTAGATAGTTATGGTCATAGAGTGGTCGTCCCAAATTCATATTCTTTAGCAATTTTAATGCTAATCTGAAGATGAAACCACTCATTTTATTTGTGGAATTTATGCATTTGGGACTTGATAATTCTGTATAAATTCCACAAATTTCATTCATTCTATTTTATTCAATTTTTAATTTAATTTCTACTTCTTTTATATTAGTATCTAATATCTATATTCATTGTGCTGGGTTACAATTTCGTTGTCGATAAATTATTATTTCCTAAATCATAATTTCAAGTTTCAGTTGGTGTTATCGTAATGTTTCATTAATGGTTATATATATATATATATATATATATATATATGTATTTATTAATTTTAGAGACGTAAGTGTATAGGTACACAATAAAGCACCACTTGTATGTTTTTTCAAGGGCCGTCACTAAAAAACGTATAATAATAATAAAATAACTATTAAAAAAAGCATAATCGAAACTAATTTCAGCATAATATTTTGTGTTGAGTGATAAAAAATTACAATAAATTTTTAATTATATATTTTAATATTATATATTAAGTACCTTTTTAGGTGCGTTCGTAATTATATAAATACGTAGCACCTATAGTCGTCGTTTGGTCCGTCCGTCTGTCCGTCCGTCTGTCTGTCCGTCCGTCTGTCTGTCCGTCCGTCTGTCTGTCTGTCCGCATATAACAACGCAAAAACTACCCAACCAAATGGTTTGCAATTTAAAATATATTATCTTTGCAGAATTTTGTCGAGACATTTCAAATTTTATTAAAATCGAATCAAAACTTTAGGAGATATTAATAAAAATATTTATTAAGAAATTTGATTTTTTAAAAATCGGTGCTTTTTTGTTATAGGAGCTTCCGATGGATGTTAAATCGTCAAGCGACCGAGATACTTATTTTATTACAGAAATTAATCTGCAGACGATATAATTCATTTCATAGAATTAAAAATCATCAAGATCTGAATATTTATATAACTAGCTGATACATATATATATGAATATTTATATAACTAGTTAAGATATTTGTATGAACAGTGTCATAAAATATATACTTAACTAGCTGTTTAACCCGTTCTACGCACGGGATATCATGAATTTAATCCTAAAACGTGCGTACGAACGCACCTCGTTTGTAACGTTTGACGTACAATTTCCAACTTGTTATTTATACAATAAAGATATTTTATTACACGGCTTATTCGTTTACAAAGACCGTCTCTAAAAAACGTATATTAATTATAAATATTAGTTAAAAATTAACTTCTGCATCCTATTACGCGAAGAATGATAAAATACAATACATTTAAATTTTATGTTTTAAAGTTACTAAGTACATATTTACTTATACAATTAAGATATTTTTAAAAGCCTTAAAAAATAATTTGCATAAAATTTAATATGTCAGACACTTATTATGACAGATAACAGGGAGTAATGATATTTTAAGCTTTTTGCAATAAACGTTATAGTTGTATTTCATATTTTTTCTCTTTTTTTTAAAGGTAGAAATGCATCAATTTTTATGTTTGACGTTATTAATTACAAATATGTATGTTGGAAATAATTTTCGGTTGGAATAATATAGCACAACAGGGGATGCTGTTGTGCTGTGTTTTCATTGTTATTATTATTTTTTTTTTCACTTATCACAATACTCTATGTTAATTTCAAGAAAATGTACTATAGTTCATATTAATAATTTTTGGTAGGTAATTGCGTTGTTTCAGTAAATATATTAGAATGATGCAGATGAAAGTTTTGTGATGGGCACATCATACCAGTTTTTCTTTCCATTAGAAATTGAAAATAGTATAAAATGTAAATTAAAACAAATTAATGAAAAACTAATTTTAGCATACTATTAGTCAAAGAAAGATAAATTATGATAAAACTGTAATAATATGTTTTAATTTTATTAAGTACCTTTTTCTCTTATATGCCAATATTGAGGTTTTATTAAAATAAGTACAATAAATCTTATATAGAATCTGAGCTAGAACTTACTATAACTTTACACACACACACACACGCACTTTTGAAACAACAATAATTAATCAAAATTTACATGTGCGCGTTATACGCCGTATAGGAAAATGAAAGCTTAAAATTTAAACATGACAGTTGAGATACCTATATTAAGCGGAAATTCTATTTCTTTGTGTCAAAATTTTCGATTTTTTACTTTTTAAAATTTTTTGCGTCTTTCAAATGTGTAGATCGTTGTTTTAGAGTGATTTCGTGATATTCAGGTTCCTTACAACTTTTTTTGCTCGTTGAACGTAATAACGTTCATAAATTTTCAATATGAGACTCGATAGATCCCACTGTTACTTAACAGGTGACATTCTAAAGACACAAATAGATGTTTAAAATGTTTAAAGCATTTTTAAATATCTATTTGTGTCTTTTGAATCTCTTTTGTTTCATCCCTGTTAAGTAACAGTGGGATCTATCCAGTCTCATAATAAAATTTTATGAATAAAGTAAGGTGAAATTTGCATCCCAATGTGTTTTGATTCGTAATAACGTTATGGTAGAATTTTAAAATTGTTTTTCTGGAAACCATGTTGATCAAACGGGGTGACTTTTTTTTTTCTCGAGAACTAATTCGATCAATTTCTTTCATCGCAATCGGTAATTATTTTTGCTGGAGCTTATACCACCGTAGAGTGTAGTTTTCATTGATTAATATTTTTTAAGCTCGTAAAAGGCTTAAAAAAAAAGACAAAAAATTAACTTTTTTTATTCAAATAACAGTCATTCTGTTAAAAATCAACTTTTAAAATTAAATATTGGTACAAGTTACAGAAAATTCAATGTCCTTTTAGAATTTGGCGACCAATTTCTTTTTCAGATGCTCGCGACGACAGGAGAAAAACATTTGCCCAACTGGAAGTTCACGGTGCACACCTGCAAGTACTATTTCCCGTCGGTATACCTGCAAGTATTTCTCGTTGGTTCCCCAAACAAGGCGTATCATTTATTTATTTATTTATTTTTTTAAACACGCAGAAATTTAAATATATGAGTGAAATGTCAATAAATATAATGCAAAAAGTACGAAAGTGATACCTCTTTTATTTATAATAGAAACAAATCTTAAGAATCATGGGAATTTTACGCCAAAAAAGTAGAACATCCTTTTAATAAATAAAAGAAGAAGACGTGATTATTTGAATAAACTAGAGTACGATTTCAAATGCTTTGTGTTCTTTATGTTTGAAATGGTTATTATACTTTTTAATGCTATTTGTTGTCAGTGCCTGATTTACGGCAGGGCATTCGGGGCACGGGCCCAGGGACCCCGATTTTCAGGGGCCCCCCAAATGCCTCTGAAGATTTTTCAATTATGGGCCAAAACAGTTTTAAAACTGTTAAAAAACAAAATTAATATGGAAAAATCTGTTTGTCGAAGTTTTTTTTCTGATTGTCTTTTAACAATTTATGTGCAGGAATGTACAGAAAACTCCATTTTTGTGATCTCCATATTATTTCATTTTTATTTTTTTTACCTGTAAGGCCCTCACGGTTAACATGGACAAAGCCATGTGGCTCTGCTAGTTACTTTTTTTTCAGTGAAAGTTTGTATTTGAAAGAAAAAGTTATTTGATGAATAGGATATTCTAATATTTTAAATAATTATAGCTTGGTACTGCGGTAAATTTATTATTAGTTGTTGCATACTTTATCATTCCAGATGTATGGACTTGCATAAAGAAAGTTAATAAGCTCCACGCAGTTTATTATAAAATTCAATTAAAATTTCATAATTATGAAACAACTATTTAAAAGTAAATTAACGTTTATCAAATTTAATTTTTTTAATTGATATTTAAAAAATATATTAAATTCAATAGTGGTTATCTTAATAAATACTGCTTTCAATATATATATTTTTTTCTCAAGGCCTGTGTAAGTA
Organism: Maratus michaelseni; assembly: GCA_963931845.1. Taxonomy (NCBI): domain Eukaryota; kingdom Metazoa; phylum Arthropoda; class Arachnida; order Araneae; family Salticidae; genus Maratus; species Maratus michaelseni. The sequence goes on from OZ007591.1 coordinate 211,497,593, forward strand.
TTGGTGCAAGGGGGCCCCCATACACATCTGTGCCCAGGGCCCCCAAATTTGTAAATCGGTCCCTGTTTGTTGTATTTACATGCTACATATCTCATGAAGGTTTCTCTGCAAAAAAGAAGGTGCGCGTAATACAACTAATGGCAAATATATATCTAAAAATAGAAAATAAAGTCTCAAATCATAGGTGCGTGCTATATGCTGTAATATACGGTATATAGGGTAAAAGTACCAATAGTCGGCCAATGAAGTGCTTATATATAGATATAACACATGGGCTGAAAAGTCCCCGGTCTGGCACACAGATGGCGATGCAATCGCCGAACCGATGCTTTTTAGCTCACAGGCTATCAAAGCCTGAGAGCTTATGTGCCCGCCGGTTCTGTATGTACGTATGTATGTATGTATGTATGTACGTAACGCGATAACTCTTCATAGAAATATCCATTTACCTTCAAATTTTTTTTATAGGTTCACTGTGTTAAGGCGCTTCCCTGATTAGTTTTCGGGATTGATTGGTTAAGTATAAAGGGGGGGAACGGGGGGCTAACCCGCCCCCCCTCCTTAATTTATATAAATGGGTTTTTCATGCAGAATTATTCCGTTTTCCTTCAAATTTTGTTTATAGGTTCACTGTGTTAAGGCGCTTACCTGATTAGTTTTCGGGATTGATTGGTTAAGTATAAAGGGGGGGGAACGAGGGGGGCTAATCCCCCCCCTTAATTTATATAAATGGGTTTTTCATGCAGAATTATTCCGTTTACCTTCAAATTTTGTTTATAGGTTCACTGTGTTAAGACGCTTCCCTGATTAGTTTTCGGGATTGATTGGTTAAGTATAAAGGGGGGGAACGGGGGGCTAATCCCCCCCTTAATTTATATAAATGGGTTTTTCATGCAGAATTATTCCGTTTTCCTTCAAATTTTGTTTATAGATTCACTGTGTTAAGGCGCTTACCTGATTAGTTTTCGGGATTGATTGGTTAAGTATAAAGGGGGAGGGAACGAGGGGGGCTAATCCCCCCCATAATTTATATAAATGGGTTTTTCATGCAGAATTATTCCGTTTACCTTCAAATTTTGTTTATAGGTTCACTGTGTTAAGGCGCTTCCCTGATTAGTTTTCGGTATTGATTGGTTAAGTATAAAGGGGGAGAACGGGAGGGGGGCTAATCCCCCCTTAATTTATATAAATGGGTTTTTGATGCAGAATTATTCCGTTTTCCTTCAAATTTTGTTTATAGGTTCACTGTGTTAAGGCGCTTCCCTGATTAGTTTTCGGGATTGATTGGTTAAGTATAAACGGGGGGGGGACGGGGGGCTAATCCCCCTTTAATTTATATAAATGGGTTTTTCATGCAGAATTATTCCGTTTACCTTCAGATTTTGTTTATAGGTTCACTGTGTTAAGACGCTTCCCTGATTAGTTTTCGGGATTGATTGGTTAAGTATAAAGGGGGGGAACGGGGGGCTAATCCCCCCCTTAATTTATATAAATGGGTTTTTCATGCAGAATTATTCCGTTTTCCTTCAAATTTTGTTTATAGATTCACTGTGTTAAGGCGCTTACCTGATTAGTTTTCGGGATTGATTGGTTAAGTATAAAGGGGGAGGGAACGAGGGGGGCTAATCCCCCCCATAATTTATATAAATGGGTTTTTCATGCAGAATTATTCCGTTTACCTTCAAATTTTGTTTATAGGTTCACTGTGTTAAGGCGCTTCCCTGATTAGTTTTCGGTATTGATTGGTTAAGTATAAAGGGGGAGAACGGGAGGGGGGCTAATCCCCCCTTAATTTATATAAATGGGTTTTTGATGCAGAATTATTCCGTTTTCCTTCAAATTTTGTTTATAGGTTCACTGTGTTAAGGCGCTTCCCTGATTAGTTTTCGGGATTGATTGGTTAAGTATAAAGGGGGGGGGACGGGGGGCTAATCCCCCTTTAATTTATATAAATGGGTTTTTCATGCAGAATTATCCCATTTGCTTCAAAATTTGTTTATAGGTTCATTGCGTTAAGACGCTTCCCTGATTAGTTTTCGGGATTGATTGGTTAAGTATAAAGGAGGGGGGGAAACGGGGGGGGATAATCCCCCCCAATTTAGATAAATGGGTTTTTCATGCAGAATTATCCGATTTTCTTCAAATTTTGTATCTATTTTCATTGTAATTAGAGACTTCCCTGATTAGTTTAAGGGGTTCATTAGTTAACTATGAGGGGGGGGGGTAACGGGGGGATGACCCCCCCTTAATATATTGTTGATTTCTTTATTTTTCTCTTATTTCAGATTCTTTGAAATAAGAGTATAATATACAATTAGTGTGAATAGCCTGTCAGCTCAATGCCCTCAGTTTAACTGGGCAGTTTTCTTTTTATTTTAGTAAATACTAACCTTTAAAAGGTCGCAGAAGAAATGGTATGACGATTCGCTGTGTGGATAAAACGTTAAAGTGAAAGTAGTTGAACGACTTTGTTGATAAACAAAAAAATGGACAAACAAGAATTTCAAGAATTGCTATTTTATGGGAAAAAACACCGTTCAAACAAAAGCTTGGCTTGATAAGCGTTATCCGGACACTGCACCAGGCAAATCAACTATTATTGACTGGTTTGCTGAATTTAAACGTGGTCGTACGGACACAGTGATGCACCACGCAAAAGAGGTGAATACTCCGGATAACATAAAAAAAGTCCACAAAATCGTTTTCGGGAACCGCAAAGTGAAGTTGCAGGACTCTGAAGATATCCAAGGAACGTGTAGGTTTTATTTTGAATGAACATTTGTCTGTGAAAAAGCTGTTGTCAAAGTGGGTGCCGCGCATGTTAACTTTTGACCAAAAACAACAACGAGTCGATGATTCTGAGTACTGTTTGGAGCTTTTTCGTTATAAAATTATGTTATTTATTATTAAATTATTATTATTATTTATTTATTAAATTATTATTATTAAATTATTATTATTTATTATTATTAATATTATTATTATTATTAAATTATTATTATTTATTATTAAAGTTATGTTATTTATTAAAGTTATAAAGTTATAAAATTATAAAGTTATGTTAAAAAGTTGTGTTTTCTTTATTAGACCGGGAACTTATCAGCCCATGTGTTATATATATATATATATATATATATATATATATATATATATATATATATATATATATATATATATATATATATATATCTTAAAGTAGAATTTTTAAAAAAGCGGCACACCATTTTTAACAGTGATATATGCTAAAACATACTTTTCTTATTATGTTTTAGCAATTATTTAAAAAAAAATATATGATAATAGTTTTTTTAGGCAAAGTTAAGTTCAAAAGGGGCAAGTTATCTAATATTCGGCCACTTTAAATCTAATGTTCGGCCACCACTGAATCAATTGTCGGCCACTTCAGATTTTTGTTTTACCAAGACTCTAACGATTTTGACTAAATTTTGCATCCTACCATTTTGGATTATGAGAAGACAATTGGGCTGTGTCATACGTTCGAGAAAATTCAATTAGTGTGTCATTTTGGGGTCACTGCGGGTCAAGCTAATCTTATCTTATCTAAAAAATGACTTTAACGATTTTGACTAAGTTTTGTATCGTACCGTTTTGGGATAGAAGAAGACTATTGGGCTGGGTCACATGTTCCAGAAAATTAGATTAGTGGGTCAGTTTGGGGTCACTACGAGTCAAGCTAATTTTATCTAAATAACGGTTCTAATGATTTTAACTAAATTTTGTATTCTACCTTTTTGTGGTACGAAAAGACCATTGGGCTGGGTCACATGTTTGAGAAAATTCAATTAGTGTGTCATTTTAGGTCACTAAGGGTCAAGCTAATTTTATTAAAAAGACGGCTCTAACGATTTTAACTAAATTTTGTATCCTACAGTTTTGGGGTACGAAAAGGCGATTGGGGTGGTTTACATGTTTGAGAAAATTCGATTAGTGGGTCATTTTGATGTCACTACGGTGTCACATTTGGTGTCACATTTCATTGTGAAAGAAGTATGAGACAGTTTTTGAACAGTTGGCAGTAAACGAAGTTGCAAAGTTGGCAATATTTCGCCAACTATTTCTAAATTTGCTGAATGTTTTTCGACATTAGCGAGATTTGGCGGAAAAATCGACTTTCAAGATTATTAATACCAAAGTTCATGCTTTCTGCCAAATGAAAGAATGTGCCAAGTTTCTAAATTTTTGCAAAATTATGGCGACATTTGGTGAACAAATTGGCTTCAAGAATCTGAAGGAATTTTCTAGAAATTCTCATTAGGAGCCGATCTACATTATTCAACCAATCAGAGTCCGTAGAACGTCCTAAAAACAGAGTTTAACCAATCAAGGTACATAGAACTGATTGTTATATGTTGTACAGAGAATTTATTGTTACAGCGTGTTGAACACAGATATTATTTTAAGGAGCATAGCTTGGTTTTCCCAGCTGGCTGTAAATAACTTAAAGTAGAACTTTTTAAAAAGTTCGAAACATTTTTAACAGTGCCATGTATTAATGCATACTTTTCGGGATTCTTCTTGGAATCTCAAGTTATTTCTCATGAGTGTTACTTTTCAAAGTAACGTCGATTAAAATAATGAATCATAAACAATATATATTTTTTTAATTTTTGATATTATCTCATAAATGATTACTTTCTGAGCGTTAAACTACGTGAAATGGATATACCTTTTTTACATCAGATTAATTTTCTTTGTAATGTAAATCTTAAAGTGGCAGTTCATTTAAAAGTGACACATGTAGAAAGCTTCTTTATTTTATTTTATTTTATTATTTAAGTTTAAAAGAGGCTTCGAAAATGATTCTAAAGCCCAGTAGTTAGCCTCTTATTAATACGGCGGCTAACTATTGGATAAAACAACCAGGTAACAATTTTTTTTCTTCAAAGCCAACGTGTTTGCACGCATGGTTGAAATACGACAAGTGGTATTTGTGTGCCAATTAACATTAGGCGAAATTATACTTTTGAAGATAATTTAAATATTACTAAATTTAGTCACAATTTGAATAAACGACATTTTTGTAACGCATTAGGTGAATGTGAGACTTGAAATAATGCGAAGATCGTCACTGTAACGCATTTGAATCCACATCCTTCGAAGAAAACAGATACAGTTCAGTCTATTTGGGAACTCTGTTTATAAGCTATGGTTTAGTGGAAGAATTTTTAAAATCAGTTCAGTAGTTTCAGAATTTATTTTCTATAAAAATCAAACGTTTCTTTTTACAATATTAATATACCTTTATGCACCATAAAAATCAAAACACCCAGAAATAATAAGTTGGAAAACATTAGTTTACTATATTTAATTGTCATTTGTGTACGGCTAAAGACTGAATATGAAATACTTGAATTAATCATAACGTTTGCTCTTACCTGTGTCTATCCCACTGCTCAGAAAAGTTGTTCCTAACATAGTATGAAAAAAATATTTAATATTACTTTTTTTTAAAAAAAGTTTTAAAAATTAAAATTAAAAATACAGATTTTTTTCTTGCGCATCTATATCTTAGTTATCTGTATGCCAAAATTAAAATTTCTAGGCTGACATTTTTTAAGAAATCATAGTAAAAATATAACTGTAGAACGTTTTCTTCCCATTTCATTTATTTGAAAATCTTTAAAAAAAGAGGCATTCTTAGGAGCATCACGCCCCACAGAAACCTGCATATCGAATTTAAAATTTCTACCCTCCAAAATTTGGGAGTAAAATCATAATTATAGAGCGCTTTCCAATAGTTTCTTTCTTTTAAATGTCAAATACTTTAACGGACGTTCTTAATGAGCATTTATGTTTTAAAATCCAACACCATAAGGAATTTCTTGCTCTTAGTCTCAACAGATTCAAAGTAAACGGAATTTTAGAACATTTTCCGTTCTTGCAGTGAGTATGAGGTGTATGTGCAGTAATTTATGAAGTGAGTTTGTACAGAGATAAAATATAGCCTATTTTTAAGTAGAGAGCGTCGTTATTATCCGAAGAGAAGATTTGATATCCTTTCAGTAGTGCAAAAGTAATCGTGATTTTAAAATCTATTCTACTCATTTCACTCTTTTAAATTTCGAATATGTTAGAACATGTTCTGTCGGCGCATTTACGTCTTAAAAGTAAAAGCCATATCAAATTTCAAGTGTCCAGCTTGCGTGTTTTGCTATCACGCGTTTTAACTTATAACGTTTTTGTTCGTCCGATATTTCCTTACATTTTAGACTATTGTCGCGAATCCAATTGAATTCCTACTAACAGAGATGTTTTCATAAATGTATCTTTCTAAGCTGTGTGAGAAAGATGTTTTGTTTTTGTAGATGTAAATTTCTAAGCTGTGTGAGAAAGATGTTTTTTGTTTTGTAACTGTATCTTTCCAAGCTGTGTGAAAAATATGTTGTTGTCGAGAAATGGTTTTGTAGAATGTTTTTGTCGGCACGGAAGTGATAAAATAAAGATATTCGTTATGTTTTTTAAGAAGACTGTTTTTCACGTATTAAAGTATTATTTTCCTTTGCTTTAAAAAATGACGAAAGTATTAAAACGGGTAGTTTTAGTGTTTCGAAAATCGCTATGTTTGTAATTTGCGATAAATTGGCGCCCGAACAGAAGGACATAGGAAGTAATATTTTTTAAGTGGAAAACTGTTCAAGTATGGATGCGTTAAAAATAAAAAGAACGCCGCTTAGAAGCGCATTTACGAAGACTTTAAATGCTTTAAACGAAGCTCTTAACCAGTCAAGCCCAGATGTTAATCTAATAGAAGAGCTATTAGATCAATTAGTAGACAAATCATCTAGATTACGTTCCACAGATGACGAAATATTAAATTTTATGTTGTCGAATGGGTCTGAGGAAAAAGATTATGTAAAAGAATTCGAAGCATGCGAAGAATACCATGAAAAATTAATAACAGTGAAGCAAAAGGTAAGACATTTTTTCGTTAAGCCTGCCGTCGAACATCAACCTCTTTTACCTAATTCGATAGAAATCGAAAGAATGGGATCCCGCACACTCAGATTGCCTGAAATTAGTTTGCAGCCGTTTGATGGGGACTCAAGATCGTGGCTAACGTTTTGGAATACCTTCAAGAAAATTCACGAAGACACTGTGTTAGACGATCACTCGAAGTTCGTATATCTGATGCAAGCAATTACTCCGAAATCGAAAGCGTCCCAAATTGTGAACAGTTATCCTATATCGGCTGAAAATTATCCTAAAGTAATTCAACATCTAAAAGAAAGATTTGGAAGAGAAGACACTTTAATTCAAATTTACGTTCGAGATCTGCTGCAGCTGGTATTATGCAATAATAATACATCCAGAAGAGAGTGCAATTTGTCATCGTTATATGACAACCTAGAAACCAAACTTAGATCGTTGGAATCTCTTGGGGTTACAGAGGACAAATACGCGAGCATTTTATTCCCGTTGGTGGAATTGTGTTTACCTCATGATGTTCTCCGAATTTGGGAACGGGATCGTGAAAAGTCTGCTCAAGGTAAGAGTGAATTAAATTCTATACTTAATTTCTTAAAAAATGAAGAGTTGTCTGAAGAACGTATTTTATTGGCGCGTACTAGTTTTGGTTTTGATAAATCTAAGAATTTTATTAGATTTAAAAAAGTTGAATATAATTCTATGCCAACTGCTACTGATTTATTTGTAGGTGATAAATCTAAAGATAAACATTTAATTAAGAAATATGATGAAGCATGTATATTTTGTGACAAGTGTCACTTATCAGAAAAATGTTTTAAAGCTAATTCACTTTCTTTTGAAGATAAACGAAGTATAATTTTGAAAAAGGGGGCTTGTTTTGTCTGTCTTAAGAAAAATCATATTTCACATCTCTGTAAATCGAAGATTAAATGTTTAAATTGTGGTAAAAGGCATTTTGCTGTAATGTGTCAAAATGTTTGTAATGAAGAAAGTAATACGGCGTTAGAAAGTCGTAAACATGAACATGAGTCAGGGAGTAGTGATACTGTTTTGACTACTCAAGGTTCCGACCCAACTGTGTTATTACAAACTTTGCATGTACGTGTAAAGCACGATGGTAAAGAAAAAATTGTACGGGGAGTCATAGATACGGGCTCTGAGCGTTCATATTTATCAGAAGATGTAATTAAGTATTTGAATTATAAAAGTATTGATGAAGTTAAATTAATTCATAAATTATTTGGTGGTGTTGAAACAAGTGAGACAAACCACAACAAATATAGAATTCATTTAAGTAGTATTGCTAATAGTTATAAATGTGATATGCATGTTTTAGATGTTCCTGTTATTTGTTCTAATATAAAAAAGGTGCCAAATGGACCTTGGTTAAAAGAATTAAATAAATATGGTATTAAGATTTCGGATATTGAAAATAATGTATGTAAAACCGAAAATGAAATTAAATTGTTAATTGGTTCCGATGTAGCGGGAAAATTACTGACTGGAAATATTAAAGTTTTAAAAAGTGGTCCGGTTGCTGTAAAGACCCATTAAATCTGAAACAAATGATTCTCTTATGGTTATTTCGTCTCTTTGGAACGAAAGTTCCGTTGCTAATTTATGGAAGCTAGATATTCTTGGTATAACCGATCCGGTTGAATCTAAAACTAAAAATGAAATTCATGAAGAAACTATGCAACATTTTAAAAGAAACATAAGAATAGATTCAGATGGGAGGTATGAAGTAGCATTGCCTTGGGTACTAGATAATGCCCGCTTACCTAGTAATAGAGAATTGGCCGAAAAACGGCTTGCTGCAACGAAGAAAAGGTTATCAAATTTGAATAAAACTGAAGTTTATAATGAAGTATTTGATACATGGTTAAATGCAGGAATAATTGAAAGGGTGGTCGATAATAAAAAATCCAAAATACATTATTTGCCACACAGGCCTGTATTTAAAGAATCGAGTGAAACTACTAAAGTAAGGCCGGTTTTTGATGCTTCGGCTCATGTGAAAGGTTTTCCTTCATTAAATGATTGTCTGGATAAAGGATTAAATATGATTGAAATGATTCCTTCAATATTGCATCGTTTTCGGAAATTTCCTGTTGGTGCAGTATCTGATATAGAAAAGGCATTCCTACAGATAGGTATTACAGAAAGTGATAGAGACTATCTACGGTTTTTATGGAAGGATAATATAATTTACAGACATAAACGTGTGGTTTTCGGAATCAATTGCAGCCCTTTTTTACTAGCGGATACTCTGAAACACCATCTGGAAAGTACACCTGACAATTTTGTTTCTACAGCAGAAACTTTGAATGAATCTTTGTATGTAGATAATTGTGTTTGTAGTTTCAACACAACTGAAGAGTTAAACAAGTTCATAATTGAATCGAGAATGTTACTGTCCTCCTCGAAATTCAATTTAAGGGGATGGCTGTCAAATTATCCAATTCAAATTATGTCTGAAACTTCAACAGTTAACATAACACCAGTACTAGGCTTAAACTGGGATCTAGAAAATGATACCCTATCTTGCAAAATCGGCCCTATTGAGGAAGAGCAAATTATTCCTACAAAACGAGCTCTACTTTCATTGGCTCAGAAGGTTTTTGATCCTTTGGGATTTGCCTCACTTGTGACTTTGCTCCCTAAACTTATTCTACAAGAATGCTGGAAGTTGAAATTGAAGTGGGATGAATTAATTCCAGAGAATTTAGCTAAACAATTTTTGAAGTGGGTGCAGGGAATAAAATTAATTTCTGACATCAAACTTGAGCGCTGGATGAATCTAGATAATTTTGAAAATGATGTAAGTCTTCACATATTTTGTGACGGAAGTAAACACGCATATGCTACTTGTATTTTTCTGAGAGTAAAGAAGAAAAATGAAATTTTGGTGAGTTTTATACAAGCACGCGCAAGAGTAGCTCCTCTTAAGAACCTAACTATACCGCGGTTAGAGCTTTTATCATGCTGCATTGGAGCCAGGTTGGGTAGTCGTGTCATTGCTGATTTAAGAATTCCAAATTTGAAGATCTGTTATTGGTGTGATTCAACCACAGCTTTAAGCTGGATAAAGCGAGATGATAGATGGGGAATATTTGTCTGGAATCGTGTAGAAGAAATCAGGTCTTTGTCACAGAAAGATCAGTGGCGACAAATTTCAGGAAAATTTAATCCGGCTGATCTTCCTTCCACAGGTTGTATCATTGAACAGTTCTTGCAGCTAAAATGGTGGGAGGGACCAGCCTGGATGGCTGAGCCAGAATTTACTTGGCCTCAAAGTGTCGAATCACCAGATGAAGAAGTTATTAATGCTGAGAAACGGAAAAGTGTCATTTCAGCATTAAACAAGAACACAAAACCTAATGATTGGTATTATCGGCGATTTTCATCATACAAGAAAATAATAAGATTGATTGCATGGATTCTAAGATTTATAAGTAATTCAAGAAAACCAAATTCAAAAGAAGTATCTGAACTTACATGTTTTGAACTAGAACAAGCTGAAAGAAAATTAATGATTTTGATCCAGAAAGACAGCTTTGATGAAAAGAATAATGAGAAAATTCGTAGCCTAAGACCAACACTAGATGAAGATGGTATCATCAGAGTAAAAACACAAGTCATCTATCGAGAAGATACTGTCAATTTTAAGTACCCAATTCTTTTGTCGTCTGGCCATCCTGTAGTCCATCGATTTATCTCCTGGAAACACGAAGAGCTATTACATGTAATAATATGTATTTGTAATAATATGTTTAATTTTTGTTTGAATTTTTGCAGGAAATTGTATAGTTTGTCTTTGAAAATTAGTATTAAGAATATCTATGCTTTGGCCATGTAATGTAAGTATAATGTTACACATATTTTGTGTTATTTTGAATTTTGTTGTGCCTATTGTTGAGTTTTCCTGTTGAAAACTCAAGGTGGGAGATTGTCGCGAATCCAATTGAATTCCTACTTACAGGAGATGTTTTCATAAATGTATCTTTCTAAGCTGTGTGAGAAAGATGTTTTGTTTTTGTAGATGTAAATTTCTAAGCTGTGTGAGAAGTGTGTCACCAGATTTATCAATATTTTTTTTTTCTTTGAAATTCTACAACGAAATTATGGGGTAATTGTCTTAAAATTATTGGAATTAGTAAATATCCGAAATTATCCGAAGCCACTCCCATCGTTTGTAAATTTCTAATGCTAACTTCGCATTCGTCGTACAATTTCCGTAACAATTTAGCATTTGAGGCAGACTTTACAAGCTCAATTTCTAATAGTTTAATTAAAAACCCACTAATCAAATATTCTGTTTTTCCATATCTATTTTCTAATAAATCTAGAGACGTTTTATAATTTTGTTCAGTCAGGTCAAATCCCTAAATCTTTTTATAGACTTCTCCAGCTGGGAACGATTTCAAATATACGTATACATTTTTCAGCATTAGTCAGACTTTCATTAGAATCAATAGTACTTTTAAAACTATTCATAAACTCTAGAAATGTGTTAGGATCGCTTTTGAAAATCGGAATAGTTGTTTCTGGCAAATTTATTGTTGGTGATCGTGTATTAACATAAGGATCTGTACTTGCATTTGATATAGTACTTGTGTTACTCAATTCAGCGTTACTTTTAAATTTCTTTAATTTTGCTTTAATTTTAAATTTTGCTTCATTTATCGTATCATCGTAATCGAGACTATTTTATCTTCAGTTTCAAAAATTGTACTATTAGATATGATCTCTTCAATTTTATAATCAATTAATTTTAATTCATCTTGCTTCTCAATTAAATTACTTAAAAATTTCGTAAGTTGCTCAAAATGACTTTCATTTTCAAAATCTGTAGTCTCAATAAATGTATCAATTTTAGTCATTAATTTAGTAGAAGCAGTTTTCATGACTTTATGTTTTGTTTTTAACTTTTCTATATCCATCCTTAGAACAAAAAGGTTACAGTCCCTGTTTTTTGCCGAGATTAAATCCTTACTTGTAATCCAATAAGTAGTCAGGGAATCTTGTGAACTTAATGTTCATCATTCCTAATAATCGCACGAAGATCCTTTGAAAATCTTTTTGCATACTTGATGATCATATAATCTTTATTATAAATATTGAAACTCTCGAGTTTTTCGGCACCAATAAAGAAGATACAAAGAGCGAACATTAAAAATACTTGTAATACTCATACATTTAAAATCGAAATTGAGATTCTGAAGTGTGATTCGAAGAATACTAGCAATCTGGCCTTTCTTGATTTTTTATTCAACGTATATAAAAGACAACACATTAAGAACATAAATTAAGTATTAATAATTGACATTTCGAGATTAATTCCAGGAAGCGGCAGTTACGCTTCTTCATCGAGCAGTATTCTAGGTGCAACTGAACTGATTATTACTGTGTTATGGGGGGCTTGCGCGCGGGCCGAACCGGCGCCAATGTCAGCCACCCATGTGATTCGCAACAGTATATATATATATATATATATATAACAAAATTTAAAATTTATCGCGATAAACCAAAGTATTTTTATTCCATCCTAGTCTAACTTACTCTATAATATTTATTTCCTCCGTTTATTAAAATATTTTAACTCTATGTATTCCGAAAAAACCTCATATCTAAATTCAATATTTCAATGGCTGCTAATTAGTTCAATAAATCGCGTCTTTATGGTAATTATTTTATTCCTCAACCAATATTTTCCCTAACAATAAATAAACAAACTGTGATATTTTCTTAAATTATACAAATGTTATTATAATATTATTATTTCTACTATTGAATTATATTATGAATTACTACATATGTTGAGAAGTATTAGTTATATTGAAAGTTATTATTGTTATGTTTATGAATTGAATTTTATTATAGCATTTATTTATATTATTGAAGAGTTATATTACTTATTAGTGAAAAAATGTTTGACAAAAATTAGTTAAAGATGTTGGGATCCCAACAGAAATATAACAAATCCAACAGGAATATAACAAAGATAACATATTCCAGGTATGAAATAAATGACCAAGAAAATAATTTGATAAACAAACCTTTAAAGGTAGTTTCATATTACCAAAAGACATGCTTATTATGTAGAAAAATTAATGTGATGCTTAAGAGAAGATGTTGTGACAAGTGCTAGCATTATACAGTCATTATAAAGTATTGGTAAAAATGACTATAGTTTTAAAATTTGATGGAAAAATGTCTCTATTTTCAGCCTTTACATAAAAATGTATTTTTAAGAAAGGGACTGCAGTAATCATTTTTTTTTTTTAAACAAAATGAGGACGTATCACGATCCAAGAAAGAGACTGAAATAAAAAGTTGGATCTAATGAACTCAAATTTGAATGAAGTCGATTTTTTTTTTAAACTTTGTTTTAACACTTTGCTAGTGACTACTTATTCTAAAGCTTGTGAACTTGGTAAAAGCAAAATTTTGTTACTATTATTATCCTGTTTTTCTTGTTTATTAATATTTATTATTTATTCTTATTGTATTTTTCTTGTGCACTTACAAATGGTAAGTGAGATTGTAACATTTTTGTATTTCAGGGAGATCTTCTTTCACGTCCTTCTTCAAAATTGTTAACTTCCAAAATTATTATACTTCGTTCTTTTTAAGTTCTTCTCTTTCGCCAATGCCAGTGCAGGCTCACTCTAAACAACTTTAAAATTTAATTTTTTTTTTCTCGTCTGAAACCGCCGTTTATAAAACAGCTTGTTCAGTCAAGAGTTTTTAAGGGGGGAGGGGATAATATAACAAAATTTAAAATTTATCGCGATAAACCAAAGTATTTTTATTCCATCCTAGTCTAACTTACTCTATAATATTTATTTCCTCCGTTTATTAAAATATTTTAACTCTATGTATTCCGAAAAAACCTCATATCTAAATTCAATATTTCAATGGCTGCTAATTAGTTCAATAAATCGCGTCTTTATCTTTAAATTATATAACTCCCTAATATTCATACTTTAAAAAACCCGCATAATTCCCTTTTAATTTTCTAAATTCCTAAAAAGACTGTATTTGTTTTAATCAGTTCCGATATTAAAAATAATTCGCCAGATCATAAAATCTTTTTCTTATATTAAAATTAAAAGCATTTATTCTAATCCCATTCTGCCTATGTTCCAAATTCGATAAACCATTTCTCTTTTTCTTTTTTTTTCTTTCCCTAAAAGTCAAAATCATTCCATATTCTCGAACCAATTAACTAACGATAATCAATTAATCTAAAACACTCTGGGTCATAGCTAAATCATCGAACATCATGGAACTTTCGAGAATTTTCTTTCGCGCCAAAAATTAGCGGAAACCATTTTATTACCATATTCTGGAGCCAGCGCAAAGAATCCCGGTTAGATCCCAGCTCACGATTGGCGCACGTGACCATGTATTCCTACTCTTACTGAAAGAATATATCGTCGCCTTTTCCGTTTCGGAGAGCATTCTATTCGGAGATCCGAAGATGTGATGCACTGATGAAAGCTAGACGTATTCGTATAAGAACATTCGAATAGAGAGACGCTAGTTCGAAGTTTGATTTGTTAGGTTAATGATGGAATCTCTGCCTGGTATTGGCGTGGAGTCCAGTATGTTTTTTCTTATATGCCTGCGGAATGTTTATTTTAAATAAATGGCCATCGTGCTCTGCTGTAGTGGGAGCCATGATTGAAACGAAAAGAGGACTCGAGTGAAAGCAGATTCTTCCCTGATGTCAATTTAAGCTTCAGAATAAAAACTTCTGTGTTCTTGAATGAGATGCTTAATTATGATTACGTACACACGCCATCTAATGTGGAGTGCTGGAACTTCCTCTTCGGTTGATTATGTGAAAAGAGCCCATCTTATTTTCAAAAAAACATTTATTAAAAAATGGTACTACTCAAGCAACTCGGCCTTAAAAATCACCACATATATATATAAATTTCGCCATTTTACCTTAATTAATTTATTCCAAATTCTTACAATTCTACCTTGTTTCCCTGTCTTTTAATAATATCTTAGATATAATTTATATTTTAATTCCATACCTTTAATCAAAATACTCTTTTAATTCTCATTCTAAAAATCTTAATCTGTTAAAAGCTACACTTCTTTGTAAAAACAACTAATTTATTTCTTCTTTTGAGACATTGCATTTTTTTTCTTTAGAACGTTTCTTAATATCAATTTTATTTTTATTAGAATTATTATTCGATATCCCAGCATTCCCGCGTCTAACAAAATTCACTTCAAAATTATGCCTAGTATAATATAGAGTCCCACAGCCTTGCAATCCGCTCATTGGTTAAATTACCCCTGCATTAGCGAAAGATTCCTACGCGTCGGCGGGTATAAAACGCGTTACACAGACTTGAGAATCAGAATTTTTAAGTGTTTTGACTTGCTAAATAAAACCCGTCACTTGGAAGAGAATATTTTTGATTTGGTGTACTTCTAATATAATAACATCTTCAGTTTTCTATGGCATAACATAGACCAATTATGATTTCCAAATTGGATATCAGTGGAATTGTGTTTGATTTGTGAAGTGTCAATAAATGTATTGATAATAATGCAGATTCCTGTTATTTCTACGAGAAAATTCCTAATGTATTTCGTAAACATCGTCTTCCATCTAGAGCATTCGACTGCAAAAATATGTTATTCTACAAATTCATCGCTTACCAGAATTAATATGTCGATATAATTCAGAATGAAATGGAAAAGCATTTCATATATATATATATATATATATATATATATATATATATATATATATATATATATATATTCAAAATTGTCAGAAAAAGACATTGGTAAATTGATTATTTCCATAGATCTAATCTTGCATATAACAATATCAAGGATTTATGAAAACAATTATATGAAAGATGAATCTGAGTTAGAATAAAGCGTTTTACTTCAGAATGAGTTCTACTGCGATATTATCAGATAAGATAGTCAAAGAATGTCCGAAAAAGAAGTGTATAAATGGAAATGAAAATTTACTTACCCTGCTGTATAAATGAAACATTTATCATTAGAAAACACAAGATTGGGCCAGGACTTAAACTCAAAAATGTACAAATGAGAAAGAAAATTCGCATAAAATAGGCACATGTATAAAAGGCACTATATTGTGTAATCAAATTGAAATTTTCATCATTGAAAGGAAAAACAGAAAAAGAAACTGCAGTATTATTAACATTTTAGCAGGTGAGCTAAAACTGTTCTCACGAAAGGGCACGCATTGTACTTTGCTGCGACGCAAATGTTTCGTTTTTTTTTTACATTGTTACAATTGCAAGATATTTCATAATAGGTAACTTAGATAAGCAATTATGCATATTAATGGAGAAAAATAAATTTTAACAATATTTACATGCAATATATATAAACGTATAAGTTTTTTTTAAATTTTTATTTCAAAGGTTTTATCCAGAAATATACGCTTGGTGACAATAAGTACCAATTATTAAGGATGAAACAATAAGATTTCATAAAAATATATATGAAGTATGATTTAATGCAAGAAAACAAAGATATATTAAAATGTTATATTAAAAAAAATAATCTATCATTTTCAAAAAAATAATCCAGTTTCATCTTCTATATTTCTTGAAATTCTTTTTCTTGCCAGAAAGAACTTTCACAATCTACAATTTTATTATTTTTTATCTGTTGGTGTATTCTGTTTTACGCCATTTTGTAGTTTTATCTTTACAAAAATAATTTTTTTTTATCCTGAAGTGATTCTTTTGGATAACCATCAGATATATATTGAATATTTATTCATTTTCCTAGTTTTGAGTCATAATGGCAAAACTTCTACAAATAATTAGTTTGGCTATGTAAAACAAAACAATAAATCAGCATAGCAAATATCAATTACATTATTGCCGAAATAAATCTCTAAAACGTGAAATAATTAATATATCTACTTGCCAGACGAGCGTGCAATTAAAATTTTCAACAAAAAAGACACAAAACTGCATTGGAAATCAGGTAAACTAGTTTTATTCTGTAGGAAATTCATGAATTGAGGAATAGGAATCTTAGATAAGTTCGAGCTCTTTTTTTGGATCCCGACCCGAAAACTTTTTTGTCATCAGAGCCCGATATCGAAAGTACGCTGTATAAAATTGTTAATAACATTTTTAAATTGTTTCAAAATTAATTTTTCCATTTAAAAATCTCGTCTGACATAGAAATAAGTATTAATCCTAAATACTCTCTCATGACAACCTTTCGTGATTTTTATTTATCTGAAAAGCTATTTAAAATAACAATTTTGTTATTGATACACAACAACAGCAAGAAATCTGCAAAAGTCACAATTTTAAAATATCATTGTACATATATGGCAGAAAGATATACATTCTGTTATCTAGTAATTCTAGAAAAGGACTTGAAACAGAAAGCGAAGATATCCCACGGCTTCTTTGTGTTACTAATTCTGACCATGCAAATACTTCAGAATCAGAATTTCTCTCCGTGTTTCACATCGATATTAATCCAATTTCCTTTTAAACTGATTTTTAAAGGATTGTAAAACACTTTAAGAAACTTAGACTATATTCTTATTTCTTAAACGGACAGTTTTTTTCTTTTTTCGATTTGTGAATAAATAAAATTTTCACTTTGACCCCGAACCCACCCCAATCCGAAATGGGCTTGGGCTCGGGCTGAACTAACACCCCCTAGATAAGAAAGCCGTGACACGCGTCACGAAAATGTCATACCAAGCAGGCAAAACAAATAAAAAAAATCGAACAACTTGCATGTTTCAATTTCGATGGCTCGTGAAATTATTAACTATTAGTCGTAAACAATAATTATTAATTCTATGAGCCAATGAAATCGAAACATGGAAGTTGTTCGAATTTTTTTCTTTGTTTTGCCTTTTTGGTATGACGTTTTTGTGACGCGTGTCACGGCTTTCTTATCTAGGAGGCATTGGCTGAACCCGTATTATCTTTAATACCAATGACCTTTAGATACATTCAATGTCGTATTTGAGAATAATTTAAGTAATATGACGTTTGTCGATAAATTTGTGTTCAACAGCCAGAAAAAAGTTGTGTCATTTATGATCATAGCACCCTGGTCATGGATAGAAACTAATGTTGTAGTACCAGTATAGTTTTATATGGAGAAGTATCTATTTCTGAATTATTTCTGTTCAATTCTATAACAGTTATATAACGGAACATTTCAGAAGCTTTTATAACTTTGCAATTTATACCTTTTTCTCTTTATATTTTTATCACCCCACGGATTTATATTCTTTTTAAACTGTAATAAGTGTTTTAATTAAAAACGTCGGGAATTGCATAAACTACAATTCCCAAATTGGAAGACGTTTTCGAATTTTAGTCACCTTAAGTATTCAATCAGAAAAAAAATCTTTATCAAACTGTCTTCAAGTAACATTCGCATGATTAAAATAAAATTCACAATAAATGATAATTCATTTTAACTTTTAATGTAACACAATTATATTAAAAGAAAGTTTAATTTGGTGATCACATTTAAGAATATTATACTTCTGAATGATTATCTGATGAACATAATATTGAAAGATTTTGGAGGGCTCTTCAATTTGCTATGGAAAAATACTGTTTTGCAGACATTGATACATGATGAAATCCGATAAAATGCTCGTTTTTGGCTTTGGACTTTCCCTCTTGATGTTTACCGATTAAAGTTTTTCTAAATTTATAACATAAATAAAGATGTCACTGGCGACTATTTTATTTTATTATTAGTATTTTGTCTACCATTATTTCTAAACAATAATGATCATTCTTGAAGATTAGTAAAAATCTACCGCAAAAATTTATAGTTTGTTAATAGTGTTGCAGACAAAATAACAAAGTAACAGTATTGTATCTATAAACTTATTATTTAATATGTTCATATAGCTATAAAATAAAAACTAGAGTTAGTTCATCAGTAAATACTTAGTAAAATTCAGAGCTGTCACTTAAAAAATATAGTAATTTTACCTGTCTTATGATCAGAGCACCTCCCCTTCCCCATTCCTCGGTCTTCCCACTAAAAAGAAAAGAGTTGACCACTTAACAAATCCTCTTCTAATAATGATTATTCTAATGATTAAAAGAAAAGACATACATTTTGACTTCTTGCATAATTTGTACTCTCATCAGTTTTACTATATCGACGATCTATTGGAATGTGTTTGCTCATTACTGCGTTCATTGTGGGAGTGACAGATGACATTTTGGAACATTCCGGAGGAATTCTTTCGCCGATATTGCAGCAACCCTGTATCAATGGTAATATTGCATTCCTGAGAGATTTTAGGACTAGCCTTGTGTTCAGGATGAATCAGTACGCCTTGAAATTTTATTGAATAAACTTCTTTGTCAGAATTTTGCGGGTCAAGGCAGATTGGTTTGGAAATTTGCTTCACTTTTGACAATAAATAGATAGCATTGATCAATAAATTAATTTACATAAATAATAATTTGTCTTTAGAATTCATAAATTAAGCATTCCAAAGTTGAAGGAAATGATGGGGTTTTACCTATAAAATAACAAAATATTTAGGAATATTCAAAATTCTGTAAGAAAATAATTGAATATGATAGTTACATAGGAAAAAATAAAAAAATAAAAAACATTGCTTTTATTATAATTTTATATTTTATTTTAAAAAGAATCATTGTAGCTTACAAGGCATAAAAACAGAAATGTACACTTCTATAGCAGACTATGCCGCGTAGCAACAAGTAAAGCATCGAAACAATGTTAAATTTGTATGCATGCGCTACTCTACTCTCTTTTGGAGCAATAGCTATGTTTAAACGAGTTCAGATGCAAGAAACCTTTTCAGGGCTTACTTGTTTTTAAAGGTAAATAAATGTTGTTTCGGGGAACTTATAAGAGAGAAGCTTAAATGCAAAATATTTTTGGTGCTTATTTTTTTCTGCAAATGATTTTTTAAAAAAAAGAAGAAAAGAATTGGCCTTATTGGAGACTTCAACATGCACAGGACTTGGATATACCATACTCTGCGCTTTTATACTTGTATTATACCTCAAAGAATGTGAATCTATTACATGTGAATCCCTTGTGAATCTATTACATCAAAATCTGACTGTGAATCTATTATACTAAAATCTGACTGTCTATTTGCATTTTACAGTCACTCCTCATATAATACTGCAAATTTTGTGATAAAATTAACATCAATTATTGTCATGGTTCGAAGATTTCATATAAACTTTTAAAATTTTAAATTTAATATTAGTTTCCGAGATATTATTTATTAAAAATAGTTGTTAACTACATTTCTGTAATGATGGCAATTAAATTACTCCATTTTTGTGGATAAAAAGAAGAAAGGGAAAATTATAGGGCTTATTTTACACTTTTATTGGCATAATTTTTAAATTAAAATTGATCTTTTTATTTCAGTTTAAACATGTCAAAATTTTATGTCGAAATGCGATGATGAGATATTACCATCAAAATGACGATTTGGTGTTCCTACTGCTAATATTGTACCAAAATATACTGATGCGGACCTGTCATTCTTCCACTTATTATTAATAATCCGCTTTTACTTAGTTAATTGATTTTTAAACTCAATGACATAGTAATATATAGAGCAAAATAATGTAAAACAAGGTAGCACCCGTTAAAATTCGACGGGCTAGAAAAAATTAATAACGAACTATTATTAAAATAAAAATAAAATGCTTAAGTGACACAAAGATGAAACACAAAAGGCTTATAAAAACCTTTTAATGATCGACATATGTTTCAGCGCTCATATACGGCGCCATTGTCAAGATATATAACGATAAAAAAAATACTCTCGCAAATTTTTGAAAATAAACTTGAAAACATAAATCACGAGATCATATATGTAAAAAAGCATATGCTTGAAATAGTCAACTGTAAACGTGAAAATTAATAATTCCTTATTGCTTTTTTTAAACTGAAAAGTACCTCGTGCCAAATTTTAGGTAATTAAAATGAGGTAGATTCATAGCAAATGTTCACGTTACGCATATAGATTTCTATTTATTCATGGATAATAGATGGGAAATAAAGCCTTGATGGATAAGTTATTTTACTATTTTGAAAATCAATTTTTAAAGTCTCGGTACTATGTAGTCTTGCCAGTAGTTCTTCTGTCATATTTGATATCTGCCATATGCTTTTTTAATCTTGTTTTAAACTTTCTAGTGGTCATTCCTATATAATTGTAATGTTTCATCTGCTCTGGTGAACGGGATTTCATAAACACCTGATAGTTGATATGGCTCTATTGGGTCTATTTTCTTACAAACTATGCTTTATAATTTTATGGATGGTTTTGCGATGAAACATATATTAGTTTATTTTCTTACAAACTACGCTTTTTAATTTTATGGATGGTTTTGCGATAAAACGTATATTAAATTTGCTAAAGTTTATATTTCAATCTTTCAAAGAACCCAGCGAAATATTGTAAAGTAGATAACTTTGTTTATTGAAGTTTTTCTTCTCCTTCTCCATGTTCGTAATTACTCTATTAATAGTGCTTTCGTTATATTCGCTATCTCTTGCTATTTCATATATTTTATTTATTTCACTGGTTAACTGATCTGGAGTACAAACTGTAAAGGCTCTCTTAATAAAATTCTTAAATGCCTAAACTTTGTATGAAAAAGGTGCTTGAGCATTATGTGGGATAATGGATTGATTGGCTATTGGTTTTCCATACACAGTACGTTCTATGCCATGGCGGGTTTTGATTAATAGCACGTCCAAGTAAGGAAGTGTGTCATTCTGTTCCACACTCTGTTCCAATACAAAGTGGAACAGAATGGCACACTTCCTTATAAAAAAGTTTTCAAAAGGTCATCACAAAATTTAAACAGGCAGTTTGTCTCATTTCATAAATATTATAAAAAATATGTAGATATATTCGCTTATTTCAAAATTAATATATATATATATATATATATATATATATGTCATTCATATTTTAAAATTTAACATTAATTTTCAACTTTTGACTGTTGATATATTTCGCTAAATTATAACTCATATTAAGAGCATGTGCTGCATAGGATCATCTTAGTTAAAAGTCATTCATAAATTAAAATTTACATGCGGGCAAATTCTATAATTGTTGTTATGATTATATTAAGTTAATATTATTGGGGTTGTAACAAAAGTTAAAATTATCAAGGATGTTACAATGGGTTAATCAATACAATATAATATTAATATGTTAAACATATTTAATTATAGTAAATATTAAATATTTATTAAATATAGTACACTAATAAACATATCTCTTAGTTTTATATTATTTATTTTATTTTATTATTAGATCATTTAATTTAATTAATATTTATGTTTTTTATATATTTTTTTTTCATGGTAGATATTATTTAAATAGCTGGATTTAAATTATAATAAGTGCATTACCATATTGAATAATCTATGTTATTTCTAAGTATAATACTAATTTATAAAATGAAAGCATCATATGGATTCTACATTAATGTTTGGGTTAAATTAAGATATATTTTAAATGGGTTAGTTAAAATATAAATTATATTATACTAGTAACTCTTATTCTCTATATATATCATTAATATTAACTAGTAAAATTAATATATTTACACTACATTACAGCTGCATATAAGTTATTAAAGTTTTAGTAGAATATCTGTACACCAGATGTCAGCAGCAATGTATTTGATAGTATGCTAAAATAGTCTAATATTTTTACAATAGATAGCAGTAGTATAGCTTATTTAAAATATTAAAACTTGGAAATTTAGTATGGAGGTAATAATATCTATGAAATACTTTCAAATTATCAAGTAATATTATATATTTTAATTTATTAAATTAAAATTAAAATAAAATAATTAATGGTTTTTATTTATATGTATATCATAATTTTTTTTCTACATTTTTTTAAATGTTGTAATCTATTTAGTTAAATAAAAATAACTGTAACTGTAGGTTACAATTTATGATCTGAAGGATTCTCTATTTAACTGTGAATTTACCCTCTTATTTTGGATACAACTTTGTACATGTGCTCACAATATACTAAATATCTTGGGATATTATCAATATAAGTAATATATATATTTTTTAATTTTTTTAATTCTTTTTCACACTCCTTTTCAAATTGTATGTATAATTTATAATATTCCATTGTAAAGGTCTTGTTATTCAATATTGTTTCAGCGATTGTTCGGGCAAGATATGGCACTATATTTAGCAAAAGCTGGTGTCATATACAGAAAACAATCGTTCTTTGCTTATAAATGTGATTTTCTTGCCCTTGAAAAAGTAAATTACTTTATAAGCTTTTATTTGTGTATATACTCGTGTGGTTTATATTTCATTCCTTATTTTCTATTTATTTAATTTTTTTTTTTCTTCTTCTTAATTTGAATTAATAATGTTACTTTTATTAGGACTACAATTTTAATTTGTAACTTGACAGGGCTCTTTGGTATCGGGATTTCAGTGTATGTGGTCAGTTTCTTATGTTTCAATGGTTAAATTTTACTTAAAGTTTTATATATATATATATATATATACAGGGTGACTTTTAATTAACCTACAAATTTGAACTGCTTTCTCAGAGCATCACTAGATGGCGGTACGGATGCGTGTAGTGAGAGAGGGCATAAAAGGAATTTGTTTAGTGTTAGTTGCACGCAATTTTGAAAATGTTCTAAAAGCGCCCTATTCAACTGAAGATCGTATTTTTATTGTTAAAAATTGGTATTTATGTAGTGAAAATGCAAAACTATTTCTAAGGAAATGGTCTTCAACATTCAGATACCGACCTGAGCCTTCTAGTCTGGAGTACAAACGTTATCCGTCCGAAATGCACCTTGCATATAACCGCTACATTGGCAGTTAATAAAATAAACTATTTTTACAAATTTAAAAATAATTCAAAGAGATCTGATAAGAAAACTGGCCGCCTTATTCACCAGATATCAATCCATGTGATTTCTATTTTTAGGGTCATATGAAAGATTTGGTTTAGAAGAAGAAGCTGACAGACCTTATTAGTCACAAAAGTTCCATAACTGACCCATTTTCAAGCATAAAAGAGAAACGCTCGGTTTTGTTACTGACAACTTTGTAACAAAGTTGCGCTATTGCATCACCTTTGAAAGTTCTCACTTTGAAAACCTTATCCTTTAAATTCTTTTTTCATGTTCTTTTCAATATAAAAATATTTGTAGTGCTATCTGCAACAATTCAAGAGTTATTTCAGTTAAAAGTTGTAGGTTAATTAAAAGTCACCCTGTATATATTATAAAAATGCATTGATATATCGTATTCAATATTCGATTATCATTAAATATCATATCATTTCCTTGTATTTTTTTTTATTTTTATTTATTTTTATTTCTTTTTTTGTGCTGTAAATATTTTAATTTCAAAATTCCTTTCATTAATATCATTATCATTAAGATTGGATATTGTTTTAAAATATGATAAAAATAATTTATAGGTGTATATGAATTATTTTTAAATTTCAAAAAAATAGTTTATTTTATTAACTGCATTTGTGTAGCGGTTATATGCAACGTGCATTTCTAACGGATAACGTGGTTTTTGATCGCTAAATTGTTGATGGTACGGTATGTTTTACAGCAGTTTCTCTTTTTGTCTAACAATTCCTTATTAAATACTTTTTTGTATTTAATAATGCACCCTATTAATTGATTTTTGCACATATCATGTTCACTCAATATTTGTCCATTTTTATTCAATTTTCTTTAAATTTGACTCGGTAATTGATAGGGCAATTTGAGTTAATAAATTTGGCTCATGGCTATTAACGCAAACAGAAATCAATTACATTTTTTTTTATATTAGTGGAATATTGCCCTTGAAAAAGTATTCCACTCTATAAGTTGCCAATTGCTTCTTGTAATAATTTTCACTTTCTGTGTACTGGAGTTTTTCTCTACCTAAAATGTAAGGTATTGTAATTATCCGTATATATATATATATATATATATATATATATATATATATATATATATATATATATATATATATATATATATATAATGAAGTTATATGTGTGAACATAAATGGAGATATAAATAAAAGAAAAATATATTAAAAATTACAAGATCAAAATGAACAGCCATATTGAAAATAGAAAGATAAAATACTACGAATGTGTTATGGAATCATCAGATGAGGCTTCACAAGCACAATTTATAGTAAAGTTATATGTTATTTCATCGAATATTGTTGGCACAAAAAAAAAAACCTTTATAAGTTTTTTTAACACATCTAAGAAATCCACGATGTTTGAAATGTAATAAAATAAATAAGGAAACGAGTGAAAATTTTTGAAAGTAGACAGAAAACTAAATAAATAATCGAAACAACTCATCAAGCATAAATCCAACTTATACAGGGTGTCCCAAAATAATTAAAACACGCTTTAAATTTTTTTAATTTTTACCTGTTGGAAATACGTGGGAAATGTAAATTGCATAAATGTTCAAAATAAAGTAGAATTCAAGATTATGTTTATAAAATAGCCCTACTGCTATTTTTCAAAGTTTGCACTTTTTAAATTTTTAAACAGTCTCTAGAACCTAAAAGTTAGAGGTGACCTATATTTAGAAAACTTTTATCCGTACTCTAACAAGTACAACAATTAAAATTCCTTTTTTTTTTTGCATCCAAACTCACCGATTTTGAATACTTTTCATTTTAAGAATTTTCGGAGCTTTTCGGCATTGAAAACGGTTTTTTAGTGACTGAAAGATACGAAGTTTCATAAAATTCAAAGTATCATAACTAGGTGAATTTTGATTCAAGAATAATGAAGTTTTTATTGTCGTACTTACCAGAGCATGGAAAAAGTTCTCTAATTATAACTTATGGGACCAAGAGACCGTATAAAAAGTTAAAAAGTGTAATTCCTTGAAAATTAATGGTAAATTGCAAGATAATTTCAACGGCAAAATCTTCATTTTTGTCTTATTTGGAACACTTTTGTAATTTACATTGCCTATGTATCTCCAACAGGTAAATAATTAAAGCGCGTATCATTTTTTGGGACAGCCTGTATATATTTTTTTGCAAATTTCAAGTTAAACGGGGAACCATAAACAATATTTTCAAAGAATCTGTAATTTATTTCCAAACAGTCGAGTTTGCAGGAAAAATTCATTACTAAAATATTCATTTTCAAAATAGTTTTTCTAAAGAAAATACTAAATAAAAAACATGGATAGACACGACAAAATTTACTTCTTAATGACATTTATGGTGCTAAAGCGAAATCTATTCATTATACCATTATGAAATAATTAATGCTACCTGCAAATTTAAGGTTAAACCTACTGTTGTAATGTTTTTAACTATGATGTTTTTGTTATTTTGACAGATACTTGACTACAACACCATTTACCGAATTGAAATTATAATCTCTTGTGATGTCAAACGAATTGAAATTGTAAAATTAACAGTGTTACCTCATAATCATTAACAAATGGAAGGAACGTTTTCGGAAGAAATTGTGCACGCATGTTAAAGTCATCCCCAGAGATAACATTTGTCAAAGGTTATCAACCATTTTACTATCACGAGTGCATTTTATTTTATTTTTATTTATTTATTTATTTATTTAATCATCAAGGTGGATGATCTGTCAGTAATTCTTACAATTTAAATCTGAATGAAACTAATAAAATAACTAATATAAAATTATAAATTTATATAACAGTTACTGGTATTTACTAGCATCCGCTAGAAAAAAAAAAAAAAAAAAAAAAAACGGAAAACGAAAAATCATGCATTAGGTATAGATTATGAAACACTAACAGAATATTATTAGAAAAATTCATTTTTTTCATACAATGAAATGAAATATCTAAATAAGCAATTTAAATAAGATTAAAATAAAGCAAGTGATTTCTCACCATAGACTATAATGTAACAGAATCCTTAGGCTACATACACTTCATTTTCGATAACCAGCATTCTAGGGTGAATCTCATTAACAAATAAGAATTACGTGTCAATCCCAGTGATGTGGAAAGGGTAAAAGCCCAGCGGATAGGTATTTATTTTTTGGGTACATACCCGAGTATTTACATAAGCTCCTGGACTAAATATCAAAAAATTGGGTATTTTCATATTGCACTGTAAAATATCAATCTTGAAATTTTTCTTGAAATGATAGTTTACAATTAAGGATGCACCGAATGGTGATTAAGGTCGAATACCGAATTTTCGGCACACAGGTCTACCGAATACCGAATAATCTGTCAGACGAATAGTAACTATTTGGCGAATGTTAAATATTCGGCTGGCCGAATATATTTCACGGTTTTAAGGTCTTAAAACGTTAACTTTAAAAATAATTTTACATCATAGTTAACACAAATACTTCCATCTAGTGAACAAAACCTTTTTACAAATAAACTTTACACTAAAAAAAAGGTCTATACTTTTATATTATTTAAAAAGAGGGCAGTCTTAAAACTTTTTAAATTAATAAAAAAAAATTAACTTCATGACTTCTTCTCTGAATTAAAATAAAGGAATAAAATTGTATTATATTCTAAAACAAGTGTTTTAAAATCAAATAAAAATTTTGAAGGAAAATGTTTATTTGTCATATAGTGTTTATTTGTCAAAAAGGGAATAATAATAAAAAATCTGTTCAAATGGTGGCAACTTAGGAGGGAAGTTTATTAATGCACTAAAGAGAAGTATCTAAAGTGAGCGATTATTTTCAGAGGTCGGAAATATACATGGTGTTCCTAAAAAATTGGAAGAAACTTTCAAGAGAGTTATTGAGGGTCAAGACAAACAGGAAACCAGCATCGCAATCCACTTATTTAATCAAAAATACAGGCATAGGAAATAATTTCACTACAAGCTGAACTCGAATTTTTGTTCACAAATTTAACAATAAGGAAAATATTTTAGCGAGATTTTCATCATATTAACTTTGCTTGGTATGAAATGTGATAAAATCACTGGAAGCGTCTTAATTTTGGTCAGTGACACAGTTTACTGTCAGCTGCATTAGGAACAATAGAAGGTCTAGCCCAGTATTGTTTGGAAGTGAATGGTGGCAATTTCCAGCATTTCTCGTCGTACTTCACAGGAAGAAAAGTAAGTCTGTTGAAAATATCATTATAATATCTTCATTATTGTTAAAGTTAAATGAAAATTGGAATTAGATTTGGAGTGAGATACAAAGTATTTTTAAATGAATAAGTGATCTGGTTTGTTATGCAAAAACTGTTTGTCATGGTGTCTAATATGATCCCTGCCTATCTTCCATTTTGTGTTTAGAAATACCCAGTTTGTGTAAAAGCAAGAAACAGATTATTACATGACAATATTCAGAAAATTGAATGCATGCAATATTATGCATTATTAATGCCTATGAATGTCGTTATTAAAAGTTATTTTTCTTCAGTGTCACTTTTCAAACAGCAAATAAATAACGTAAAAACAATCTCTGTTATTTAAATATTATTATCTTTCTTAATTTTTCTGAATATCTGTATTTATTTATAGATAAAAATAAATGTTACCTAACATTTTAAAAAATACTTTAAAAGTACTTTGAAAAATGTTTTCCTCAGCTAATCAATTTGGCCAATTATTTTTATATTCGGCCAAACCGAGTATTCGGAAGATAGAACTTTTTTATATCTGGACTAATTAAATATTCGGCCTAACAGAATATTCAGTATGTTCGAATAGGCCGAATACCGAATACATTTGGAAAAACACTCCACTTGTAATTTGTTGATTTCATTCAAATAATATTTATTTTCTTGGAGCGCAACGGAGCCCCTGAAAAGTGCTGCGGGCCTGTTAGAGATAAATGATTTCCTGAACTATAAATATTCATAAATAATCGTTTAAGTTGTGTAATCAAGAATATTACGCTTCGGATTTTTCAAAAAAAAAAAAAAAAAAAAAAAAAAAAGATAAAAAGAAAGAAGAGTTGTTTTTTCTACTGATGTCATGAGTGCTTTAATATGTGATGCAATATCTAAAGGACTCATGAACAATAAACGACTTTTTCTTTAGTTAGTCTCTAAAATACTCTTAAAGAAATAAGGTGGCAGAATATTTTTCTGCATTTAATATGTCAATAATTCTCTTTAATGTAACAACTTTTGTATTTAAATTAAATTTAACTTTTTCTTTCTATTAAAAATAATAGTTCCAGATATGAATGGATCTCTTAAGTGAATTAATCTAGTGTCCACATATCAAACTGGATAAAAACACAAATAAATTAAAGTTGGATACTTCTTCAGCTGGGGCACCCATATCATTATGGATCAATCAGGTTAAGATGAATTTCTTACCTATATTTATCAAAGTATTTATGGGGTTAAGGAGAGAAGCTCAAAAGGCAAAAGGCATGTTCAAAAATTTCCATTAGAATATGAGATTGGTTTACATTAGCAGATAAAAAGTTTTTTACAATTTTCAAACTTTCAAGAACTCTTTTCGATGAAGGCACACTATCTGTTGGTTCGTCGTCTTCATCATCTCCATTGTCATAACATGGAATGAAATCAGATATGGTCTGAAATCCGGAAGGGGCAACATCTTTATTACATTCAACATATTCATGACCATCGATTTATGGTTGATCAAATTCAATATTTGCAATAAAATCTCCCTCTTTTGTCTCGTCTGGATGTGATTCAATGGATCCTTTATCGGCTGATTTCGGAAATCCCGCTTTTACAAAAGCATTGGAAATGCACTTTTGTCCAGTATTATCCCACTCCGAAAATATCAAATGAAGGCTTTCTAACACATTAATCTTTTGCTTCCAGACATCTTGGAGATCACCAGAATCTAGTGCAAGAAATGCCTTTTTTATTAGTGTCTTTCTGTAATGCCCTTTGAATGCTCAGATTTTTCCTAAATTACACGGCTGAAGTTTGCTTGTATAATTTGGAGTGAGAAATTCCACACGCACATTCTTTAATTTCAGATCAAAATGAATGGTACATTGGTCAAGAAATAAAATAATTTTTCGATTTTGCAGCATCTTTTTATCCAATTTCCGAAGAAAATCTTCAAAAAGTGATTGGGTCATACATGATTTTGTGTTGCCGTCGTAATCAGTTTGTAAACTTTTTACATTTTTGAAACAGCGAGGTTCCTTGGATTTCCCGATTACAAATGGCGTCAGCTTTTCGCTACCATATGAATTTGCACACAGAAAAATGGTCAAACACATTTTTTACAGTTTTGCACCATGGCAATTTCTCCCTTTAACCGTGTATGTCTTCTCTGGAAACGAATTAAAAAATAGACCAGTTTCATAAGCGTTAAAAATGTTCTCTTTTGAATAACCATCCCTCAGAGAAGGCAATGTTTACTCAATCTATTCTTAAACGGTAGCATGCTCTATGCTATTCGACTCTCCACAGATAGATTTGAAACATAAATTGTTTCTTTTTTTAAATCGGTCTATCCAACCGTTTGATGCTGTGAAAGATTTCAGTTGAAGTCTAGCTGAAATTTCTAGTGCTTTTTCCTTTAAAATGGATCCATTTATCGGAATGATAGCTACCCGCACTCCATTGAACCATTCAAGTAAAAAATTTTCAAGTTCTTCGTATGGAGATGTTTTGAGAGTTTTTCTTTTCTTAGCAAACTTTTTCAGTTTTTAGGAATGTAATTCCAATGTCATTTCTTGTTTTAAAATTGTTTGTAATGTGGAATAAGAAGTATTCAACGATTTTGCCAGATCCACTTTAGTGCCGTGAAAATGTTTAGCCTTTTCGATAATTTCCGCCTTTTCGGCAACAGAAAAACACTTTCTCTTAGACATCGTTACATTAACAGCAACAGAATAAGACTGGCGGTCACGCGACAAAAACTGATCTGAAATTTGTCTCGCATTCTGTCAGGGAAAAAAAGAAAGAGTGTGAAAATCTATTTTTCCCTAAAAGAGATGACGTGGTGAAAAGTCATCTCTTAATCCTTTAGCTGTGAAACGTATTCGCTGTCCGCTATTTGTCAGGGGAAAAAAGAGAAATGTGAAAAACTATTTTCCCTTCAAGAGATGATGTAACGTCATCTCTTAATCTTTTAGCTATGAAACGCATTCGCTGTCCGCTGTTTACCATTGGCTAACAAACACTAACTGGTTTTAATTTTGTTTTTGGTCAAAGGTTTTTTAAATGGCGGTGTTGGTTCCTTCTGTATTGAGCTCTAGAGTCAAACGCGGCGTGCTTGTTTCTAACAAGCAAAATTCGAGAACAAAATATTTTCCACTTCTCGGTAGAAAAACGTACGATGCGAGAAATCTTCAAAATGGATGACGCAAAATCTGGGATTTTTAAATATTATTAGTATAGGTTTGGACCAGTGAAAAATGACGTACGAAGCGGGTACCGTAAAATCGAGGTTCCACCGTAGTTTCAATCACCTTTTCTTTTTGTAATTTTAAAAATACGCTAACAAGACGCCCGTGACATGAAATTATCACTTTTCTGAGAATTATTAAAATAAACAATGAAATATGTAAAGTAAACTATGGGATTAAGGTAGACTACAACATGATCTTAACAATGGGGGAATGAGGGGCGAGTTTGTGAAGTTGGACCGTATGAAGGTCAGAGTCGTCTAGTACTAATATAACATTTTAATTAAATTCCTTAAGTTAAAATGTTTAGGCCGAATTTTATTTAATCATCTTCATTAGAAACAGTGCAATAATAAGAATAATTGTAATTATGAAATACCATTTTTGGATTTCTGATTTTATTTATTTGTTAATTCAGATTGATATAATCATAATTCTATTTAAAAATTTGGAACTGATTAGAAAATAATTAAATAAAATGATTCTTTAAAATCATTTTAATCATATTTCAAATCATTTAAATAACTTCATACAAAAGTTCCTTTTAACGACTCTAATAATGTAACCATTGTAACACCATCTGCAGAAAAGACAGAAACTACGGCCCTACGGATAGGATTGCTAAGCATTTACTAGCTCCAATTCCGTCGCCTAATGGCCGTTAAATAATGTAAAAATGTTTCTTTAATTTTTTCAAGGAATTTTGAATTCATTTTTTTTGTCTATAGGATTTCAATTTCACTTTATTCTATCTATAAAAGAATAAAGCATTTTTTTTCGACTTCCAGTTTTCGAAAGATCTATACGTTTTAGGATTCCGAGATCCCGAAAAACATGTTTATACAAAATGTCTGTCTGTCTGTCTGTCCATGTGTCTGTCCTCATTGTATCGTAGAAAAGTGTATGTAGTTATGCGTAGAATTGAACCAAATTTCATTTATCTGTTTTTCGCTATGGCCAACAGCTCCCATTTGAATTTGGAGATATTTCGCCGGAAGGGGGCTCTAGGATAAGTGGCTTTTATGACATTTTCATTATTGTACCATCAGAAAGTGTATGAAGTTTGCATAGAATTGAATCAAAAAGAAATTATATGTTTTCCACTATGGCCAGCAGGTTTTATTTGAATTTGTAGATATTCCGCCGGAAGGGGGTGCTGTGATAGCGATTATTGTGAATTATATTGTACATCGAAATTTGTGCATTGACACGTGCTTTGCATGCAGGTTAGCTAGCGATTCGTAAGCTGATGACGTATAACAGGATGATGAAAAAAATGATTTTATTGCCGATATGATAGCAAATTTTGAGGTATTAACAGGTATAAGATAGAAGAAAGTTTTGTGATTGGCACATTAGACTAGTTTAATCTTACAAATCAAAGTATGTAAAGATTTACTTTTTAATCGAAAATATATCTTTTTTTTCAGCCACACTATTTAAAAAAAATATCTTTAATAAAACAGTCACTAAATTATCAATTTAAAAATGCAACATTTGTTAAGATTTTCTTCATGTTAAAAAAAACTAAACTTGCATTTTTCTCTTATGTACTTGTACTAGCTTCTGTCTAGTTTTTATTTCGTTTAAGACTCTAAAAAATATTCCAAAAGAAATTCCGCAACGCAAAACGATAAAGGTGTTTTAAAACGAACCTAAAATATGTACCCTACTTTTATTTCTAAAGCTTCCGGAGGATCTTTGATTTATTAACTGAGCTTTTAGAAGAGATCCGTTCATACTTTGTTTGACAAGATGACAGGTACACTATGACAAATACCTCGGAAAATATTATTGATGGACAATACACGCTTTCGTCTTAAAATTTTGATTTTTATATGCTTCGAATATAGTAGTGAAATACTAAGTCTTCAGAATAAATATGAAAATATGCTTTGAATATCTTTCATAAATTTTAAAATAAGACTTTCAAAGGAAAAGCAATTCTGAGGCTTAGTTAAATTTTGTCGTCACAAATAACATTTATACGAATGCTATGAAAAACTCCTGCCTACTTCCTTGTAATGACCATTACAAAGAAATTACAGTGTTAAAAATGAGTACTCAATGCTAATGCGTACAAATTTTCTCTGCTTATAATGCCTCCGAGTATTTAAGTCTCAATTTTTACTTTATTTTATATTTATTTATATAAGAAAAAAGTATTGGAATCATGAAAATTTAGGACTTTCGTTTTTTTAATGGATTTACACGTTTTGGTATGTACTGAACACGATTTGTAAAATATTTGTCTTTCATTCTGTCTCACTGTCGTTTGTCTGTCTGTAAATCGTGGCGAAAATTTTGTTGAATTCTGCGCACATAAAATAGAGATATAAACATAAATTAAATCATCGATTTTCGGCACTTTTTTGTTGGGATATTATGCCCAAAAATTAATCAGCACCAGTTCACATAACGATAGAGTTTCATGTGAAATTTTATTCTATTCTACGCAGTAGTTTGTGAGTTAGAACGCCCATAAAATTTGTGTCGAATATAGACAGACACAAACTCACGAACAGACATTTCCTAAAAACAGTCAAATCGTGTTCAGGCCTTCTAAAACGCATAAATCAGTCAAAAACCGGAAGTCGAAAATGTTTATGAATCCTTCTTTATATATTAGCTTTATACATTCCTTATAAGGTATCTGCAGGTAATATGGCCACTCTAAAGTTATAAATTTTTAAACGGTAATAGTAGCCGGTTTAAATATATATATATAAATTGAATAACAAAGCAGACCTTTTCAGCACTGGAAAAATGTATTAAAAATTTAAACTAGGTCAAAATTTGTACCTGTAGCAGTTTGTTTTTAAAAAAGCGAGTTGATGAATGTAATATGACCAGATGCTGGTAATACGCCCATAGGTGAAATAAAATGAAAAGATTTATATTAAACGTTTAAAAAAAACAATTATTACAAAACCAAATTTATTATTTGAAAATTTATAAAAATAATAAATAAAAATAACCATGAAGAAAATTTAGGAAACATTTTGAAGCAATTAGGAAATTTTTACGGTAAAAAATATTTTTAATTTTATTTTAACCACTCATGTAAGGCAAATAAATATTTTGTATTTTTACTGGTAAGTCCAGCACTTTCCTCGTGCGCATAATTACGCAAACAACACATAATCTCATATCTATAGTTTTTTCCACCTGCCTGGCCATATTGCCAACAAAAACCAATTTCATAAAAGTTCTCGTTATTCTGTCGGCACACTCCGATATTGAAATTCGTTTATGCAGTTAAAAAACAGCATTATACAATCTAGAATATCATCTATACAAATAATCATAAATACTTTGTTTAAATTAGATAAATAACAAACCTACCAGAGACAAATTTATAAAATGCTAACGTAACTAACAGCAAAACAACGATGCCTGCTCTCTCGTGCACGTGGTCATAATGAGGCCAAAGCGGGGCTACACTGTTAAAAATAAATCCGTTAATTCATGGTAAAACTACTGGTAGCAAAGTTGCCGGACTTTTTCCGTTCCGTTAGTACATTTTCCGTTTTGAAAGATAAAGGAAGGGAAAACTCCGTTTGAAGAATCGGTAAGTTTCCGTTATAAATAAACTCGATTTTAAAAAAAGTCATCTCTATTTGTGCTGCCATCTGTTGATTATTACGGGAGTATTTAATATTTGATATAATGCAAGAACATTTTCTGCTCGTCCTGAGGATCGAACTGGGGACGTTAGTGGTTTGAGCCGAGTGCTTTACTGTAAGAGTAAGAGTAGGAAACCATTATATGGGATTTCTTCAAATCGCAGCTTGGGACTTAAACAATTTGGGGTTTAGAAAACTGGTAATTTTGAAGTTAATTGCGGGGATATTTCGTAATAAGCTGATGGTTGAAGGATAAAAACATGAATTATATATATTCTTAATTTGATTGTTAGATGTAAAATATAAATATTATATTTTGAATTAAATTCAATAATTTTTTTTCCTTTTTTGCGAAAATCGATTTTTAATCAACTATTATATATTTTTTAAATGTGTTCGTTTAGAATATATTTTCAGTTTGAGTGTTTTTTATAACTTTAAAAAATAAATTGGGAATAATTTTAAAGGAATGAGTTTAATTAGAAAGCCTTATTTTTGTTTGTTGCTTTTTTAAATAGAATCGATTTTTTTCACTTAATTTAACTATTTTATATATATATTAATCTGTTTGTTTAGAATATATTTTAAGTGCGAATACTTTTTTATAACTTTAAAAAATGAATTGCAAATAATATTAAAAGAATGGAAAAAATTAATTTTTGCTTTTTTAAATTCGAAAGCACTATTTTCTTGTTGTTGTTTTATATAAACTTGAAATTTTAATTTATTGAATTTTTAGTTTTTCTGTGCAGCAATATGTCAGTTTTTGAAACATTGAAAATAAACATGCAGCAGATAACGGAATATCTCCGTTGGCTGCTTTCTTCTCCGTCCGTTCCGTTGTTTTCAGGAAATATGAGGAAATTTTCTGCTTTTAACTGAAAATGCCCTTTTGTCATGAAAAGGGACTTTTTCTGTGAAATTCAGGAAAAAAATACCCGTGAATTTCAGATTATTTTTAACAGTATACTGTAAAAAAAAATCCGTCAATTTACGGAAAAAGGATTGGCAGCAGAGTTGCCGGAATGTTTCCGTTTTTTGAGGAATGTTCCGTCTTTGTAGTCCATAAATGGCGCGATACAGACGCGAAAGAGTTTAAGCGCATGCGTGGCGATCAAAAATACTGCAATCCCATTGGATGATAGATTTTTACATTAATAATTCCGTATTTGAAACTCTGTAATCTTAAAAGTCTAAAAAGTGTACAATTTAGGGATACAGTTTATGCCCTTTTTGTGCACAATTCAGTTTGCAGTTTTTATGCATCAGTAGAGGTGCCAAATACGCTCGGATTTTGTGCAGTTTTTTTTTTGCAAACTTTTTCTAGCTGGGTAGCAACAGATATACCGGGAGAGATTCCATTTTTCTAACAAAACGGAAACTTTCTGATCAAAATTCACGGAAGACAACCTGTCAATAAACGAAAATTTTTTACAGTGTAAACCAACTCTTTTGACTTCCCGCGACTGTATTAAAGTGCCATTTTTTTATTTCACTCTAACTAGTAACAGTATTACGAATTGACCATATTACCATCAGATACCTTAGGTAGAAGAAAGTAAAAATATATGTGTTGGTTCAATTTCGTATTTGAATAAACAAAGGAAGCGCTGGTGAACTACGCACTTTTATTAGCTGATCACTGTAATTCCGAGTTAAATTAAAAAAAAAATGCAACATTCATTGTAATTGTTGGTGTGTAACAGCGCTATTTAAATTTATATATTAGAGAAATACAGAAGAAAGTTTTGTGATGTCACCAGAATACTATTTTGAGTGTATCACAAGAAATGTAAATAAAATGAGACGCATACAATCACGCATTTGATTGGGATTGCTACAGTCATCTTTTACACACGAGGGATAAACAGACCGCACCCCTATTTCAAGCGTAATCAAACTTGCTACGAACATCCAACTTTGCAACTGGATTCGAGTACGACCTGCTTCAACACCGGCCGAGAAAGCTCTTGTTTCTTTCTCCCGCCTAGGACAGAATTTATGGCACCAGGTCACGTGATCTCCAACGAACCCAATCGGCCGAGATAGCTCTTGTTTGTTTCCTTCCTCCCTAGGACGGATTTCTCGGTGGAATGGGTCCACGGAGATCACATGATCTAACGTTATAAACTCCGTCATATGTCACCGCCTTAACAAACAAGAGCAACCTCGGCCGGTACTAAAGTGGGACGTGATTCGTGCCCGTCACATATTGAACTGCAGCCAGCGCTTTGCCAGTTGGACACCGGTAAGTCCAGGTCCAGCGCCTACCGTATGTGTACAGCATATCCTCCCCAAAATATAATTCGTTAAATTATAGAAGCGCAAAACTTGTATTCTTCAAATTAGTTATTTATTGTATTTAAGCATGTCATGAACATTGTACTTAAGAAAAAAAAAAAAAAACAACGAGTATATTTAGTTTATCATTTTTAAGCATTTTTTCTTTTTTAATTTTTTAACAGAGTAAATTCAGGAACAGCTATATATATATTCACCATTAAGATTTTTCTTTTAAACTTACATCATGTGTTGGAATGAAAACAACGACAGCTAAGAAATTATTGCTCTCAATATTAATAACTGATATCATTTTTATTAATTCTTAAACTATTATTCCTTTATTTATTTTTTTCTCATTTTTAGTTCTTCCTTAGAAATCTCAATAAATTAGAGATTAATATTAGCAAGAAAATGAACGTAACAACGAATAAAGTCGTTAATTTTCCCAAATTAATATTAATTTATAAAGAACAGGAAAAGTGAATGAAACACTTTTCGTTAACTCGTTCGAAAAACCTTTTGAAACATTGTGATGTGTTTTGATGTGTCGTGCATAGAATTTGCTTATGTAAACCAACATATAACTCTATGCAGTCATGCTATAGCTCGCAGCTTAAAATGAAACAGAAAATATTTTCAGAAGAATTTACAGTTGGTTGAATTTCTGTAAAGGAAGTTCTGCTCCTGAAAATAACACAATACACAAAGGGGATTTTCCAAATCATTTGTTCGATTAATTTTGATATTATGAGATAAAACTTTGCTCCGGAGAATAATTCTTGTTCTGAGCAGCATAACTTGCTTCGTTAATTTAATTATTCCCGATACTTCGTAATCTTAAAAATTCATGCATAAATAAATCATTTCTTCAAAAACATGATGAAAGTATATTAGATGATTTTTAAGGATAATACTGTTATATACATTATTTTATTTAGTTGTTAATTTTTTTTTCTCCAGAAATATCCGTAGGCAGTGGCAAAATTTTTTATTGCTGAACAAAAGCATATTTCAGACAGTTTATATTGGGATGTGATATATGCACTGGCGAGAAAAATTGAATGAATAGCTATAAAAGTCACTTTATGTTAATTCATGAAATATAGCAATAATTCCAATATTCCAATGAAAGATAGCATGTTGGTAGCTCAAGGTTAACGTTATCATGAAGTCCAAGGGTGACAAACATGACACATGTGTCAATTTTTTCAAAATATATTTTACGTGACCATGACGTGAAAACAACTAAACTTATTAGTGGATCAAATAATTAATGAATCAAAATTACTTGGAATTTTGTTTTAAGGATTAAAAAATATGGGTGTTGGTGCTACATTTATGTATATTTTTAATAATATTTATATTGCTGCATCTTAGATGTCAAACAATTGATATCAGGTTCACATTGTCTTCTGTTTAAGAGAGCACAGGTTGAACTGAAGTCATTTGACACAAGATATTTCAACTTGATTTTTTTTATATTATTATTTTCCGAAAATAATGGCTCACTGGAAAAATTGTGAAAATGACAAGCGCCAGTTTCTTTAAGCAACTCTTCAGGATTCTTGAATTACGAATTGTCATAAGTTTATTATCGGCATTTTTGCTTATAATGCCGGTAATCTTCTCTTTTCGATAACTTTCAAATACGATAAATACGATAATAACTTTCAATTTCGATAACACTTTCCAACATAGCTGAAAAGTGTTCATGAATTCGGTTTGGTTGCCGTCTGTGCGTGCTTTCCGATTCCCATGAAATTGACATGTTATTGAGGTTTACTATGGCATAGTCGGTATTGAAAATGAAGTGTGTAGTATTTATAGTTCCTTTACAGGGACACTCAAAAGAATTACATTACATTACGATCTACGGGGTAAAATCGTTTGCTGTGTATTTTAATGATGTTAACCTATTTCAAACACATTGAAATTAATATATATCACTGAGGTGCACTATACAAGATGCTTACTATTGAATATGGTGAGCATTAGTATTCCTCGTTCATTTACAGGAACACACAATTAATGCGGTTACAATACAGTCTATTAACAATAATTACTGGATGTGCATTTTTAGTTGTGGTACGCGTTTTTAAATTTAACTAAATATTTGTCTCTAACTTTGTGAGTATAATTTCTATAAATCATATACAGAACAGCACTAAAGATCTGTAGTACATTTCCGTTTATTGACGGAAATTGCTGAATAAGAATTTTTCAACTGTGCTATGCGTTTTATAACTGAACTAAATTTTAGCACACTGTGTATTATATATATAAATCAATAGATGCATACAGGGCTGTACAAAAGACTATGGATGGTAATTGCTGGAGTTGGGTTTTCAAATGTGTTATCAGTTTTCCAAATTGTTTACTTAGACGTCATCTTTCATCTTATTAAACGGTTAAGTTTTGTTAAAGTATCTAGAAGTGTTGGAGTTTCATAATCTATGCTCGACGCACGATTTTTAGGTGCATTCGTAATTATATAAATACGTAGCACCTATAGTTGTCGTCTAGTCTGTCCGTCTGACCGCATACAACAGCGCAAAAACTAACCAACCGAATGGTTTGAAATTTAGTACAGTAATCCCTTAACATTCGCGGATTTAACATTCGCGAGTTTTGATTATTCGCGAAATATAAAATGAAGAACATTTCAACATTCGCGAATACTTAACTTGGTTATTCGCGGATTTCGTTTTATAAGGATTTTTTTTTTTTTTTAAGTAAACTTCCTTTGTTTTACCGGAAACATTATTTTATGCTAAAAATAGATTATCCCCCTTTTATTGTTCGAGCTTGGCATTTCTCCAATTTATATTGAAAGACCAAAACGCAAATTTTTTCTTCGAAGTATGTAATGCGCATGCTCCTAAGTTTTGTTTATCGTTTGAATTACGTAAGTCCCCGTAGAATAGATTTGTTCTTTCTATTCGCCTGTCAATTTTTTCTTCTCAGTGTTTAGCAAAAGTAAAAAAGAGAAACTTCACCATGTCGCCCACAGCTAAAAGAGTGAAAAAAGTTTTGAACCTTTGCGAAAAAGTTAAAATTTTAGATAAATTGCGAATGGGAGAAAGAGCGTGCGCGGTCGGTCGTTATTTTAATATTAATGAATCTACGGTGCGATCAATTAAAAAAAAGAAAAGGCTATAAGAGATAGCGTCTCAGCAAATGCATAGACTAGTGCAAAAACTGTATCGCAAGTACGGAACAAGTCAATGAAAGAAACTGAAAATGCCTTAAGTATTTGGATAGAATATATGAACCAGAAGCAAGTGCCGCTAGGTTCAGCTTTAATACTGTAAAAGCACTTATTTTCGCGAGCCGTAATTTTCGCGAAAATGAAGATAACGGTGATTTCCCGAGCTGAAAATTTCGCGAATTTTATATGAACAGAACCAAAAGTTGAAAAATCCCGAAACTGCCTAAATATAACCCCTTTTTGATTAAGGTATTAAAAAAAAAAATTGGCAAACGCAAAGTTTGTGCCTACATCTGAGTATACATTGGAAGAACGTGGTTCAAAACAAGTGTCCATAATCGGTATGGAAGATAAAAGAGAGATGACTCTTTTGTTAGCATGTTACCTTTCTGAAAACCTACTTCCATCACAATTGTTGTACGCTGGAAAAGCAACAAATTGTCATCCAAAGTTTACATTTCCCGCGGACTGGGATGTGTGACACCCCGATTCGCACTGGAGCAATTACTGACACAATGATTCGATACATTGAGAATATTCTTGTACCTTATTACGACAAGCAGATAGAGCTTCTCGGACTAGTTCCAGATCCTCTTTTTCTGGCTGAACTAGAGAAGAGGATTATTATTCCAGTTTTTGTGCCCGCTTCCTGCACAGGAGATCTCCAGCCTTTGGACTTAACTATAAACGGCGAGTTCAAGCGTTTGCTCAAGAATGAGTCTATTGAGAGGTGTTCTGATAAGCTTAAATTTCTAGAGAAAAATTAATCTGTGGACCTGCGAATATAAACGACTAAAACCGATTCACGCGTCTTGGCTTGTGCGCACATTTAACGGTATTTAAGCCAAACATAAGATAATTTTGAATAGGTTCAAAGAAGCTGGTATAACGATCTGCATTCTGTTAGTTGTATTATAGATTTATTCAAGAAATAGTTGTAAGTATTCAAGAAATTTTTGTATTTATTTCTTATTTAAGTAACTGTAATCATTAAATTGTGGATAAGTGAAAAATTTCTGAAATTTTATTTTTATTTG
The DNA here is from genome assembly GCA_963931845.1 of Maratus michaelseni. Taxonomy (NCBI): domain Eukaryota; kingdom Metazoa; phylum Arthropoda; class Arachnida; order Araneae; family Salticidae; genus Maratus; species Maratus michaelseni. Next base: position 211,539,104 of record OZ007591.1, read on the forward strand.
AGACGCAAAAAAAATATTTTGCGAGGCTTAAATTTTTGCGATTACGACTGGCTCGTGAAAATCGCGAAAATTAAAGCCTCGCGAAAATAAGTGCTTTTACAGTACGAGCCAAGGCTAAAAAAATATTTGACGCGATAAAAGTAAAGGATGATACTTTATTTGACTTCCAGGCAAGTAACGGATGGTTTGAAAATTTCAAACATAGGCATAGTTTACACAACATAAAGTTAGTTGGCGAATCGGCTTCTGCGGATCATGTCAGTGCTCAAAAATTTCCTGAAGAACTTACAAAAATTATTGAAAGAGGCGGATATGTTCCAGAACAAGTGTTTAATGCCGACGAGACAGGCTTGTTTTGGAAGAAAATGCCGAAGAGAACTTTTCTTGCCAAAACATAAAGCACAGCTCCAGCTTTTAAGGTAGCAAAAGATAGGGTATCTCTTCTGTTGTGTACCAATGCTAGAGGCGATTTTAAAGTAAAGCCTATGTTAATTTATAGATCGCAAAACCCTCGTGCTCTCAGAGGTAAAGATAGAAGCAAGTTGCCTGTTTTCTGGCGAGCAAATACCAAAGCATGGGTAACAAGCGTTTTGTTTCTGGATTGGTTTAATGATTGTTTTATTCATGAGGTGAAGAAATACTTTTCATCTAAAAATCTGTCATTTAAAGTTCTACTCCTCATTGACAATGCTCCTGGACATCCACTGAGTTTAAAAGATGCCCATCCCGACGTCGAAGTAGTTTTTTTACCCCCTAATACAACTTCACTGATCCAACCGTTGGACCAAGGAATCATAGCTGCGTTCAAAGCTTACCACACAAGAAGATCTTTCAAAAGAATTTTAGAATCGATTGAAGTAAATTCAGAAGCCACGGTCACATCGAGTTGGAAAATTTTCAACATAGCAGATTGCATTGCCGAAATTGATGCAGCATGGGTGGAACTTAATGAAAGTTCAATTAATTCTTGTTGGCGAAATATTTGGCCCCAAGTGGTACAAAAAGAAAATCAAATGCCTTCAATTTCCAAACCTATTGAAGAAATTGTGGAACTGGCTCATCAGGTCGGAGGTGATGGTTTCGACGACATAAGGAGAGAAGATGTAGAAGATCTGATAATATCCCATGATGATGGACTTACTGAAGAAGAACTTCTAGAAATCCTTGAATAAAAAATTCTTTTTTTATGTTTTTTTTTTTTTTTTTTTTTTACTAAAATTTCTAAAATTAAAATTTTTTATTGCAGGTGAAATATTTTCTGCAAAAAATGTCGCGGAAATTTTAAAATTACAACAACAACTTGTTGATAAAGCGATAGAATGTGATCCCTCGCTAGTGAGGAGTCTGAAAATTAAAAGAGAAATTGAGGCTGCAACTTTTACTTACATGGAAATCCATAAACAAAAGATCTCTTCAGCCAAGCAATCACATATTACTAGTTTTTTTCAGCCATCAACCAGCAAATAATCTTTTTATATTATGTTTATAATTGTTCAAACTTATTTAGAGTATGTATTTTTAATACTTAATAAATACACTATTTAAATTTCAAATATGTTTTCCAATTAAAAAAAATCGTAAAACCTAACCCCCTTTTATGCATGGGAGGATACTCTCAACATTCGCGATTTTGACATTCGCGGAGATTTCCGTGAACCTAACCATCGCGAATGTTAAGGGATTACTGTATATGTAATCGTTGCAGATTTTTGTCGAGTCATTTCAAATTTTATGAAAGTCGAATCAAAACTTAAAAAGATATTAATAAAAGTTTTCTTTATTCTATTAAATCTTATCATACGTAATATATATGATAAAAGCGCAAGTCATTTGACTGAGGAAAACAAATACGGCTAACCACATCTTTTTTCATATGCCAAGCGGTCATTTTTATTCAAAATTAATTTTTCGAATAAAATTGCTTAAAAGTTACATTTTTAGAAAGATCGTTCATAAAAATTGTTTGCTTAAGAGATGAGTTAGATTAAAAAATGTATAGATTCTGAGTTAACTTCAGTGAAAATTAGGTTAACAGCTGGATATCTCAATCCATTAAAGTAAATAAACAAAATATTCATTCATCGTGAGTCATAGAAATATTAATCATGGAGGTAATCATTCGCAAAGAAGATCTCCATGGTGAATTTACAGCTCTGTCTGGTGTCGAAAAAAAAAATCGTATTTGTAAACATTGCATACGTAATAATAATAATAATAATAATAATAATAAAAAGGCATCCACATTTCGTCCGCAGCAGACGATATAATTAATTTCACTGAAATAATATCGATGATTTTTTACATTGTAAAACTAGTTATAGTACGAAACATAGTTATAGCATATAGCAAACATATCGCACGAGTTATAGCACCTCATTTGTCACGTTTAACGTACAATTTCCAACTTGTTCTTTCCAACTTTTTCAGCCAACATTGAATTAGACTGGGATTAATTAAGGTGCATTTCGGTTTCTTCAATTCACACCCAATGCAATTTAGACAAATTCAGCTAGTATAAATTTATGTATTTTGTTTTAGAATCATGTATTTTTTTTTAAATGTCGTGCCGAAAATATTCTGCCACATGCCACTTATGGCACGCTTGACATAGGTTCGCTGTCCCTGACGTAGTCCATTAGCAATCACCCACGCTACGCAGAATTATACAAATTCGATAAATATGTCACGTGCGAAATGTGGCGCATGCCGTTGGAATGGTATCTGACCCATTGTGAGAAGCGGCGTTTAACTGAGAGCATGGAAGAAGAACAGAAAACTTGTAAAACTGTAAAGCTTGTATTTTGGTAGGGTTGTCAACACATGTTATTAAATTTTTTTATGTATCTTTAAATAATTGTAAAAAGTAGCGCAGATTTTTTCCTTACCACACTCTGTTTAAAATAAAAGACAAATGTTTCTTTTTATCTACTTTAACATAATATAACCAATACTGTAAAAACTACTCAAAAAGGTTTCCGAAAATCAATGGCAACAAAAGATATTAAAATATATATATATATAAATGCGTCTTTACATCTCAAAAATATATTCGTTTTTGAGGTTTTAAAAGCTAAAGCACGCTTTTCGGAATCGTGAATATCTCGGAAGAGGTTTTTGAATATTTTTGTTCGTGGTTATATTAATTTTTCCTAGATTAAGAAACGTCTGCATGTCTTTCTTTTTTCATAATGCACTTTACTTAATATTTCCTATATCATCATTTAAATTTATTTTTTGCAGAAATAAGATATTCTGTATGTCTTATAACACAAATTTATCTAAAGCAAGAAATAAAGGTGGTTTGGTAGTAAAGCAGGAAAATCTATGTAAAAAGTAGGAAGCAATAAAAACTCCATTCAGGAGCACCACAAAGGACAAGATACGACTAATCGAATGAATCTAACTCTTACCGCCGTACTTTAACAGCTAGACGACCAGATATACCTAATTATTACAACTAATATATCTTCTAATTCTCTGTCTATTTGATATCTCTATTTTTTTTAAATGCTTGAACAGGCACATCTATCTTCTATATTATAAAGCAAGAAGATCGAAAACTCATGCGTCAAGCATGGATTATGACAATTTCCAACGTTTCCATAATACTTTAACAAAACTTCACCTTTTAATTAGGTGAAATATGATATGTAAGTAAACAATTTGGAAAACGCATAATACATTTGAAAACCGATTTTCAGCAATTACCATCTACAGTCGGAAAAGTATCCGATATCCCCTATAGAATTTATACACACCAAGTAATAAGCAAAAAAGTAGTTTAATTTAAAAACGCATACCACTACTTAAAACGCACTTCCAGCAATTATTGTTAATAGAAAATACCGTTACCGAATTATTTTGTGTCCCACTGTAAATGAATACTATACACACCGTATTTTTATAGTAAGCCTCTTGTAATGCATCTCAGTGATATCTATATATATATATATATATATATATATATATCAATGTTTGAAATAGTATAACATTTTTAAAATACACAGAAAACGATTTTTCCCCGTAGACCGTAATGTAACGGGATTCTTTTGAGTGTCCCAGTAAATGCTACATACTTCATTTTCAATACAGAATATGACATAGAAACCTCAATAACATATATTAATTTCATGAAAATCCGAGTATATTTACGCGAGTTAGAGCACAGACAGACAAACCGAATTCGTAAACACTTTTCAAGTATGTTGCTAGTGTTAAAAATATATCCGTGAGCACAGCTCTCTGAGTGGTTTTAAATTGTAACACAGAATTATTTTTCCCTACTCCACTTTTTATTACATTTCCTATATTATTGTTTTAATTTATTTTTTGCAGAAATAGGATATTCTGCATTCTGAAGATGGGTCATGCATGAAAAAAAAAGGTATTGTGCAAGTTTCATATATTTAGTAGCAAAATCATTTAAGTTACGTGCACTTCAACGCTGTTTAATATTGTAATCGATTTTTCACTAACTTCCTGATACACTAAAATTAAAGAAAAAAAAGTGCGTTTGCTATGACAACACAACATTTTTAGAACTTAATTATAAATTAATACATTAATTTTGAGGAATTTTTGCTTTAGCCCGCCACAGCTGATAAATCGCCAAATATTCTTTAGGGTTACAATTATATTTGAGTGTTACAACAACAATGAATTTAATTATGCGACAAACCACGTTCTCCCAAACAGGCCAAATGGATATAAAACTGCACCGAATCAATTTTGAACACTAAACTATTTTCTTTAAATTGAATTATTGATTTTGTAATTATGATATACTATAGAAATTATTATCATTTCATTTCACAATGCAAAAATGCCTGGTAGTGATGTCATATATACATATTTCTACCTAATGACCCCTTTAACTATTTCTGGGCATTTATAATAAATCAGGAAATAATACTTACTAATAATAATAATTACTAAGAAATAATCATACTAAAAAATTTAAGTTGTTAATTTTTCAAAAGTAATATTCATTCCTAAGGAACTTTAAAATACTTATAGTTAACTCCTCCAAAAGATCTTTTGAAGCAATATATGTGTTTTGATGTGATGTGCAAAGGATTTGCTTATGTTAACCAACATAAAATGTATACAGTCACAACTAAAAGTGAAACAGAATATATTTCCAGAAGCATTTACAGTTGATTGAATTCCTGTAAGAGGAATTAAGCTTCTGAGAATTACACATCACACAAAACGAATTTTCCAAATCATTTCATCGATTAATATTAATATTATGTGGGAAAATTTTGCTTTAGAAAACAATTCTTTCTCTTTCTTTTTAGCAACATAACTTAACAATTAGGTTTAATTATTTCTAATAGTTCGTAATCTTAAAAATTCACATGTAAATTATTTCTTTAAAAACATGACGATGAAGGTATCTTAATAGATTTGTAAGAATAACACAGATATTAACTTATTTGTTATCCGACATTGATTTTTTCCCTGCTTAGTTTTTCGGAAATATCTTTGGGAAATAGCTATTATTCAGATAATATTCCGTCACCTAGTATTGGGGTGTGGTTTGAGATATTTATACGTAAAGATGAGGTTTAATGGCGTGTCATATAAGTATCGAAAATTATGATCATGTAACATTTTATCCGTTAACATTAGAACTACAATCACTGGGATGAATGACTGCTTTACGAATACATCGCGCACGTGCACTGTAAAAAATTACCAATGTTTCTTATTTTATGAAAATATACTATAACCCCGAACGAAAATATAATATAATCTTCTGAGTTATCCGAAATTCCAAATAGCATGTTCCATTGTCTTTTGAATCCCCAGAAACCAACACATTTCCAAAATTTAAACAATTATTTATAAAAACAAAGTATTTTTCGCTGCCCGTATTTTTCAGAAACGTTTCCGAAGATTTTTTTATAGTGTATTAATTAGTGTCTCAGCCTGGAATACCTGTTTTTCGAATGCTATCAATTCTCAAGTAAACATTTTCATTGTAAAAAAATATGTTTAACAGACAAACATGCAAAATTAACAGCGTTAACAATAACATTAAAATTCAGATTATTTCTTTACTCTTTCATGTATACATTAACTTATGCGGCTGAAAACGTTTACTTGAGATAACTCACAAGATTATATTATATTTTCGTTCGTGGTTATAGTATATTTTCATAAAATAAGAAACATTGGTCATTTTTTACAGTGTGGTTCTAAAGAAATAAAATTATCTTATAGTTGTTCTAATAACATTTATTTATTTATTTGCATCGATTTAAAAATAAATTTATGAATAAAAAATATTAAATTTTGGAATTGTTTTTTTTTTTAATTTTGTTTTTAAAGTCTCTTTAATACCGTGACTGTCCCTATTCGTTGATATTTTTCTATGCTTGATATTCTATGATTCATTGTTATTTTTCAAGCTGAAGGCATGTAGGTATCCGGTTTCATGTTGCATTGCGGCTTATGGAATGCGAGTTTTCTCATTGGGGATAAACATACACCACACCTTACACTTCCTCTCAAAAAACTTTGAGGCAAAAGGGCATAATTTTAATTGTATTTTCCGCGAAATGCAATATACCCGATAAAGCCAATGGATGTGGCAATATTTGGAATATGGATGGAAGCTAAGAAAATTATGGTTCATACTTGGTACCTGATAAATTCCATGCTTCATATAAAAATGTAAAATACGTAACATGTACTTACAGATAAAATGCACTGCTGTCCAAAAATTAAGGGGCAGTGATCGGACGATTTCGCTTTTTACACAGTTTGTCGAATATCAAATGAAATTCATGATAAATTATCCTTGAACTTCGAGGATGTAAAGTACATGTTTGATTTCAAGAACAGTAGAATCAGTATAGTGCAATTAAAAAAAAATATTATATTCAATATTTGATGAGATATGGACATTTGCATGAAATAACTTAACTGCGCATGCGCGAACTATACGGAAGTTTTTCATGATTTGGTAGTCAATTCTATAGAGCAATTCAAATAAAAAGACTAGTCAAATATCGTGAAAACTCAGAAAGACATCGGCAATATAGTGAGGCAATTGAGAAATGCGGGGGGGGGGGGGGGAGAGTCCAATATCAAATATTCAATATATTAATCTTTTAATTGCAGTATACTGTGTCTACTGTTCTTGTAGGGAAACTTGTGCTTTACATCCTCGAAGTTCAAGGACAATTCGTCAGAATTTCAGTAGATATTCGATAAAGTGTGTAAAAAGCGAAAGCGTCCGGTCACTGCCCCTTAATTTTTGGATAGCAATGTATAAAATAACTCCATCTGTTTCCAAAAGGTCTTCGAAAGTACACCTTGTAGTCTGGATGATAGTAAGAATTTTGATTCAAACGGAAACTACACGGACGTTTCAAGGAAGGGAAGCAATTCTGCTTTAGTCAGATTCAAAAATTTTTATTGGTGATAGAGGAAAATATTGTTAAGCATAAACTGACAGCGTTTCGAGAGTCACCATTATGTACTGGATCACAAAAGACAAGTTCTTTTCAAGCTGGGGAGAAAGACACGCAGAGACACGAAAACAAACAAATCGAACATCTAAAACATTACCTTTTAGATGAATCAAATACTGGTACATTTATGTATCAACTACTGGACCTAACCTGAAAACTTTAACTGCTATGTAAGGATTTTGCATTTCAAACACTTGCATTTTTTTTAGCTGACGTTATGTATACTAGAGATAGTATGTTGTTTAACACGGATTAGTAAATAACACATATGTTTAGAAAGTTCTGTTAAGATATAAAATGCACCTTATTATATATATTAAAATTTTCTTACAGTGCCAACAACTGGAACATTTACCCGATATATTTTTAATACCGAGTCGAAACATACTTCACTTATCAATGTAATATTCACATGGGAAATAAAATGACACAATGACCTAGAAATTATCCTAGAAATTATTAAACATAGTTTGATGGATTTTCGTTATTCCCCTCTCTTTTTCAGCAATGCCTACGCAGAACTAAATTCTAACTTTCAAACAAGTAGAAACTTTTTTAATCATCTTGTCAGAACAACAGATTCGTAAAACGATTTTACATTAGAGAAAGTCTTTGAGAATCTAATATTTCAAAATAAATTAAAACGTCAGAAAATGTGTTAAAAATATCTTCAATTTTTTCCTTCTCAAAATATAATACTATCTTATTTGTAAACAACTTTAATATAACATTTTATAATACTTTAAAACGGAATAGAATATAGCCTCAGGTAAATTTAGATTCCAGTTTCTTATAGTTGATAGTGTTCTTTAAAAAAGTTTTACTCGATAATAACGGAATGTACAGGGAAAAAACACCATTCTTAGTGTCGATTTAATGAATTTTGTCATTAAACAGGAAAGTTTCTTCCAAGGAATAATATAGTTCTTTGCGAATTTTACCGGAAGCATTCCACAGAATTTTACATATAAATAGCAGAAAAATAGTTGCACATAAATATATATTTTTTCAAATATCATTATTTATCTATCAATAATTTTATTTATATTTGAATGAAAAGAACTGGAATGCTTATTCCAATGCGCAAGCTAAAGGCGAAAGATTGGAACAATTTATATAGATAAAATCAAGGCTAACAAAAAAGACAACACTATGTTTCGCGTTCGTTTTCCTTCGGATCGCTAGAGTCACGTGATGCTGCTCTTTTCGAGCACCTGCATTCGTGCTTTTCTTGCACTTACATCAAGAACAGACAATCAGGTGACTCAAGCGGTCCAAAAAGAGACGAACGTATAACGCAGTGCGGCAGCCTGTCATTTTCATTTGCATCGGATAAAAACCCGAGAGTGTTATTTGTATCATTTTTTTGTTTACTTGCGTAATAGCCGCCTTTATAATAATAATAATAACAATAATATTATTATTTTTAACACTTTCCAACCTAGTTGAAAAGTGTTTATGACGTCGGTTTGTCTGCCGTCTGTCCGTGCTCTAACTCCCGTAAATATGCTTCGATTGTCCTGAAATTTTTGTATGTTATTGTCGTTTACTGTAGCATGTTCTCTATTTCAACAAAAGTGTGTAGCACTTACAGTTTTTTTTTACAGGGACAGTCAAAAGTATTCCGTTACATTACAGTCAATGGGGAATAATCGGTTCAAGCGCATTTTGATGACGCTACGTCATTTAAAACATAATGAAATTGATGTATAACTATGAAGCGCATTAAAACATGTTTTTTGTAGCATATGGGGTGCAAAGCATTTATTATTCATTTAGAGGGTCAAACAAAAGAATTCTCTTACACATCATTATATGGGAAAAAATCGTCTTCAGTGTAATTTAGTGTTATTTCACTATTTCAAACATAATGAAAATTATATGCATTACTGAGGTGCACTATAAATTGCTCTCTTGTGTGCATTGCGTTTATTTACAGGGACACACAAAAGATATTGGTTACAGTACATGTGCGATATTTACAGTCTATGTGTGATAAGTGCGTTTTCAACTTTGGTTTGCATTTGTAACTTTTTTTTATTCATAGTACTTGTGTGTTTATAAACTCGGTTGACAATATACAGGGCTACAAACGGAAATTCGTAAGTACTACAGACTATGGGAGTGAATTGCTTAAGGGTAGTTTTTAATTGTGTTTAAGCATTTTCCTGCTGAACTATACTTAGTAGCCTAATAGAAGTTTGTGGAATATAAATAAATTCATACACAGGGTTACGAAAAAAAAAATACATTGTCGTTTACGTTTGGTAATTGCTGCAAGTGAGTTTTAAGTTGCCTTTTAGCTTAATAGGTGGTGTGTACAAAAGTCTTCAGATAATATACAGGGCTGTACAAAAGATTTCGAGTGCATTTCCATAGATTGACGAAAATTGTTAAATATGATTATTCTAACTAAATTAAATTTTATAATAATATATATCCACATCTATTGATCCTATACAGGGCTGCTCCAAATAATTCGACTACTTTTTGACACTGGAAGGTAATTTCGAAAACTTTGGTGTTATGTGTTTTGTAAACAGTTTACTTACAAATATTCTTTCCCCTTATTTAAAGGTGAAGTTTCGTTACAGTTTTCTGGCTATGTTGGAAAGTGTTTCATAATCTATGCTTGACGCATGATTTTTCGTTCTTGATTTTTATTTATTTATTTATTTTTTGGCCGATTTTTAGTGCTGTAGATGTTAAATAACCAGTACACTATAAGCAGAGTGTATATGCCAGTGAGTACACGCGTTACGTGAGATTCAGTGAGTATACGGAAGTGCTTTAAAAAAGTCCGAAGGTACACGGCGTATACCACCGTATACCTTCCATCACATCTCCGGCGTTTTTTAAATACGAAAATCCAGTTGCGACTATTATGCGAGGGAATCTGATGCCCGATATTGTAGTACAATCGTGGAAAGAAAAGGATAACATCCTACTAACTCTGTCGAAAATTATCGTTTAAAAATGGGATGAATATCAACTGATTAGTAATAATGTTTACGAATTAATGCTATACTTAAATTAGGATTCGGAGGTGGTCTAAATTTTGAAATTGTAACAAATTTTAAAAACTTTAATACTAATTTTGATATTATATTTGGTTTCTTTGATAAACTTTACTTTTGAACACCTAACGGGAAGACATTCTGTTATATAGTTTAGGAATTATGCACCTGATGATAAGTACATTTTTAATTCATGGAAAACAGATTGTAATGCGGGTAGTCTTTTAAACATAACTCAATAACTACTTAGCGGAATGAGCTGTAATTTTGAATTCGCATACTTGAAACCTCTGGAAAATCGATTTCTATTAAACAATTTATAGGTTACAATACATGTTTTTTTTTTTTCGAATATTAATTTCCAAGTTTGTATATAATCTGTTTAATATTCGGAAAAAATATATATAACAATCTGTAAAAATTTTAACAGAAATCTATATCCAGAATCTTTACATATGCGAATTTAAAATTATAACCCATTGCACAAAGTAAGGTTTTGAGATATGTTTAAAAAAATACTCGCATCATTGCAATATGTTTTGCAGAACGACTAAAAATGAATTTAACATTAGGAGTTCAAAACTTTTAATCTGGATAATTCCTTCTGGTCGATTTCTTGAATTTTGGAAATAAATAGTTGGATAAAATTTCGTGACCAAAGTATTCAAGTTACAAAGAAAGTTGTGAAAGTCAACCTCTGTATCAGTTGATATATAATATTCATTATTATAAAATGCATGCAAAACTATTTTAATATTAATACTAACAGTGCCTATTTCAACCACGCATTCATTATACAGCAACAAATGTTTGTTTGCTGAGTTCTACTATTTCTTAAAGTTTTGCTCAGTTTTTTTTTTTAACCACAGTGAATAGATGTATGTAGATATTGTAGCTATTGTAGATATAAATTTAACTAATTTACATGAGCTTCAACTGTCCTATGAAAGTATTTAAAATGTGTGTTAATTAAATAATATTTGCTTTGCGAATCAAAAACTATTTTAATATTAATATTAACAGTGCCTATTTCCACCACGCATTCATTATGCGGCAACAAAATGTTTGTTTGCTGAGTTCTACTACGTCTTAAAGTTTTGCTCAGCTTTTTTTTTAACCACATTGCATAGATATATGTAGATATAGATATAAATGTAACTAATTTACATGAGCTTCAACTGTCCTGAAAGTATTTAAAATGTGTGTTAATTAAATAATATTTGCTTTGCGAATCAAAAAGAGAAAAGTGTAGATATTTTTCGCAATCTTGAAGTTCTTTGATTAAAAAATTTCGCTGTAGTAATATCTTCTTCACCGTGAAAACATTCAATCCTGAAGTTCAAGAAAGCTTACTGTCGTCCGGCTGACGTGAATAAACAAAGATACTTTAAGAAGATATGTTCCCAAGTAATAACATCTAATCCCTGAGAAACGTTTCTAATGAATTACTACATTGTTTCAGGATGCTACTTTTGTTATTAGTAGGATGAAATTATATTTCTCTCTTCGTGCACTGAATATCTCAAAGTAAATTACATAACAAATCCCCGAGAAGTTTCATTTAATGTTAATGGCATTGATATACATTTAATATACAGTGAAACTTCCATTTAACGAAGTCTCATCGTTACACTTAAAAACTTCGTTATGAAGAAAATTCGTTAAATAGAAATCAACTTAAATTCATGAAAATTTTCCTTCAGATATTACAAACATGTATTGGATTCAGAAGTATTTGATTCAGTTTCAATTATGCAGTCGTCTTTTACGAAACAGTTGTGTACCGTCGATGAAATCTCGTCACATTCCCAAGCTTTTATCAGCTCTGATACACAGGTTCTCAAACTAATGTTTTCACTACATTGTCTTTGTTCTATCTTTTTCGATCATGTACTTCAAGATATTTTATTATTCCTTAGACTAATGGCTGAAGTTTAGAAATTGCATTGGTAAGAACAAAAATAATTTTGATGTTCTCTGATTTGAATTTTGAAGCACGTTCTTGTGGATGTACAAAGCAGTTGTCTATTAGCAATGGAAGGTCAGAATGGTAACTGTCGGACTCTAATTGATATATTTGCTTCAATGTATCTAACGCAATTGCATCACTGCATCTTCTATATCATTGAATGAAAATAGTGGATTTTGACTTCCTCCAACCGTCAGCGCTGCAGTCTCGGTGTGGGAGAGTAATGATAACAAATGTTATTCTTAGTCTAAAAAATTTGGAGGGGAAAAAAACTTATTTTGCACCGAGCAGAATGGAAATTATTTAAATGTGTTCATTTTCATAAGAATCCACAGAAATAAATTCGCAACAGCAACCTCCTATTTTGGATTCTGCACACGTACAAAAGTGGAAGAAACTTCGTTATATAGAATATATTTTTCGTAATATGGAGATTAATTTACATGCTAATGGTGTTCAAAGTCAAAGTTCTGCAGAAAATTTCGTTAAGTAGAAAACTTCGTTAAATAGGGACTTCGTTAAAGGGAAGTTTCACTGTATATATATATATATACTTTCTTTTGAAGATTTCATGGATTCGCAGTTGAAGGAAAGGGATAGCATAGCTGCCAACATTTACGCTTTTTTCCTACCACTAAAATTTTATAATAAATTTTATCTTATTAAATCGACTAAATCCTGTGATTACATAAGGAAAAAAAATCTATTAAATTTTAGTGGTATCAAAAAAGCGTAAAAGTTGGCAGCTATGGGATAGTGATATCAATTATTAAATGTTTTGTAATAAGTGATAAAAGTAGAATACCATATTTGATGTAACTTTGAAACAAACCAAATAGTCTTTTAAATGTTCATGATCAATATAATCATCACAATTATAAAAAAATAAAATAATAACATATTTTAATGTTTAATTTATATGCATACAAGATGCATAGGAGAATCCCTTTATCCTGAAAAAATGGCGGAGCTACAGCTTGAATGTGGGATAATGGTGTAGTCGAGTGACTTCGACAAACTTAATACAATCGATAGCAGCACCCTAGTGGCGAAATGTGGAAGTTACGAATTCTATATAGAAGAAGCTTATGACAGACATCAAAAACAGTCAGTTACAGAAGTGTAAAGCATACCCAATTTAGCAAGAAAAAATGTCTTACCTGTAAAAATAACTTTATTACAAGCTTCAAAATGTAAGTTTTTAGATATCCAATCACCCACCGGCTCAAATACGTTACTAATTGCTTGCAGAAGTACATCATTATATAATAGATACAAATGACTAATAAACGCATGTAAGTCAAGTAAATTTATTTTAATTCGAATATCTTTCGAATATCTAGTTGAGTATGCTCAGTGTATCCACCATTGTTAGCAATACATGTGAGCATACAGGGTGTCCCAAAAAGGAGTACCTATTATTAAAAATGAATAAGAAACAAACGAATAGAGTTATTAAAAAAATTCTTGCAGGAAACGGATGTGTGCAGCCTGGAATTTTGTTTAGAACACGTTATTATGATAGTTCAAAATCTGACCGACAGATGGCGCTACAGCACATTTTGGTGGCTATATGAACAAACGGAGCATGCGTGAAGACCAGATAGAAGCAGACGTGGTCAGTGAAAGTTCATTCTAAGACTCCGGCATGTTATTGTGATGAATTGAAGACATATTGAAAATATTGTCATTTAATTTTCAACTATTTCTGATGAATGCAGTAGCCGCAGCGCCATCTGTCGGTAAGAATTTTAACTAACATAATAAAGTACTCTAAACAAAATTCCAGACTTCACACAACTGTTTCCTGCAAGAATTTATTCAATAACTCTATTCGTTTGTTTCTTATTCATTTTTAAAAATAGGTACTCCTTTTTGGGACACCCTGTAGTTTTTAATACATTTCAAAACATTATATTATTATTTCAATACATAAATGATACCTTTAATATAAAATGTTTTTTGGTGTGGTGGATAGGCAACTTAATACCTGTATCAAATGTAAAAAATCTATTAGAACTTTCAAATAAAACACTTTTTACTATATTCTGTAACTTTGACGTCGAAAGTCCGAGTTTTTATTACTTTGACTAACACCATCTTTTGCATTGAACGGTTCATGTTTTCTTATCATATATTCTAATACGAGCAAATCTTGTGTGTGGTTATATATATATATATATATATATATATATATATATGCAAATTTTATCTTAAAAACGGCTCTAACGATTTTGACGAAATTTCGTATCTTACCGTTTTGGGGCACCAGAAAACCATTGGGCTAGGTCACATGTTCGAGAAAATTCGATTAGTGGGTCATTTTGGGTCATGGTCTAGCTAATTGTATCTAAAAAACGGTTCAAACGATTTTGACGAAATTTTGTATCCGACCATTTTCGGGCACGAGAAGACTGTTGGGCTGGGTCGCATGTTCAAGAACTTTCGATTAGTGGGTCATTTTTGGGTTAACGCGGGTCAAATTAATTTTATCTAAAAAACGGCTCTAACGATTTTGATTAAATTTTGTGTCCTACGAGCTTCGAGCGCGATAAAATCATTGGGCTAGGTCACATGTCCGAGAAAATTCGATTAGTGGGTCATTTCTGGGTCATTGTGGGTCAAGATCTAAAAAGCGGCTCAATTTACACTAAATTTTGCATCCAATGGTTTTCGGTCACGAGAACACTGTTGGGCTAGGTCACATGTTGGAGAAAATTCAATTAGTGGGTCATTTTGGTCATGGGTCATTATGGGTCAAGCTATTTTATCTTACAAACGCTTCAGATGATTTGAAATAAATTTAGCACCCTACAGGTTTAGGTCACATGTTCGAGAAATTTCGATTAATGGGTCATTTTGGTCATGGGTCATTATGGGTCAAGCTATTTTATCTTAAAAACGGCTCAGACTATTTACACTAAATTTTGCATCCTATGGTTTTCGGGCATGAGAAGACTGTTGGGCTAAGTCACATGTTCGAGAAAATTTAATTAGTGGGTCATTTTGGTCATAGGTCATGATATTTGAACTCAAATTTAATTTTGACCGAGCATAGCTCGGTCTTCCCTGCTCGTTTGTTTTAACGACTTAAAAAAAAAAAAAAAAAAAAAAAAAAAAAACTTCTGTTTTTGGTCGGTATGCATTTGCGCATGTATGTATATTTATCCTCACATTTCTCAACAACCACTGATTGCATTTGAATATAACTTTTAAACTACGATTTTTGCACACTAAGAGAAGGTTTTAATGTAAAAGGATTAATCGGTATCGTTCATAGCCTTCTTTTCTAACACTTTACAACGTAGTTGAAAAGTGTTTATGACTTCGGTTTGTCTGGCCGTCTGCCGTCTGTCCGTGCTCTAACTCCCGTAAATATGCTCGGATTGCCTTGCAATTTTCATATGTTATTGTCGTTATCTATAGCACGTTCCCTATTTCAACTGAAGTGTGTAGCACTTATAGTTTTTTTTACAGGGACACTCAAAAGAATTCCGTTACATTACGGTCTATGGGGAAAAATCATTTGCGGTTTATTTTAATGATGTTACACAATTGCAAAAACATTGTAATTGATATATATCACTAAGGTGTAGTACAAGAAGCTTAATATGGAATAGGGTGTGGATAGCACTTATAGTTAATTTACAGGGACGGTCAAATGAATTCCGGTACATTACGTCTATGGAGAAACATCGTCTGCGGTTTATTTAAATAATGTTTCACTATTTTAAACGCATTGAAATTTATATATATCACTAAGTTGCATTACAAAAGGCTTACTACAGAATATTGTGTGTATAGCAGTCATCGTTCATTTACAGGGACACACAAAATAATTCTCTACTGTCTGTTAACAATAATTCCTGGAAGTTCGTTTTAAGTTACTGAACGCGATTTTAAATTTAACTCACTTTTTGTTTATTACGTGGTGTGTATAAATTCTGTAGATCATATACAGGGAAGCACAAAAGTTCGCGAATACATTTCCGTTTATTGACAGAAACTCCAGAAGGAGAATTTTAAACTGTGCTACGCGTTTCTTAACTGAACTAAAATTTAGCATCCTATGTAGTATATATACAAATCTATAGATCATATATAAGGCTGAATAAAAGTATTCGGATATTTTTCCGAATATTGTATACGTTGGAAATTCCTGAGATTATGTTTTAAATATGTTATGCGTTTTTCAAATTGTTTACTTAGATGTTATATTTCAGCTTATTAAACGGTATGATTTGTAAAATTATTTTGGAAGCGTTGGAAAGTGTTACATAATCTATGCTTGACGCATGATTTTTCGTTCTTGTTTATTATTACAGGCACACGTAAAATATTTTAATGCATAATTGTTTACTGCATTTCAAACGTGAGCAACGAGCAATTGATTACCTTTATAAATGTGAGAGAGGTGGAATACGAGAAATAAAATTTGATTGATCGAAAAGTTGTTGGGTAAAATCTTCAGCGATGATAAACTAAAATGCCTTTATAAGTAAGATAGTGGTGACATACGAGCAATAAAACTTGATTGGTCGAGAGAAATTTCGACAAAACTTGGCAAGCCTGCCATTATTGCTAAGCTAATCTTTGTTTAGGGTTTCGTTCATCTCACGAAACCCTATTCGTCCCGCTACGTTATCTGTCAGTCACAGAGCCGGTTCTCAGAAACTACATAATTTACAGACCTGAAATTTTGTGTACTTATAGCTGAATACCTACCATAAATCTGAAAATCATAAAATTTTTAAAAATCGTATTATTTTAATATATAGAGATAAAAAACAAAAAATCTAACAACTTTTCCTATTAAATTTAAACATTTTTCGTTATAACAGTTGCAAACAATTAAAAATCCACAATAAAATTATTTCTACAATATTTAATTTTCTATTGAAAGATTTCCACGTGAAAAAGGAAAATGAAATAAAAAGTTTCGGCAATTGAAAAAAATATTAATATGACGTCATACTGGTAATAAAACGGGAATTTTCAAACATTTCTCAATAATACAAGGAGTATGAGTATGTGTAAATACAGAAAGCTAGTTAATATGATGAGAGAATTAAAAAGAAAATTAATCTGACGTCATATTGGAAGTTTAACGGACTTTTTTAAATGTCTGAGAATAATACAAAGAGAGTATCAATATGAGTAATAGAGAAAGCAAGTAGATATGACGTCAGCAAGTGATTATAACGTCATATGAGTTTGAGGAACGTATTGAATCATGATAGAAACCCGATTATGGAAATATTGGCATATTTTAAAATTTTGGAGGTCTCTCTACAACATGTTTAAATTTGAAATTGATTTTTTACTTACTCATCATACGTAGTATAGGGTAAGGCTTGTAATCGTTTTGAAAATCGAAAAAAATTTTTTTGACGGATTTACACGTTTCAGACACTGGAGATTCCGAAAAACATATTTTTAGAAAAAAAAAATTGCCGTCCGTCTGTGTGTCTGTATGACTGTGTGTCTGTGTGTCTGTAAACGCTCTATCTCCCGAAAAAAATTGAGATAGAGGCTTAAAAATTGGTATGTACTTAGTATGTAATAATGGGAAGAAGCTTATTGAATTTCAGTAACCTCGATTATCCGGAACTATTTTTTTCGGACTCTCGAAATATTCGTTCTGATAAAAGGTGTATAAAAATTTTCGAAATTGTTTATTTTAAGGAGTGAATATAGAAGACAATTAAAAAAAAACATAAATTTTGCATAAAGCATCAAGTCGATCGGATAATTAATTGCCGAGATATTTGTAATCCTATTTTCTACACTCTTCGTTCTTCGATTTTTCATGACCCTGTATTTCATCCAAATTTCAATTCTAAGGTTTATTTTAATTGGAAATGAGACGCTTAATCAGATGCAATAAACCGCTAGTTAATAGGATTATTGTTTTTGGAGTTATAAGCATGTTTCCTTTAAGCAATTCAGCCTTTAAAGTTTATGACGTCATCAAGCCACGATTTTATTCGAATTGCAATGCATTTTATAAGTAGTTTACACATTTTTTATTTTAATATTTTACATTATGCATATCCATGATGGGTAAGTATTACGGTGGCCCCCAACGACTAGTTTTAATATCGCATTTAGTCCACATAACAGATATTATGATAGAGTATACGAAAAAAATAGACCTGTAAATTTTTACTTTATAAAAAGCATTACTTTTTTTTTTTTTTTGAAAATGAAATTTATTTTGATTTATTAAAGAAAGGATAAACTGTTGTGAAAGGAATGTTAAACGAAACAGATTGTGCGATCTTCGATCACAATTACCTACTTGTTACTTATCTCTCTTGTTTAACGGAACTTGACCAGGCGAGTATTGCAAAGTTTTTAGGAATGTGAGTCGCACCAATTTGGACAAAAAATTAATATCAGGGTATGCGTCATGTGTGTATACCACTTCTATTTTATTATAAAACATTGAAATGGGAACAACGTATATTAGATTGAACATGGTTGCTACAAAAAATGCTCTCTTGTACCAAACAACTCTACCTAAAATATGCAAACTGGCGTTCAATAAATATAAATAAATAATAATAATAATAAAACGGGCAATATTTATAGCATGAGTTTTTTGCACAATTGCAAGTAATCCGTAAAAAAGTTACTTGAAGTTGTGTTGATTCTTTTTCTTTCAAAATAACTTGTTTTGTGCGGATAGAAAGAATAGAATATTTTGCTGAATACATTTTCTTAATGTAGATCTGTGACCGATAAATGGCGCTGCAATGATGTTTCTCTATCGTAAACACGGAATAAACCAAATTCAAGGCAACTACTGTCTTTATGATGTCAGAAACACGGGATTTTTGTGATGATTTACTTCTAGCAATACAAAAATTTCTCTGAGAAATTCCAGAGACAAATTGCAAGATTAATTCAGAATTTTACTATTATTTATAAGATGGATGTTTTATTAATCAAGAGATTTTACTTTCTAATGATATTTTTTTAATCAAAAATGAATTAAATTTTTTATTACTGTGATAAATATTATTAAATATTAATTAAATATAACACATTAATGAAAACGACGCCAGCATGTCCATACAGATTTTTTTTTGTTACAACTAATATGCTAAAAATATAGATAACGAAATATCTCTATTTGCAAGTGTATATAGAGGAGTTCACTAATAGTTACCACAATACTTACTTTAAAGAGAAATAAATATTCTGCAGATAATGAAATAAACTAATCTTCATTGTTTTTTTTAAATATGTTTATAAAGTAATAACTTTGACGATCCAAATTTGAAACATTATTATTTTGACTTACACAATCTTTGTATTCAACGAGTTCATGTTTCATTATTTGTCTTAGGTATGAATAGAGATAACAGAATATTTTGCTGAATACATTTCTTAATGCAGAAGAGCAGCGACCTATAATGTTTGCTCTATCGTAAACGCGGAATGCAGTAACTTTAAGGCAAACTACTGTCTTCATGATGTCAGAAACACGCGACTTTTGTGATGATTTACCCTCTTGTAATACAGCAATTTCTCCGAGAAATACCAGAGAAAAATTACAAGATTAATTCCGAACCTAGCTATTATTATTTCAACACTTATGAGCACAGATGTATACTATGTTCAACTTTGCCAGTTCGTGGAAAATCAAAGAGAAGTTTTGTCTGTTGCATAACTTGCAAATTATTAAAAGGAATATTACCTTTTTTGAATTCTTTATATATATTTCAACAATCCAGAATTGTTTTTGAAACCAAAATCAAGTGTTTAGAGTCATTTATCCCTACAGAGTCACCTACCGTAATTTCCAGGTTTTCTCAGATAAAATGAGATATCATTCAAAAGGTGATTGAATAAGATTTTGATATATTACACTGACATTTCGTTAAAACGTGCTGTTTGAAAAAAATACAGTTAATTAAAAATTAATGAAAAAAGTATCAGCATATAGTCTCAAAGACTGTAGTGTTAAAGCCTCGCACGGTGTACGGTTATCTACATTATAAAGCAAAAATATGTCAGTGAGTAACACATCATATAAACGATTGCAACAATGTAAGTAATCCATTTCACTTTTTTTCGAAAATTTAATTACTTCTAAACATCGCATAATTTAAATTTTTACACCGTCGAATCTGGGGGGAAATTTTGTTTCAAATTGTTTTAAAAAATGCAGTTAATTTAAAATTAATGAAAAAAAATGCATCAGCATATAGTCTAAAAGATTGTAGTGTGAAAGCCTCGCACCGTATACGGGTATCTACATTATAAAACAAAGATATGTCAGCGAGTAACACATATAAACGGTGGCAACGATGTAAGCAATCCATTTCACTTTTTTCACAAATTTAATAACTTCTAAACATTGCATAATTTAAATTTTTCACACCGTCGAATAGGGGGGAAATTTTGTTTCAAATGCAATTTGTTTGAAAACTGCATCTCAGTTTACTGATTTTTTTTAAAAATCATATTTAAAATAATTTTCAAGCATGATTTAAAAAAAAAAATCTATCTTATCGCGTGAAGTTCGATTACGGAAATTTAAACCGTTTGCGATTAAAACAATATAAATAGTTTAGCGTTTATTTCCAGCTAATATTCAATAACAAAATTAACACAATTAACACAAAATAACAAAATTATTTATGTATAAATAATTGAATAAATAATATAACATAATATAATTCAAATACAAATTTAACAGATATGAAATCAAAGTTCGTCCTTAAGTTACTGAAATAATCAGAATAAAAAAGGTTGCTGTAAATAGCAAAATCTGTGGTGATTTCTTCCGGTATTAACCTCTAGCATGCGGCTAAGGCGAAAGTATCACTTTTTAACACTTTCCAACCTAGTTGAAAAGTGTTTATGACTTCGGTTTGTCTGGCCGTCTGCCGTCTGGCCGTCTGCCGTCTGCCGTCTGTCCGTTCTCTAACTCCCGTAAATATGCTCGGATTGCTCTGCAATTTTTATATGTTATAGTCGTTATCTATAGCATGTTCCCTATTTCAACGGAAGTGTGTAGCACAGATAGTTTTTTTACAGGGACACTCAAAAGAATTCCGTTACATTGCGGTCTATGGGGAAAATCATTGACGGTTTATTTAAATAATGTTTCACTATTTTAAACGCATTGAAATTTATGTATATCACTAAGGTGCATTAGAAGAAGCTTAATATGGAATAGGGTGTGCATAGCACTTATAGTTACTTTACAGGGACAGTCAAAAGAATTCCGTTACATTACGTCTATGGAGAAAAATCGTCTGCGGTTTATTTAAATAATGTTTCCCTATTTTAAACGCATTGAAATTTATATATATCACTAAGGTGTATTTCAAGAGGCTTACTACAAAATAGTGTGTGTACAGCAGTCATCGTTCATTTACAGGGACGCACAAAAGTTCGCGAACACATTTCCGTATTATTTAACTCCAGACGGAGAATTTGAAACTGTGCTACGCGTTTCCTAACTGAACTAAAATTTAACATCCTATGTAGTATATATACAAATCTATAGATCCTATACAGGGCTGAATAAAAGTATTCGGATTACTTAGATGTTATCTTTTAGCTTATTAAACGGTATGATTTGTAAAATTATTTTGGAAGCGTTGGAAAGTGTTACATAATCTATGCTTGACGCATGATTTTTCGTTCTTGTTATAATTTTCAAACCTTTATTTGAATACATAATTGATATTTTTCACATAAGAATTGTTTTTGACGTTGTTAGTGAGGAATCTGAAAGTAAATTAAATGTAGAAAAATCTATTAGTTTTGATTAATAAAAAAAGGAGGTTTGCACTGATGTTTTATACACCGGGCAGCCAGGTCCTGGTTATCCCGGATTTGATCCGCTGGTGTTTAAGCTTTGGGATCCAAAATTAAAAATATTATTTCGACTTACACCATTTTTTTACTTTCACAGAATGCTTTCTTATCTGTTTTCTGTATGAATACATATAATATTTTGCTGAATACATTTCTTAATGCAGAAGAGCTTGTCCGATAAATGACAGTGCAATAATGTTTTCTTCTATCATAAACTTGGAATGCAGTAAATTCAAGGCAACTACTGTCTTCATGATGTCAGAAACACGCGACTTTTGTGATGATTTACTCTCTAGTAATACAACAATTTCTTTGAGAAATACCAGAGACAAATTACAAGATTAATTCAGAATCTCACTCTTGTTATTTATAAGATAGAATCACTATTTAGATAACTATTTAGGTTTAAACATCTGACGGTATTTTATTAAAGATCACAAAACAGTATTTAATTAACGATTATTTAAATCTTTTTTAGTGTTTTATCGTTAAAAAAATAAAAAATAAAAAATAAAAATAAAACATGAACGAACAATTTTTTTAGCATTAAAAAAATACAGATTTTTTTTTTAAAAAAACTGCTCTAATTACGTTAGTTATGATCAAAATTGTAACAAGTTATCTCAATAAACAACGATAAAAAAAAATACATTAAAGTGATTAAAAATATAGATAAAAATGCTTAAGTGATACAAATAGAACAGAAAAAGGCTTATAAAAACCTTTTAATATAAAGATCGACTTATGTTTGAACGCTGAAACGGCGCCATTATCAAGAACTACAACAATAAACAAACTAATCTTGCAAATTTTGTAAAAAAAAAAATTAAGAAATTGCGAGAATAATTTATTTATCTTTGTAGTTCTTGATAATGGCGCTGTTTCAGCGTTCAAATATAAGTCGATCTTTATATTAAAAGGTTTTTATAAGTCTTTTTGTGTTCTGTTTGTATCACTTAAGCATTTTTATCTCTATTTTTAATTATTATTAGTGATCTTATTATATAGTTATGTATATCAAAGTGATTTACCTGAAAATGTGGTTTTAGTTTTTTAAACGTGTTCAGCATATCTCTTCAACTACTTAACTTTTTTTTCATGGTTTTTTTCCTGATAATAGATTGTATCTAAAGACTAAGCTAAATTGGCCTTTTTTTCCAATGAAAAAAAATATATATAGGGGTATTTATAACAACATTTTCCCCTTTATTTTAAAACAGGAAATTTTGCTAAAGTATAAGCCAATTTAGGTTCAGAATGTGTCAGAGCGTCAGAAGTATATTGATAAAGCAAGTTTTTTTAAAGTTAAATTTAATTGTCTATATATATATATATATATATATATATATATATAACCATAAATGAAACATTACCATAACACCAACTTAAACTATGAAATTATGATTTAGTATGTAATAATTAGTTGACAATGAAAGTAGTCCCCAACACACTGAATATAGATTAAAAAAACCTATTTAAAAGAAGAAGAAATTAAATTAAAAATTGAATGAATGAAATTGAATGAATGAAATGAAATTTGTGGAATTTAGACAGAATTATCAAGTCCCAAATGCCTAAATACCACAAATAAAATGAGTGGTTTCATCATCATATTAGCCATAACATTGCTAAAGAATATGATTTTGGGACTACCTACTCATAAACAATGAATAAGACCTGTGAAAAAAAATCTTAAAGATAAAAAATAAATACAATATTAAAAAGGGAAAGAAATCTTACCCATAATAAACTGATTAAAACTTGAAATAGAGTCATAAAGTGTGAAATCCATTTAGAATTGAAAAAGATATTGATGCACTTCATGAACCAGATAAATAAGCATAACTAGACAGAGGGAATGAATTTCAAAAAATCTTTACATGTTGCCAAAATTAGTTTTAGTAAATGATTTACCATGTTGCCAAAATAGGTTTTAGAATAATATGAATATTATTGTAAAGCAACACAAACCATGGTGCTGCCATCTATGAGGGAAAAAAGTGAATATACGATGAACGAAAATAGCAGTGGAAGAATATTAGTATTTAAAAATTAAACCAAATACTATCTAAAGACGATATCAATTAGTTAAATAATAAATAAATTAAATTAAATAATAAATAGAGTATCCAATTACATTAAAGTAATGGATGTATTAATGAATAAAAAAATAAGATGTAAGATGGAAAAATTAATAATTAATGATTAATGCAACATAAAAATATATGTACCTTGAAATGACGTAGCCACTATTAAATAGCTGTGCCAAAAATGCGACATCACATAAATTAAATTAAATTAAAATTAAAATACTAAATAAATGAATTAATATACTAAGGATTTAAAATTAATATTAAGTAAATATTGAAATTAATTAGTAACATATAATGTTTCTGCATACAAAGTTAAAAATTAAATACACTTGATATAAGTGTTTAGGGTAGAACATTTAATAAAAATTAATACATGTATTATATTTACATTTTAGAAAAGTATACATTATATTAGAAGTTAATATGATATTGTCCACCGTAGGCATTAGTGTAAATACAATAGATCATAAACATCCTTACTAGTAATGAATATAAATTCATTTAAATTAATTAATGAATATGTAAATATAACTACATGAATTTGCATATAAAAGTATCATATCATAGTCCATCATAAAATGTGTAATAGCAAACACGTGTGTGTAAATCAAAATGCCCCCCCCCCTTTTAAAAAAAATATAAATTAACCATATATATATAATATTTTTGAGTAATCATGCGCGCATGCGTTCATATTATGCCAATCAACAAAAAATTACTAATGTTTTACGAATCGCAAACACAAATATTTTTATATACTAAGTTCAGTAATGGTTTCTTTTTTTAAAGTATCCTTTATTTTATTAAGAGCAAAATATGTTTAAGATAGCTGCTTTACAAAATACGCAGTATCGAAATTATTATTATTATTATTATTTTGAACTTTCAACAGTCGTATTTTTCTAAATCTATATAATAAAAGCGCAAAGCATTTGACTGTCATCAACAGTTATGGGATGCCCGCTTCTCTTTTTCATGTGCCAGGTGGCCATTTTTATTCAAAATTATTTTTTCGAATGAAACTGTATAAAAGTTACACTTTTAAACTTCAGTTGAAATTAGGTTGGCAGCTCAATATCTCGTTCCACGTAAGTAAACAAACTACAGATTCATTAATCGTGAACGTTTAAAACATTAAACCAAAGTTAAACCAAATATTAAAAAACATGGTGGATGTAGCTTGGTAAAAAAAATAAATCGCATTAGTTGTGATCGTTAAAAATAGTAAATAGGTAATTATTCGCAAAGCAAATTCTAAACAAACAAACAAACACTTCCTTCAACCAATCTACCACTATATTTTCGTCGTAGCGATCATTGTAGGAATCGACATGGCCTTAGATCTTCCATACATTGAATACGATTCGATTCTGAAATATTATTTTGGAGCTATCTATTCGTAGACATTGCAAATAAAATGAATATTTCTCATAAAATGTACTTGGAAAATAAGAAATATATAATGCCGCGTGCAACATATATCAATTATATCAATGCAAATAAAATTTTGTATTGTAACATATTAGAAACTTTGTAGGGGAAATAAATTTGTAATTTAATAAGAGAATTTGAAAAAAAAACAAACAGTCATACTAATGCTATTACTAATTGCAATTTACTTCCGTAATAAAAGATGTTTTTTAATGATAAAAATTTATTATAAGTTTCTTTATACATGTTTAAAAAAATAAACAAACAAGATTTTGAATTTTAACATAGTAACTTTGCAGCGGAAAAAAAAGTCAGTGATATTAATGCAATAATAGTTGCAATTTAGTAACGAAATAAAAGAAAATATTGTTTTTTAATGACCGAATTTAAAACAGTTTTATATATATATATATATATATATATATATATATATATAAAGGGGTCTTGCTGCTGCTTTCATAGTAGAAGCACGTCTTTTTGCGCCTGACGAAGAAAGACTCAGATCTTTCGAAAGGCCTAGCGCATTTTAAAAATTTTGATGGTGTTTTAAGAAGTTATTTTAGTTATTATAGTTTTATATAGTTGTGAAATCAGAATTTGAATAATGAAATGTTTACTCTGATATAGCAGGGCGGTTTAAAAGATCGGAATGAGTCCGTGCAGTGCAGTTGCAGTGCATCCTAGTGTTAATGAAGCATTAGGGCAGTTTTTTACAAAGTTCGTATGAATTCGAGGTCACGATACAATTAGGAGCCCGCTAACGGGCGCAAGCCAGCTAGTATGATAAGAAATAATCAATATATTTTTTTAAACACTTTGGTAATTCGAAACGTTGATTAATTTGAACTCGAATTTATTTTTCTTAAAATACGTATCAAAAACAATATTTAAAATTTTCTATAATAAAAAATAAAAAAATAAAAAAATAACCTTTTGTTTGGATAATACGAAGATTTCAAATTGCGAGGTTTCATGCAAGAAAAGTTTATTGTATGGAAAGTCCATAAAGTCAAATTTTTATTGTTCTACAGAGGCGAGAATAAGAAAAATATAATTATCAAGTTATTCATATTTAGTTATCCAGAGAAAATCGTGGTGAAATAGCACTTTATTTATTGTTATTTGGCTTATTACTAAAAAATAATTGTAATGGAAATGAAACTCTGAAACCTTCCCATCTTGTCAACCATTATCTAATGTGAGATGAATGATGTCAGAGGAATTTCTATGACCAACAGTTTTATAGGAAAATGCGAAATAAAATCGGTAATATTCTATACGGAGCACAAAATTGACCTCTTGCATGAAAAACTATAGAATAATGATAAATAACAAATAAGTAATATAAAATATAAACGTAATATAAAGAAAAAAAAACGTATATTTCGATTTGATCTTTATTTTATTATTATTATTTAAAAATATACTAAAACAGCTATATCAGAAAACTATAGCAGAAAAGTTAAATTAAAATACTAAAAATTTTATTACTGTACAGTCCCTGGCCAAATTATTAGACGCAGTTGTTTTTATTATAATTTATTAAATATCTGGAAAGATACATGAGGAATTATCCTGAAACTTCAGGAGTGTAAACAACATGATAAACGTCATATATTTCCGCGAAGATTTTTTCCCGAAACCCCATAAGAGGCCGTCAACAAATTGAAGAAAAACGAATATCTTTTGGATAACCCTGTAGAAACTAATGTTGCAAAAAACATTCAAACTGTAGATTATGATTAAGTGGCTTATTGTAATAATTTGGGTTCATTTTTATGAAGATAGCATGTATACGGGAAGAAAAATTCACGTTTTTATAAAGCAAGTCCCAAATTTTACCAAGTTTTTTGCTTATAATTTGCAGAGTTTTTAATATAAAAACAAGTTATTTTCAGAAAATATGACAAACAAAATCATACACAATACCCTGCAATCAGAATTAAAAAATAATAAAAATTGTATGAAAAATGAGCAGGTTTACTAAATATTGTTTCACTGCGCATGCGCGAATTCAATCAAAATATACTGTGCGTAATATATTAGCTAAATGTATAGACCAACTTTATGAAAGTCTCAAAAACATAGCTTGAAAATTCTGATAGTAATCGTCGATAGAATAAGCTCGAAATTCGCTATTCCCAAAAGGAAGCAAAAAGATGAGGGGTTGTATCAAATATAGAATGAAAGACACTTCATTCTTATTATGTCAACTTTCATAAGCTAGTATATTTGGATACAACCCCTCATCAACCCTTCAACCATTGTGTTTTCCTGCACCCAAAAGTATGAAAACATGGAGAACTGGGTGCAGGAAAACACAATGGTAAACCTACGAGTCAACCGCTAAAATCGGGTTTTAACGTGTTTTCCACCAAGATATGACTTGGCAGACCGATTGCGTTTTAATATGCGAATCGAATTTTAACTAATTCCGGAATTTCAGCCGTGAACTCGATGAGGTGATTGTCTGTGCTGCCGCCTCCCGGTCTATTAGTCAAGGTGCAACAACCTTTCGTCTCCTGATGCTACATAAATTAAAAGCGCTGTGAAATGTAGTCTTTTCATGTCCGACAACGCAAGACTGTACCTGAAACGAGTAAATGATTTATGTATAATAATACTTTTTCTTAGTACAAATACTACCTACACTCTCACAAAGAAATGTGGCAAATATATATAAGACAAATAAACTTAAAGACTCAATTTTCACTTTAAAGAATACACTTAACCAAGGCTTGACAAATGCGGTCGCCAGGTCGCCACTGGCGACTAAGATTTTGTATCTAGCGACCAAATTATTTAATCGGGTGGGGCTTTTTCTTTTTTACAAAAATTGACAATATAAATGAGCGCAAACATTATTTAGAACAGTTACTGGAGAGTTATTTATGTTTCAGAAATAAATTGTCCAAAAATCGCCACAAAACTCTAAAAAAAGCTAAAATTCCCATAAAAAAAATTCTGAAAATATTTAAAAATTGCAGAGAATAAAATTGACTGTATCGGGGTAAAAAAGAGAAACTTGGTTCCTTTAACGAATGAGGAAAAAATCGCCGCAAAAGGCGAAAAAAAAAGAACATATTCGCTAAAAACTCAAAAAATTGCTTGAGAACAAAATTGACTGTACTGGGTTGAAAAATTGAAACCCAGTTCTTTTTACCAAAGTCAGAAAACTGCCGCGGAATGCGAAAAAAGAAAAAAATGTTACAAATCGCATAAAAAAACGCAGAGGACAAAATTTAATATATTGGGCTAAAAAGGCTGAAACAACCGGATTCATTTTACCACTGTTGAAAAATCGCGACGAAAAGCGAAAACAACGCTAAACAAGAGGACTAAATGTATTATATTGTGCTAAACAAACGCGAAACACGAAAAAACTATAAAAAATACATTAAAAAGGTGAATTAAAAAATTTAATTAAAAAATCTAGTACTATTCTAAACTATTTAGCTAATAATTCTAAACTTATGCTTATTATTTTTTCTCAATTAATTTGTAAACTTTTGTTTTTTCTCAAAATTCATTGGGGATATTTTTTACTGGCGACTAGAAATTTTTTGCCGTGTACCATATTTTATCAAATTTGTAAAGGCCTGCACTTAATAAAATATTATAACTGCTCCCAAGAAACTATCGAGTCGTAGAAACTCAGGACGAAATTTGCAACCGTCCTTCACGAATTTCTAAAACCTCATATAAGATCGGCCAACCGTTTGTATTATCTGCATGAAACACACAATTAAACAAACTTAACTTATTTAAATCAGTTGGTACCAGTCCCATTAGAAAGTTAAGTGTTTTAAAGGACAGAGAAACTGGAAATATTTATTCAAATAACTTAAAGATCTATTCGTTTGGAAGAATATCACATGCTTCATACATTTTTTATGTACATTTTATATTAGATCACTCTCTCAATAATTTATTGTTTCATTTTAATACAGCAAATGCACTATCCATTGAAATTGTTTTAAAACATAAATATTAATCTTAAATTTTGACTTCATTAGTTGTGGATAATCCTTCTTATTATGTTATTCAAAATTACTCTTGTTTCTACTTTTTTATATTTAACTGAACTTGGTTGATGTATGTAAAGATTGAGTTCTGTAGTCAATTTTTCATTCACTTCCTGATATGCTAGAAAAAAAGATTACCTAGATGTGTTTCCGACGTCAATATAACAGTTAAATACTTTAAGAACTTACATATCAATTAATAAATTAATTTTAATGGGAGGGGGGGGGGTTGGCTTGGTTTAAATAAAGGTTTTTTCCCCTGTTACCATATCTTAAAAAAGAAACAGAGCAAAATTTATATACGTTTTAATAAATTCCTTAGTTCGTACTTACTATGAAAGCGTAAGTCAAAGCTATGAATTTTCAATAATCGGGGCCCACGAAAAATTAACATATTGTATCGAAATTTTTTTGGAACAACATGAGCAGTCAGGAAATTAGGCATGATTTATAACATAAATATTGAATGCTTGTAACAGAGTGTGTTTTTTTTTTTTATAACTGATTTTACTTTTATACTTATTTTAAAGATTGATAACCATTTTTAACACTTTCCAACATCGTTAGAAAGTGTTTATCAATTTGGTTTGTCTGTCTGCCGACTGTCTGTCTGTCTGTCCGTGCTCTAACTTGCTTAAATATATTCGGATTATCATGCAATTGATATATGTTATTGAGGTTTACTACGGTATGTTCGGAATTGAAAATAAAGTGTGTTGCACTTGAAATTGTTTTACGGGGACACTCAAAAGAATTCCGTTATATTACGGTCTATCGGGAAAAATCCTTTTCGGTTTCATTTTAATGATGTTACACAATTTCAAACATATTGAAATTGATATGCATCACTGAGGTGCACTAGAAGAGGCTTACTACAGAATATGGTGTGCTATGGTGCATTTATAGCTCCTTTACAGAGACACTCAAAAGAATTCCGTTACATTACGGTCTAAGGAGAAAAATCATTTGCGGTTTGTTTCACAATTTCAAACCTATTGAAATTGTACAATATTATGAGAAAACACATTTTATCAGACAATTAAATACACTAAACCAACATGAGTGAAAAATTGACCTGGGGCAGGACTCGAACCTGGGACCTTCAGAGTACCGTGCTGACACTCTGCCACTAAGCCACTAGTTATTCATCGTATTATGTCATCTGAAGCTTCAAACTGCTGGTCGATGACTGTTTTCAACATG
Source organism: Maratus michaelseni (assembly GCA_963931845.1). Classification (NCBI taxonomy): domain Eukaryota; kingdom Metazoa; phylum Arthropoda; class Arachnida; order Araneae; family Salticidae; genus Maratus; species Maratus michaelseni. The sequence goes on from OZ007591.1 coordinate 211,570,166, forward strand.
AATAAGTGTAAGAAATTGCCGAGCTAGGATATCGATCTGGGTGGCTTAGTGGCAGAGCGTCAACACGTACGCTGAAGGTCCCAGGTTCGAGTCCTGGCCCAGGTCAATTTTTCACTCATGTTGGTTTAGTGTATTTAATTGTCTGATAAAATGTGTGTTCTTATAATATAGTAAAATAATGTAATCAGACGTAGTGTTTATGCTTTAATATATATATATATATATATATATATCAGTTATTTCTGTTTCAATGGTTAATTTTTGCAATTAGTTTATATATATATATATATATATATATATATATATATAATATTGAAATTGATATATATCAGTAAGGTGCGTTACAAGAGGTTTGCTATAGAATATTGTGTATATCGTTCATTTACAGAGACACACAAAATTCTTCGGTACTGCCTGTTAACAATAATTGCTGGAAGTGCGTTTTCAGTTGCTGAACGCGTTTTTAAATTTAGCTCATTTTTTGTCTATTACTTACTGTGAATAAATTCTATGATCCTATACAGGGCAGCACAAAAGCTCTCGAGTACATTTCAGTTTATAGACGGAAATTCCCCAAGGGGAATTTTAAACTGTGCTATGTGTTTCCTAACTGAACTAAAATTTAAAAGCATGCTTTGTAGTATATGTACAAATCTATAGACCATATAAGGGCTTCACAAAATAATTCGGTTGCTTTTCTGAATAGTTTTCGTAATTCTTGAAATTGGGTTTTAAATGTGTTATGCGTTTTCCAAATTGTTTACTTAGACGTAATCCTTCAGCTTATTAAACGGTAAAGATTTGTGAAAGTATTTTAGAAGTGGTGGAAAGTGTTACATAATCTATGCTTGATGCATGATTTTCCCTTCTTGTTAAATTTCATTATGCTGTACAACATAAAAAATAAATGTCTAGTCTATTTATTTCGAACTTCCATATAACGAATTTTTAGCAGACGCTCACTTTTTCCCTATTATTACATTTAAAATAATTTCCAAATAGCGAAAGATCTATCTCCATATAACGATTTTTTTTAGAAACTTTCCTTCATTTGTTCAGAAAAAGCTTCAAAAATGCGTGTAACCAATTTTCCTTCACTGATTCCTGGTTTATCTTTCAAAGCTTAGTACTTCTACCTAATTCTTTATTTATTTTATCAAGTTCATTTTCGCAAAAAAAAAATGCCAAATTAGTTTATTTATCATTATTGATCTTGAAAATGTCCCGTACGGAACTTGATGATCTGTTTATTAAAAGTTCTTTATAAACCTTTATGTGTACTGTTATCACTTTAAGCATATACATTTTCACTTTAATGATAATAAGTGTTTTTCTTATATATATATCTGTATTCATTATTAAAGAGTGAAATCCTTTACAAGGGTGTAACAGTTTTGAAATCAAAACAATCAAAAGCTAAACCTTTCTTCGTCTAAAACAAATGTAAGATTTTCTTATGCATTTTTGTTACTAGAATTTCAAATAAATGTTTATTTTCCGCTTCGAAACTGTTTAAATAATTTAAAAAAAAACAATATCAAGTTAATATTTAGAATTAAACATTTCAAAATTTTAATTAAACACCCCAAAAACAATTTTACACATTAAATAGGAATTTTTTCGTTATTTTCTATATAACGAACTTTACCTTATAATGAATTTTTGAGTGGAATAATGGATTTCGTTATATAGAGACTAGACTGTATTTGCAGTACATAATATACACATTACATATACATTGTATACATTATTGATTATTATTTCTTTTAGATAACGACGAGGATTTAAAACCAAAAGTATGAATTGAAAGTATAAAAATGATCATTCATTATATTAATTCTAATTACTCAATAAATATTTTAACTTTTTTTAATAACATATACAACCGAATTCAGTTACAGCGAGATTGCATAGGCCGCAGTATTTGCTCTTTATCATATATTCTAATACTAGCAAATCTTGTGTGTGTGTGGTTATATATATATATGCACATTTTATCTTAAAAACGGCTCTATCGATTTTGACGAAATTTTGATCCTACCATTTTGGGGCACCAAAAAACCATTGGGCTAGGTCACATGTTCGAGAAAATTCGATTAGTGGGTCATTTTGGGGCACCATGGGTCACGGTCAAGCTAATTGTATCTAAAAAACGGGTCAAACGATTTTGACTAAATTTTGTATCCGACTACTTTCGGGGACGGGAAGACTATTGGGCTGGGTTACATGTTCGAGAACTTTCGATTAGTGGGTCATTTTTGGGTCAACGCGGGTCAAGTTAATTTTATCTAGAAAACGGCTCTAACGATTTTCATTAAATTTTGTATCCTACGACTTTCAGGCACGAGAAAATCATTGGGATAGGTCACATGTCGGAGAAAATTCGATTAGTTGGTCATTTTTGGGTCATTGTGGGTCAAGCTAATTTATCTAAAAAGCGCCTCAGACTATTTACACTAAAGTTTGCATCTTATGGTTTTCGGGAATGAGAAGACTGTTGGGCTAGGTCAATTGTTCGAGAACATTCAATTAGTGGGTCATTTTGGTCATGGGTCATTATGGGTCAAGCTATTTTATCTTAAAATCAGCTCAGAGGATTTGAACTAAATTTGGTATTAAACAGTTTTAGAGAACGAGAAGACATTTGGGATAGGTCACATGTTCGAGAAATTTCTATTAGTGGGTCATAAACGCTCAACGGCTGGGTTCGCCCTCAGCCGAGTGGTCTTCCTCAGGCATTAAAATTAAAAAATATTAGTGGGTCATTTTGGTCATGGGTCATTATGGGTCAAGCTATTTTTATCTTAAAATGGCTCAGATGATTTGAACTAAATTTTGTATCCTACGGTTTTTGGGCACGAGAAAATCATTGGGCTAGGTCACATGCTCGAGAAAATCCAATTAGTGGGTCATTTTTGGGTCAACGCAGGGGCTGGGTCACATGTTCGAGAACCTTCGGTTAGTGGGTCATTTTTGTGTCAACGCGGATTAAGTTAATTTTATCTATAAAACGGCTCTAACGATTTTGATTAAATTTTGTATCCTACGAGTTTAGAGCACGAGAAAATCATTGGGCTAGGTCACATGTTCGAGAAAATTCGATTACTGGATCATTTTGGTCATGGGACATTATGGGTCAAGCTATTTTATCTAAAAAACGGTTCAGAGGATTTGAAATAAATTTAGCATCCTAAAGTTTTAGGGAACGAGAAGACTATTAGGTTAGGTCACATGTTCGAGAAATTTCAATTAGTGGGTCATTTTTGGGTCAATGGGGGGGGGGGGCTGGGTCACATGTTCGAGAACTTTCGGTTAGTGGGTCATTTTTGTGTCAACGCGGGTCAAGTTAATTTTATCTAAAAAACGGCTCTAACGATTTTGATTAAATTTTGTATCCTACGAGTTTCGGGCACGAGAAAATCATTGAGCTAGGTCACATGTTCGAGAAAATGTAATTAGCGGGTCCTTTTTGGGTCACTGTGGGTCAAGCTAATTCTACTTAAAAAACAGCTCAGACTATTTAGACTAAATTTTGCATCCTGTGGTTTTCGGGCACGAGAAGACGGTTGGGCTAGGTCACATGTTAGAGAATATTTGATTAGTGGGTCATATTGATCATGGGTCATTATAGGTCAAGTTATTTTTATCTTAAAAACGGCTCAGATGATTTTAACTAAATTTAGTATACTACAGTTTTAGGGTACGAGAAGACTATTGGCCTAGGACACATGTTCGAGAAATTTCGAGTAATGGGTCATTATGGGTCCAGTTATTTTTATTTTAAGAACGTCTCAGACAATTTGAACTAAATTTTGTATCCTACGGATTTTGGGCAAGAGAAAATGATTGGGCTAGGTCACATGCTCAAGAAAATTCGATTAGTGGGTCTTTTCGGTCATGGGTCATTATGGGTCAAGCTATTTTTATCTTAAAAAGTGTTGGTGACATTGGTGAGATTTGGCGGGAAAATTGACTTTTAAGATTACCAATGAAAAAACGTTTGGCGCCAAATGAAAAATATCGCCAAATTTGGCGAATTTGGCGAATGAAATTGCTTTCAGAATCTGAAGGAATTTTTTAGAAATTCCAAGTAGGAGCCGAGATACATGATTCAACCAATCAGAGTCCATAGAACGTTCTCGAAAACATAATTGAACCAATCAGGTTACATAGAACTTTCTCAACACATGCTTGGCGCTAAATTAAAGAATGTCGCCAAACTTGGCAATATTTGGCGACATTTAGCTAAAACATGGACTTTCAGAATCTAAAGATATTTTCTAGAAATCCCAATAGGAGCCAAGATACATGATTCAACCAATCAGAGTCCGTAGAACGTTCTCGAAAACAGAATTCAACCAGTCAAAGTACATATGATAGGGAAAATTTACTTTTAATATTACCAATGCCAAAATACTTGCTTGGCGCAAATGAAAAAATATCGCTCAAAGATAATTTTGACCGAGCTTAGCTCGGTATTCCCTGCTCGTAACTGAATTATAATAATTAATAAGTTTCAGATCTCGTATTTTAAAAATAAGAAAATATGTACAAGTTAAAGTTTTAAAAATGTCTGAATGCATGTTCAGGAGCAATTTTACGCTTCAAAATTAGCCACATTAATTTAAGTTTCGAATAATAACGGTAATATTTATTTCCTAATTTTTCCATTTTTAATTTATGAGTGGAGTAAAAAGTTACAGAAAAAGAGCCGAAAACATTACACTTCTTACCGTTTATTTATTAATTTAAGCAAATTTTAAAAATAAGTTATTATTTTTTAATTTTTCTATTGCCACACTTCTTATTGTTCTTTTAAATAAAATAAATGTAATTTTATTTTAAAGACAAGGCCAATTAAAAATGATTGCAAAAATGTTTTTTGTTTCTATGAACTTTTTCAGTTATTTTCAGCAAACATTTGCAGCACATTTTGCCTATTGGAAAAAAAAAAACAGAAAGAAAGAAAATCAGCAATGTTTCTGGTGTTGCTAAATTTGTGTTTGTTGCCTCCGAGTTTCCATTACTATAACACAAATTTTAATTACTATATGCTTTTATATTATACACTTTTTTTCTTTCTTTTTTTCTTTTTTTTTTCTTTTTCTATGTTTTCTTTTCCTTTTTTTTTCTTTATTAATCAAATTTCCGTTATATCCGAGTTCTTTATAAAAGACTTGAGTTCTATTTGTAATTTTCATCGTCATAAATTTTATATAAAAAAATGGTCTTTTAATTTTAAAGAACAACAAAACAAATGAAAAATACCAGAAAAAAGGTTTGTTTCTATGAAATATTTCACTTATTTTCAGCAAAAATTTGCAACACATCTTGCTTATTGAAGAAAAAACAGAAAAGAAAAGAAAAGAAAGAAAGAAAATCAGCTGTACTTGTGATGTTATAAAATTTGTGTTTGCTGTATCCGAGTTTCCATTGGTATAACGCAATTTTTAATTACTATATGCTTTTATACTATACTATTTCCCCTCCCCGACTTTTTTTTTCTTCTTTTTTTTTTCTCATTAAAACCAAATTTTTGTTACATTTGAGTTCTTTATAAACGACTTGGGTCCCATTTGTAATTTGCATCTTCATAAATTTTATTTAAAAAAAAAAAGTCATATTATTTTAAAGAAGACAAGGCCAATTAAACATGTCAGCAAAAAGGTCCGCTTTCATGAACTAGTTCACTTATTTTCAGCAAAAATTTGCAACACAGCTTGCTTATTGAAGAAAAAAATAGAAAAGAAAAGAAAGAAAATTAGCTAAGCTTGTGATGATACAAAATTTGTGTTTTTTATATCCGAGTTTCCATTGGTATAACACAGTTTTTACTATATACTTTTATACTATACTATTCCCCCCCCCCCCCGCCTCCCCCGTCCCCCTTTTTTTGCTCATTAAAACCAAGTTTATGTTACATTAAATTTTCGTGATTTATAAACCATTTGGGTTCTATTTGTAATTTTCTTGTTCATAAATTTTATTACATTTTATTTAAAATTGTTAATCAAGGCAGTTGATTTTTAAAAGCCATATTTTTATTAATGAATGGAAAACAGTTTCCGAAAATTATATAGATCTCGTATGTTATTTATCTCTTTACAAAACGAATTTTTTAAAAATGCAACAGTTACTAACTGTACTAAGTACTAAAAACGGAACCTTGATTTTAACATTAACTCATCAATCATCGTTGTTGTCTCAATTTACAAAACTTAAACATATATGCAAATAATATTTATGAGAAATAAAAGAAAAACGTGACTCTGAAAACACTGTGAGACATTCATTAATAAAGTTCTACGCTTATTTTTTTTTTTTTTTTTTCAAAAGTGATGTTGGAAATTCATTAATCATAGATATTTAAAAAAACGTTTCATCAATCAATTTCGAAACTACTACTTATTCATTTAGATTTAAAAATAATTTTCATTTCTAAATATAATAAATTTACGATTATGTTTCTTGGCTTCGTTGGAATCATGCAAATTTCATGTAGGGGAAAGTAGGGTAAAACATGGTTCCTAACTGCTTTCCTTTTTTAACAAAAGTCTTGAACGGCCAAAAAATCGGCAATCTTTACAAAAGTGTTTGGGAACATCTGGGCTATTGAAAAACCACATCTACAGTCACAGGAAAAGTCTTCTCTACTTGGGAAAATGCGCTTTTTAGGACCATCTGAAACAGTCATAGAAATAAAAACTACGAGAAGAAAAATGACAAGCTGGTTTCGCTCTGAAGCGCACGGGTGCTGATAGGAAGATCGCTGAGGTAAAATGCTTGCAACCCTATCGCTATAAACAAAGGGCATGTTTACAAATAAACAGTTCCATCAATCAATCTACCACTACATTTTTCTCGTAACTATCATTGCAAGAATCGTCATGGCGACGTAGGCCAATCATATTATAGACCAGTTTAACGTTGACCAATCAAATTTCCCTATTTCATGTGTACAGTAGGAGTCATAAAGAACAAACAGGTTTTTCTTGCTAACCAACCGTAATTGAACCAACAGTGACGTCAGCTGCCCTTTCTTTACCGCTGTTGGCCTGCTTTGAATTAGTTTCGGTAGTAAGCGAAAATAAAAAAAAATCTCGTAGCAAACAGTGAGCAGGGAAGATACTGCGTAAAACACCACTTATCTTCCTTCTCGTTCTTGTTAATTCTATGGAAACAGCTCCAAACTTTGGTGGTAGGGTAAAATCTGTGTCCACAGGGCAGCACTCATAAGCAAGAATACATTTACTTGGTTTGATCCGTTTACACGGTTTTTCCCTACTCTTCCCTACTGGAGGAATAATATAAATTGAAAATAAAGTTTTTTTTTTTTAATGAAATCAAATTTGATTCCACAGTAACCAAAGGCCAATGCATCATGCAAGAAATGTTTTACAATAGCTTTGATAAGAAACATTTCTACAATAAGAGCTTTATGGTTACTGCTAGTACTGTGAAAATAATTTCAATCAAGAGTTCTTGCATTTACATCTGGATAATTTAATTTTTCCTTATTACGAAAATATTTATCTATGTCTAAATAGGTACAATAAATTTAAAGGCGCTCTTTTTCCCCTCCCTTTTTTAATTTGAGATTCTTTGCAAAATATTATTTTCGAAAATCGAATGCAGGTGTTACAGCTGCGAGTTTCCTTTCGTCATTCAATACTTTAGAATAAGCGAGTTATATCTAAAAATATTCTCGTTGATCACCACTTTTTCTTGATTGCTTGTTTTAGTCTTAGCATCTCAGGAGCAGACTGCCCTTACATGAAAACACTATATTGTAACTATATCATTAAAGATTTGCTTGCAGCAAACTGTCTAGTCATTTGACCATTTTTTTTTTTTATGTAACTGTTTTCTATAAAAACGGTCGAATCACTGGACAGTTTGCAGCAAATTTTTTACACTGTAGTATTTAAAATATACCACATTTAAACCGTGGTATACCTCCTGACCTACATTGAACAGTTTAAAGTCTTTATTGCTTTTTTACAGCGGCGGAGTTTAATAGCCCCCGTTTGGCCACGAAAACAACCCCCAAGGTAATAAATTTATCTCGGACACTTCACTTTGAAACCTTTTGTGAATGACGGCGTTTTACAACAACAACAAACTTACAGTGCTATTTTTGTAAATAAGGTGTAATGATGTAAATGCAAATATCATTTATTTTATGTACAAATAAACCGTTATTCATCTTAAAGAATTTTTCTTTCAATACAAAGAAGTTTCAGATTAAAGAACTACTAAAGAACTACTGATTATTGAGAATCCTCCCAAAAACATAAAGTTATAAATTTATTAAAAACAGGTGTTCATTTGTTAATGTCTGTAAATTTACTATTTATTGCCCATATTACCAATTTTCATTCAGACATTATTTAAAAAACATGGTCAAAAATTTTCACTAAAAACGTCCCCCATTTAAAAAATGTAAAAACTGATGAAATAAAAAATCTTCACCACTCCACAAAAGCGCTTTCGCCCTAGCTAGAGCATCATCAGTTGTGATCTTCAATTATCTGCCTCTCCGCTGGTTGAAGAGCTCCCCCTATCGGCATACAATTCTCTCTCTCTCGTTCTCCCCCCCTCTTCTAACATTTTTTTTCCAGCGGCAATCAAGGAATGAATGAACCATTACGCATGCTATGATATGGTTCATTCATTGTGTGTCCTTATATATATATATATATATATATATATATATATATATTTTCTTTTTAAGGCACCAAGCGATCGCAATTTTAAGCTCTAGGAAAAACTTACTAGGAAAAATACTAGGTTTTCCACGGACATGCGTGGAAGCGATTATGACGCCCGCGATCTGTGGATAATAGAACATTGATCCTGAGCATTCGATGAGCGTTTTTAATTAATATCTCAGCTAATTATAAAAAATCCAAAATCTGAATCTCAGGTGTTTTAGGGTCGTCGTCTATCCTTATCTAAAGTTACAGACCTCCTACGCGCGAAAGATATTCCTAGCCATCGCACAGAGACAGGCACACACACACGCACGCACACACACAAACATCTTTGTTTTATTAGTATAGATTAGCTAACTAATTTATTTATTGATAAAATGTTTATCATCCGCTTTTATTGATCAATTTTCAAATAAAATAGACTATACATAGTATGAAAATTTATATTGTTATTAATGATGGAATAAAAAAGCAAATAATGAAAAAGCGATTTCAGTGAGGTGAACTTAATCTGATAGAAATACAATAGTTTTTACTTCTTCCATTTTATAACCAAATTCTTTTCTAAAACAAGCTTTTAAAATAGACTAATCTAATCTTATAGATCGATTTTGCAATAAATTTGACAATGTACTTTGCGAATTTTAATTAAAAAATCCTGACATAATATAATCTGTTTCTAATGATGTAATTTACGCCTTAAAGATCATTTTTCTACTAAACAGCTTGAATGAAACTAAATAACCTTTAACTCAGAGCAATATTTTAAGGTTTAATTAGCTGCTAGTTCAACAACCTAAATAATGCAAAGTAGCTTTTAATTTCAGGCTTTGAGAAATGATTACAAATAGGGGTTTTACAATATCAATAAGTGCTAATATGTTAATCATAAACATACAGAACTTCAACATCATCTATTCAAAGTATAAATAGATCCATAATTAATTTTATTTACTGTGTATTTATAATGAATTTGATCTCCTGTTATTTAAATGTACAGTGGAATTGCCATAAATTATACAGCTTGATAACTCGATATAAAATATTATTCTCATTCTAATCAATGCATTTATAACGTAAGAAATTCTTTATAACACGACAGAGCAATGTGGAAAATCGGTTAACTCGTCATACCTTTTGAAAAGCCTCCTTTTCTTGCTTTTTTATTTAAAATTTTCGGTATAGTTAAAGGTAGATTTATTATTAATATTATTATTCGGTTTATTTAAAGCTTTCAGCAGATAATCTTCAAAAGTTAGTAAAACAGACCTTTTCTTCATTTTTAGGCTATAAGGATGATGACGATGTTCTAACATTCGGATGACTCTAAGATAATTAAATGCTTGAAACAGTGATAGGAAAATACGCATGTATCAGAAAGTTTCTATTACTGGCAATGATATAATTGGATATTAAATCTAATATTTCAGAATTATCCTGTTCTGATGATCTGTCAGCAGTAAACAAGAGCATGCCGTTACTTGCATGGCCTTTACAATGCTGAAGATGCAATACGTTTCTTAAATAATGTAGAACTTTTGCTCTCTTTATAAATTCCCAAGCAACAAAAATGGAATTAATTTGCAATAAAGAAATTTTAATACATGTATTTTTTTACCATGTTTTAACTTTTGATTATTAAAATGTTAGAAATTTTGAATATAACATGACAGAACTTATAAAATATTTTTTTGTGCCAATTTTATATACATAATTCGTTATCTCGTCGTATCGGTTAACTCGACATACATTTGACATCAGGTGAAATGTAGCGTTATCGAGATTTTCCTGTCTATCGAAGCACACTATACCTTGTAAGCAAAATTTCTATTGCATGTAATAGTCAATAGCGTGTACGTTTAAAAATTATACGTATTTTTTTCTGAAACTCCATTATCTCATGCTATATTAAACACACCTCTCAAATGTCGAACACATAAGTTTTCAACCGGCAGTTCACCTTTTGGAATAAGAATTAAATTTCTATATTAGAAAAAATGCTAATTGAGAAGGCTCATTCTATATACTTGAAAAAAAGACAGATAATCTAGAAAAAGTTTAATACAACCACGAACGAAGATATACAATAACTTCTTCCGAGTTACCAACGATTTCGAAAAACGTTCTTTATGTTTAGAAATCTCAGAAACCAATATATTTTTGATTTTTAACGAAGCATTTATAAAAATAAAGTTTATTTTGCTGTCACTGATTTTCCATATTTTCTCCGAGTACTTTTTATAGTGTATTATTCAGTTCAACCCGGAATATAGACTTTTCGGATGCTATCAATTCTGTAGCAAACATTTTCATGTTCAAAAAACATGTTTTACAGACAAACATGATGATTTGACAGCATTAACATTAACATTAATATTATTTTGTTACTCTTGCATGTTAAAATTTAATTACGCAGCTGAAAATGTTTAATTTAGAATTAATAGCATACTAAAAACCGATATTACGTTTTGAAAAAACTGATTAATTCACTGTAAAAAGATACTCGGAAACGTTTCCGAAGTAACTTTCAGTGGTAGCAAAATAAACTTTTTTTTAATAAATAAAGTCTCTTTAAGTCTCTTAACTATATTGGTATCTGGTGTTTCTAATGATAAAGAACGCTTTACGAAGTCATGGGTATCTCGAAAGAGGTTACTGTATATTTTCGTTTGTGGTTATATTATATATTTTCGTATATTAAGAAACATTTGTCTTTTTTACAGTATAGCGTATTCTAAATTCATAATTACATAGCCTTCTAAGTATATTTATAATTACTTCCATACATTGGTTTTTTAATTCGGTTTAATAACAATGTTGTATGTAATATTATGTATACAAGTCATACATGTTAAAAGCAATAAAATTAGAAACTATTTTATCTTTTTTGTATATTTTTAGCACGCTAAATAAAGTCTGCGGCTCACTATCCCTCGCTTTACTATACCATAATATGCTTTTTTTCCTCCGAAAGAGACAGAGATCAATTTTATTTGCCATTGTCTAGACCGGGTAAGGCGAACCTTTGCACACCCGCGTGCCATTTTTTTAAAAATTTTATTTCACTTTGGCATTGCCAATAATCAAAAACAAATTCAGAGTATCAAAATTAATTAATCAAAATTACTTGAATTTTTGTTTATTAGGGTTGAAAATAGGGGAGTAGCATTACATGTAAGTATTACACTTTAATAATTATAGTAACAATTATATTTTAGAGAGTAATAAAAAATTAAATGTGATTTTTGTTATTGTATCTTTGGAAGCTAAATAATTAACAATGAGTTCATACCTAGTTACTTTTAACAGAATGCATGCTGAATTGGTATCCTCTGATAAGTAGTTTCTATTTTTAGTTTTTACTTTCATTCAATTTCGAAAATAATAACTCGAAGTTTTATTTTCATTATGGAATATTAGTCAGAAACAAATGCTGAACTATTTATATTGTTATAAGTGTAAACGAGTTAATCTTTTATAATCGGATTGCACGCAATAGATATAGAATTTAATAAAATTAGTGCTTGGAAGTTATTTTAAAAACTATGTAAAATCAGCAAATTGAAATAAAGTTTTCGAACAAATTGCATTTGAGAAAACATTTTTTTCTTCTATTCGACGGTGCAAAAATTTAAATTATGGGATGTTTAAAAGTTAAAAAAATTGCAGTAAAAGCGAAATAATTTGTCCTTTGTTGCCACGGTCAACATGACGTAAGCTTTAATTATGGACATGTTTTTGCTTTATAATATAAATTTTGAGCATTTTTAAAGTTTGAGATCGCGCAGCGAAAATTGGACGAAGGTTGGAACTGTTTTTAAAATTACTGTATATGAAATTTATGAGCAACTGATAAACATGTAACTAATTTCAACTTTATATTTATCATACTTAAGGATTAATTGAATTTTAAATTTAAGGAGTTCTTTTGAAACCCAACACATATAATAAAATAATAAAGCTTAATTATTACATATTAGAAACGCATCTCTTTATTCAGCAAAGCCAAGCCAAAAAAACATGATTAAAATTTTAAATATTTCAGGGAAACAAAAGATGAAACGACATTTATTCCTTAAACCGCCGCATTCCGAAAGAAGAGAAATTCTAGAGTCTCCACAGAATTATTTGGAATTTTTAAGATCAGCGGGCGGCAAAAGGAAAAGGCATATTTCAGAATGCACATAAACGCAAAAGAATCTTCAAAAGAGAAAGAAAAACACATTTCGAATGCCAGGTTCAAAAGTTATATTCGTTTTCGTAGCCATTTTCAGCATAAAACTTTTATTTTCTTTTTCTACAACATTTATTCAAATTTTTACGGCATGTCTTGTATAATATTTATTTGGCAACGTTTAGAAAGTTAAAAGTGACAGTATTTAAAATCACCAGAATATTTTTTCAATAATCTATGAGCACAAGTATAGATAAGGTGATAAAATATCAGATGATAAAATAAGGCGATAAAATATGTCAACGCATTGGTTTTATAGGTTATCTTGCCTAAAACACATAGGAGGACAGAGGGGTGAAGGTGTGGAGCGATTCCCGCTGGATTTTTAAATCTGATGAGCTAAAACATCTTTTTTTTCTGGTGATTTTGAAGGAAAAAAAAGTGTACAATTTATTTCTTACTTTAAAAACATTTAAACACTAACTGAAAGAAAAAATAAGAACTTTTCACCAGTGAGATTCTGCCCCCCCCCCCCCCCCCCTTGAAATAATAAACTTTTTGTTGTTTTTAATTTTACGTGCGTGTGTTAATATATATTTTTAACGGAGAGATAAGAGTTTACTGTTTCAATTATGTTTTTCGAGAAAAAATGCTAATAGAGATTATGTTTGAATATTTAATATTCTTTAATGGTTCAATTTTTGTGTTACTTTTTATGTTGATGTGTTTTTAAAATTGTACATGGAGTGTTCTGACAAAATGTTTTTAGAATAGCAATTTTCATGTTTATATTCTTAATTAAAAAAAAAAAAAAAAGTGGCCTAAATTGCTGACCACATTTATATCTGTTCCGAGATCTTGCTCCTCCCTACATTTTGTTTTATCTGTGCCCTGTGCCCATGGCATAAGTATGGATATTGTATAAGGTTATAAAATATAGCAACGCTTTGGTTCCTTAAATTATCATTTTAAAAACATTTTCCAAATACTTAAAAAAGAAAAAAGAAAACTTCCTTACTGACACATTTAATTTAGTAGATAGAGTAAGCTAAAATTAAAAGTAAAAAATTATTAAATATCGACAAAAATAAAATGTTTTCATTATTTAAAAAAAATTCAGCATTTGGACAAATATGGCAGATTTTATTTTATTTTTTAATTATAATTATAATTTGATTTAAATTATATCTGGATTTTAATTATATCTGAAAAGCGTACGAAAGATGAAACGTTTGACTTTTTATTTTATTTTATTATTATTATTATTTTTTTTTTTTGACTGAAAACACAGAGATTGGAAGAAAATGGTTGTTGTAGAAGATATATATTTTGAGCATTCTGGTACGTATACTATAAAATGTGCAAATGAAATAGATATTTTAATGCTCTCAACTGAGAATTAAAAAAAAAAAAAAAAAATCCGAATCAAAAACTCCATAAGCGACCGCAAACGTTAAGTTTTCACTTAAAATGAGCAGTCGATATAATTTATATATTGCTATATAATTTATATATATATATATTGACCGCCGCTATACTTCATGGAAAAGGCGACGCGAGGCGAAATCGGAGGTTGCTTCTTTCAGTTACTGATTCTGGAACGGTAGTGGACCCGATTGTGCAACGTCGCCATCGGGAAAATTAAAAAGCATAATCAAATAAGTTTAAGACATCGACCAGAGGTTTTGCTGCACTGAGGTGTTTAATACGTCTGATGACCGCGGCCGCTTCGAGATCATTATAGCAATGTATTTTAATAACGACTCCTTGACCGTTGTCAATGAGAAACAGCACTCTTCTGTTAAAAATAGTACAGTCGAAATCATTTAATCCGAGCACGGCTAAACGGAAAACATGGTTCAAACGAGTAATTTGAACGTTAAGAATGGATCGTCATTAAAACTTACGTCGGGCGACCGCTTCGGCTTCGATATCATTATAGCAATATATTTTAATAACACCACCTTGACCGTCGTCTACAAGAAACAGCATTCTGTCGCTAAAAATAATACAGTCGCTAAAAATAATACGATGGCTAAACCGAGGACGCGGTTAAAACGATAATTTGAACGTTAAGAATGGTTCGTCATTTAAACTATATTAAGATTTTCACGTTTTTTGTGAGCCACAAAAGCAGAATCACGGATAATAAGAGTAAAACATCTGTTCTTATCAATGTGACTTTGTGGAGTAGAATTATGTAGTGTAGAATTAGGAAAGAAATTCTTTCTTTTACTGTACTCTCTGAGCGATAATATTTCTACATTACAACTGTCTAACAAAATGTAGTAAATTATTATCAGTTTTACAAGGTAGAATTTAAACTTTAAAGGAGATCCACCCCACACAAGAAAATGCAAAGGAATATCCTTTAGAATTACTAGTCCTTTATATAGACTTGAATACTGTAATTTTGTCTAAAGAAAAAATCCATTTAAAGAAAACGATACCCACAAATGTAAGGCTGAATATTTTTATGAAAAATAAATTAATTTTAGCATTGATATCATTAGAGCAGTTAATGGTAGTAATTTAATTATATCTGTGTGTTTTATTATATGTAATTATCTTCACGTGTATTAAGAGTAATAGTTAATACGAGGACTTTGCTTCTCGTATTAACCGAGTTCGACTGTATTTTTACTTTCTAAACATCAAAACCCCACTGTAGGAAAACGGCAGGAAATCATGGCAAAATCTGCCGTTAATTTATGTGGCAGCATTTTTTGCAGTAAATATCCATATGATCACAGAATTTATTCGGTAAACTCACAAATAAAAAGAGTTTTAAATGCATTTTGCTATCGATTGGTAGTAAAAAACGCTCGCAACTAAATTGTCAGCAGATTTTTATATAATTTTTTCCCCCTTTCTTTCTGAAGCTAGGAAAAATATTGAATTTGCCTACATTCATAATTAAAATTTAATTGAACACACAAAACCTAATTTTAAAAATCTTAATGTGAAATTTCTGTCTTGTAAATTCTATGAATATAACTATTATAAGATACATGTGCTCATTAAGAAATACAACTGATGTCAACTGACTATCAGCTGTATCAGTATGTTTATCTATCATGTCTACCAATATATCAGTTGACTACTATATTTCAACTGATGTCGATGAAATGTAATTTTTTCCTATTATAAGATAGGAGGCTAGAATTTAAAAGGGCATGTTTTATGAAGTTGTTTTGATGTCTGGAAACGAGTTAGAAATATGTAGGATTTTGCATAAAAAACACATATTTTAAACTTTCAAAAAAAGTATTTTTCTTAATATTTTATTGAAGGATGCGGTGGAATATCAAATGTAATATATTACTTATCAATAAAATTTTGATATTGGCGTGCTCATATAAAACGAACGAATAATAATAATAAAAAAAGCATTTGTCAAGGACTAAGAAAATATATAAACTTTTATTTGTTCTTCATAAAAAAAAAAAAAAAAATAATAAAAAAAAATCATTTGTTGCCGAAATATTTTGGGAACCGACTTTAAAACATTGTTTCGATAAAATCGCGTTTAAAGTTTTGCAATAAGTATCGCTCGCTTGTACACTGTGCGACAAGAATTGCAGTATCTTCTATATGTGTTTAAATATTTAATAAGGATAAAAGTAAAAATAGTTTTGAAAAAGAAACTTTCTTTCATAAGCATTGAATGTTTATCACGCCTAATTTCATGACTGCAATTCATGTTGTTTCAGAAAAATTCCATTACAATACCATTACAATACCATTACAATTCCATTACACTGAACTAGTGAATCCATTAAAAAATATATATAATTTTTGTTCTGTTTCTTTTTAATATATGGCAATGGTGAAGAAAAAAAAACATTCTTTAAACTAGCTATTCGGGATTTCTTAATTATTTTCTGAACGTATAATCATAATTTAATTCATATTAAACAATTTATTGATAAAATCGCTTTTTTAAATACATTATTTTTTATTTATATTTTATTTTCTACTTTACATCATTGTTGCAGTTTCAAAGTCAGTTGACATATTTTAGCGAGCGTATTTGGTTTGGCTATTAAAATGTTGTATTGTCATCGAATACACGCCTGTGAACATAATTTTTATAATTCTAGCATATCAGGAGTTGAGCGGAAAATTAACTATAAAGTTCCATCTTTATATACATGAACCAAGATTAGTTAAAATAAAAGCATTTAAAAACAATTGAGAGAGAACGTTCATGAAATGTTAGACATTCAGAAAATGGGGAAAAAAATAACAAAAAGTTTTAATTTTTATAAAATGCTTCAAATTATTGATCGCAAAAAATTAATAGCTGAGAAACTTTTTTGAAAAGCATCTCACGTTTTGATTTTCAAATGTGAGAAAATAAATCTAAAACAGAGAAAACACACTTTTTAAGACTTTTTAAAATGAAAGGTGGCTATCCTTTATTTGTCAAAATTTAAGGGGATTAACCACCCGTTCCAATAACCTCCTTGAAATTTAAGGTGTATTGACTTTAGATAAAACTATGGGTTAACCTTATAAACAACTTTTTATAAAAACAGACAGTTGTTTCAAGTTGTTTTAAAATCAGACACCTCATACAGTTTTTTTCATATTATGTTGATAATATATAAATGCATTTACAGGCGAATGTCAAAAGGATATTGTACCCGCATGAAGCGGCATAATCTCCTTTTAGAAATTATTATTAATAATAAAGGTAGTAATATGATTTTATGAACGTAGACTGGGAATATAGAAGAAATGAAAATAGGGTAATTGACTTCTAAAATCTTAAAAATTCTTCAAAAATTTTCATTATTGACTCTATCAACATTATCCGTGAAAATAAAATTAAGTGCATAAAAATACTACCTGCATTAAAATTACTACTAAACACTATACTATCTAAAACATGTACTAGAATTTTAAGGCTATATGGATTAACACAAAGTTTAGAACTAATTATATAGTTATTATAGGGTTTATAAAGCGCATTTTGCAATACAATTGGAATACAATTCTATACAATTTGCAATGCAAGTATTCTAGTACATGCACTGAAGAAATTATTATAATCAAACAAAACACACGCACCCAAGCATATATATACATATATATATATATACTATATACAGAGAGAGAGACAAACAGCCATAACAAATTAAGTATACAAATCAGAAATGGAAATATGCTTTAAAGAGTAAATTAATTGTAACTGCATTTTTTATTCTTATGGATCCTTTCCTTCAAAAAGAAAACCTTGAAACGATTTTAACTTTTTAAAACGATTTTTAACTCGATTTTAACGTAAAGAATTATTATTATTTATAATTATTATTTCATTTAAAATGCTATTTAAATGTATAACTTGTCTGAATTATCTATTAAGTACATTATTGCATATCGCAAAGGATTTGTTAATAATGCAAACATCTTAAGATATATAATGTTTAAAAATATTATTCATGAAATTAGACTATCTAATAACAATATTGCATGCAATTAAACTCATTTAGTAGAGTGAACTGAAGTCTGATTACATATCATGCTCCAGATTTGAACCAAGGAAGCGTAAAGATATCTTACACTGCGAAAAATTGGGATTCGACATTAATAAAATCCTGGATGTTGTTCATCTGTGAAATGAGAATTCTGATTTCGTATTCTGGCCCAATCGTCTCTAACAGACAATTAGGCAACTAGACACAAAATGTTGTTAAAGAAAAAAAAAATTAAAATTAAAAATCTGATTAAATTGGTACTTAATCAAAATTATAATTTATAAATTTTCATATTTTTTACATATTTAATTTTTAAATATTCTCTTTTAGTATAAGAAATCTGGAGTGATTTCACTCGACTGGCCTAACACTGGTGCACGTGTACCTAAAGTAGTAAAATAGGAAAAGGGACTTTTAAAAAAAATGAATTTCTGTCAATGGATTGGATTGGATTCGACACTGGACCACCCCCCCTCCCTTTTGAAGCTGGAGATGTTGCGTCTGCTTTATTAACACTTGATTGCATTTTATAAAATTAATTATTGGATTTTTAGTATTATAAGTAGTTTATTTTTGAAAAAATAAAAATGTTAAATACATAGTTTTTATTTTTTAGTAAAAACTGTAGAAATTGAAGAAATATGTACTATATTTTTACAGGTATCTTACATGTATTTTTTTTTTCAAACGAATTAACATTTTTTAAATCGTTCTCTTGAAATTATAGATAACACCTATAAAAACATTAACAACAACAAAAAAAAAAAGACCACAAAATTATTATATGTGTAGGAGAAAAATGATTGAAAATTTTCTTTAATTCTATTTGATTTTTTTTCTTTTTTACTTTTTTTTCGAATTATAGCACCAGAATTGTTTATTTTCTTCATAAAATCATTTAGTAATATGCCAAAAAATTATCCTTAAATAGTTAAATTTATTTTTAAAAAAAAGTGCTTAAATGGTGTTCCTAAAAATTATGTACAATGGAGAATTTCTTCCAACACCATTAGGTAGATACTATGTACTCATGTTCTATGTATATTTAATTAATCTTGACAACGATTAAGTATTAATTAAAAGTCTTAAACTGTTAAGTGTCATTCTATAAAGCATACAAAACTTTATCACAAAATATTTATTGAAAAAGTATTTGCGATTTAAAATTAAAATATGATATAATGGAAAATGTGGTGTAGTAAAACCGAACAATGCAGCTAAATAATTTGATAATAAAAGTTATTAATTTTTCATATGAATAATTTGGCCAGAGAATGTGACAAATAAAGTCCATGGACTGTCATAGCCCTGGTTTGTATATCACTTATTGGAAGCATAAATTTATTTAAGTTTTATTTTCATGATATGTTATTTATTTTTAATTTAGTACTTTCTAAAGCTAATCTCAGATTTGGTTTGAAATTTAAATCTGTTTTGTAGTTTTATTTGATCCATAACTACTGTCGCAAGAAATTTAGACAGGTCTGTGGACAGAAAATGAATAGCTGCTAAATAATTCAACAGATGACATAAAAAAAAACTTTAGCGGGAAAGAGAAGTCTGTTAGTCATTTCTAATTGAGTTTTAAATGTTATCTGTTTTCTATTTTTAATATATATATATTTATAGATACATATATTAGTTTATATATAAACTGAGCTCAAAGGTTTCCTTCAAATGGGCATTAGTTTTCGAGAAATTTCGGGTTAAAGTTCAGCATACTTTTCAAATACCCATTAGTTCGCGATCTTGAACAAGGTCTCCGTGGTGCAGGGCTAGCCTCTGGATTTGAAAGCCGGAGCTGAGGGTTCTGTTTTCGCCTGTGACTTTTACCTTTTTTTAATAAATTTTATATATTTGTCGCGTTGTAAGTTTTATGCAGAATTATGAAATCTGCATCTTTGAACTTTTTGATATTTTCCTAATAAATTATATTTACATTTTCGAATTTTTCGTGAAAATTTAGTTTTTTTTTTTTTGTGTGTGTGTGCAGTTTTGAAATTAATATTTCTATTGACGAAATTCCAAACTAATTTATGTCTAGATTTTATTTATTTATTTATTATTATTATTTACTCTTTATATTTTAATAACCGTTCTAAAATAATACGTTTTTTAACTTTATGGAATTTTAAATGAATTGTATATATTTTTTTATAATTTATACAAAATATTTTTATTTCAAATCTTTTAAAGGTATGTATGATTAGGTAATTCCAACAACATATTTTGAAAGGAGTAATAAAATATTAAAGCAATAACTCTTATATCCAAGTTTTAGCCAGTTATATATTTTTTTTATGTTATTTAAATACATTTAACTGTAAAGTTCAAACTCAACATCATTTTTGATTTGCACAAATAAAAAATAATATGTTACATTTTTTTTTCATTTTAACAAGTCGATGCCATACAGAAAAATTCAACTAGAAAAGAAAAATCGTTTGTTAATTACAATACATATAAAAAATATCCGAAAAAAAAAATCGTCTGCAATGACTTTTACTGTAATATCAGAATAAATAAAATTTTCTTTTTATCAATTTAGTTTAGCTTCCTTTGCAGACATTTACCAAGTTTGAAATAATTTCTTTTTCAAATTTAATGCATTTCTTAATATATTTATCACAATTTAAGTACTTAAAGAATATATAATATGCTAATTTATACATTCTTCCAATATTGTTAAAACAATTTACGTAAAGAATATATTTAATGCGGAATTTGTTTAGAATATTTTTGCGATATGTATCACACAATTAGTTCCATATTTAATAAACTAAAAATGTCGATGTCGGTATTATTTTGTTATTTTTTTCTTAATCATTTAAATTTTTTTAAATAGAAAATGCAAATAAAAAAAATGCATTATTTCATAAATATGGTAAATAAATAAGTAAATATACATAAATTTAAACAATAATCATTTTAAAAAGACGAGATATCAAGACATAAATTAGTTTGGATTTTCGTCAACCGAAATATTAGAATAAAAATTGCGCAAATCTATAAATTTTCACGAAAAATTCGAAAATGTAAATATAATTTATTAGAAAAATATCAAAAAGTTCAAAGATGCAGAATTCATTATTCTGCATAAAACTTACAACGCAACAAATATATAAAATTTATTAAAAAAAGGTAAAAGTCACAGGCGAGGACAGAACCCTCAGCTCCGGCTTTCAAATCCAGAGCGATAGCCCTGCACCACGGAGACCGTGTTCAATACAGCGAACTAATATGTGTATTTGAAATGCATACTGAACTTTAATCCGAAATTTCTCGAAAACTAAAGCCCATTTGAAGGAAACCTTTGACCTGAATAATTAGGGGTATGACCCCTACAACATACTTTAAAATCATCAAAATCTGTGCGCATCCTGTTTGGCGGTCTCCTTGTAAGTGTGAAAAAAAAATCATGAACATAAAAATCATTCTATCAATTCCAGGGTCAAAATAAAGACAACTAAGGAATTTAAAATCGTAAAATAATAATAATAATAATAATAATAATAATAATAATAATAATAATAACACGTAATAATTGCAAAAAATTTAATTAAACTGCTTTATTCAGTTCAGTCTAATAGTTAGTGGTTACAAATAAATTATGATAAAAAAAAAAGACAGATCTATGGACACTATTTCCGCGGACATGAATAATTATGAACATTGCATCTAAGTAATGTGATATTGCAATTTTATTAAAATAGTTTTGACGATTTGGGAAAATAGGAACACAATGTTAAATACTGCGTGTAGTAATACGCGAATTCGTTTTAATTTTTTTAATGTTATAAAAACTTTCATTCCATTATATAAAATACTGAAATCTTGCAAAATATACTACTGTTTTTTAATATATATTTCTTTTAGAGTAAAATATTTTAAGCTCAATTAAATAAAATGCATTTCCATCTCCACTTATGAAATTCGCCTAAAAAAGTTATAAAACATTTTATTATATTAAGTACTCTTAATTTACGAGATATAATACTATTTTATTTTTGTTTAGGACGAAATTTTAATCCCAAAATACTAAATCATATAGAAACGTATTTTAAACTCCATGGATGAAATCCCGCATCCCGCACGCCATCTACATTATCCCTCATCCCAAAACAGTCAATAAACTGCCTCTCTAATCCTTACCGCTTCTCAGTTCACGATCTTTTTAAGGGAGAAAGGAACCTCCACTGTGCTCCCCAGTTTATACTTAAAAATCTTTCCTCCTTCCAACCTTTCTTCATTATTAGTTAGCTTGTTGCTTGCATTAAAATATTCAGAACGCAGGAGTATTTGTTCACGGCAAAGTGATAGTTTAATCGTAAAAGAGACATCAGTAGAAAACTGTTTCCCAAGTTTTTGAGTTAAGGAAAAGTTGGAGAAAACTTAATCATTTTTTGATGCGAAAGTGAGAAGACTAGAAAGAAAGAGTTATTCATTTCTCCTCAAGTTTTAAGCAAGTAAGGTATTTTATTTAAGCGATTTTTTTTTTTGTGTGTGTGTGTGATATTTTATATGTTTTTGAAACTAAACTGCTTGTACCTATTTTTAATAAATAAATAAATAAATAATGCATGTATAAAAAATTTGAAAAAAGTATTTGTAAATAATTTTAGATGCGTCATTAAAAAATGAAACTTAAAAAAAAATAAATTGAAAGGAAAAACGATTTATTGATAAAAAATGTATACGTATATATATATATATATATATATCGCAAACGCGAAAAGAATAGATTACGTTAATCATTTCTTCCAAAATTTATGCACGTAAGACATTTTACTTAACTGAAATTTGTATGTTATTTTATATATTTCAAAAAAGAAAGTGTTTGTATGTATTTCTAATAAATAAAGAAAAAAATAAAACATTTGCAAATAATTTTAAATGATTTAAAATACAAATAAAAATATGTAAAAATAATTAAAAAATTATACTGGTAGAAATATTTTTTTTTTCTTTTTTAAATGCAAAAGTAAGAAGAATAGAAAGAGTTACTTATTTCCCAAAAGTTTTATGCAAGTAAGAAATTTTATATAACTGACATTTGTATGTTCTTTTATATATTTTTGAAACTGAATTGTTTGTATGTATTTTTAATAAATTGGAAAAAATGAAAAAAATAAAGTTAAAAAGGTGTTTGAAAATAATTTTAAGGAGTCAAAATACAAATAAAATGCTGCAAAAAATAATAAAAAAATTTTATTGGTAGAAATGACTTTCTTTTTTTTTCTTTTCTTTTCTTTCTTTCTTTCTTTCTTTCTTTTTTTTTTTTTTTTTTTTTTTTGCATGCAGAAAAATAAATAGTTACTCATTTTTCTACAAGTTTTATGCAAGTAAGACCTTTAATTTAATTGATATTTGTATGTTGTTTTATATATTTTTAAACTAATTTATTTGTATGCATTTTTAATAAATAAAAAAAAAATAAAAAAAGTATTTTTAAATAATTTTAAATGATATTTTATGTATTTTAAAAAATAAAGTGTTTGGACACATTTTTAAATAAAGTAAAAAATTATGAAAAAAATATGAATAAATATTATTTGGAATAAATTTTAGATGTATCAAAGCATAAATGAAACACTTTCTATTAAAAATATATTGAAAAAATAATGTTGATAGAAATATAATATTTTTTTATGCGAAAGTGGCTACAATAGAAAGAGTTGCACATTTCCTCCGAGTTTTATGCAAGTACGCATTTTATTTTAACGAATATATATATTTTTTTACATGTTTTTTAAACTAATGTATTTATACATAGTATATAAATGTAAATTAAATGAACAAATACGTAAAAGAAAACTAAAAAGTGTTAGTTATTTAAGACGCGTCGAAACACGAAAAGTTTCTTTTCAAAATATTTGAAAACTGAAAAGTCATATTTTATTATGTTAACGAATGAAAATAGTGAGTGTGACATTTTTATTTCTTTTCAACATGTTTTTAAACAAGTAAGATGATAATAATAATGAATAATAATATACATATTTATACTTATATTTTTTTAGATATATTTATTATAATATATTACTTTTTAATACATTATATTTTATTATGTATTTTTATTTTAATGTATATTGTTTGTAATTAATGCATATTTTCACGATGGGTCATAGCTGTTTATATCATAAAGCAAAAACATGTCCATGAGTAACGCCAAAGTCATATTGACGGTGAAAACAACCTGACCAATAAATTTCGCTTTTACTGCATTAAATTTCTCTGTTACTCACTTTTTACACCATCAAATAGACAAAAAAAAAAAAAAATTATTTTTAAATACAATTGGTTTGAAAACTGTATCTTAATTTACTGATTTTTTGTATATTTTTTAAATAATTTTTAAGCAAAAAATTTTTAAAATATCGATTTCTATCGCTTTTCTCTCCCGTATATCAGCCCGATTATACAGATGATTAACCCGTTTCCACTTAAAACAATATAAATAGTTCAGCATTCGTTTCCAGCTAATATTTCATAACGGAATTAAAACTTCATCAATAAATAAGTAAATAAATAAAATAAATAAAACACAAATTTAACTGATATATAATCAAAACACTTAAATATTAAAATCTATAATAATAAAGATAAGTTTGTATGTGTGTGTTCTGTGTTCTGTGTTCTAAAAAGACCACTTCGCGTAGAGCTACAAGATTTAGCAGGAAGGTAACTCTATGTCTGAAGTTATGCATCTCGAAGCCAGTTTTTTAATTTTTTGACGAGATTTATTTTTTTTATGAGATTTTTAGTTATTCCCATATAGATAACATTATTGTCTACTTTTAATGGAAAAATTAGCTCTATTGTTCTAACTGTCATACATTTTAACCACATTGTTACCCACATCGTTATGGCATCAACATCACTCACGAATACAAATTTGTGTTTTATGATATAGATTCACTTTCAGGAGTTTTACTTCTAATGTACGTAAGGACTATTTTTTTTTCTTGAAAGGTCGAATTGATAAGTATCCAATTTAGACCTTACATTCTTTGTAACTTCCAAATTGATGTATGTTAGTTTTTTTAAAGAATAATTTACTTGGGAATCTCTTAAAAGAGCGATATATTAAAATGCGGGAAAGCAAAAATTCTCAGGTAAATTTTGTTACTGCCATGATTAAACTCAAGTTGTAAGGATACAAAACGGCTCAACGTGAACGACGATGCTGTTAATTTTCGTTTTAATTTACATCGAAACAGAAAAACACAATAATTCAAGGTTCGTATGATTTGAGACTGTAGCGGGCGTAGCTTGCATGAATGAACGCTGCTGAAAGCAGCCCCCCCCCCCTCCAACCAACTCTAGGTTATTGGTTTATTTCAAGGTTTGTTTGGAAAATTGACCAGCGAAGCGGGTGAAGATTCGCTAGTAATAAGAATAAAAAAAGTCCTTCCGGCCTGTACCGGGAGGAAAAGGTAGCTTTCCTATATCTTCGTTTTAAAATTTTAGCTAATGTTACACGAAAACAGCAAGCTAAAATGCAAAGAAACGTTTACAAAAGATTCGTTAATACTGAATTTGAATAAGAAATTCGCCAAATTATTGAGCAATAGCCAAATTGGCTTCATTTATGAAGACTTATTTTGATCGCCAAATTTGGCGATATTTCGCCAAATGTCGCCCAATTTTGCCAATTTTGTCGCCAATGTCGCCAATTTTGGCGTTAACGGATATGAATATATAGTTTTATGCGTATGATTGGGAAAATTATTACAACAATGAAAGAAAATAATTTGCGAGTAATCGCGTTAATGTGCTGTTTTGTTTCAAAATGTCAGCCACCCTAGAATTTCAAACTGCTCTATCTCAGCCATTTTTTAAGATAGAGATAAACCAAAAAAAGCTCTGGAATCCTTGTATCAAGGCCTAACACGTAATTAAAAAATAAATTTGAATTTTTAAATTTTTTGTATATTTATTTTAGATTTTAAGTTATTTTACATCTTTAAATGGCCGCCATCTTGAAACAAGATGGCGGACCAAGCTGGCCAACGAACTCGGTCGAGACATTAGTGACCTTAATACACACAATTAGTTTCATCAAAATCGATTCATAATTACGGGCGTTATCGTATGACATAGGTCAGATATATATATAAATCAACATTTGAACGGAGGGTGGTTTTGGGGTCTGGGGGTCATGATCGGAGAAAATATATCGAAATTTTCCGGAACTGCTTTCCTCCGAACGGCTGCAATAGGTAGCTTTATACTTTTTTGTATTGAAAGCTACCTAAAAGGATACTGTACATGGCGAGCTAACCGTTGGCTTGAGGCTAATATAAAAACACCGTTTTAATAACTTTTAAGACTTTATTTGAACACGTATTCGATAGTTTTGATATAAAAATGCTTTTTGGTGTTGTTAGTGAGTAAACTAAAAAATATATTAAAAGTAAAAGATCTATTAAAGTTTTCAACTATGTTCTGTACACCGGTTAGGATTTTCTATAACCCAGGAAGCCCGGGTTGGATACTATGGTATTTCTAAAAGAAAAATCGTTGCACGAATCTTTAAACAGATTAAAATAAATTTAGTGAGGAATTTAGGAAGATGAAAAAAGTTTAGAAAAAATACCCAGTAAGCGAGAACGCAAGTTATTTATTTGGATACATATAATTTGAAAAAGTTAAATTAACCCATTCGCTGCTAATGGTGTGAAAATGCACCATTTTCATAAGTATTTTTTTCTCTTGTGAAAAAAAAAATCCGATCAACAAATATATTTTTCTCGAAGAAATTTGTTTTAATTAATTAATTTTTTTTAGTTACCAGTCGCATTATTATTATTATTATTATTATTATTTTAATATATTAAAAAAAATTATGAAATTATGGTTTTTGACTCTTTGCTAAAAATGCAACTTGCGTGTATGTTTAAAATGTTTTGAAATATTTCATAAATCATTTTGAAATTTCCTTGAACTTTTATTCATCTTAGAAAGAATTTATGCTACTGTCTTACTGTTTTATCAGTATCGGATCACATTAATGCGTTTTGTGTAGTTGCACTATTTTTAAACTATGAAGCTATTTTTTTTCCTTTGCAATTTTATCAGCAGTATATGAAGTCTATTCATCATTAAATATTATTAATGAAATGAGCTATGCACAATGAAACCACCTACGGCGCCACCTGGTGAAATGTTGCGGAGTTAGCATTCCTATCTCTAAAACGGAAAGAGATAGAGAAAAAAAGTGATTTACAAAGTTGTAGAGCATCATCGATTTACTACGAAAAGACACATTGTGGACATTAATGCGAAGAATAGAACGGTTAAAACACGTATTTGTCTTTTCGTGATTTCCTACACTGTGACGTGACAAAACGATCTTAAAAAGAAAAAAAGCAACTAGTTATAATAATATACCTTTATTTTAGATTTTCAAACCTCTCACTGTCAGCTGCGATGCATATTTGGATGTTTGTTTGAATTTAACGTTGCACACGTTGGAGCATAGATGGTGACACGTTGGCACAAGCGTCCGTAATAGCGTCGTTTTAATGTCCTGCAATGTTTGTGGAGGGGTCTCACAGACCTGCTGTTTCATAACTGGTTGTTTCTTTCTTTCTAAGATCGTTTTGTCACGTCACAGTGTAGGAAATCACAAAAAAAAAATAAAATGCGCGTTTTAACCGTTCTATTCTTTGCATTAATGTCCACAAGGTGTTCTTTCGTACTAAATCGATGATACTCTACAACTTTGTAAATCACTTTTTTTTCTCTATCTCTTTCCGTTTTCGAGATAGGAATGCTAACGCCGCAGCATTCCACCAAGTGGTGCTGTAGGCGGTTTCATTGTGTAGCGCATAACTACTTTACTATACCTAGACACCACTTTTATGAATATAGTAGCAGCCGTTCCGAAGTTAAGAGGGTGGCAAGGGACTTTAGTGGGCATACTGTATAAATATATTTAAATACGAACGTTATTATTCTTTTTTTGAAGTTTTGGGGAAGTAAGTATTTAATTTAACTACTATTTGTTTGTTGTTTTATATTTTCTCAGAAGTGACATATGCACAGGGCTCTCACGGTTCCTACTTTTGAATATCACTGCTTCCGAACAGTAATCTTCCCTTGTTAATTTGCAGGACTTCTGGCATTAAATAAGGCGAGGAATACTATAAAAAATAGTGGTACTCAAATGTTGGAACTATACGACGAGGCAAGTACCATGTAGTTTTAAAAGAAAATTGATTACACGCATTTCTAAATAAATAAAATTTAATTTTGCGTGAAATTTATTAAAAAATAATTACGAATATTTTTTCTCACTACAAATTCTCTAACTACTATTTTCAAACTACAAGCCTTGCAGATATCTTTTGTCACCAGAAGAAGCAAGTCAATATATTAAACACCTGTCTAACTCTAAGGAAAGAATACAAAAATCTAATACGGAAAAGTAGGACAAAACAGGATATCTCATTATTAGTTGTTTCTTACAGCCAGAATCTTAATAAAATCTAATGTGACTTTGCGCAAATTCTTTGCTGTTATCCTTGTATATTATTATAAATAAATGAAAATATTTGTTTATTAAACTTTTATTAATAACTGTTTTGCTAGATAAACTCAATTTACTCCTCCTTACTCCACCAGTGGGATAAGGCCTCATGTATATAGAATTTAGACATTCTTCTGCAAAAGGGACAAAATATTTTATTTTACAATTTTGGCAGAAGGAACTTAAACAAAAAAGTCCTTCCAGCCTGTACCGGGAGGAAAAGATAGCTTTCCTATATCTTCGTTTTAAAATTTTAGCTAATGTTACACGAAAACAGCAAGTTAAAATGCAAAGAAACTTTTACAAAAGATTCGTTAATACTGAATTTGAATAAGAAATTCGCCAAATTATTGAGCAATAGCCAAATTGGCTTCATTTATGAATACTTATTTTGGTCGCCAAATTGGGCGATATTTCGCCAAATATCGCCAATTTTGGCGCGAATTTGTCGCTAACGGATATGAATGTATAGTTTTATGCGTGTGATTGGGAAAATTATTACAACAGTGAAAGAAAATAATTTGCGAGTAATCGCGTTAATGTGCTGTTTTGTTTCAAAATGTCAGTCACCCTAGAATTTCAAACTGCTCTATCTCAGCCATTTTTTATGATAGAGGTAAACCAAAAAATGCTCTGGAATCCTTGTATCAAGGCCTAACACGTAAGCAAAAAGTAAATTTGAATTTTTAAATTTTGTATATTTATTTTAGTTTTAAATTTTTAAATGGCCGCCATCTTGAAACAAAATGGCGGACCAAGCTGGCCAACGAACTCGGTCGAGACATTGGTGACCTTAATACACACAATTAGTTTCATCAAAATCGATTTATAAATACGAGCGTTATCGTATGACATAGGTCAGATATATATATATATATATATATATATATATATATATATATATATATATAAATCAACATTTGAACGGAGGGTGGTTTTGGGGTCTGGGGGTCATGATCGGTGAAAATATATCGAAATTTTCCGGAACTGCTTTCCTCCGAACGGCTGCAATAGGTAGCTTTATACTTTTTAGGTAGCTTTCAATACAAAAAAGTATAAAGCTACCTATTGCAGCCGTTCGGAGGAAAGCAGTTCCGGAAAATTTCGATATATTTTCACCGATCATGACCCCCAGACCCCAAAACCACCCTCCGTCCAAATGTTGATTTATATATATAGATATATCCATATATATATATATATATATATATATATATATCTGACCTATGTCATACGATAACGCCCGTAATTATGAATCGATTTTGATGAAACTAATTGTGTGTATTAAGGTCACCAATGTCTCGACCGAGTTCGTTGGCCAGCTTGGTCCGCCATCTTGTTTCAAGATGGCGGCCATTTAAAGATGTAAAATAACTTAAAATCTAAAATAAATATACAAAAAATTTAAAAATTCAAATTTATTTTTTAATTACGTGTTAGGCCTTGATACAAGGATTCCAGAGCTTTTTTTGGTTTACCTCTATCTTAAAAAATGGCTGAGATAGAGCAGTTTGAAATTCTAGGGTGGCTGACATTTTGAAACAAAACAGCACATTAACGCGATTACTCGCAAATTATTTTCTTTCATTGTTGTAATAATTTTCCCAATCATACGCATAAAACTATATATTCATATCCGTTAACGCCAAAATTGGCGACATTGGCGACAAAATTGGCAAAATTGGGCACATTTGGCGAAATATCGCCAAATTTGGCGATCAAAATAAGTCTTCATAAATGAAGCCAATTTGGCGAATTTCTTATTCAAATTCAGTATTAACGAATCTTTTGTAAACGTTTCTTTGCATTTTAGCTTGCTGTTTTCGTGTAACATTGGCTAAAATTTTAAAACGAAGATATAGGAAAGCTACCTTTTCCTCCCGGTACAGGCCGGAAGGACTTTTTGTATTGAAAGTTACCTAAAAGTGCTTCCGGCCTGTACCGGGAGGAAAAGGTAGCTTTCGTATATCTTCGTTTTAGAATTTTAGCTAATGTTACACGAAAACAGCAAGCTAAAATGCAAAGAAAACGTTTACAAAAGATTCGTTAATACTGAATTAGAATAAGAAATTCGCCAAATTATTGAGCTATAGTCAAATTGGCTTCATTTATGAAGACTTATTTTGGTCGCCAAATTTGACGATATTTCGCCAAATGTTGCCAATGTCGCCAATTTTGGCGCTAACGGATATGAATATATAGTTTTATGCGTATGATTGGGAAAATTATTACAACAATGAAAGAAAATAATTTGCGAGTAATCGCGTTAATGTGCTGTTTTGTTTCAAAATGTCATCCACCCTAGAATTTCAAACTGCTGTATCTCAGCCATTTTTTATGATAGAGGTAAACCAAAAAATGCTCTGGAATCCTTGTATCAAGGCCTAACACGTAAGCAAAAAGTAAATTTGAATTTTTAAATTTTGTATATTTATTTTAGTTTTAAATTTTTAAATGGCCGCCATCTTGAAACAAAATGGCGGACCAAGCTGGCCAACGAACTCGGTCGAGACATTGGTGACCTTAATACACACAATTAGTTTCATCAAAATCGATTTATAAATACGAGCGTTATCGTATGACATAGGTCAGATATATATATATATATATATATATATATATATATATATATATATATATATATATATATATATATATATATATATATATATATATATATATGGATATATATATATATATATATATATATATATATATGGATATATATATATATATATATATATATATATATATATATATAATTATAATATCTATGAATTTCAAAAAACATATCAAGTTCTATTCTACTTAAATCTCCAAAGAGATAATCAATGATACTGTGTATACAGAATACCACATAGCTAATAATTAACATGTGCAAACATAATATTACCATAGCTGATGCTTCAATGGTAATTGGCCAAATTTTACTCATACCAAAAGAATATTGAAAAAAGAAATAGAGAGAAAGGGGAAAAAAAAAAAATTATAAATTGGAGTTGCAATTAAGTAAACACAAATGGATTAACAAATTAAATATGAACCATACACAATGGAAAATTGGACCACATGAGAATTAAATATGAATTGGACATGGAAAAACACATGCACATGTACTCATCAGCCTGGATGCACCCACATGTGTTTTAAATAATAATTCAGTGTTTCATAATTCTACTGGCATAATGCTAAGATCAGTAGAATCATATATAAATCAACATTTGAACGGAGGGTGGTTTTGGGGTCTGGGGGTCATGATCGGTGAAAATATATCGAAATTTTCCGGAACTGCTTTCCTCCGAACGGCTGCAATAGGTAGCTTTATACTTTTTTGTATTGAAAGTTACCTAAAAGTCCTTCCGGCCTGTACCGGGAGGAAAAGGTAGCTTTCGTATATCTTCGTTTTAAAATTTTAGCTAATGTTACATGAAAACAGCAAGCTAAAATGCAAAGAAAACGTTTACAAAAGATTCGTTAATACTGAATTAGAATAAGAAATTCGCCAAATTATTGAGCTATAGCCAAATTGGCTTCATTTATGAAGACTTATTTTGGTCGCCAAATTTGACGATATTTCGCCAAATGTTGCCAATGTCGCCAATTTTGGCGCTAACGGATATGAATATATAGTTTTATGCGTATGATTGGGAAAATTATTATTATACGATGATAAAAGAAAATATTAGAAGGTATAATATATTTTCATAAATAGACGCAATGAATGGATACAAAACTGCTACAAAAATTAATGTAAATTAAATTTGTGTAATATTAAGAATAAAATATACACTGTTAAAACTATGCAGCAAACTGTCTAGTCATTTGACCGTGTTTATAGAAAATGGTTACATGATCGTAATTTGACTCTATTCTGACCATATTATTGCCCATATTATGGTCAGAATAGAGTTAAATTACGGTTACGTAATCATTTTCTATAAAAAACGGTCAAATGACTGGACAGTTTGTTGCAATGTTTTAACAGTATATGGTTTTATTACTTTTTACTTAACATGTATTTCCTAGGCTTTTAACAAATGTTTAAAAGATTAAACTACTCAACATAAGCAGTGTAGCTGTATAAAAATGGATATTATATCTATTTCAACTCAGAAATATACTTAGTCGTTGTAGCGTAATACTTACCCATCATAGATATGCATAACATAAAATATAAAGATAAAACATGTGTAACTATTTATAAAATGCATTGCAATTCGAATAAAATCGTGGCTTGATGGCGTCATAAACTTTAAATGCTCTATTACTGAATTTCGTAAAAGAAACCTCCTTATAACTCCAAAATTTAACTATTAACTAAACGGTTTTCTGCATCGGATTAAGCGTCTCATTTCCAATTTAAATATATCTTTGAATTGAAATTTGAATGAAATACAGGGTCTTGAAAAAGATAAGAGTGTGGAAAACAGGATTACAAATATCTCGGTAATTAATTATCAGATCGACTTCATTCTTTAAGCAAAATTTATGTTTTTTTATTGTCTTTTATATTCGTTCCTTAAAATAAGCAATTTCGAAAATTTTTATATACCTTTTATCAGAACGAATATTTCGAGAGTCCGAAAAAATTAGTTCCGTATAATCGAAGTTACTGAAATTCAATAAGCTTCTTTCCATTATTACATACTAAGTACATACCAAATTTCAAGTCTCTATCTCAATTTGCTTGGAAGATAGAGCGTTTACAGACACACAAACTCATAGACATACAGACACACAGACACACACACAGTCGGACTGCAAATTGTTTTTCTAAAAATATGTTTTTCGGAATCTCCAGTGTCTGAAACGTGTAAATCAGTCAATTTTTTTTTCAAAACAATTACAAGACTTACCCTATACTACGTATGATGGGTAAGTAAAAGTATGTGTTGTATGAGAGTTTAAAATGAAAAGTTTTTAAGAACATATTTTCAATTTTCATGCCTTATGGTTTTCAACTTATTTCATTGCATAAATTTCCAGCTAAAAATAAAAAACATTGTCAAAGTGTCTTTTATGATTTAACAATATGCAAATTTATTCTCTTGCATGACATTATATGTAAACACAAGAAAAATGTGAGACTGACGAAATCGTAATGTTATCAACTTTTTAATCTTCTAGTAATTTTATAATTTTTATTAAATTATACATCAGCTGAAAACAAAATGTCTTTTTACAAACATTATATTAATTTGTAAAGCAAATCAACTTCTAAAAGATTTATGTAATGGAATATTAATGTCAACATAAAATGAAAATGGATATTTTCAAATAAAAACATTAAATGTCACTAATGGGAATGAAACAGAATTTAAACTTGTTTATTAAGTGTGAAATAAGTGATTTTATTAAAACCCATATATATATATATATATATATATATATATATATTATAATCATGATTATTTCTAATCAAAACTCTCTGGAATGAAAATGAAATTCAGTTGAGAATTCAGCATCGGCTATTAATTAATATTTCAGTCTCGGTTTACTTTGTCAAACCGTTTTATTTATTTATTTTTTAAGTTGCATTTTATCTAGACATATTAATATCTGTCTAGGGCACTAACATTGAAAGAATATAAATACTGATATTACAAGCTGTAATTTCAAAGTGGAAAAAAAATATATATATACAATTTTATTTA
Organism: Maratus michaelseni; assembly: GCA_963931845.1. Classification (NCBI taxonomy): domain Eukaryota; kingdom Metazoa; phylum Arthropoda; class Arachnida; order Araneae; family Salticidae; genus Maratus; species Maratus michaelseni. The sequence continues at coordinate 211,604,725 of OZ007591.1, forward strand.
AAATAATTTTGATAAAACGCAAATTTTCCAATTTTGTTTGAATTATTTATATTCCATATGAATATTTTGGCAATATAGTTTACTCTGAATTTCCATGTTTTTGTACAGCATATTTGTATAATTTATTTTTATAAGTAACATATGAGATGAAAAGAACAGAATTATTATTATTATTTAAATAAAATTACAACCATTGATTTAATTTTGTATTATAATGTACGGATCAAATAACTGCCACACTTTTTTTTTGTCGTTTTCCATTGATCTGTATTTGAAATGCAAGTTTGCATAAATGGGTATGCGCAATACACATGCTTATAGTTGCATTGCCCCTTACTAGACGTGGTTCCAAAAGAACGCTCGAAAAATTCATTAACTAAAATAAATATGAAGGCGAAATAAGTAGCGAGTTTAGACAGTAGCTCATAAATTTTGTATATAGTAATTTTAAAAAACTGTTTCATTTTTTGCCAGTGAATGGTAATATGATATATCAGCCTCAAAGACTGATCAACGAAACATGTAAATAGGGATAAAAGATTAGCCATTTTTTAAATCTTCATTCTGTTTAACTGTTGAAGCGAGAAAAAGGAAAGTTTTGCATTTTCATGTTTGGGAGTTAGATTACGGGTTGGAACAGGACAGCGTCATCTATTGACGAAATTATGAAATATTTTTGAAATTACCGCATACAAAATTTATGGGTTACCTTATAAACCTGTCACTTATTTAATCTCTATACTTCGGTATGATCCCCTTATACTATGTACCCTCTTGTATATGTGCTATCTTTTGACTGAAATTGCCTGTACATCAGTGTGTAGGTACGTCATTTACTTTCTACCCCCGCATTGAAATGCGTAGAACCTGCATCTTTTTACATTTCCATTATTTATAATGTGTAGTTTCAACTTTAAACCTTTTGTTTGAAAAATATGAAAAACCTTTTAAGAATACGACAATAAAACCTGACCTATTCTAACCTTTAAATATCACACAACTTTAATTTTCTTTTATTAATTTTTGTAATATGGTTTTGTATTAACTCCTTGAAGTTATTTATAAAAATACATTATTTTCTTTATTGAAGGTAACGGGAAAAATATTCGTTAATTTCTATATAATTTCGTTATATTCATTACAACATGCTGCGATTTGAAGGAAGTTAAAAAAAAATTACTTATCCGATACTTCGATTTAACCGGCCTCATATTATCGGGGTTCTACTGTATATTCTTTTAGTATTGTGCCGTGTTTCTTTTTTTTTAGAAGATATTAGATTTCTGTGTTTTACCTTTAAGATCAGACAGTTTGGTTTTAGTACATGTAAAATAGATCAAATATTGAGTAAAATAGAACAGTTGATGGCCATTCACGAAAATTTGGGAAGAACTTCGTTTTGGCACTAGAAATAAAGATCCGATGAGTCCCCAAAAATAAAGTTGTTTTATGCTGTTTTATTTTTTGGGGGAAAGGGGGGAAATTTTAACTCAGAGAGGGCAGAGGGAATAATTTTTTTTAGTAGGTCAAGTGGGGTATCGTTAGTTATGCATTTTTTAAATTCTGAATCGAATGACATCCTCGCAAGTCGATACGATGATTCGTTACAAAGTTACGCCAGATTTTACAAATACAAAGGCGGCGATTTACCCCAGTGTAGTTAATATAGGTTTTTACAGGTACAACTGATGGCCATTCACGAAAATTTGGGAAGAACTTCGTTTTGGACACTATAAATGAAAATCCGATGACTTCCCAAAAAATAAAGTTGTTTTACGGTATTTTGAGGGGTAAAAGGAAACATTTTAATTCAGGGGTCGAAAATTCAACCTTTTTAAATAGGTAAAGTGGGGTATCGTTTATTATATATATATTAATTATGAATCGAATGACACCACCCGCAAGCCGATACGATGATTCGTTACAAAGTTACGCTTTTACGGTTTTATAAATACAAAGTCGACAATTTTATTTCAATGCAGTTAATATAGGTTTTTACAGAAGCAACTGATAAGCTTTCACGAAAATTTGGAAAAAACTTTGTTTTGGAAGTAGAAATGAAGATCCAATGAGCACCCAAACATGATGAGTAGCCAAATTGAAGTATTTCCCAAATTTTCGTGAATACTCATCAGTTGTTTCTGTTAACAAATATATTAACTGCATTGAAATAAAACTGTCGACTTTGTATTTATAAAACATTTCGTAACTTTGTAACGAATCATCGTATCAACGTGGGGATGGTGTGGTTCGATTCAGAACTAAAAAATACATAGTAAATGATACCCCACTTGAACAATTCAAAAAAAGGTAAATTCTCCCCGCCCTGAATTAAAATGCTCCTCCCCTTTTACCGCCCTAAAAAAACCCATAAAACAATTTTATTTTAGGGGGACTCATCGAATCTTCTTTTCTACTGCTGAAACGAAATTTTTCCCAAATTTTCGTGAATGGCCATCAGTTGTTTCTGTTAAAACCTACATTAAAAGCACTGAGGTAAATCGTCGAATTTGTATTTGTAAAACCTGGTATAACTTTGTAACGAATCATCGTATCGACTTGCGGATGATGTCGTTCGTTGCAGAATTAAAAAATGCATAACTAACAATACCCTACTTGACCTACTTAAAAAAAGTGACCCCCCCCCCCTCCCTGTGTTAAAGTTTATCCCCTATTTCCCTCCAAAAACAGGGTAAAACAACTTTATTTTTTGGTACTCATCGAATCTTCAATTCTACTGCCAAAACGAAGTTCTTCCCAAATTTTGGGGATTGACTATCAGTTGTTTAGAAAAAACTTATTTTACCTGTACTATTTTATAAATAAGTCCATATGAAAGATATTACTTGAAATATTAAAGCAAAACTGAAAGATGAATGAAAATTTAAACAACATAGATTTTCACATAAAACATTTATGTGCACCGTGATGTTTATTTAAATTAATTCCAATGCGGTTCACATTTAATAAAAGTGTAACAAATAAAGTCAATGGAAATCTATAATTTTTTATTGGAAGTCTAAATTATTTTCTTTATAACCTGAGGTCAAAATTTTATATATTTTTTATCATATGAATTTTTCGTCTTCGTAACTATAAATATACCTTTAAGGTTCGAAATAATGCCTAGTGTAAAGAAATTAAAACACTTTCAGTTTGAAAGTCACGTAAAAAAGTGAAATTTTATTTTTAAAGATATTATAGAAGGAGTTAATCTTTTTACTTAGTCGCAAGCATACAGTAATTTAATTACTTATAAGAAAGATGAGATTTTGAAGTTAAACTTAGATTCTTAGTTAAGTACTTTTTAACTTAGACTTAACTAAAACTTTGCATTTTTTAGAATTCGCGTTCTTATAACGAGTTTCATGATAAAAGTTAATAGTTTAAAAAAATAATAATAAATAACTTTGTTTTCTCTGATAGCATATGCAGCAAATACACAAAAGTACACTGTTAAAAATTTGCAGCAAACTGCCGGTCATCCGACCGTTTTTATAGAAAACGGTTACACAACCGTAATTTAGCAGTATTCTGACCATAATATGGACTGAATAGCGTTACATTACGGTTATGTAACCGTTTTTTATAAAAACGGACGAATGACCGGACAGTTTGCTGCAAATTTTTAACAGTGTACACGAATTTATTACAGTATGATGCTACATAAAAAATGTGTGAGAAAGAAAACATGAAACTGCATATTTTTTCAAAGTAATTAGAACTCGAAAATTAGTACTCGCCTTCCTCAGTTTTAAGTATTGATATACATACTTAAAATTTAGATAGTTACAGAAAAGGAAATAATATAAAAAATATATTTCACGAATAGCTGTGCTTATTTACAATAACAAATAATGCAAAAACCGTTAAAAACACCGTGCACTTATAAGGTTTTCTCTGACGTGCATGAGCATTTTCAATACAGTCAAGTCATTTAAAACGGTTTTCTCGGTTCTTTATTGTTTTTATTAATATGGTTTTAGTTTTTGAGCAGGCATCTTCGTTTATAAAAATTTCAAATACCTCGCGGTAGAAAGCATAGTCCTTGTTAACATAGTTCCCCATTTTTTCACATTATTAAAGTCTATATTTAGGTTTTCACACAATTCTCGCCAAATTTTTATCCTAAAAATAAACACATGTTGAATTGCTTTTGTTAGTAGTTGTATTTCAAATTTGAGAACACATAGGTGCTTTTAAATTTAATTAATTTTATTTCGGAGTTGTATTGAGTCATGATGGGCTTAAAAATAAGCAAATATAATACGAAACGTTTAATAGTGTATAAATATACACATCCATATAAATATCTTCTTCTACATGTATAAGGTGTCTCAAAATTATTAGTACAAACGTTTAGGGAAGATAGAACACAATTAGACAACCTCAAATCCCAATCCATAGTGATTCAGGTGGTGAGGCGCAAGAAGGCGCTTTCTAAATGTGGTGATAAACTTATTTTTACACATTATTTAGCTAATTATAGGTGTATTTATTAAAATTCTGCCCTTTACCTTGAAAAATACTGCTCAAAACAATTAAAGGATATTGCAGTTTTAGGTGGATTTTGTATCTGGGAAACTTTTTAGCTGATTGATACATGGTCGACAGACATAGTAGGTTATATGAGAATAAATTACACATGTTTGGCAGAAAAAATGCATTTTATTGCGCATTTGTGTACAAAAGGAAAAAAACACAATTTGTGCATATGAGAAAAAAAGAATAAGAAAGGGTGTTTTCTTCAAAGAAAATCATTTTCAGTAGGGGGTATGGTTTCCACGGGCGGCCAGCAACGTTGAACACCTTTGAGGCATGGACTCAATGAGGCTATTAATGACGAGTTGGGGTATTCTGCCCCACTCTTCCAGAAGAGCTCTTTCCAGTTCTTGGAGAGTTTGTGGGGGTTGTTGGCGGCCAGAAACTCGTCTTCCTAGAGCGTCCTAAACGTGCTCGATTGGATTCATGTCTGGAGAACACGCTGGCCATTCCATTCGAACGATTCCTTCCTCGAAAAGGAAATCCTCCACCAGGTTTGCACGATGTGGCCTGCAGTTATCGTCCATTAAAATGAAGTTATCTCCGATTGCTGCAGCGTAAGGGACTACAATAGGTCTGAGGATCTCATCCCTATATCGGCGACCAGTCAGAGCTCCATCTCGAATGATGTAGAGGTCAGTGCGCCCGTCAATGGAGATGCCACCATACACCAACACTCCTCCACCGCCAAATCTGACACTTTCGTGCACGAACGCAGGATTATTCCTACTGCCACGGTCCCTCCAGATGAAAATACGCCTATTATCCGGATGCACAGAAAAACGGGACTCGTCAGAAAACAGAATATTGCTCCATTCATTTCTCCTCCAGTTGACATGCTCGGTTGCCCACTCCCTGCGGTCGCGACGATGCCTTGATGTTAATCTAACACATACCATCGGTCGGCGAGCATACAGACCTACAGCATGGAGCCGGTTTCGGACAGTCTGAGTTGAAATCGTGGTGCCTGTAGCCGAGCGAAGGTGTTGTTGGAGAAGAGTAGCGTTCATGTTTCGGTGTCTCCGAGCTGTTAACGCTAAATACCGATCTTCATTGGGCGTTGTTGCCCGTCTACGACCTTGCCCTGGTCTTCGGCCTGCACATCCACTCTCCAAAAAACGGTTCCAGATCCTGGAAATGACACTTTGTGACACTCCAATGGCTTGCGCTACTTCGGCTTCAGTTTGGCCCCCTTCTAACCTACCAACAATTCTCCAAGCTTCTGAATCTGTCAAATGACTTCGCTGAGACATCGTACTCATCGAAACAAAGCAATCACTGAATGCCGATCATCCTTGTCTTCATTCTCTTTTATCCAGTTGAAAGTCAAATTTCATTCGCTGCCGCTGAAGCGACGTTTTTGACGTCGAACTCAAAATTTGCATACTCCACATTTTGAAAACCAGAAAAATTTGCATTTGTGATTCTCTTCTTCTATTTTCGGCAAAAAAAATTTCGTTTATATCTTTATTTTATATAAAACTTCAAATATCCTTTAATTGTTTTGAGCAGTGAATCATTGGAAGAAGAACGAATCAGACATCTTACGAAACAATTGGTTTCCAAAGTTTACAGAAATGTTTCCGAAATAAAAGGGCACCTTTTATGATTGCAGATTTCAGAAAAGACGTTTAGAAAAATGAACCAGACAAATTGGCTCATTTTTCTGAGATTTCTGAGGATAAGAGAATAATTGGCCAAAATTGAAAGAAACTATGAAATCGAACTACGTTTCTGCTGTAACGGGACATTATTATTATTATTACTTTGTAACAGAGCACATAAATAGAATATATTAAAAGAAGTTTATTATGTGATGAGGCGAGGCTTTTGAAGTGTCTGGATCCTTGAGACCCCCCCCCCCCCCCAAAAAAAAAAAACGGGGTCCAATTTTACAAATGTGGGTCCTTCTTTTAGATATAAGTTAGATTCAACGTATTTAATAGAAAATATGCCTTTTTCGCATTCTTTTAAGATAAAAATTATGCATCCTGAAGGACTCGTCGCAATTTTTTATTCATCCCTTCTCCAGTTGTTTGCTTAAATTATGCGCTATAGCCCATCCCCGGCAACACTGTTATTAGTTTAATTGGCGTATTAATTAATGATTATTATTTGAAGCATCTGATGGTTTAAGATTGATGAATTATTATTTTATTTAAAAATTAACTAACTGAAAAAACCACCAACTGAAAATAATCGATTCCAAATTTCTCATTTCTATTTTTAGAGATTAAATACAATTTTTAATATATATATATATATATATATATTTAAATTCCAAGTCTGTTAAAATAAATTATGTCAAATATTGATATTTAATTTAATCTGAATCTACTATATGTGGAAATTTATATCCACAGCTGCTGCAGATTATGATGGATTTCCCTTAAATATTTTGTTGGATGGTGTTTAAATATCCATTGTAACTGTTATAATGGCTTGCAGCTGTTAACAGTTTCAGGGCAATATGATGAACGTTCGTTTTGAAGTTTTAGTTTTTAAGTAGCACACCTAAAATTATTAATGCACCAAAAATTATTAAACAACGGTTATTCCTGCCATTATTCTGATCAAGAAAACAATTTGAGCAGTTAATTAATTATTTAAAGTCTGCATTTGGACAAATGCTTGTGAAAAAAGTGAATCTTAAAATGTATATGTCTAACTAAAATTTAACGATAATTAAAAGTAACCAGTAAAATATTTTTTGTTTCTAACGCTCAGAATCCATATATTTAAAGCAGTATTTATTTATTTATTAATTTACATGAAATATTAAGTAGAATTACTGAAAGCAATAAATTGTCGAATAAATCTATAATAACTTTCAAATTAAGCATCATTTATTAATATATCAAAGTACAGAAAATAAGACGTTACTTTTTTCAAATAAGCGGGTGGGGATTTCGTTAAACATCGGCCAGTTTTAGTCATATTGCTACAGAAGGCATGTCCTCAGAGAGGACTTTTGAAGTTCAGATAATAGGGGCTTCGGAGTAAACAAATTAGAGTCTCATAAGTTCATTTATGATATTAAATAAAGTTTAAATGGAATTTAGGATAAGTTGAAACCCCGAAAAGTTTTCAAGCGTTTTACAAAGGTTTAGGTAGCACGAAAAATAGTTACTCAAAAAGACCCAATTTGACGCGATTTGACACTGAATTAGTTTTTTATAATACAGCAGATCTTGGGAAAAAATATTCACATCTCAGCACAATTATTTAGAGGTTTTAGTGAGAGTTAAAATACCAGCTTGGCTTGGCTGGAAACAAAGTCGGCCGAGATCAGCGTTGATAAAACTTTGTTGACACCATACTCTCACGGTTGATTTCCAAGGCTGATTTTCTAGTTCTGCCATTACCATAAGAGAACAAGCTTCTTCAGCAAACAAATAGTGATTAAGTGCAGAGTGGACAAAGCCACTTGATCCACTCTTGCTCTGCAACTTGATATCTAAATTACGTTGGAACATCTGTTAAACTATCTCTATCACTTGAATAGTTTCGAAATTAATAAAATTCATTACACAGCCAATAGATGACATGGCATACAATGCTTTGACATTCAAACTCATTCTGCACAGCAATGTGGGATAGTCCACTCTGGTTCTCAACGCCTCATATAGCCGGGTGTTTTTCATTTACTCGAGCGAGAATGCAGATGCGAATTTTAAAATTTGCCGAAAACAGTGAAACCCCCGAAAATATTGAAGAATCTAGGAAAATATTGTTTTTGAAAGGGTTAACTTCCGTATTTATTTTAAACAGATTGCACTGTTGGAAAGTACAAAGTATCAATGATTAATCTGGTATTTTTGTTTTTTCGTATCCATTTTCATTAGTCGATGCGAACTTCAAAAAAACGGATCGAAAGAAACACGAATTGAACTTTTACAATTTTTTAAAGGGTTAATAGTGGTATTTTTTAAAACGAATGGCTTCGTTAGAAAAATAAATATACCTTCCAAAGGCGTGTATTTTTGTCGTTCCGTATTTCCGGTAGTTAAGGCTGCGCTAGTTGAGAAAAAAAGAACTGTAACGCTTACAATTAGAGCTGTAACGCTTATAATTAAAAGACTTGTTAAGGACAACATTAATTTATTAGCGATTACTTCACAGCACACGGAAATTATACATAAAGAGAAATACAGTTTATTTCAGTTCATTTGGAAAGCTTCTATCAGGATGGCCCTGCTTGTACAGGGAAAAAAATTACTTTTACGGCAACAGCTTGCCGTTAGAATTTTCTCTCTCGCTAGAGAGATATTTCTTAGCTAACTGCTTTCAGCAGTTACCAAATCGAATCTCCTTCTTAAGGCCTCACGTTCACATATATAGAGTGACGGAATTTCAAGTGTTTGGTGTCGAGACCTGTATTCAAGTGGTAGAAATTTATAGTGTAATAAACGTGTCTATATAGTCAGATCATAGGATGCGATAGAGAATTATAGGCTCTTGAAACTGTTTGACGTGCGTACATCTGTAAACTTGCTTTCAGTTTTATTTTGAAGGAGGTATTATCTAACAGTCATTATATACCTCTTACACTCATCTACTTAGTGAGTCATTTAGACATAAAGCTTTACAGAACCTTTTTCGAGCTTCATTAATTTTCTACTTTCGCGCTCTGGAAAGACAGCGCGAACGCTATTTTGAGAAAAAAGCACATTTTTAATGAGAGTTCGTTCTGGTTTTATTAAATATCTCCTATAATTATCAAAAATGAAAAATCTGAGCCTCAGGTCCAGCAGGACCTTCCTTGCACTATCCTCATCTAAATTTTCAATATGGTGTATATTTTCCTGGCCATCGCCGACAGACTGATAGACAGACAGATATACAGACACACATACAGAGCGAAACTTTCTTTTATTAGTATAGATAAAGTACATTATATTGGAACTAATAATATTCAGTCTTATCATACCATTTAGAAACATCAAATTGCAGAAGAAAATTTCATCATTTAATTGCGTCAAATGTTACCCCTTTTCCTCAAGAATCATCTTAATTTTTTCTATACATGATACAAAATCTGTTCAAAACATTTCTTCGATTAAGCGAACTTATAGTGTTGTATAAGAGAAGATGCATATATCCGCTGCCAAGCAAAAGTGATTTAAATTCTCTGTGAATCAGTGAAGAACAAAAATACTATACAAAGTTAACAATTTTCATAAAAAATCTATTAAATTATTGCAGAATTGTGAGAAAATCTTCGCTACTAAACCTTCGTTTTGTATAATGCCATAAAAAATGAATAATTGAAGTCCAATATGATTCTCAAACAATTTAACGAAATCGTACTTCTTTCCGACAACTAAAGGTACGTCACTGATAAGCATTAAATATTTTACCTATACATGGTACTATTTTTCTTCAAAATGCGTTATAAATAAAGTCATAACGTCAGAAAAAAGAAAAATTCACTGTACCACAGGTTGACGACTCCTGCACCAGAACAATGTTTCTCAAAGTGAGGTACGTGCACCCTTTGGGGGGACATGAATCGGTTTTCGGGAATACGCCACGAATTTGTGTTGACGGCCAACATAGAACGCGTCACGACTAAGTAAGTTAGTATGGTTACACTAAATAGGAATCATATTTAACTGTTAGTTCTGGATTTCATCACAAGTGATATCATTAGAAAAGTCTTACCATGAGGACCAAGAAAAAATATATTAGGAACTATCCGCCCGAATCCAATCGTTCACGAGATACAGGCCAATTTCTTCCATGACGTCATATATAAAGAAAGAAATAAGCAAATCTAGGGTCTCTCGTTAATCATGTGAGGGTAATCTTTAATTGAAACTACGGTCTCGTTAGTTAGTTAATCTTTAGTTAATCTTTAGTTAATACCCATGGCAAGAACTTTCCAACGATGCCACTTTTAACGAAAGCGGGCTCATTTTTTTCTTTATATATGGCATTACATCAGAATTTGGCCCTATCTCCTTAACGGTTGAATTCATACAGTTATTTCAGCACTTTTCTTGATCCTCATAGCAAGACCTTTCCAACGATCCCACCCGTGACAAAACAGCATTTTTAAAATTTTCTTTAAACGTATGACGCCACAGAAGAAATTGACCCATATTTCGTAAACGGTTGGATTCGGGAGGGTAGTTCCTATTTTCTCGACTCTCGTGGCAAGCCCTTTCCAACAGCACCATTTTTGACTAAATCCCAAACTAACAATTGAGTACGTTACCTAGTAAGAGCGGGTGGACACTGGCGTAGAGTTAATTGACTTGAGCTAAATGGAACCGCTTTCGAAACCTAACTACATTAAACCATAGATGCTGAAGTAAGATGATTTACTACGCTACCTCAGCAGATTAACATTAAACATTCGAAAAATATGTAAAGATAACCAAGAAAACCCGTCACATTAATAAACTTTTTACTTGTAACATTTGCATTTCGAGTAAAGTATAAATTATATTTATTTGTATCCATGTGTAACTTTATTTTCATTTTTATAACCATGACTTTTATAAGTATGATAAAAGACTGTTGGTACACCAGTTTTACATAATTTTTCATGTAGTACGGGAATCATAAAAGTTTGAGAACCACTAGACTAGAAGATGAATACCCTTTCCAAATGGCTATTGAAAGATGAAATGTTAAAAAAAAAGAACATAATTATATTTTTAAATACACTGTGTTTTTAGTTTCAATACATTTTTGAGAAATAGATTCTAAGTCTAATTATTTTGCCAATCTGATAAAATACTTCAAACAGAAGGAATAATAACCATTGTTATCGATATTCAATGTGAAATAATGTATGAGCAGCAGGTGCAGTTGGACTTCATCCGGTATTAAATTCTTATTCTCCATATCTTTTAGCGGATCACAGAAGTTAGCTTGCCAAGTTGTATAGTTCTCAGCTTCAAGCTTATCCACTGTTTGAATGTAGTAAGTATCTGTGTAAATGATAAGGTATATTTTTCAGAACAAAATGCAGAATAGCGAGCTCCTGGCTAAGCCTTAGCCTGGATGGCTTGGACTTTTGATGCTGATTTCCTAAATTTTAGGGTGAAGCATTCCTGCATGTGTTCATACGTTAATCCACGTAGACGATCGCAAACAATGACTGTTCTTTCTTCTGTTAAGTCTGCTCGTCAGTAAACTTCTCGATTCCCTTCGCTAATGTTATTCCTATGGGCGTAGGATGCATTCGTATTTTTAAAATACCTCCTCGGGAAATTAATATTTTTAACTTCTGTTTCCTGTGTACTGTTCTTAAAGAATGTCTCTTTTTTCTTAGTTATCAAAATATTTCTAAACTATGTGCTTAATTTATATTTTTATGTGTTAAAATCTTAGCGAAACTGAATACGATTTTAACATTTCGTATAAAATTAAGTATATGTTTTAGAAAAAAATTGACAACTAAGAAAAAAAAAGAGACATACTTTAAGAACAATACAAAGAAAACAGAAGTTAAAAATATTAATTTTCCGATGAGATATTTTAAAAATACGAATGCATCCTATGCCCATAGGAATAACATTAGTGAAGGGAATCGGGATGTTTACTGATGAGCAGCCTTAAAAGCATTCTATCAGATCACCTGCAAGGAAATTGAATTTTGAACCATTTTTTTCAAACCTTTTATGCGGATATTACAAACTTTTATACACCCCTGGGACTTTATAAACCCTATATATGAGAGTGTTCATTGTATCCATTTATTTATTTAATTTCTGAATCATTTCCACCACTATTTCAGTATTTTTTAATTTCTTTTTTATCCCAGCTAACGACTACAAAAATAATAAAGATTTCAAAGAACGATTTCGTTGAAGAAATCATATGAACAGGAACCCTAGTTTTCTTTTAGATTTTTATATGTGTCAAATGACCCATTCTTGTTCTAAATAAGGGTCTATAAATTCTCCCTACATCTAAAAAATAAAATAAAATTCTACATCAGGGCACATAAGAATTTCATTATAGCTTTCGGAAACTTTTCACTTTATCCTAAATATAGATTTTCTCTTCTGTTATGTTTTTATTACTTCGATAAATTATTAAATAAAACCCTAAAGTAAGTTGTAAAAAATTTTACGATCAAAATGTCGGTTCACGACATTTTTAAAGTTACTCAAATATAACAAAGCTGGGGTATAGCGGTTTCTCTATTTTGCATACAGTTCATTGTCCCCTCTTGAATAACAAAATTTGATGCAGGTAATCGAAAATAGACATTTTCAACGTCGACATCCACATTAAATATTAATTAGAACAGGGTGTTAAACTATTTTATTACAACAATTCTTTCATATATAAATTAACTTAAATAAATCATTAATAATATGTATATGCAGTAAAATCTTCCAGTTTACCAAATATCCGGATCGATATCAGGGAATTAAAAAATGCACTTAAGAAAAAAAGTATTGAGATGCAAATTGTATGGTAAAAATATATATTCTTTAACATTTTATTTAAATAGACGTAAAACTTATATTTTATTGTAGTTTTGGAAGTTATTTATATAATTATAACTCGATGTTTACGGTCTACGACAAAATACAGTGGAACTTCCCTCTAACGAAGTCCCTATTTAACGAAGTTTTCTGCTTAACGAAATTTTCTGCAGAACCTTGACTTTGAACATCATTACCATGTATATTAATCTCCATGTTACGAAAAACGTATTCTATATAACGAAGTTTATTCCACTTTCGTGCGCGTATTCAAACGGAGAGGTTGCTGTTGCAATGGATGCGGGTGTATGAATTTAGTTCAGCAGACTGTATGAAAATGAGCAAATTTGAATCATTTAATCAAAACACGCCCATTTAACCACATTTTAATGAAAAAAGGAAAAATACGCTTTGGTTTTTGTTTACTTGTCTTTGTGCTGTGTTTTTTTTTTTTTTTTTGTACATTATTCTAATTAAATTATTCTCATATCTACATTGCATAAAAAAATGACTGCCAAATTAAAATATTTTTTTTCAAATATTTCCATTTTATGTGTACTTTTTATTATATGTGGGTAATGTGTATACAAGTTTAATAAATTTAAGTTGAATTCTATTTAACGAATTTTCTTAATAACGAAGTATTTGAGTGTATCGATGAGACTTTGTTAAATGGAAGTTGCACTGTAATTAACTGTGCTGTACATGTTCCACTAACGTATCTAAATGCATGTACTCTGCATTTAGCCCTTCCCGACTAATATTCTATCGGTAAATCCACGCATAAAAAAAACAAAAATAGCTATTCGATCGGGACGTATGTTTTCATTAAAATTACATTCAAAAACTAAGTTTAGAATGCCGACTCCACATTAAATTTGCCACAAAAATTTAAAATTTCAATACGAACACTCAATTTTGATATCACATTTGGATTTTTAGTAAATTTCTCCTTCATGTTCCAAACTGGAAATAATTCGATGCAAGTTTATAAATTAAGCAGATGTAAAATTTTGACTACCAATGTTAAATTCATTTTTAATAATTTCAAAACAAATTCTAGTGCGTGTAGTTTTTTTAAGCATAACTCAAAAACAACATGGTGCAATGAGCTGAAATTTTGGATTTGTATATTTAAAACTTCTAAAAATTGATTTCTGTTAAAATTTTTACATGTTACAATGCATATTTTTCATGACATGTAAATTAATAAATTAATCACGAGTAATATATTATTTTAGCTAATTTAGCTAATACATGGATGAAATTGTACATTTTTGTGATATCTGTAGTAATTTGGGGGTCTGAGAATTCTGCTACAATACCACAAATAATTCATTAATTCATCTTTTTTTTATCTTTTCCTTCCCCCCCCCCTCCAATATGTTTTATATTATCTTGGTGATGCATTTTATTTTTTTTCGTCTATATTTTTTTTGGATGTTTTTCAAACAGGTATGTTTTTATTTTTCATATTTATTTTTCACTTTCGAGAAAATTCGTCAACTAGCGTACAATAAGTTAGGAAACAATGATTTGACGTTTTTTTATCACTTGTGTGAAGAAATAATTTCTTTGATATATTTTCATTTAGAATGAATAAGTATCTATAAGTATCAATAGATGTCTAAGTCTCTAGCCAAATCCACACGTGGATCCGCACGGGCTGTGGTGGATCGTAGTATAGTGGGGAACGGGGCTTCCGAAAATCAGGTCACTTACTCAAGAATTCATTTTCCATATCAAAATTAAGTATAAAATACCTTTTAACGACTTCTGCCTGTGTGTATGCAGAATGATTATTTTCAGAAGCTGACAGTGTGTATTGGAAGAAAAATTGTTTCAGAAATAGGTAAAAAACGGACACTTTTAAACTACAATTTGTTTTTCTACTTATTAATCTTTCGATTACGTGCAAAGATTGGCGACTATTTTCATATCTCATCGTACCACAATTTACAAAAGAAATTCTTTGTGGTACAAATCTGTTGAAAATATCCTAGTATAAGTCTATGGCAAAGATAATTTTTTTTTTTAAGTGGTACGAATGGAATAAAAATTAGTTGCTGGGACGTACATTGTGCCAATCTCGTAATCAAAAGGTTAATTTTAATCCCAAAAAAGTTTTTAAAATTACTAGTTTAAAAATTATATCTTTTAAAGACGGCTGCCTGTATGTATTCAGAATGACAATTTTCAGAAGCTAACAGTTTGTATTAAAAAAAATGTTCCAGGAATTGGCAAAAAAATTATACTTTTACGCTACAATTTGTTTCTGCTTCTTCTTAATATTAGCCACAAAGAAGATTATAAAAATTGTGAGTTTCAAAATAACTGCAAAATATTTTTTAACGATGACTCCCTGCGTGTGCTTAGAAAGACAATTTTTAGAAGCTGACAATGTGTAGGATTAGAGCGAAATGTTTCAGGTATAGATGAAAAAATTGATACTTTTATGCTACAATTTGTTTCTTCTTCTTAATTTTGATATAGCACATTTTAAAACTAGAAAAGCGATGACGGGTCAATTTGACCCGTATACCAAATGAGTAGATGTTGAGTCGCACTAGAATTTTTTTCATAAAATAAGTTAAATATATGCTACCCAAAAAATGACTTAAAAAATGAAGTTAAATAGTTTTAAATAAAATTTCTGGTGTGAAATATTTTTATAAAATTTGAGTAAAATATCTCGCGGTTCTAGTGTTAATAATTTTGGGTGTTTATTCTTATATGTATTTTCTATTTAACCTTTTTACTTTGTTTAAAAAAAATAAGTAAAAACGAAATATTTGATATCTAAATGTCATTTTATTTATTTATTTATTTATTTATTTATTTGTAATTATGTTTGCAGCTGGATTTCTGAAACATAATTAAAGCAACATAAAAATGACTAGAAATATACTATGAAATATACTAGAAATATACTAGAAATATACTAGAAATATATATATGACTAGAAATGACTAGAAGCAACTTAAAAATGACTAGACCCGTCAAAATTTGACTGAAAAAATACTTTAATAATATCAGTAAAATAAGCTTCTGTATTATTTAAGAGGAGGAGAGTATGAAACTGTGTTTCAAAAATTTTATTTTAAAAGTATTTTCTCCCAGTGAAATACAGTAAACTCCAAAAAAACAATTGCCCCACCAGTGGCTGAGAGGTTCTGCTCTCGAAGCTGGTAGACGGGAGGTGCTGGGTTCGATCCCAATCGCGTCCGTCGGCCTAATCGTTCGGAGTTTTCGTGGTTTTCTTCGAGCCGTGGATTTATCCATGCGTAAATACGGGTTAGGTTCCCTTAGAAAGACCCCCACGAAGGGCACTCCCCCCCGGGCCTATATCCCAAGTGTAGATAATTGGCCGTCAATAATCAACCCAACCCAAACAAACAATCCGTAAACAACTGTGTAATGCAAATCAGTTCGACATTACCGCCATATTCACCACTGCAAGAAAGAAAACTTCATGGACCTATGAAATATACAAACAGTATATTCCTAGATCCATATCATATTCAGTAAAAAAAAAAAAAAAAAAAGAATATAGTAAATAAAACACACATCTCTCTCCCTGTTATAATACAACCCAGTGCGCTCCTATGCGCATTTCCATTGCATCAGCTCAAAAGAACCGCCAAAATTTGACGTTAAAAAGCAGTTTTAAAATGTTTAAATAAAAACTTTTAAGATGTCCTCTTTAATCACTATTCATTTCAAATCCATATCATCTAAAACGCTTCCATTGTTTTAAGTTAATCATTTTTTACAATAATAATATACAATCTGCAGATGAGGCAGGTTTTTAATGTTTTCAAGTGTAATTTATTTGTATGGTTCCTTCAGTCCCTTTCCATAATCAGGATGATTATTCCCTTTCCACAATTGGGGATCTTTTCCGTCTTATACAGTAAAATACCCAATGGATCTTTAAAAATAATTATAAAATACATTTCCTAGCATATTCTGATGCAAAACATATATCAACGAATACAACATGATATCAATTTTATGTTCAACATAAACTGATAATCGTTTTTATTTTATTTATTTATTTATTTTTGACAGATTTCAGTTTAGTGCCAAAATGCTCATCTTATGGATAATCTGATCTTATGATTTATCAAGGTTTATTATTATTATTATTATTATTATTATTATTATTATTATTATTATTATTATTATTATTATTATTATTATTATTATTCTTTTATGTTGGTTAGGGAAATCAATTTCCAATTGTGGCAACTTTGCTAGGGGCTATTTTAAATTATTGAAGCAAATTGATGGCCATTGTTGAGATAGATTTGAAATATAATTCATGCTTGAAAATTATTTAAAAAGTCGTTAAATTAAGCGGCAGTTTTCAAATAAATTTCATTCGACAGTTAACATTTTTCTAATTTATGATGTAAGAATTGAAATTGTACAGTATTTAGAAGTGATGTAAGCGCGATAAAAGCGAAAGCGATAAGACCTTTATTGTCACATTCGTTATACATTTCTAAAATTTGCCAATGGGTTTTGGCTGGCGTTCAAAAGTAGCCTACCATTTTTTGACGTCGACAGAGAAATCCACAGTGAAAGAAATAAGACTTTGCCGCTGATAAGAAACTGTTAAAAGAACTTATAATAAACCTGCAAAAATAGTTCCTATAAAATATTAGCCTTACATTGTTTATTCTAACTCAAAAAACAATAATTATTTCAAACATTTTTTTTTTTTTTTTTTTTTTTTTTTTTTTTTTTTTTACCGTAACACTATTTTTAATAATTTTAATTTTCTTGAAATCCTTTCCTTCTGTGAATTGTGCATTAAAAAATGATATCCTCTGACCTATAATTACAGAAAAAAGTAACTTTTAACACGTAATCAATGTATGCAATCAAGATGAAGCAATCAATAAAGGCTCCAATTCTATTCTTTATAATTAAGAATTGAAAAATCAGCTAAAATTACGTCATGTTGACTCATATAATTTTTCTCTAGTGTTATCAGTGTAAAAATGCATTTCAAGCTAAGCATAACATCATTTTTACCGGCGCGAACTTTGCACAAGCGCTTTATATACGTTACTTTTATGTTTAACCACCATGTACATGTATACAAATAAAATTACATTTTGTATATAATTGTAATGAAAAAAATGGCATCAATAAAGTTATAATGCATAAAGATAAAATAAACCCAATGGACATAATTCCTGTGACATCACAATAAATATGAATTTGTTTTCGCTTATAAAAATAAAATGTCCGTGCATAAATATTTTTACCAAAATTTAACTTGCAAATTAAAAAATTCGGCCAAAAAGCCACGTGTCTGAAT
Source organism: Maratus michaelseni (assembly GCA_963931845.1). Lineage (NCBI taxonomy): Eukaryota > Metazoa > Arthropoda > Arachnida > Araneae > Salticidae > Maratus > Maratus michaelseni. The sequence continues at coordinate 211,623,049 of OZ007591.1, forward strand.
ATTTTTCATTATATCTCTTTTATCCTCGCAACAATGGAAGCAATCCGATTGCTACCATTTTGAAGAAATAATAATAATAAAAAAACATTTAAAATAAAAATTCTGCTAATTAATAAAAGTATTGAATGCACGATAACAAATCAGTGGCCAAATATCTTTCATTTGAAATAGGTATAATACAATTTGATGAAGTGGTTTTTTCTCACGAACTGTCGAAAGAAAACGCTTAGCGTTTTAAATATATAGATTACAATAAAATTCTGGAATGAAAACACCAAAATTAACAAAAATAGAAAAATGTGTAGTAGTTCATAAAAAGAATACAATAACACTATTTTAATGACTTTTATTTTATAAAAAAATGCCAAGTACAAAAAAAAAAAAAAAAAAAAAAAAAAAAAAAAAGTTATGATTTTAGTGACTGACGCAAAATCTGATTTAAATGTTCAAAAACAAGGAAATCAAGGATCCCTATCCCTATTCAAAGAAAAAAGAGCTGGAGAGAATTTACTTTCTTGAAAATCAATAAATTTAACATCTTTAGTAAGTTTTGATCTTTTAATAAGTTTCTTTTAAAAAATAATCTTATGTATTCGGTATTCAGACGAATATTTACTGTTCATTATTCGACTTGAGTTGCAGATTATTAAATATCTCAACGTTACAAGCCGTTTTCAGAAATCTGTCACAAAAAACTAATTTAAACAATTATAACTACCAGAAAAAACATATAGAAAATACTCTAATAATTTCGAAATGTAATCCGTTCGAGGCTTGATTCCTGATATAAAATATGATTCATGACACAATCCTGTCATTTTTGACGGATTGTCACATTAAATATTAGTAGAGAAGAGCGTAACGGGTCATTTTTCCGTGTGAGTTTGTAGATATATCTAAAAACATAAAATTCTGCCTTGCATATGCATATATTTTACAAAGATTTTAAGGTATTAGAAAAGAATAGGTCATTTTTAAAAATTAAATCCTTGTAGTAACATAGCACTCATGTTTGTCATTTAAATCACGCTTTCATTTGATGATAATGTTAACAACGATTTGTTGAATGTAACGAAGTTTACGGAATATACATTGATTGATATGTAGAAACTTAAATTATTTTCAGAATATTAATAGCTGTCGGTTGTTGACAAATTAACATAAATAGATAACTTTTAAATCTGCATGAGAGTAATATTTGTCAAAGCTGACAAAGAAAGCTTAATGAGCTTAATAGAAAATCTGTACTACACATTAAGAGCTCAAGAAAAAGGAATATGCGTATATAAAAAAAAAACGGATTCCATAACTTGAAATATAGTAGTATACTAAATGAAGTTTTCCTTTAACATGCTACACTTAAAAGATTTGGAATGTAATAATGTTAACACACAATTATTGGGTTACAATGACTTTCAAGAAACAATAATCGTTTAAAATACGTTTCAACAACATTACACTACTTTAAACTTATCAAATATAAATTATTAAAAGGTATATTAAAGTATGTTCATTTTTAGTAATTATATGTATAGCATTTATAGTTCTGTAAAGTGTAGTTAGACAAAGGAATCCTGTATACTTTGCCGATATATTTAATAATTGAAATGCGTTTTAAATATTGCGTGACCCAATATTAGGTTTTGTTTATCTTTTCGATGAAAAAATAGCTGAACTTTCATCGCATACCGAAACTATACTCTGGTGTATAGTAAAGCTGAAATTAACTATCCTGCAATCGCTAGTAGTCGACTGAAGTTCAAAATATGATGCTCAAAGAAAAAAAAATACTCAACTGGTTAATTAATTTTCTACTTTTTTTTCAATCAATTTCGTTTCAATGAAGCTAATTTCCTAAAGCTGGAAAAGATATACATTTTCAAAAAAAAAAAAAAAAAAAAAAAAAAAAATATCACCCATTTCTTCAGTATCAATATATCAATGTGATTAAGAGAAGTTCTCTTAAATGTTTGTTTATTTACATAAAACTGTTTCAAAAATAGAATAAAAAGGGAAGAAAGATAGAAACTGAATCATTTAAAGTAAGACATAAAAGTTTGTACAGTTATATCCTTAACTTTCACAATATTTTGTAAAGACGAAGTTGCTTCATAAAATTCAGTTTTGAAGGTTGTTTTTCAAATTTATTCATAATTTTCTTTTACTATTAAATTTAAATAAAATAGTTTTAAGAAATTCTACACATTGCTTTTTCAGTTTTTAAATGCTACTAATGTATGTTTTTCCTGTTAAGGAAAATATTCACAATGATCAGTAGAGGGCTACTAAGTTAAAAGTAACAGTACCTACCGGAACTCAGGGTTAGCCAGTATTTACCATGTGATAATTTTACGATTTTTTAATCATTTAAACACATTATTAAATCACTACATTCTAAAGTTATTTATAGAACATGTACATGAAAATATGTATGCCCATCTTAGTGTACTACTGTTTCTTTTTTTCATATATAATGTCGTATATATTTTCGTATATATTTTTTAATTTGATAAAAATATTCATGCATTATAATTATTTTTTGAAAGATGATAATGGTAATGACTAAAAAAGACAACAACAACAATAATGATAATACTTATAAATACATTCTTATTATAAATGAAAAATTTTATCTTTATTAATGAAAGTTTTTATTGATTACTGTTTTAATTTTAAGTCACGTTAATGAATTGAATAATGAATTTCCAAAAATATTTTGTCTTAGATGAATAAACAAATTCGGAAAGTAAAATAGGAATTTTTTTCTAAACTAGTGTAATAATTACATAACAAAACTTACAAGCATAAAAACAGGAAAACACACAGAAATTTTTGGAAGGCTAAATTTTAAAGCGTCATCACAAAATTTAGTTTCAATAAACAGTACAGTCTACCAAACAAAGTCTTTGTATACTCTTAACATTGGATAACAAAATACAAGTTTTGCAGATTTCTGCCCACAAAGTCTGCTTCGTAGTTTATTGTGGATATATGAAAAGTTAGAAAAAATCGTTCAATTGATGCAGAAAACAAGATATGGAAGGAAGTTTTACCATCAGGAACAAATTCAGGATTGATTTCTTTATTATTTAAAACTTTCCACCAAACTTTGGCTTTCACATCATTTGTTTTGAAAAAACTTCTTGAAAATGGTTCTGCTTCTGCTTTATATTCTAAAAGTAGTGGAAGAGAATTTGGCATAAAATTCATCAGCCGCACTCTTGCCATTTTCGTCTGTTTTTCACTAATATTTAAATGCCAAAAATTGAATGGGTTGCAATGCCAAAAATCCATTCGTTTTATAACCAGATCTTTAAGTAGAGTTAATTCGGCACAAATTGCTAATTTCAGCCATTCAAAACAAGCATCTGCTATTGTTGCATTACCATTTTGGAAGTTGTTTGATGTTTTCGTTATAGGCTACTGAAATAGTTCTTTCACTTGTTCGTATAAGTTATAATTATTAACTAGTATTTGAATTTTAATATCAATATCACTTTCGTGATTCTCACAAATGTTAAGAAGTGCCGGCTTTAACAGTCTTAATAAATGCGGACATGCATTCTATTTAGCTATTGTATCTCGTTTCTATTGGCAACTGAGGTTTCACGGTATTAGAAAATTCTTTGAGGTTTGCTACTGGTTGATGATGGTACCTAAAATATTTCTGTACTACAACAACATATTTAATAATAGATATTGGAGTTCTTGTGCCAATAAGTGCATCCAGTGTGCTGCACATCCATAAATGGTCAAATCATTTATTTCTTTCAACAACATTTGGCGTACTTTATCCATTTTAATTTATATTTTATTCTATCTTTACATGTAGAAATTATTATTCCTGAAAAAATTCCACTTCCAGTTCCCGGCGTTTTTATACGTTTTAGAGGGTTCTGAATACAATTTCATTGTTTTTAGAAAATGTATGTCTGTGAGTCTGCCTTTCTGTATGTGACAAAAATTTTGTGGCCGCTCTATCTCAAGAACTAATGAACGGAATTTCATAAAAATTTAGATTCAGTTAGTCCCTGATATAAATTGTTGCTTATTAGTTTTTGGTATAAATCGCTCAAGATGTGGCGCTGCTAGGCTGCATTTTATGCGATTACCACAATAGCTCTATCTCAAGAACTAATGCACTGATTTTCATCAAATTTCAGATTCAGTTAGTTCCTGATATAAATTGGTACTGATTAGATTTTGATGTAAATTGCCCAAAAGGTGGCACTGCTATGCTATTTTTTCATCATTTTTACGATATCTATATCTCAAGAACTAATGCACGGAATTTCATCAAACTTCAGATTCTGTTAGACTTTGACATTAGTTGTTGTTGATTTGGTTTTGGTGTAAATATCTTTCAACAGGTGGCGTTGCTATGCTGCATTTTTCAAGATTTATACGATTTTAGCGATAGTCATATCTCAAGAACTAATGCACGGAATTTAATAATACTTTAGATTCTGTTAGACCTTGATATAAATTGATGCCTATTCGTTTTTGGTATATGTGAAACTTGTATGGAGATAGAAGAAAGTTTCGGGATTGGCACATCCGACTAGTATTATCTGTAGAAACTGACAGCACCTTTGTTTTACATTTCTCCTCAGCAAGTTTGATAGATTTATCTATCACTAGCTGACCCGCCTGGCGTTGCTCGGGCTCATGATAATAAAATTAAGCAAACCTAAAGTTTGTATGATTTCATATCTTTAACCCGATTTTGTATAAAATTATTTATTTAAAAGTGCTTAGCACGGCGACTAAAAATCCTTTATTTCCACTTTCCACCGATACGGGCGCATTCTGATAAAAACGAACCTCCGACACGTGTTTCCGCTGCCTTTCAGCATTGTATAGTAGGCATGTAGCGCACGCGTTGCAAACTATTTTAGTTCCACCTTCAGCCGCCAGGGGGCGCATCCCGTTCCAAAGAAACCACCTTCCGAACGAAACTCCAAATCGTGCCGTATAGCAAGCGTTCTGCGCACGGTAGTTTCTTTAGTTCCGCTTTCCAACGCCAGAGGGCGCAAATTGTTCCATACGAACATTCAACACGGGTACCCGTTGAATAAAGGGAGTTGAATGAACCAATTCCCGTTGAAATCAGGCCCATAGAACTCTAGAAAATAATGCGCCTCTGGCGGTGGAAGGTAAAACTAAAATCTGTAACACGAACAAAACCCAAGTCGAATCATCCAAAGGCCGTTGTGATCGAGCCCATAGAACCCGAGATAAGAATGCACAATTAGATAAAGAAACTTGTAGGATTGACCGACCGGGGGGGGGGGGGGTACTTGTTCAAGTTCTCAACAACAATTCAAACAATTCATTTACTTTGATTGTTGGTATCCATCAGGTATATACGGGTTGTGTACTTTTATTAGGAACATAAATTTAATTTTTACGAAAATCGTTATTTCAAATTTCCTGTATTTCTCTATACATAACATTTATAAAACGCTACGTTAGAAGCTAAAAATGTTAAATTTCATAAATAGAATTTGTTTTGTGTAAATCAGAGCAAGGCGTTGACCCCCTCCCCATACCCGCAAATATAATGAATAATTTGTTCAAGAAAACCACCTTCACCTACATTAACGCGATCATTAAAAAAATAATTAAATTTTTCTGATAATTAGAATACAACGAAGACACTACGCTAAAATAGCCGGCAAATGACACCCCTTCCCATTCTCAATTTCAAATCTATATCTTAATTAATTATCTAAATTTTTGTTCATTAGTAAAAATTGGTAATTATTTCCTTTCATTTTCGCAAACTAAATGGAGGGATCGGTCAGAGAAACAGATCCCTTTGTAGTTCAGTTTTTAATGAAAGCAAATCCCTGTCTGAAACTTTCTCGGATTTTCTTTCACTGGCACCGGCAGATTTTTGGCAGTTTTTTTGCATAAATTAAGAAAAATTACCGGCCGAATTTTTCAAATATCGCATAGTCGGATGCACAATTTTTTACTTACCCATCATACGTAGTGTAGGGTAAGTCTTGTAATCGTTTTGAAAATCGATTTTTTTTTTTTTTTTTTTTTTTTTTTTTGACGGATTTACCCGTTTCAGACACCGGAGATTCCGAAAAACATATTTTTGGAGAAAAAAAATTGTCGTCCGTCTGTCTGTGTGTCTGTAAACGCTCTATCTCCCGAACAAAATGAGATAGAGACTTGAAATTTGGTATGTACGTAGCTGCCTTGAGCTCGGGGCTTGTCCCGACCATATGTCACAAGCGGGTCCTCAAGGTGGGTGACGTATGTACGTAGTATGTAATAATGGGAAGAAGTTTATTGAATTTCAGTAACTTCGATTATCCGGAACTGTTTTTTTCGGACTCTCGAAATATTCGGTCTGATAAAAGGTATATAAAAATTTTCGAAATTGTTTATTTTAAGGAGTGAATATAAAAGACAATAAAAAAAAAAACATAACTTTTTTTATAAAAAATGAAGTTGATCGGATAGTTGCCGAGATATTTGTAATAATATTTTCCACACTCTTCGATTTTTCATGACCCTGTATTTCATTCAAATTTCAATTCAAATATATATTTTAATTCACACCTAAATTTTCAGACTTCTAGGTGGGCTAGATTTTGCCAGCCATCGCAGACAAACAAACAGACAGACAGACACACACACAGAGCGAAACTTTATTTTATTAGTATAGATTGTTTTACAGTACTCTACCGTTTTCTTATTACTTCCATATTCTCCATCATTAAGAAAATAATGATTTGCCATTGGTATGTAAACAGGGCGCAATCACTGGTTGGTTGCGAATATTGTTTCATCCATCTTGCATTAGGATACATTAATTATTCTCAAGTGTTGCCACCATCTCATTTTCAACAAAAGATGTTATTTCATTTATAGATTTTCAGATAATACTTTTCGTTATGGTGGCTTGTAACCTGGTCGCAATTTTTGATGAGGGTCAGAACTGAGAAATGTGTCTTGCTCAACAACATTAAATGGAATATTGCTACCCCAGTTCAAGAAATCTCAAATTAAAAAGATAAAAAAAATTAGGCTTTTAGAAAATATAAACAATTATGTATAAAAAAATTATATAGGGTAAAATAAGCCTAAAACTTTTTAGTTTATAAAAAAAAACTAGATGGAACCCGTCAAAATTTGACGGCAAAAAACTTGATAGTACCATAAAAATAAAATTCATAGCTGCTTTAAAATGTTTGAAACTTTTGCAGAATAATTCAAATAAATAAAAAACCCACTTTGAATTAAAGCTAGGTTGAAGAACAGCAATTGGCTAAGTTTCACTGGCACATGTACTCTCGGAATTTCTTTCATCTGACACATTTAACGCTGTTGTGCAAGTAAATGGTAAGAGCCCCCTTGGGGAGGGGGAAATGGCAGGATGGACCAAGGAGATGCATAACATGAATAAGCAGTCAAAGACCTTTCAAACGATATGTAACATGAGGGGTGTGTGCAAAATTTTAAAAAGTACCCCCTTGGGGGGGGGTAAAGTAGGGGATGGACACGGAACATGCATAATATGATTAAGTGGTCACAGACCTTTCCAACGATATATAACATGAGGGTTGTGTGCAAAATTTAGAAAAGTACCTCTTTGGGGGGGGGGGCAAAGCGGGGAGATGGACATCAGAGATATGCATATGATTAAGCAGTCACAGACCTTTCCAACGATATATGACATGAGGGTTGTCTGCAAAATTTAGAAAAGTACCCCCTTGGGGGAGGGGGGGGGGCAAAGTGGGGAAATGGACATTGGAGATATGCATATGATTAAGCAGTCACAGACCTTTCCAACGATATATGACATGAGGGTTGTCTGCAAAATTTAGAAAAGTACCCCCTTGGGGGAGGGGGGGGCAAAGTGAGGAGATGGACATTGGAGATGCATAATATCATTAAGCAGTCACAGACCTTTCCAACAATATATGACATGAGGGGTGTCAACAAAATTTAGAAAATTGCCCCCCTTAAGGGGGGGGGAAGTGGCGAGATGGACCCCGGAGATGCATAACATGAATAAGCAGTCAAAGACCTTTCCAACAATACGTAACATGAAGGGATTGTGCAAAATTTACAAAAGTACCCCCTTGGGGGGGGGCAAATTGGGGGGATGGACACCAGAGATGCATAATATGATTAAGCGGTCACAGACCTTTTTAACGATATATAACATGAGTGGTATGTGCAAAATTTAGAAAAGTGCCCCAATTGGCAGGGGGGGGGGATGGACCACACAGATGCATAACATGAAAAGGCAGTCACAGGCCTTTCGAACGATATATCATATGAGTGGTGTCAACAAAGAAAAGTCTCTGCCCCATGTAGGCAAAACATACTCCCCCCCCCCCCCCCCGCCATAATTATTGATGCGGACTCATTCTTTAAATTCGTTCGCACCCCTCTTCTCCCGCAAAATGTTGTGAATTTTAAAAACTCCACTTACGAATTTTTTTATACCAAAAGCACTTATGTCCGTCGTCTGCATGCAGAGTTTTGTGCTTACAGACGCCAGACACAACAACACACACACAGACAGACGTTTACCGACATTAATAGTATAGATGATACTCAGTGCCTACACATTTCACCCTTTATAATTCAGCCAATGAGTTGACGGTTGTTCATTTCCAGAAACGAAACAATAATTCTTTAGGATGAATTTTGTTTGTTTGATACACCGTGGCTGAATGCGTGCAATGCAGCGACAGGCGTCACAAACTTTTTAGGGCACCTGCAGACTAAAAACATATAATCAATCTTCGCGGGAAAGAAATCCTAGATTTCATCAAATGATCACGGGAAAAACACTAATTTCATCAAAGGATCATGTAAAACGTGAATTTTGTTAAAAGGCCACAGAAAAACGCGATTTACACAAAAGATGAGCAAATTTTGTCAAAGAATCGCAAAACAGGAAATTTCACCCAAAGATAGCGCTTTCTTGCCAAACTTCGTCTAAAAATTGCGGAATAAAATGTATTTTATCAAAAAATCGCTGGAAAACATACATTTCGTTAAAGTATCGCGAGAAAAATGCGAATTTATTCAAAGATTGCTGAAAAAACGCGAATTTCATCGAAGGATTGCTGAAAATTCATGAATCTTATCAAAAGGCAGCAGAGAAAATGTGATTATTATCAAAGCATTGCGAAAAAAGAAAATTTCGTCTAAGGATCACAGAAAAACGCAAATTTCATAAAAGAATCGTGGAAAATAACGCAAATTTCGTGAAAAAAAAAATCGCAGAAAAAACACAAATTTCGTCAAATTATCGCTGAAAAAAAAAACACGAATTACGTCATAGGATAGCTGAAAAAATTATGAATCTCGACAAAAAAAAGATACAGAAAAAAAATGCGAATTTCATTAAAGAATCGCGAAAAAAAATGCGAATTTTGTTAAAGCATTGCGCAAAGAATGTGAATTTTTTGAAAGGTTCGTGTGAAAAATGAAACTGTCTGTATTAAAAACAGCACACACACAAACATCTATACAAACCTCAATACACACAAACATATTATAGGCAGGGCTTGAAATTCAATTTTTCCAAAGACGGGAGTCTCCCTACCAACATTTTTAAATGGAGGGGAGTTGTAATGTTTGGGAGGGAGAAAAAAAATCTTTAAACCCCACTATTCTTTTACGTGCTATTTAAAGAATTACATTAATGCAGACATGACAAAATACCATTGAAAAAATTAAGTCAACTGAGAATGATTATGTAAAATGTTTATTTTTATTATAAAAAAGGGAAGAAAGTTAAGTTTTATATATGCAGTGTATTTTTCAAGTTCCATTAAATGTGTTAGGGACCCTTAACAATTAGGTTGTTAAATAAATTTCTGACTTTAGATTTTACTTGATTGAGATTCACCGATCGATCGTGGAAAAGACGCAAAGTTCATCAATCTGTCGCGGAAAAAACGCTAAGTTCGTCGATCTGTCACCAAAAAACGCAAAGTTCGTTAATCAGTCGTGGGAAAAAAGCAAATTTCGTCGATCGATTGCAGAATAAACACAAAGTTCGTCGATCTGTCCCCAAAAAACGCAAGGTTCGTCGATCAGTCGCTTAAAAAACGCAATGTTCGTCTATCTGTCGCAGAAAAAACGCAAAGTTCGTTGATCAGTCGCAGAAAAAAATGCAACGTTCGTTGATCTGTCGCGGAAAAAACGCAAAGTTCGTCGATCAGTTGCGGAAAAAAGCAAATTTCGTCGATCGATTGCGGAATAAATGCAAAGTTCGTCGATTAGTCAGGGAAGAAAGAAAAATTTCGTCGATCGATTGTGGAATAAACGCAAAGTTCGTCGATATGTCCCCAAAAAACGCAAGGTTCGTCGATCAGTCGCTTAAAAAACGCAATGTTTGTCAATCTGTTGCAGAAAAAACTCAAAGTTCGTTGATCTGTCACGGAAAAAACCACAAAGTTCGTCGATCAGTCGCGGAAAAAACACACAGTCCGTCAATCAGTTGCGGGGGAAAAAAATCACGAAATTTATCGTTCAGTTGCAGGTAAATTAAATAATGCAAATTTCTCCAAAAATGCTGACATTTTTTGGGCGGGAGGCTCCCGCTCATGATCTTTTTTGGGCGGGATTTCAAAATTTTCCGCGCGAATTCCGCCCTGAAATTCAAGCCCTGATAGGTATAGTTTTAATCTGAAATAATATACTGAACTTGAACTAACTTTTGAAAAATCGGGTTAACCCAAATCCAACTTGCAGAAATCTACACTCAGTCTGAAATCGACTCGAACCATAAAGACAGTTAACCCAACTTGCAACAAAAATAATTATTTTCTGTGAATTTTCTGATTTTTTCTTTTCTCAGAAATGCTGTAGTCATTTTGTCCCCCAATTTTGCCCTTTACAATTCAGCCAATGAGTGGAGGGGGCCAAAGGAGCGTTCCTCATCACAAACGAAAGATGAGATACGTTCGTTTGATGTCGTTGTTGAAAATTTATGGATTTCTATTATTAAAGTAATTTTTTCATTTTACCGTATTTATTTTCTTTTTGTGTTGTATGTATTTTGCTACTTTGAATTTTTTTAAACTAACCCTTTTTTTTTTTTTTTTTTGGAGAGTGAGAGAGAGAGATTTAGTAATTTGGTGACACGAAGTTCAGCAAATTCTTAAAATCCACAAATCGTTTCCAATGTAAACAATGAAATTTACAATTAAGTTGCAAGTGCAAAATTTCAGTTTTTTAAAATTTTCATGTCATTCTGTACACATTTTAATATGTCATTCTGATCATTATACATATTTAGTTATGCATTATTAATTATTTACTTGACCTTTACTTTTAATATTTTAAATATTTCAAACTTACAGCTGAATGTAATTATTAAAACATTTGAAATACTGCATTCGAAAAATGAAATTTCAGCTTAGAAACTCGACAATTAAAAAATTTAAAGTAGAAAAGTACTTATGATATAAAAAGAAGAAAAAAAAATACACCAGAATTTATCTGTATTACGAAAGCGGGAGAAATGATTTTCTGTGCTATACGAAAAGATATCCAAATAACTCAATCATGAACATAGAAATAGGTATTGGTTTTTATGTTCAGGTGCACTCAATCCAAACTTGAAACTTTTAAAACAGTCATTGAATGAATGAAATTCATCTCCGCCTTTCACATCCAGAAAACTTGCTGTGTCGCCAATTATGTTTATATTTTATATATATATAAAAAAATAATAATTCAGGCACTTTTCCGTTATACGGACACCATTGTCGCCAAACATACATACATACATTTTGGCATAGTATCCGTATAACAGAAAAGTACTAAAGTTCATGGTTTAAAATCACAATAAAATATCATGAAATTTATTGATTAGTTGTGGGAAAATATCAGGGAAATAATGTGTTTTTCGTGAATTTTTTGTTTTGTTAACAATGTGGTTAGAGAGACAGGGAGAAATCCAGAAAACTTGCTGTGTCGCCAATTATGTTTATATTTTATATATATATATATATAAATAATAATTCAGGCACTTTTCCGTTATACGTACACTATTGTCGCCAAAAATACATACATACATTTACATACATACATACATTTTGGCATAGTGTCCGTATAACAGAAAAGTACTAAAGTTCATGGTTTAAAATCGCAATAAAATATCATGAAATTTATTGATTAGTTGTGGGAAAATATCGGGGAAATAATGTGTTTTTGTGAAATTTTTTGTTTTGTGTTGTTGTGTTTAATTGTAAGCATTCATTATAATTTTCAGTGCATTATTAAATTGAAATTTTTGTTTAAAATATGTAAACAAAACAGTGACCAGAAACCTGCACAATTTCTAATATAGATAGATAGATGCATGCATGTAGTACTTTTAATTATTTGGTAAAAATACTGTGATCGTCACTGAGAAAACCTGAATTTAACCTAAAAGTAATTGTTGAGTGTTTAAGCTGAAATTTCATTTTACGAATACAGTATTTCAAATGTTTTAATAATTACATTTAGCTGTAAGTTTGAAATATTAAAAGTAAAGGCCAAGTAAATAATTAATAATGCATAACTAAAAGTAATTGTCGAGTGTTTAAACTAATTTCATTTTACGAATACAGTATTTCAAATGTTTTAATAGTTACATTCAGCTGTAAGTTTGAAATATTAAAAGTAAAGGCCAAGTAAATAATTAATAATGCATAAGTAAAAGTAATTGTGGAGTGTTTAAGCTGAAATTTCATTTTACGAATACAGTATTTCAAATGTTTTAATAGTTACATTCAACTGTAAGTTTGAAATATTAAAAGTAAAGGCCAAGTAAATAATTAATAATGCATAAGTAAAAGTAATTGTGGAGTGTTTAAGCTGAAATTTCATTTTACGAATACAGTATTTCAAATGTTTTAATAGTTACATTCAACTGTAAGTTTGAAATATTAAAAGTAAAGGCCAAGTAAATAATTAATAATGCATAACTAAAAGTAATTGTTGAGTGTTTAAGCTGAAATTTCATTTTACGAATACAGTATTTCAAATGTTTTAATAGTTACATTCAGCTGTAAGTTTGAAATATTAAAAGTAAAGGCCAAGTAAATAATTAATAATGCATAACTAAAAGTAATTGTCGAGTGTTTAAACTAATTTCATTTTACGAATACAGTATTTCAAATGTTTTAATTGTTACATTCAGCTGTAAGTTTGAAATATTAAAAGTAAAGGCCAAGTAAATAATTAATAATGCAAAACTAAATATGTATAATGATGAGATTTTTTTTTTCTTGAATTATTCAGTGAAACTCGTCTTATAAATGTACGCAAATAATTCACATCAAAATCTTAAAATAACAAAGTTTTCTTTCGTGTTTAGCTATGCTTAATAACCAAAAAAGCTTGATTAATACAAAAATTATTTGGTAAAAATACTGTGATCGTCGCTGAGAAAACCTGAATTTAATCATATCACACAGAATTACATATTAAAAGTTTAAAATTAGTTTGTTTACATCGGAAACGATTCGCGGAATTTCGTGCCACGAAATCTCTCTCTCTCTCAAAAAAAAAGGGTTAGTTATAAAAAATTCAAAGTACTAAAATACATACGACTTAAAAAGAAAATAAATACGGTAAAATGAAAAAATACCTTAATAAAAGAAATCTATAAAGTTTCAACAACCGAACAACCAAATGGACCACATACGCTTCTAGAGAGAGGAAAAAGCCTTCACCTCATTGGCTGGAACATCGCGTCTGAAGATAGTAAAAGCCTCTAGCTGATTAGCTGAATGCTCGCGCATGCGTATAAATAGCATTTTTGCACGAAAAACTAAAAAGCAGGTTAGCTTTAAGTATATGGATAATCGATAAAGGCTGTTGTATAATCTTTGCCAATTTCTTCAGCTATTAAATCCTGGTATGCGGTTTATATGAAAGTATCACTTTTATAAATTTAATTAAAAATACAAATAATCAAATTTAATTTTTAAACTGTGCCTGCTAGAATTTAAGAAGAACTTTAATTAAAATTACATATATTACACACATTTAAAGAAATCGCCTTTCATCCAAAATACCCCCCCCCCCCCCTCCAAAAAAAAAATAAAAATAAATAAATAAATAAATAAATAAATAAATAAATAAATAAAAATAAATAAAATAAATAAATAAATAAATAAAAATTAAATAAATAAATAAAATAAAAATTAAATTAAATAAATAAAATAAAATAAAATAAAATAAAATAAAATAAAATAAAATAAAATAAAATAAATAAATAAATAAAAAGAAAAAGAATAATGCCATAAACCAAAACACTTCATTGTCAAAGAATTGTTTCAAATTTACATGCGCAAAAAATAAAATCTGCCACTGGCCAGTAAAAAATGTACTTGGCAAGGTTTGTGCCTGGTTAACACAAAAGTTAAAATATTGAATAAACTGGTGTGATACTATAAAAACATAAAAAACTTCTTATTTACACCATAAAAATAAGGAATGCGCTAGGCCTTTCGAAAGAACTTTGTCCTTCTTCGTCAGACGCAAAGAAGACGTGCAACCAGTTCCAGTCTTGCTCCTGCCTTCATAATATAGTTTCCACTAAAATATCTTCTTTTTTTACTTGATTATTGTTTATAATCAACCACGTCTCACAACAACTGTTTATAGTATTATACTGTTTATAGGGTTATTTATAGGTATATTGTTCATTCGTGTTTTACAAAAGAATGAAAAGATTAGCTTTTATTACCGAAAAAAAAAAAATTAAAATTCATGAAATTTAAAATATCATGACTCAGTAAGTTTTTGTCGTAAAATAATGGAATTTTTTAAATGTTTCTAAATGCAGCGCAACATTTGTCAAATATAAATTGTAGGAAAAGCGGGTCGCATAAAAAATTAAATTTCGTACTTCAGTATGTACACAGCACCTTGTAAAACAAATCCCATATCTAAAAGCTATACTAGATTTGTATACTTTTTGTATATGTTTATATCATCAGCGGCTTAAGAGATAATCACCAGCCACTATTGCAAGATTTTTTAGATTATTGTGAAACTTCCTGAAATCATTTTAAGTTACACAAATCATAAAAGAAATTTATCTGCAACACAATTACAAGTGAACAACGTTGAAAGATATTTGGAGTCAACACCGCCAAGAAAATTAAGTGACAATTTTTTCTATATACTACCCCCTCCCCCCTCCAAAGGCAAGTGTGGGTGCTTAGAAATAAGAAATAACCTTGAAATTGAAAACAATCCTTTTCATAACCAATTAAGCTATCTTTTCAATTAAAAAATGTAAATCAATAGCTAGAGCAAAAGAATTGCACCCTTTCATAGTTTTTAACTACATAGTTTATAATGTAATTAACACCTAAAATTCGGCCCTATTATCCGTTAATACTTAAAAGCATAAAATGCTGTTAAAAACTGTATCTTCTGTGTACGGCAAATTAAATGTTCTTTTTCAAAGGTTTTACAAAAGTTTTCTTGAAGTATGGGATACATAATGATCCAAATCAGCTGAAAATTTATGAGTAGCAATAATAATTTATAACAAAACTAGGGTACATTTAAAGGATATTTTACTTGTCCATGTCACTGTATTTTCGGATTTTAAGATTTTGATGTTACGAAATAGTTAACTTTAAACACAATAAACTCAGCTGACATTTTTTATTAATATTTAGTTGAAAAATGTATCCAGTTCAAAACATTTCTGGTACGCTTTTATTTCTCAAAACTTTATATAGTTCTTATTTCTTATAATTTTATTACTGATGGTCCTTCATCAATTTCTGAACTTTGGAATTATAGTTTGAGAATGTATTAAAAATCCATGAAAATATTTTCTAAAATATGTCGACAAAATTACAGTACATTTGCCCAAATCATAAAACATGTATTAGATTAATTTTAACACAATTATTCAAATTAGTAAAGAAATCATACGAGTTGTAATTTTTCCAACTGGACGAAAAATGTCCGGGCCAGGATTCGAACCTGGGATATCTTGGCTGAAGCCGCCACGCTCTACCAACTGAGCCATCCCGGTCGAATCTGGAGGGCATGATTCATCCAGTTAACCTTATTGATCCTAGCATCTGGTCTGATATTTTAATCAGCTCAACAGAATAGATCGCAGGTAATGGAACTCCAGTAAACGCTGGATACGTGATTACATTAGATTAATTTTAACACAATTATTCAAATTGGTAAAGAAATCATACGAGTTGTAATTTTTCCAACTGGACGAAAAATGTCCGGACCAGGATTCGAACCTGGGATATCTTGGCTGAAGCCGCCACGCTCTACCAACTGAGCCATCCCGGTCGAATCTGGAGGGCATGATTCATCCAGTTAACCTTATTGATCCTAGCATCTGGTCTGATATTTTAATCAGCTCAACAGAATAGATCGCAGGTAATGGAACTCCAGTAAACGCTGGATACGTGATTACATTAGATTAATTTTAACACAATTATTCAAATTGGTAAAGAAATCATACGAGTTGTAATTTTTCCAACTGGACGAAAAATGTCCGGACCAGGATTCGAACCTGGGATATCTTGGCTGAAGCCGCCACGCTCTACCAACTGAGCCATCCCGGTCGAATCTGGAGGGCATGATTCATCCAGTTAACCTTATTGATCCTAGCATCTGGTCTGATATTTTAATCAGCTCAACAGAATAGATCGCAGGTAATGGAACTCCAGTAAACGCTGGATACGTGATTACATTAGATTAATTTTAACACAATTATTCAAATTGGTAAAGAAATCATACGAGTTGTAATTTTTCCAACTGGACGAAAAATGTCCGGACCAGGATTCGAACCTGGGATATCTTGGCTGAAGCCGCCACGCTCTACCAACTGAGCCATCCCGGTCGAATCTGGAGGGCATGATTCATCCAGTTAACCTTATTGATCCTAGCATCTGGTCTGATATTTTAATCAGCTCAACAGAATAGATCGCAGGTAATGGAACTCCAGTAAACGCTGGATACGTGATTACATTAGATTAATTTTAACACAATTATTCAAATTGGTAAAGAAATCATACGAGTTGTAATTTTTCCAACTGGACGAAAAATGTCCGGGCCAGGATTCGAACCTGGGATATCTTGGCTGAAGCCGCCACGCTCTACCAACTGAGCCATCCCGGTCGAATCTGGAGGGCATGATTCATCCAGTTAACCTTATTGATCCTAGCATCTGGTCTGATATTTTAATCAGCTCAACAGAATAGATCGCAGGTAATGGAACTCCAGTAAACGCTGGATACGTGATTACATTAGATTAATTTTAACACAATTATTCAAATTGGTAAAGAAATCATACGAGTTGTAATTTTTCCAACTGGACGAAAAATGTCCGGACCAGGATTCGAACCTGGGATATCTTGGCTGAAGCCGCCACGCTCTACCAACTGAGCCATCCCGGTCGAATCTGGAGGGCATGATTCATCCAGTTAACCTTATTGATCCTAGCATCTGGTCTGATATTTTAATCAGCTCAACAGAATAGATCGCAGGTAATGGAACTCCAGTAAACGCTGGATACGTGATTACATTAGATTAATTTTAACACAATTATTCAAATTGGTAAAGAAATCATACGAGTTGTAATTTTTCCAACTGGACGAAAAATGTCCGGACCAGGATTCGAACCTGGGATATCTTGGCTGAAGCCGCCACGCTCTACCAACTGAGCCATCCCGGTCGAATCTGGAGGGCATGATTCATCCAGTTAACCTTATTGATCCTAGCATCTGGTCTGATATTTTAATCAGCTCAACAGAATAGATCGCAGGTAATGGAACTCCAGTAAACGCTGGATACGTGATTACATTAGATTAATTTTAACACAATTATTCAAATTGGTAAAGAAATCATACGAGTTGTAATTTTTCCAACTGGACGAAAAATGTCCGGACCAGGATTCGAACCTGGGATATCTTGGCTGAAGCCGCCACGCTCTACCAACTGAGCCATCCCGGTCGAATCTGGAGGGCATGATTCATCCAGTTAACCTTATTGATCCTAGCATCTGGTCTGATATTTTAATCAGCTCAACAGAATAGATCGCAGGTAATGGAACTCCAGTAAACGCTGGATACGTGATTACATTAGATTAATTTTAACACAATTATTCAAATTGGTAAAGAAATCATACGAGTTGTAATTTTTCCAACTGGACGAAAAATGTCCGGGCCAGGATTCGAACCTGGGATATCTTGGCTGAAGCCGCCACGCTCTACCAACTGAGCCATCCCGGTCGAATCTGGAGGGCATGATTCATCCAGTTAACCTTATTGATCCTAGCATCTGGTCTGATATTTTAATCAGCTCAACAGAATAGATCGCAGGTAATGGAACTCCAGTAAACGCTGGATACGTGATTACATTAGATTAATTTTAACACAATTATTCAAATTGGTAAAGAAATCATACGAGTTGTAATTTTTCCAACTGGACGAAAAATGTCCGGGCCAGGATTCGAACCTGGGATATCTTGGCTGATTTCAGCCCAAACTACCTTAAGTTTAGAAAGAATTGTGAATATATTGTACCTAGTATCTACTAATTTATCGATTGGGGTTGTTTGGCACCGATTTCAAAAAGTAATTGATTGCTTTTCATATGTATATATTCGTAAACTGAATCATAAGTCTGTATATTCATCTCTTGTAAAATATATTCTCTCGAAAATCCATGTTTGGTGGGTATTAAACTGTACATATTAAATTTATCATTTTTTATTCCGACACATGATATCAGATTTGTGGTTAATGGATAACATTTTGTCATTAGAGAATTTTAAAGAATTATTTAATACTTTTTAGTGCTTTTTTTATAAGTCGGTTAATGTTTTTTTTTGTAAAAGTTTATTTTATTTCCTACTTTTTAGTTATTAATACAGTAATAGACAATTATCTTGATTTCAACATCTGCTGAATAAATAAGTAATTTGTAATAGAAATTATAATTTATCAAAATTATCCTTTAAAGAAATATTTTTTAATAAAATCTTTGACAGAATCAAATTCTTGTCAATCTTGACGACAACTGGAAAAATATCGCCAAATTTGGCGATCAAAATATGTTGCCATAAATGAAGCCAACGTGGTTATAGTTGACTAATTTGACGAAATTCTCATTCAGATTGACGAGAAGTGGGAATGAATCTTCTGTAATCGGGTTCCACGCATTTTTTAATTTTGAAAATTTTTTAACAACAAAATTTTTCTAATCATCAGAATTTGACGAAATTTAAATGGGACCACCAGGGTGTATTACACTTTTAAACAAAAAAATATATATATCAAAATCGGTGCACATTTACGAAAGTTATCCGTGAACAGGACTAAAACATACATACATACATACATTGGGTCAAATTATTAACATCCTCCTTTTCTCACCTTCTTCTATCGAAATAGAAGAAAGTATTGTGATCAAAATTTTTTCAACTTCCGGTTTTCGACGGATTTATATGTTTTAGGAGTCAAAGATTCCGAAAAACATGTTTTTACAAAATATCTGTCTGTCCTTGTGTGCCCTCTTTGTATCATTGAAAAGTGTGTCAAGTTATGAAGCAACCTAGAATTGAACGAAATTTCATTTATAGGTTTTTGGCTGTGACCAGCAGGTCCCACTTGAATTTGCGGATATTCTGCCGAAAGCGGGCGCTGTGATAGCGATTTTTGTTCCATTTAAATTATTGTATCATCTAAAAGTGTATTAGGTTATCCACAGTACTGAACCAATTTTTTGTATGTGTTTTTTACTATGACCTGCAGGTCCCAGTTGAATTTAGGGATATTCAGCAAGAAGGAGGCGCTATGATAGACATTTAAAGATTTCAAATTCAAAAAGATGTACAAAGTCGTTAAAAATATTATAAATCCTAAAGGTTTTTTTCAATTGAATGTTCAGCCTTGATCCAAGGATACCGGAACAATTTTTGTTTTGCCTCTACCTTAAAAAATGCCTGAGATACAGCATTTTGAAATTTTAGAGTGGCTGACATTTTGAAACAAGACAGAAGGATACCTCCATAAACGGTTTTAATTTAAGAGTTTTAGTGAACATGCTATCTCGCAAGTTTTATTTCATTGTTGTAACCATCGTTCTAACTCTCACATTCTCAACACTATATATTCATGTTCGCCAGCGTTAAATTCTCTCCAAGCTAGGCAATATTTGGCGAAATATCAACAAATTTGGCGACAAAAACAAGTTGCCATAAATGAAGCCAACTTGGCTATAGCTAGCATATTTGGCGAAATTCTGATTCAAATTGAATATTGACGAGAACTGCGACTGAATCTTCTATAATCGGGTTCCATCCATTTTTATAGCTTGGTGTTTTGCAGTAAAATTAGCTAAAATCTTAAAACCAAGGAATAGGTAGGCTGTCTTTTCCTGCCGGTATAGACCAGAAGGACGTTTCGTAGTTTAGTATACATAATATATCAGCTACAAATAAATTAATCTCTCGTATAAATATGTTTTTAAATTGAAACTGTTTGGAAGTAATGTTATTTGAGCATTTTAAATATGACGTAAGTTTTCCCATTTAATGTTTTGAACGTGTATTAATATTCACGCGCAAGTATATTTTTTATAACGTATTTTTCTACATTTACTGCTTTTAACACGTGATCATTTAATTATTGTTTTAAAGTTTTATTTCTGTTTTTGATAGTCACGTGTAAATACGTTTTTTAATTGAAAGGGAATATTATTATGTGCGCTATTTTACAAATTGGCAACAATTCAAATAATGGACTTTTTGAAATAAAATTAAATTATCAAAATAATGGAAATTTGAATAAAATAATTTGTTCTAATGATCAGATTTTGACGAAATTGAAATGGGACCACCTTGGACCCTTGCTCTTTCAAATAAAATAAAAATTATCAAAATCGATGCACATTTACGAGAGTTATGCGTGAACAACAAAATACATACATACGGATCGAATTGATAACCTCCTCCTTTTTTTAAGTCGGTTAAAAAATAGGAATGGCTCTAAATATTGAAATAGTTTGATTACATTGTAAAAATGGAATGCTTGTGCTTTTCTTTTGTTTTGTTTTCGTTAAATTTGAAGTAATTGATGTAAAGTCATGTATCCATTTTTCGCAGTCGGTATTTTTAATTACAGATAAATTATTAGTTGTTTAATTAACTATAACTTTACCAATTTCTAGTTATACAGGAATTGCAAAATATTTAACCAAGTCTTTCACGATAAATCTGCGAGATAAGAGCTTCAAAACTCTGAATTTTTTTACTTAATATTTTCATTAACAGAAACTTTTTTCAGGAACTTTATATTTTCATTCTACAAATCCGTTCATTACTGTATTCTACAATTTAACAAACAGAGAATCATCAGGATTAAATTTCGCCTTTTTTTTTCAAGGCCATTCGACAGTATTCGTTTGCCTTTTTCTAATATAGAATCATTAGAATCACAGAAAGATAATTCAGAAGAAAGTTATAAGAAAGAAAATTTATGTATCTTCCAGGTTAATTGAGATTCAGAAAGACCAAATGTTTAAATTAAAAACTAAATTCAGCTTTAGAAATGAAAGAGAACTTTACAATTTTTGTACAAACACTGTGTTATTAGTACGACCATAACGTAAATATTGAAAGATCTTGTAATTTTGTTACATATGGGGATTTCTGCATTTATTAAAATATTGAAAACTATTTTATTTAAATGTTAAAATTTTACTTTCGAATAGTCTTGCACTTAAACGAAAAAGTGTAGATGATTCCATGAATCAATAGCTTTTTTTTTAATCATTATTCTTGTCCGCATTTTAGATTTGTTTTCCAAGGCGAGTACAAAAACGTGCGAAAAGTAAAATTTGGGTGGTTTTTAATTATGTTGTAAAATTAGCTTTTCTATCATAATAAAGAAGTTTTAAACAACAACGCTTAGTTTTTTAAATATTGTTTGATGATAATACAAATTTTACAATAATGAAGAATAAATGTATTACTCCTAATTCTTTCCATTCTAACCTTTTTTTAACAAAATTATTTACTATTCCACGAAACTAAATATGTAATAGTACTGTACATTCCATTAGAAAAAATTATTTCATCTATTTTGGAGTGAAACTTGGGAATCCCTGGCGTCGACACTAAGTTTGTTATGTTCGAATAGGTATTAATAATTTTGTACAAATGTAAAAATAAGTATTGATATTTTGTATTTCATTGGTATGGAGAGGAGGGTCTAAATACTACAATGATACCTGTTTTTTTTAACGGTTTTCCAACAAAGGAGGCTGTACCTATTTTTCTTTCTTTTTTTGGTATGCATATCCAAGCATAACTTTTCAATGGATGGTACAATTTTCATGCTTTTTTTTTTCCTTTGGTGAAAAGGTTTTTTTCTCTAGATAGTCCCGTTATAATATCATTAAGATGCAAAACTAATATGTTTGTCTGTCTGTTTGCTTTCCTGCCTTTTCGGGGATTTTACAGGCTTTAAAATTCATTAAATGTGACCAATCGCCACGAAATTTTGATTTATTGCTAAGGTATATATCATTAGTTTTCGTTTTTAGCTCACAGGCTATCAAAGCCTGAGAGCTAATGTGCCCGCAGATTCTGTATGTACAGTCGTGGAAAAAAAAACGGAACACCCCCCACTAACTCTGCAACAAATTATAGTAGAAGGACGTGACTGGTACCAAACGATTGGAAATAAAGTCTACTTTTAAGTGATGTATCTAAAATTTGCTTAAGGGGTCATCTACATATTAAAACCAGCCTAAACTTTAATTTTTTCAATAGCAACACCCACTTTTGACATGCCATTTTAAATCTTCGGTTCAAACTATGCCTAGATACAAAATTTTAAGTCATTTGGATGATAAGTTTTTGAGTTATAAACATTCAAATTTTAGAGCTTCTAATGTTAAATTACATTTTCGTATTTTTATTAATATCTCCTGAAATTATAATCCTAATGTGCTAAAGTTTTGTTTGGTTATAAAACTCAAAAACCCAAACATAACTACGTCAAATTTGTAATTTTTAAAATTTTATAATATGAATTATGAATTATGAAATTAATATTCGAAAAAATTATGAATTGCAACCTACAATTTTTTTGATGGATTTATATTTATTATGTCCTGCTTTATGTGTATTCAAAATTTCAATTTTTTTTTCCAAGTAGTTTTCAAATTATGCTTAAAAAACGACAAAATGCTGCTTTAAGGGGCCGTCTATGATGTGCATTAAAGCATAGTTTGAATAGGGATGGGAGCGCTCCGACTCGAAATCCCGATTGACACCACTAAATTTTAATAGTATTTGTTATCTTATTCAAGGACAAAATTTCTGAAATTCTTTACGTTGGAGAATACTATTAAAATTTAGTGGTAAGAATCGATATTCGGGTCGGAGAGCTCTCATTCCTCTTTGAGAAAATATTATACTCATAGGCTGGGATTATAGTGACTTGATAAACTTAGAGATTAAGTCTGTCTTACACTATAAACAATGCGTAAACCGTATTTCAATGCTTCGTGATCTTACGTTAAACAACTCTGACAACGACCTGTGATTGTAGTAAGATATAAGATAGCGAGGCACCAGAACCCCAGCCTTTATTAGTATATATATATATATATATATATATATATTTCTTTTACTTTTTTAGTGTCTGCTTTAAAATTTTTCATTAAAATTACGTAAAACGTATTTGCATGAGATATATGTTTTCATTTATGGAAAATAGTTTCGCTTTTATTTTTAAATTAATAAAGCTCATTTTTGAAAAATATGATCAGTTCTACCTTAGAAAAAACTTAATCATTTTTGTTATCTTTAAATGGATTTATAGCTTCTTTTCCAGTCTAATAAAGCTATATTGTTTTTTCTGCAGTATATATGTTTGAAGTGAAGTTTATTATAAATGCATATGTGTTAGAGTATTTGCTGAAACAAAATGGCGCCACAATTAACTGAAGCAACGAAAGGCCAAATGATTGGCATGTGGCAAGCTGGAAGAAGTTTTCGTTATATAGCTGGGCATTTTCAAGTGTCTCTTCAAACTGTTTCAACATGGATTAATAGGTAAGGTTTATATTGGTAGTTTATTGCGAAGAAAAAATTACAATATTTCTTCTATAACTTTCGTATTTAAATCTATTCGATTAAACAGGCTAATTGAAAAAAAATTACAAGTTATTTTTATGGTTTACTGATAGGCAAGATTATTTCCCAATCGCTAGCAGTGTGCAAAAAAATATAATAATAATAATAATAATAATAAATAAAAAATGTCATATGGCAAGTTTTCTTGCCAGGAGGCATTAATGAGTTAATTGTAAAATTTCAAATAAACTACCAGAATAGGTTTAATCATAGAATTATTACCCCTATTCCGAAGGAGAATAACGGATGTAAAGTTATTCAGATGTCTTTATAACATATATTTAGTTTTAGGTCTTCAAATAAATCGGAATGTAAATTCTGCTAACATATCTCAAAACAAGACACCCCCCCCCCCTCTCGCTACTAAAAAAAAAGCAATGTCTGGATTTATTTTCAGACTAAAAAACAATTTATCTGCGGTTTTTTTTTGTTATTTTTACTTTGTTTCATTACGCTGCTTTATACTATTTTTTTTAATTCTAAATTTTGTATCTGTCAATATTATTCACGTTTCTGCCAATAAACTAAAGAAAAGGCGAGTTAAATAAATGCAAAATCTGAGAAAAAGCATTATAAAAGCACCTGTAAAATTCCAATAACATTTACATATTCTAAGACTATTTTAATCACAAATAATCTTATGGTTTTTTAATCCCTTCGTGACGAGAGTCTATTACAGAATTTTTAATAATTTACCACCGGTTTTTCAAAACAGAAATTTTCGTCTAATTGAATTGTGGAAATGCTAAGATATAATAAGGCAAAGCTTGCAATAAAAAATAACTGGTGGGAAAAATTGAGGATTCTGAGCATCTTATGCGTCACGCATACGTGTCGCTCGTCCCCAAGGGGTTAAAATCGGATAATTCAACACTTGTAAACATTATCTTACAGCATATAACAATAACCGAAACTTATTAAGTGAGTAAAATGGTCATATCGGTAAAACATATTACATTAAACGGTGACATTCTGCAGCATTTCAACAATCGAGTACCGAACTTCAATTTGGATACAGCCCCTTAAATATGCTCATTATAAAGTAATTAATTTCTCAGAAACTAATCGTAGGAATTTAATGAAATTTGGTATCTAGGCATAGTTTGAGCTGCAGATTTCAAATATGTTGTCAAATTTGGGTCTTGCTATTGAAAAAAACAAAGTTTGGGTGTGTTTTTATATGTATATGGCCCCCTAAGCAAATTTTATATACATCACTTAAAAGTAGACTTTATTTCCAATCGTTTGGTACCAGTCACTTCCTTCTACTATAATTTGTTGCAGAGTTAGTGGGGGGTGTTCCGTTTTTTTTTTCCACGACTGTACGTTACGTATGTATGTACGTAACGCGATAACTCTTGATAGAAATATCCGAATTGCTTCAAATTTTGTATATAAGTTCATTCTGATAAGGCACTTCCGTGACTAGTTTTGGGGTTCATTGGTTAAGTATAAAGAGGGCGAACAGAGGGATATTCTCCCCCCTTAATTTAGATAAATGGGTTTTTCATGCAGAATTTTCCAATTTGCTACAAATTTGGTATACAGGTTTATTCTGATAAGGTGCTTCCCTGATTAGTTTTGGAGGTTCCGTGGTTAAGTATAAAGGGGAAAACCGGGGGAAAAGGGGAAAACCTTAATTCAGCTGAATGGGTATTTCATGCAGAATTATCCAATTTGATTCAAATTTTGCATATAGATTCATTGTGATAAGGCGCTTCCCTGATTAGTTTTAGGAGTTCATTGACTAAGAATAAAGGGGGCAAGTGGGAGCTAATCCCTTTCCTTAATTTAGATAAGAGTTTTCATGCAGAATTATCCGATTTACTTCAAATTTTGTATATAAGTTCATTGTGATAAAGCGTTTCCCTGATTAGTTTGGGTTGTTAATTGGTTAAGTATAAATGGGGGAACGGGAGGCTAATACCACCCCCCCCCCTTAATTTAGCTAAATGGGTTTTTCATGCATAATTACCGATTTGTTCCAAATTTTGTATTTAGGTTCATTGTGATAAAGCGCTTCCCTGATTAGTTTTGGGGGTTCATTGGTTAAGTATAAAGGAGGGAGCGGAGGGCTAATCCCCCCTTAATTTAGCTAAATGGGTATTTCACGCAGAATTATATAATTGTGGGAGTATAATATACAATTAGTGTGAATAACCTGTGAGGTCGATGCCATCAGTTTAACTGGGCACTTTTCTTTTTATTAAAATAATCGTCCTATCATTTGTAGTAATTTTTTTTCAGTGTAACACAATTTCATATATCATCCTCTATTGCACATGAAAATAAGTAATATTGACAATAATGAGGTTTAAAATGAATCTGAATTAGAGTCCTGAATCAGGTCGGGAAACCGATTTAAACTGAAGCCGACTGGACCTGCCCGGGTCGACAATAACTTTTTTCGTTCTGGGTCGGATTGACTGTAATTGTTTCGGGTTCGGGTCGTCTTGGATTGGGTTTCACTTTTGCGGGTCGGGTGTGTTAACCCTTTTTTCAAAAGGAATATAAATGAGTAGGTTGTAATTATAAAAAACAAGAAATCCTGTATGTACCGAAACCTTTTTTGGCTTCACCACTTATTCCACACAGTCCACAAATTTCTAACCCTCTTTTACAAGACATATTTGAAAATTCATCCGATTTTGATTCAGATAAGGCTTCTGATGACGATTTTCAATGCAATATGGGCAATGATGTCCCTCAACTATTCAATCAATCAGAACACTTTGATTTAATCAGAGATTTAAGGCTCTTTAATTTCTAAGGAATCCGCTAAAATTTTAAGCTCCCGACTAAAAGAAAAAACTTGTTAGATCATAAAACATCTATTACTTTGTACACTACTGTGCGAATTAATTGGGACAAACACAAAAATTTTCACAAATGCTGTTTAATTGGTATAGGTTAACTTACATGCACTGTATAGCAATCTAATACGAAATATGTCCTCCTCTAGCTTGAATGAGATCCTGTACATGCTTTGGCATGGATTACACTAAATTAGTACATATATTTTTGATCTCGTCATCACGAAACCAAACTTTTACAACATTCTCAATCATTCTTTTCTTTATTGAACAGTCCATTTTACTCACACATCTCTTTACAATGCTCCACAAATTTTCGATGGGATTTAAATCCCGACAATTACCAGGCCATTCCAAAACCGTTAATTTCTGTTCTTGAAAAAAAAATTTTGCTACCTTAGTACTATGGCATGGAGCAAGATCTTCTTGAAAGGTACCGACACCACCAGCGAACGTTTGCATCATAGGCACAACTTTTCTTTCTATTACAGAGATGTATTTTTTAGAGTTCATGATCCCTTCAACTGGTTCTAAGCTGCCAGGTCCTACAGGAGTAAAATAACCCCAAAACATCTGTTTTTGAGGGTGCTTAACTGTTTGTGTAAGATGTTCCCTGATGGGTTCTCCATCACTTCGCCTGACAAATCTTGGTCGAAACCCTTGTACTAAAAAATGCATTTCCTCGCTGAATACAACCTTTTTCCAGTCTTGCACAGTCCAGGATTGATATTTCCTGGCCCGATCCAAACGTTTTCTCTTCATTGCACGAGTTAATAATTGTTTTTTGATTGGTTTTCTTGCAAATCTCCCAGCTTCAACAAGTCTTCGTCGAACTGTCGATGAATCCACGCTCGCACCAGTAGCTAATAATTCTCTCTGAAATTCTGTATTTGTTTTGCGAGGAAGCATTTTACTATTTCGTACAAGAAATTTGTCTGTTCGTGGTGTGGTCTTGCGTTTTCGTCCACATTTACTCTTTCGTTTTGGAGACAATGTCCCAAAATTCTTTTGCTGATTAATAATCCTAGAAACACCGGATTTTCCAACTCCAACTGCTGCAGCAATATCCCTCACAGTCATAAAGGTATGCTGTCTAAGGGTAACAATTCTAGTCCTTTTCCTGGGAGTGATATCCATTTCTTAAATACATATCAGAAGCCAACAATTCACATAATCGACCATTTCTGACATCAACTTAAGCACAACTGAAGAGAAATATTTTCGACATGTCGTGATCACGTGGTCAAACCGGTTCAGACAAGTCAAGGGCAGTAGCGCGTTGAAAGAAAATGCAGGTGAAACCGGTTTAAGGCAGAAAATCCCTCAGGGAGGAACAATTTTCTTTAAAAACATGTTTGTTCCAATTAATTCGCACAGTAGTGTATACAACCGGAGAACAGGAGTTTAACTCTTACTTTCTACAGGATAGTGACTCCAAGAATATTAAGAGATTGATCCGCAAGTTTGGCGTTAAATATAAAGCGCAGGAATGGAGGCTTTTTATTGACTACACTAAACGAAGTTTTAACTGACTTAACTGTTTTGTTACATAATGGAAACTGTTTCGAAATGAGAAAAGACCACCAGATGGCGCTAAGCGGGCAGGACTGCTGACTGACTGTTGTGTTCATGTTTACGTTGTATATAGTTTTGTTTCGTGTGTGTTCGTCATTAATATAAAGGTGCATTATCTCCCCCAATAAATAATCTTTATTAATTAAAGATACTTCCGAATGATTTCGAAGCTGTATATAGACAAGAACCAGGAACTTATGTGTAATCAAATCTTTTCTTACTATTTTCTATATGATTCTATGAAAACGAAAGTCGATTCAGATTTATGGATTGTTGGAATCACTGTTCTCATAAGATGAAAATTTAACTAGTCTAAAGGTCCAGGAGCTCTGGTGGTTTGAGCCACAATGGCTTGGCTAAGGAAGTGCGAAAACCAATGGCCACATTCCAACGTTAATATCGACCAGAAAACTAACTTAAAAAACAAAGAGTATGAAGTGGTGGCTATGGTCGTGACAACAAAACTTGAAGATCTTTTTGACATCCAAAGATTCAGCAAACAACAAATATTACGAATTACTGCATGGATACAAAGATTTGTCCACAATGCAAGAAATCCCCAGAGTAGAATAAAAAAATGCAACATAATGATGCACTATCTGTTATATGATAACATTTAAATTAACAACAATTATCTGTTATATGAAAACATTTAAAGGTCCCTTGTATGCAGAAGAACTTGAATTATCAGAAGAATACTGGGTTAAAATCATTCAAATGGAAAGCAGTTTACGATTTAGTCAGTCTGCTTTAGGAACAAATATGTTTGTATCAGGCGTAGTGGAAATTACGATTATTAATGAATGTTTAATTGAAAAAATGCTGAATCGTTACATAACAGAAAAATAATTTCATCTTTAGTAACAAAAGAAAAAGGCTAGCTAAAGATCTTTGACTAAGAAAATAAATAAATGTAAATATTTTTAATGTATTCTATATGTATACATATATCTTTATATAAAAAATTTCAAATAAGATAGTTCTATTTGAATTATTTGTCATTATTATCTTCAAAAAACTATACATCAAAGTTGACGCAGATTGTGAAAAAAAACTGTACATGATAGAAAAGAATTCAAGTCCTTTTCATAATACGCACCCCGAAAATGGAGGAAATCGTTATACATATTTTAAAAGTTTTCACAAACATAAATTTTGTGGACCTGTGTAATCAAACTATTACAGAAAGCTGAAAGAAGCGGTATTTAAATAGGTGAACACATCCGTATTTAGTGCAATAAAAGGAACAATTCTTTTATTCCCTTTTCTTGCATAATCAAGCGGGTGCTACAATATTCTTGAAATGTGAACCAGTTAACAAAATCAAATAAAAAGCGCTGCCGTTTGGAGTCTCATTATGTAAAATAGTATAACCTCATACGGCGATTATTTTTGAAGCATTCCGACAGCATTTGATTTCTTTCAATATAAAAAATTTCAAAAGTTGAAGAAAAGCTGTGTTCATTGCCTATTTTAGAAAAAAAATCCATTTAGACAATGGATTTGCAACACAAACTTAGTTGAAACATATCTAAATTAATGCTTAGTGAAAAATTTTTCTAGTCCAATATTGCAGAGTGTTTTGTGATAATAATTTCAGATGCGCATTAAATTTGTAACTACAAAATTTCGATATTCAAATTGTTTTTAGAGGTATCCATCGAAAAACAAGTCCCTCAGTTTTTTAATGAATGCTCAAGTAAACACAGGGTTAATTATTATAGTATATAGTTATGACCAGAATAGAAACTTCCATTTGTTCTTTTGATCACATGCTTACTAGCACAATTGCGCGCATCGTGTCCATAAACCCTGGATAAATTTTTATGCAAAAAGCATAATTTATTCTCATGGATAATAAATGTTACCTTTGATTGAAAGAAAAAAAAGGTTCTTCATCTATACAGTTTTTCTTATGATATTTTCTCAGAATAAAGTAGAAATAAATAATGTGTATGCGTGTGTGTGGGGGGGGGGGGCGGGGAGGATGCGCCTTGAAGACCTTTAAGAAATTGAAATGCGGCTATGATAGCACAAAGGTTGATGACACCTGCTTTACACGAATGATATCATTGAACATCTTCAAAGAAAAAAAATGAACTACTTAAGAAAAAGTTTCCTGGAACTTTCTTCAATAAAATCTTCCGGCTCAGAAACTTGTCCTACATTGTAAAAAGTTTTTTTTTTCTATAAATAATACATAAAAACTAAAAAACATTGAAAAATGTGAAATCATTTGTAATTCATAATTCTGAAACTAAAATTTCAATTTTAGTTTTATAAAAAAAAGAAAAATATCTATCAATATGAAAAGGTGGCAAATAGCCCTAAAAATAGCTAGAGAGAAAGAAAGAATATGTGTCAAAAGACAGCAGCGACAAGGAAGTTGCTTTAGCGTATCCCAGTTTTCTTGGTAATACTCCGTTATCAATCAGAATGACTGATCGCTCTGAACTGTAGATACCTTGCCATATCACATTTGTTTCATAACTACGTGAATATGACTTCTTTTCGATTTTGTTGTTTATTGTAGCTCAATGACAACGATTCCGTAAACTGAAGGATTGGTATTATTGGAGCATTAAATGTGAGGTCGTAAACGATTAAGCGTATGGTGTATCGTATCTTTTTCGAGAATGAGGATGAAAGAGCGTAATGGTTATTTTATACCGAATTCTGTTAAATAATAATATAAGATATTGATTATGGCGTTTTAAAAATATTTCAGCTTAAGAAAGCATATAATGATCGTCAGTAAATATGAAATCTATTATTAGTTTGAAATATTCTGTTATATTCAAACGTTGCAATGTTTAATATTATTAATTTCATCTATCTTTACAAGAAGAAATATTAAATACATGAAAAATTTCGACTTCCAGTTTTCGAGGGATTTATACGTTTTAGAAGAACCTGAACACGATTTGACTGTTTTTAGAAAATGTCTGTCTGTGTGTCTGTATGTGACAAAAAGTTTGTGAGCGCTTATCTAAAGAACTAATGCAGAGAATTTAATAAAACTTTTGATTCAGTTAGACCTTGATATATATTGGTTCTGATTAGTTTGTGGTGTAAATCGCCCAACAAGAGGCGCTGCTATGCTGCATTTTTCACGATTTACACGATTTTAATATACGGAATTTCATCAAACTTTAGATTCAGTTAGACCTTGACATAAGTTTGTGCTGATTAGGTTTTTGTGTAATTCATAAAACAGATAGTACATCATTATGCTGCATTTTTTATTCTAAAACGCATAATAAAAAAAAAATACGCTTTTTGAAGTATTAACGGCGATAGCATGAGAAGAAGAAAGTTTTGGGATCGGCACATTCGACTAGTTTTCTTTTTCTTTTCAAATTCGACCGAACGTATTCTTTTAATCGTTTTCTGATGATATTTGGAAATATTCGAATGAATATATCAATTCGCTGACTGCAGCAGTGGAATGTATTTCACAAACAGTAGGTTCACTAGCGATTCGCTGACTCTTCGATTGTGGAATGGCGTAAGAGATTAAAATGCATAGTATGAGAAAACTTTCCTTACACATAAAATTTCGCCCATTTACATAAACTTTTCTTGCCATTATAAACTAAACATTCTCTATTACATTCAAATCAGGTGATTTGGTTGATCAAAGTTTTAGCAGTTTAATTTTTTCCGACTTGAACCAAACTTGGACTACTTTGACGCATGAATTTTGCAGTTGTTCTGCTGAAACAACCAATTTCTTTCGGCCATTTGAAGTCCATTTTAAGGAAACTGCATACTTAGCACATTCCATACTCTAATAAAACAGTTCATTTTTCCATGTAGAAATTCAATATTGCTTTTCTTTTTCCATCTTATTGCGCCCCATATCATTATCGAACATCCTCCTTATTGTCTAATGGAAAACACTAAAGGCTCTTTTTTATTATTCTTCCAATAGGTGTGCATACCAACTGGATCATTCAGATTAAACATTTTCTCATCGAAGAAAATAACATTTCGCCAATTAGTGCTCCAACTCATATGGCTGCGAGCGAATACTTTCCAATTAGCTTTATCAGTTGAAGACAGCATTCATTTTTTGGAGTTTCCACGAGCTAATTCCAAATTTATTCAGCAACTGTTGTGTTTGACGAGCAAGCAGTACCTGGTAAATTTAATTCATCTCGTAATTGTTGAGCTGTTACAATTTTATTTGATGCTTTGCGCCTCAGAAGACGGACTTCCTTATTCGTACCTGAGAGTAGTCTGCCCGTGCTCTTCTTCTTTCCATACCCTGATGGATCTTTAAGGTAATTTTGGACGCCTTTTGGACTTCTGTCAATAGCTCGGCAATATCGCTAGAATTCATATTCATTCGTGTTCTTAAAACATCAATTTTACCTCGTTCGATATCAGAAACTCGTAACCCAGATGTCATATTAATTATTTTTTTAATCTAACACTTTGAACAAATTATTTAGTTCATTTTCCATTTAAACTGTTGTTACAAATTAAAACAAAAATGTTTCTGCTAAACGACACGCATACAGATGGACTTTCGATTGAGTAAGACCATAATTTTTTCGCTTCTGAAATCCAGATTTCACTGATAAGCTTTCACAGCGCATGCGCACGTACTTCTACAACCACCAATGAATGTCTGCTTACTTTGCAAGTTACAACGGAGGAAATAGCACATGATTTGTTTCACCATTCTAATATATCAGCTAAAATTGTGAGAAGCCATAATTATTTCGCGCACTGCATACATTTTTTATATTTTCTGAAATTCTGTAGTACATTAATTTTATAAGCAAAATTTTCTAGTGCCATACATTTGGGATACAAAACCTAAACACATAGATAACAAAGGTACATCCGCTAGGACAACATAGACACATCCATTATAATTTTTCTCAAAAATGATAGCTGGAACGCGTATTTTTTTTCAAAATAGCGAAGTGATCCTTTAATTTTATTTTGAGAATGTATTTGAAACACAGTCAAAAATAATTGTTGTAAAAAGATTCATTTAAAACTACATAGTTAAAAAAAAAAAACTACATTTAAATATTATTTTCTACTATAGTTTTAGTTACTGTAAATTCATGACACATAAATGCAAATTGTATTTCTAAAAATAACTGTTTTACTAAAGGAATCACAATAAAGAATTTAAAAAAAAATTATATCTAAAAAACACATAAAGCGATGTGCATTTATACACTAAAATAAAGCTAAAATTTATTTTTAGTCCCATAAAAATCGCACTCAATTCAAAGAAATATCAGAGTAAATAAATAACCGAAATAAAATAAAAGCAAACTATCTGAAGGTTTTCCAGCTCATACCAAATATTTTACTTCACAGATTTTACTGTTAGGCGAATATTTTTAGTGAATAGTTTACGTCTTATATAGTCTTTATTGATATATATAAGAAGCAAAGGGTAATTTACGTTTAATGTTGTCACGGACATCTTTAATTTTATCTAAACGTTCCAGAAGTGTCTTTAGGTATATATTTTTTTCGTAAGAAACAATATTATACAAAATTTAAATGAACTGCACGTTTTCAAAACGCGCATTCAAAACAAAACGCTTTTCCATTTTTCTATAGATGTTATCAATGGAAGTAATAGACGATTCATGGGAATGTTCAAGTAATACGGCTTAAAGACATTGATATCTACCAAGCCATTCAAAATACATTCCAAGATATTTTAAATATTCCTGTTGGTATTGTAAAAAAAAAAAAAAATGCGCTGAGTTTAAGTTAAGGAGCTGTACATATGTAACGTTATCAACATTTTGGTAATTTGGAAAATCCTCCCACCTTTACGATATCATATGTTAACATCCTCTCCCCCCTCCCCCCAATCCTAATGATATCGTTATCACTGTCTACAACCTGCATTTTTTTTTCTTTCGTTTACAGTTGTATACAGATATGTTTATATATTTTATATTCACATACTTTACTAATTCAAATGAAGAGAAGATGTTTATAAAATATTACTATTATACATGAAATAAACTTCATATCAAATAACACTTAATAGGAATGTATACAATTTAAAAGCATTAAATAATAGGATTTTGTTACATAATGCATTCAACAGTAATAATGTCTTTTGCACTTGCCACTGGGGCAAGCCGAACTTCTTATCAACAAAACAGATGGACAATATTATTTTTCTTTTCTTTACTAGTAAACACAACAAGTATCATTGCAAACATACTTTGCACCTGGTTTCTCCAACAGCGGATTATATACGCATACACATATGGCAGAATCTATATTTTTTAATGAAAAAATGTTATAATCATTTAATGATTTTAATAATAATTTTGCATTTTCATAAAAAATAGTTAACAGGCAAAAAAATAAATAAATAAATAAATAAATAAATAAATAAATAAATAAATAAATAAATAAATAAATAAAAATAAAATAAAATAAAATAGCAGACTATTTTGATGCAAAGAAAAAGTTATTGAAAAAATGAGAAAATTTTAGTTGGATAAAAAATAATAACGATATCAAAGACAACAAACCCCTCCCCCCCCCCTAAAGATAACTTAAGTTATAATGTGCCAGACCTCTTTTACTCCCTAAAGTGATAACCTTATATATGTACAGCCTCTAAAAGCTCAAACACCTTAAGAAAAATGTTTCACTTATTCTATAATTTCTCTTAAAAAATTCTTGCTGCAAGAGAATACTTAAATGAAATTGACTGTTTTTCGTAAAACCTCTACCCAAAACTGTTCAGTATTCCTCAGAAAAGTTCAATATGTTTTTTACCCGAATTTCTTGATTATGATTATAGAGTGTGTGAAAAATTTAAGCACAACAACAATTTTCAAAATGAATTTTAATTATTCTCTCTAATTTAAATCAATGTTCATATGTGCTACAAATTGTAGTTTAAAAAATATATTTAACACAATTATGCTTTAAGTTTTATCTGAAGTCATAGAATTTAACAAAAGAACAAAAATTAATGTGTCAAATTTAAGCTCAGCTGTTATTTATTTTTTTATAGAAAGATAATAATAATAAAAAGAGT
Source organism: Maratus michaelseni (assembly GCA_963931845.1). Classification (NCBI taxonomy): domain Eukaryota; kingdom Metazoa; phylum Arthropoda; class Arachnida; order Araneae; family Salticidae; genus Maratus; species Maratus michaelseni. The sequence goes on from OZ007591.1 coordinate 211,658,672, forward strand.
TAATTCATGATTATTGCTCTATTACGTTTAGTTAGCTCCGGTTTCCATCGATAAAATCAGGTTGTGTATTGTTACCAGCTTGATTTAATTTTTTATCTGAAGTAAACTGCTTACGAATTTGGTAAACTGCTCGTCGTGTGAAAATATCACCATACACTGCAAACAAACACTTTTTTTTTTAATTTTACGGTATAATAATAGCAGCTGGGGTGTGAGTATTATACCGTAAAATCAACAATTTGTTTCGCAGTGAATGTTTCCCATTTTTTTTAGGTCAAAATTAAGTGCTGGCCAGTTCGAAACCGATACCAATGTTCGACCTAAACCACTGTAAAATTGAGTTGGAGGTATGGGTTGAAATATTGTCATGTTGAAAAATCCAATCATCTCCATCTAAAATTTCCCAACGGAAAGCAAATGATTCACATGTCTTTCTTGATATAGTTTTCAGAGTTTTGCCTATCCCGATGAATGCAGGGACACTGACTATTAAAAAAAAAATAGCCCCTTACCCATACCTTTACAGAACTACCAGCATCTTATCTACTAAAATATACTCCTTGGTTCTTTTCGGAGATCCTGCCAACAGTATGCAAACCCATTATAGGCATCTAAATTCCATTTTTCTTCGTTGTTGAATATGACATTCAGCTATTTATCACGAAATGACGTATGCTGTTTGGCCCACTGCATGTAATCGAGTTTCTTTATGGTGCGGTTTCAATAATCGAGCCATCTTTACGTTTTTAATGCACCCCGATTCTAAAATTCTTCTATGAATATTTTTTTTTTCTCGAACTTTATTTTTAATTTGAGAAAGTTTTCCCAGTTCAGGCCAAGTGTTTCATTCTCCGCCGGTCTTCACGGAAACTAGTCTCTCGTGGCGTTCCTGAACTTAATTTTCGTTGAAATCTTCACCAATATCAAAACTTCATGAATTTTCCGTTTTGATCTTTTTAATGTAGTTGCCATTTCAGAAACTAATTTTCTCTGACACTCCAGATTTTTAATACTTCCTTATGTGAGAATTCTTTCGACTTTGCCATTTTGAGTTAACGCAAAAACAACAATCTGGTGCTCCTTAAGAAACCCACAAATTGTTTGTGTGGACAAATGCTTACGTCATTTTGCAAAATTTGCATTAAAAAAATTTTGTGCTTAAACTTTTGACACAGTTAATTTTGTCCCATTCTTAAATTCCATGCTTTGTTATAAAATTTAAAACATAATTTTATTTAAAATGGTTGAAACACTGCCAGTATTATCACATATAAATAAGATTTTGAAATAAAGTTCATATTTAAAGTTATATTTAAAATTTTTTGTTGTGATTAATCTTTTGACATGCACTGTATTATTGTTTATTATTATTATTTATTAAAAGATAATATTTAGTTTTCTTTTATCAGACGTTTAAAATTTTGCAGTTTCTCGTACTTTCATTTATTTATTTTTTCTTTTTCTTTCTTTTCTCTCTCTCTCTCTCTCTCTCTCTTTTTTTTTTTTTTTTTTTTTTGGTAATTTTGGTACTTACGTTAGATAGATACGTAATATAATTTACTATTTTATTGTCTCTTTTTTACATGTTTCCAGGGAATTAATTTGTTTGTAACTTTTGGTGACTTTGACGTGAGATAGGTAATATAATTTACTATTTTATTTTCTCTTTTTTACATGTTCCCAGGGAATTCATTTGTTTGTAACTTTTGGTATAGTAAACCAGTTTTGATCAGAGAAAGATATATTATTATATGGATTTCTTCTCGGAAAGAATTTTGATTTCGGTTTGTCTATCTGTTTGCTGCTTTTCCCATTGCACTTTAACTTATGTATAAGTATCACTCAGCTATTCTTTCCATCAAAGACGAACTAGTTTTTTTTTTTAAATATATAATACACAAATAATTAATTCAATGTTTTATATGACATGTTAACGAGATCAATAAATTAAGTTTTAAATATGCTAACCATACGTGCAATTATTTTATATCTAAGACCATTTTTCGTTTTATATTTCCTATATTACCAAATTCAGAAATATATTTGGAACGGCAACTTTGTCACCTATGTTACGATGAAAAAACAAAGATATTAACAATTATTTCAAAATTTTGCACTAAAAAGCATATAAGATTAATAGTCTAGCTTTTCTACGATAAGTAAAAACTACAATTAATAATAAATTTAAAGAGTTTTTATTAATATATTTTTTTTTAAATGGGAGGGGGGGGGGGACAGGAACACGTGCGAACAGGAATAGCAGATGTATCAATAAACTCTCGAATGCGGATAGAGTTTTAATATGTTATGGAGCGGCATTACATCGCCAACATTGCCCATTTATATGTGAGTTCGATGATATCGCCACCCAACTTGTATAAGGCACAGAGTTAAAAAAAAATTAATTGAGAAAATAAAAAATGCAAAGCTTTCTCAATTTTACCACAGTGCACAGACATTTGGACAAAAGTATCGTTATTCACACTTTCTATTTACTAGTTAAGATCGTCCCAAATTATCAGAAATTGAATTAATCTTTATATAAAAAAAATATCAACAAATATTTGTAAAACAATTCGAATAAGTGAAAATTTCCCTTATTCCCTTTTTCTCCTGCAAAATTTGTAAATGCTAACATGTAATATAATAAAACTCCAATTATTTGAACTGCAGTAATCCATATCGCCAAATATCTAAATTGATATCACGAAATAAAAACTTATTGAAATGCAAATTTATGCATTCATTCGCAAAAATATAATACCTTTAAAAATCTTATTTAAGCCAACGCCGCATTTTATATTTAATAGGAATTAATTAAGCCTGTATTTGGTTAGTTTTAAACCGATATTTACGGTTTACGGTTATTTTACAAAGTTAATAAATTATCTTTGTTGAACATGTTCAACAAACACATCTTAATGCATCTAAATACTTTTTTTAATTGTTTGTATTCAAAATGATCTTATTAAAAGGTAAGCCTAATATAAATTGAATATAAATGGCCTGCTCTTTTATTAAACAAAACCTATTTTAGAGTAATTTTCATTTCCAAAATAACTCCCTTTTTTGTGATTGCCACAATTATCGAGATTTCTGCATATTCAGATTATATTCAGAATATATTAGCCAGAATAATTGAAAAAAAAAACATTGTACCTGCAAACAATACAGATGTCTCAAAATATAAATTTTGCGCGTAAAATAAATAAATAAATAAATAAATAAATAAATAAATAAATAAATAAATAAAATAAAATAAAATAAAAAATAAAGTTTATACTAGAAGAAATATTGGAATATTTTTCCTTTTATTTTCGATATTAAATTAGTATTTTAAAAAAATATATATTTTTTTAAAATGTTAAATTTAAAGCACAACTAATTTTATAAAAAGCATAAAATTCATTCTCATTATTATATTTAATAAAATTCATACTAGAAGAAATATTGGAATATTCTTCTTTTTATTTGCGATATTAAATTAGTATTTAAAAAAATATTTTTTAAAAAAGCACTGTAAAAAACAAAAAAAATTAAACAGAAAAAGATCTCAAGCACTAACTGAAGATCAAATTTGGCGATCGTACTATCTGATTTTTCTTACCATGGAGTTAAAAATTCTAACAGTACAAATGCTGCGTACGATTTTTTATCAGTTGTACGGCAAAACAGTACGTAACAGTTATTTTTAAATAAAGAAATATTGTACTTTTTTGTTCAATCCTTTAAAGAATTCCAATCTCATTTATTTATAAACATGTTACCTTATTGGGATGAAATTATAGTTAATTTGAAAAGAATTATATTTGAGGGCAAATGTGCTTAATATCAAGCAATAAAAAATTCATTCTTGCATTTATTTTTGATGTTATGAAATGCAGGCCATTTGTGAACATTTAATGTTTTATGTGATTATAATAACTATATATCAGAACATCAAAAACTAATATACTAAATTTTTTTTCTATTTTCTCCACATATGGAAGTACAACAGCTTTTGAATAATGAATATTGAATAAATATATAGCTAATTATTAGCAAAATTTTCTCAATTATTATATTTTAAATATACAGGAACAGCATCCTTATGTAATAATAATAAATATTTCGGTCTTATACAGCTTCTTTGGCAGTTGATTTATTTAAAAAAACATTAATGTCTATACATATCTTCCATTACTTATATTGTAAAATGTATTCACATAAAATATTTATTCAATAAATAACTTTTTTCATGTACCGGAACAGTTGTTCGGAATTACATAATAAATTAATGAATATCTGAAAGAATTGTGTTGAAAATTGATTTTCTCTATTAGTGTTAAGTTAAAATATTTCCACTTCAAATAAAAATACACAGAAAAAATTCGATGAAAACAGCTTTGAAATAACCGAAAAAGTTAGTAATTACAGCTGCAAAGAAAAAATTTTGATATTGATTATTAACGATGTAAAAGTTAACGTATTTTTAACGACATTGCATAATTCTCTTGAACTTTGAAAAGTGTCATTCCAATAATCAATGAATAACTAAAATTTGTAGTTTTATTTCACTTAATTATTTCATTAGCATTCGAAATACAATTTCATTTCTCGTTGTAATAAAATTATTTACTTAAAACTTTAAAAAATTGATTTTCAAAATTATAGATTCATCGCAGATGATAAGTGAAGTTTACTAAATACATTTACATTCATAACAAAATTGACTAAATCTTTCAGTTGTGGGTAAGTTGCGGCTTGGAAATTTATTTTTGCGGTTCGAACTTAAAAAAAAAAAAAAAAATCCAGAATATTGTTTCAAATCATAAACTGTGTTTGAATATGAATGGATACGACTTGGATTTGAAATTTCTACCTTAGTTTGACAATTTGTTCAATTTTTTTCATTTTTAGACATTTTTTTATAACAGGTATTAGTTTTATTTTTCATTTTTGATATTTTTATTTTCTTCATTGGTGTATAATGATGTATATGTCTTCTATATTATCGTTATTTAAACACACACACACACACACGCATATATATATATATATATATATATATATATATATATATATATTCATTTAAAGAGGTAAAATTAGTGTTAGAGACATAACGTTAGACTATTTTTCCACAATTGCATAATTGCAATTGTGGTATAGTTTTTTTTCTTCTTTCGGTCCTCAGATACGGTTCGATTTGGTGTCAAGTTAAAATGTTGCGGATTCGGGTGGATTTTCGGGTTGACAAAATTATTTTGTTGAGTTTAGGTTGGATTTCGACTGGCTTCAAATTTTCGGCTGGGTGATAACCTTAGGACGATTGTATCGCCAACTGTCCGCGTGCGGCGCTCCAATTTGGTTCAGCAGCGGCGTAATTCAGCGCTTAAGACCAACTTAAGTTAGGACTTACCAGAGCCTGATATTTTAAATATACTATCAAATTTGCATTATATTAATTAAATAGAATTTTTCTGACACAATAAAGATTTATTTACTGTAATGCAGTGGTTTCCAAGAAGTGCTCCGCGGAGCCCTAAGGACTCCATGTGGACTTCCCGGATGTCCGACTTCCATTCCAGGAAAGTAAATAATAAATTGAATGAAATTAAATAATAAGAAACATAAGGGCGAGTAAGACAATTAGAAATTACATTCTGAACGGAAAATTTTCAAGTTGAATTTCGTGCTTCCACTAGCAGAGCCGACCCATTGCCATTCTACTATTACAACTGATGTACTTTATTGATTAACTAGACATTCGCTTATAATAATTACCAACTAAGCCTGATATAAGAAAAGTGGAAAAAATGCAGACATAAGTTTCTTGAAATATACATTATTTTATGGACGTTTTTGTTACTCTTACCAAATGAAAATGGTTTGATTTATTGAACTTTGGAAGAACTTTTAAGTATGGACAGGTTTAGCCAATATGACATGGATGAGTGATAATTAAGAAAATATATATATATGATTACATTGATTGAACTTTGTGAAGTTGTTTGATATCGCTTTTGCTTACAATTAATAATATATTTAATATTTAATTTGTTTTCTCTTATATTTTATTCAATTTACAAGAAATTTGTGTAGAATAAAATACTTGAGAACTTATATTTGGAACTTGATCCTGTTTGAGTAAAGAAACAAACTTTAATCCTGACCCCACAGAATGCCAGGGAATAGAGTAACTACCAACAATAACAAAATCGCTCCTATCGCAGCAAAATTTTTATATGACTCAATTGTCCAACAATTATTATGATTTCGTTGTGAAGCAAAAATATTTTCACAATAAACCGACTAATTTGTGCATCTTTAGAAAAGTTTTTATATTTTAGTTAGTAATTTTGCGAAGAAAAATAAAATTAAAAATGCAGCACTTTTGAATAAATTACTCTCTATCAGCAATTCGGTCCTTAGAATAAACTTTATTCTATGTGTAACTACTTTTAAAAGTTTCAAAAATAGTAAATTGCTTCGGGACAGCAAAATGATGAATCATCTTCACGAAATCTAAACAAAAAATTAGCTGCCGGCAATCATTTATCCATTTTATCCAGTTACTTGTCTTGATGGACATGTATTCTTTTTATTTTCTCTGTAAAATAGAGAGAACGAGAAAAAGTTTAAATTTTTAAAAGGCGAAAATTATATATTCAAGATTTTGTTGAAATAAGTTTGAGCTTAAATTTTCTTGACCTTTTTCGATGTTATTTGTCAACAAAAATAGTTTTAACACATACGCATTTAAAAAATCAAAATGCGCTAAATTCAAACATGAGTATTTTCATACTTTGTATTTTTAAATAAAATTTTAATATTTTATTGCTTAAATTGCATCGCGCGGACATCAGACGGTGATGTTTTTTTTTTTTTGGAACATTATAAGGATCTGATATTATATTTTACTATAAAATGTTATATTGAAAGCAATAATATTATTAAATTTGGTCATTTTCCGTTATAGTCCAGTAGAAATAGCATTTTACCTTACAAAAATTCGGGTAGTTCTGATTTTTGGGTATGTTGTAAAGGTTGACCCTCTAATAAAAAAAACAAGTTTTCGACCTTCTAGACCTTGTGCGTTTTTCACAATATTGAAAAAAAAACAATATTTTTCGGCACTTTTTTCGATTTTTCTTAAATAACTCAATTTTAATGCATTTTACAGAAAAAACACTGTTACCATTTTGTAGAGCATAAAATTCTCTACAACATGCAGTATTCATGTTTGTAAATTGTCCAAATAGGGGGGAAGATACGGAGCCGGGAAAAGGGTTAAGTTTGGAAAAAATGTAAAAATCCACAATTGACGTTAGTTTTTCCTTAATAACCCACTTTTAGTGCATTTTAGAAACAAAAATTGTCATAATCAACTTGTTAGAGCATGAGATAGTCGATAGTTTAATTTATTATAGGTTGACCCTCTAATAAAAAACCAAGTTTTCGATCTTCTAGACCTTGTGCGTTTTTCACAATATTGAAAAAACCAATATTTTTCGGCACTTTTTTTCATTTTTCTTAAATAACTCAATTTTAGTGCATTTTACAGAAAAAGCACTTTCACCATTTTGTAAAGCATAAAATTCTCTACAACATGCAGTATTCAGATTTGTAAATTGTCCAAATAGGGGGTAAGATACGGAGCCAGAAAAATAGGGTAAAATTTGCTAAAATCCACTAAAGACGTTAGTTTTTGCTTAATAACCTACTTTTAGTGCATTTCAAAGACAAAAGCACTTTCACCATTTTGTAGAACATAAAATTCTCTACAACATGCAGTATTCATGTTTGTAAATTGTCCAAATAGGGGGTAAGATACGGAGCCGGGAAAATAGGGTTAAATTTGGAAAAAATGTAAAAATCCACAAATGATTTTAGTTTTTGCTTAATAACCTACTTTTAGTGCGTTTTAGAGACAAAAGCACTTTCAACATTTTGTAGAGCATACAATTCTCTACAACATGCAGTATTCATATTTGTAAATTGTCCAAATAGGGGGTAAGATACGGAGCCGGGAAAATAGGGTTAAATTTGGAAAAAATGTAAAAATCCACAAATGACGTTAGTTTTTTCTTAATAACCTACTTAAAGCTCTAAAAAGTTGATTATGACAATTTTGTTTCTAAAATGCACTAAAAGTGGGTTATTAAGCAAAAACTAACGTCATTTGTGGATTTTTACATTTTTTCTAAATTTAACCCTTTTCCCGGCTCCGTATCTTACCCCCTATTTGGACAATTTACAAACAGGAATACTGCATGTTGTAGAGAATTTTATGCTCTACAAAATGGTAACAATGTTTTTTCTGTAAAATGCACTAAACTTGATTTATTTAAGAAAAATCGAAAAAAGTGCCGAAAAATATTGTTTTTTTCAATATTGTGAAAAACGCACAAGGTCTAGAAGGTCGAAAACTTGGTTTTTTTTATTAGAGGGTCAACCTTTACAGTATACCCAAAAATCAGAACTACCCGAATTTTTGTAAGGCAAGGCCCTTTTTTGCGCTATTTCTACTGGACTATTACGTAACTTGTATTTTATTTATACATTTCATGGTTGAATATGTTAAAAAGTAAAATGTAAAATTGTGCGTTTCTCTCCCTCCATGCGTGAAAATTCAGTTTTTTTCCCTCCGCACTCGACACTTTTATGAATATCCTTGTTTTTGTAATTTTTTAGAATGTTAAACTCACTTCTTTGAAATACCCCAAGAAGTATTTTCACACTGTATAAACAACCGCCCAGAAATATCTCTGTATCTCTGATTTAAGAACTAAGATATTTTATCCAATAAAATAACTTTTTACCAAGCATTTTTATTTTATCGCATAATAATGGTTTCAAAATGGAATTGCATTAAATAAGTACATCAAATTTGGTATTTGGAGAGCTCAGATGTAACGGAAGTCTATGTTGCAAGAATTTGGAGCAATCTTATAGGTATTTTCAACTGCATGAACTTTTCTGAACTACACTAATTTTCTCCTGAGAATAACAATTCAAATACAGTAGAGAGACGATTATGAGCTATCATCGGGACTGGGACTAGTTCGAATTTGCAAAAAGTTAGGAGAACTGGACGCTGCACACTGGCTGCAAAATAAAATAAAAAGTTATTGCATCACTGCTGGGAAATATTCAAATTGCAAGAGTTTAAACTGTCCACACTATCAAATATTTCCTTGGTTATAAACACGTCGTCTTAGGAGGTGTTTTTGCTTTATTACGTTACAAAGCTTTTCTTATTTTATAAGATTATTGTATTGGCTATATCTTGGCCAGTATAGACAATATCGGTATGAAATATTTCCTCAATATTAGAGGGTTTGTATTTTTCAATATTACACCAACATACACTAGAAATATTTCATCATTTTATTATCAATATTTCTGCAATATTGGCGTTTCATTGCATGTATTTCCAGTGTAAAACGATTATTTCTTTAATAACAGTACTTCATAGCAAATATTTCCTGTGCAAAGCAAATATTCAACAAATATTGACATTTCATCGGAAGTATTCCAAATTCAGTCGTAAGATTGAGCGCCAAAGTAATTAATATTGGTTTGCTACTAGGGTAGTATAATTCTGAGACGTAAATGTAAAGTGAAAAGCGAACAAATGACTTGTATAATTGAAAATCAATAACCATTACTCAATACTATGGCCAACCATTATTTTTTTTAAAAAAAACGTTCTAAAACACGTCGAAATGGAAAGTATATAGTTGATTTCTGACAATTTAATTGATGTTCAAAAGCAAAATAGCGGTGGATTTTAAAGTTTCAGACAGAAATATTTCTAAATCCTGTAGACAGTATGGGGATTTTCTTTAACTTCGTGACTTTGATAAATTATAAAAATGGGAGACAATGCGTACATATAGGAAGTGAGGTTTTTAACTACCTTTCTAATTCCTTTTGGTTCATTTTGAAAGTTGCTGCATTCACTTTCATTTTATAGTGTTTTAATTAAAATAACACATTTTTCATTGACATTTTTTATCTATGTTATAAAAAAATAACATTTACTGAATCAAACGGATTTTATACAAATCTGAAAATATCTCATAACATAGCAAGAATACTTTTTAACCATTGTGTGATGATTGGAAGAAAATATCGGTCAAATGTGAGTATTCCTCGAGCTCAAAGAGTTCCGTTCACTAAATTTATTAATTACTAACTGCAATAGTACAAAAAATCGTTGCTAATAGAATAATAAGACCTTGTAAAAAACTATACAACGTAAGATTGTGTATAGCTATATATACTAGCAAAGTATAGATGGATGTAATGAAAACGTTCAAAGAGATATAAAGCCTAAACAGAAACAAATATCGCTATTCTGTATGACTTTTTTTAAAACCTTATCCAAATCTGTTTATATGATGACTAAAAAAATGAATGAATACACCACGTTGTATGGTTGTTGGTGGTCAATAATTGTGTTTTCTCTGATGGTAGATTCTTGAATGAATGGACATAGACGAAGAGTTAAAAAATATTCCGGCAGTTCATTTCGAGTTTTATTTCTGAAGTTGAAATTGAAATCACCTGAGATAATTAAATTTTGACATATCTCGACATACCTAGTAATGTCTAAGAGATAGGAAATATGGTAGAACGCAAGGCATTAAAAAAAAATCTTAATAAAAAGAAGTAGATGGTTAAACAAAGTACGAAAACTGTTCAAAGAAAATATACTCGTATACATAAAACAATACCACATGTCATAATTAAATTCTATTGGAATAAAAAACAATGAATAATTCTCACTCTAAGGCAAAGACGTTGTACAAAGTTTAAACATGGCTGAGTGCCAACCACGTTTCGGAAAGTGGTCACAGAGTTGCTCACGAGAAGCCATCTGTCAATCATTGATGTAACAGTAGACAATTTTAAGGCGATTTAAAAGAAAGAAAAAAGGCTAAACTTTCTGAATTATTTTTAAAAATAAAGGCATGATACTTGCAGGCATAATTATTAAAGTGATTTGTATTCGAAAAGTTTTTTCATTGTAAATGAATTACATATTGAGTTGTAAGCGATTATTTTCTCAAAACTACTGACTTTTAATGTCATGGGATTATTCTATGAATTATTTTTAAATAATTGACATCAATAATTGAATTCATTGAAATTAAAAACGCTGACTATTTATCACTATGATTCGTCTAACCTAAAATAAAGACGTTATACAAAGTTTAAACATGGCATTGTGCCATGCGCGCTTGGAAGGGAGATCGCAAAGTTGCAACGTCCTCTTGGTATGTGCAGCATTTTTCGAGATAGGTTGCTATTTAATATCTCTGCTAATTACCGACAGTTGTTTTTCATTCGTTTTCTCAATACTACTGACTTTTAATGTCATGGGATTATTCTATGAATTATTTTTAAATTTGACTTCAATAATTGAATTCATTGAAATTGAAAACATTGACTATTTATCACTATGATTCGTCTAACCTAAAACAAAGACGTTGTACAAAATTTAAACATGGCATTGTGCCAGGCGTGCTTGGAAGGGAGATCGCAAAGTTGCAACGTCCCCTTAGTCAGCGCAGCATTTTTCGAGATAGGTTGCTAATTAATATCTCGGCTAATTACCGACAATTTTCTCGAAAACCATTATCAACAATCCTTGGATGATTCCGCGTCGATAGGTACCTCTGGCGCCCGTCAACTCTCTCGCTGAACGCCCGCAATGTAAAATTTGTGTGTAACGGGAAAATGCGATTTTCTCAAGAACTATATAACCTAGGATAATCGCTATAGTTTTCCTGCAAATTTTAAATAAACTCCTACTGCCGCAATTTTTCATATTTTTCGTTTCAGTAGATTAGGAAATTGGAGGAAGGGGGGGGGGACACATTTACGCAGTACATTTTCGACGACATCTCTGAAAATATAATACCTAAAATTAAAATAAATATTTTTTTCGAGTTCGGTACTACGAGATCTTTCGAACTATACCCCACACGATATATACATATCAAGTAACTTAAATTTTCAAGTAACTTAAATAATATCTAGGCTAATTACCGACAATTTTTTTCGAAAATCATCCTTGTATGATTCTGCGTCGATTGGTACCTCGAGCGTCCCTCAATCTCTCTCCCTCCCCCCATTTAACGCCCGAAAAGTAAAGTTTGTGTGTAACAAGAAATGTCATTTTTTCAAAAACTATGTGACTTATGATAATCGCTATACTTTTTCTTCAAGGTTTAAATAAACTCCTACTATCCCTAATTTTTTCACAATTTTAGTTTCAGTAGATTCGGAAATAGAGGGCATATTTTTGCAGTGCATTTTCGGCGACATCTCTGAAATACAATACCTAAAATTAAAAATACGAGGGAAAGTCATTAAGTAAGTCACAAAAGATAATTAAATAATAACTTACAACGATATTCACTTCAAAACTATTTTTATTTCTCAACATATTCTGCACCATTATTTATGCACTTATATCACCGTTTTATCAGTGCCCCAACACCAGCTGCATAACATTCTTTGGGTTGCTGTCTCTGTCACATTAGGACTTCAAGTTGAACCTTTTCATCCTCTGTGAACATGATCTTGTTTCCAAGATGATTTTTTAGTGGACTAAACAGGTGAAAATCGCTTGGAGCTAAGTCGAAGCTGTATGGTGGATGTTGAAGAAGTTGCAAGATGATGTTCACAGATGATGAAAAGGTTCAACTTGAAGTCCTATAATGGGGCTGATATAGCAATCCAAAGAATTGTATGCAGCTGGTGTTGGGGCACTGATAAAACGACGGTGATATAAGTGCATAAAAATTGGTGGAGAATATGTTGAGAAATTAAAATAGTTTTAAAGTGAATACTATTGTAAGTTATTATTTAATTATCTTTTGTGGCTTACTTAATGACTTTCCCTCGTATATATATATATTTTAGTTCGGTGTTACAAGATCTTTCGAACGATATCCCACACAATATGCAATAATATATGTACATTTTTTTGAAGTAACTTAATTGGCCCCCTTAAATTTTTTTAAACATATTTGAGAATGGCTAATAATCTATACATATGTGGGTTAATAGCCTTTATAACTTCCCCCAAGTTTGAAATTTTCACGTTCCATAGTTTACGAAAAAAACGGCTGTGACAGACGGAGAGACAGACACATACGATGTGATCTTATAATGGTTTCGTTTTTACTTTTTAAGTACGGAACTTTAAAAACCCCTACAAAAATTATAAGAGAATAATTTGTAAGTTATAGCGATAAATAAGAAGATTAGTTTTGTTCGTATCTCATTAAGCAAAAAATTATTCCTACATCTTAAAAAGTGTTTTATAACTCATGCAAACACTTTATAGACTTTTGTCAAAATTTTTGTTTTTGTTTTTACAAAAAATTGAAATAGTATTAAATTTCATTCGTATGATATTTCTGGTTTGTATAAAGATTATCTGTGGACCTTGTGTCTATCCCGTCACTTCAAGAAAAAGATTAATGTAATTTGTCGAAGTCCTGTGTGTGTTTCTGTGAATAAAAATATATGGATCATTCGAGACAACAGCCTTGTAGCTACAAGTCTTAAAAAAAAGCACCCCTCCTTCAAAGATTTTAGTAAGGTTTTTAGAAGGTTATTTATGGAATTTTTCTGAGAAAATAGCGTTTAATATTAAATAACTTTTGAAACTTTGCTTTAAAGGATTAAATAGCGTATATTTCCTAACAAGTTTGTTGAATATTTCAAATTTTAATTGCTTAAAAGGCTTATAGCCAACATTGTGAAAAAATATCCAAGCCGGGACTCAAACCCGGGTCATCAGTATAGCGCCCTGACGTTCTACCAACTGAACCACTTGGAACGATACCCAACCTGGCACTTCTCACTATCACATGTTGGCAAGGCTACAAACGCAGTACAAGATGGGGAAATTTTTCCGTTTTAATTTCTATAGAAAAATTTCCAAGTTTGTTGAATCTTCTCATATCTTTATTATTTTTTAAGTTATGAACAAAATCCAGATAATAGATAAGTTCGGAGAATAGAGTGAAGTACTCTAAGTTTTTGATTGAATAAATGAATTGCAACACTTATTTTTTATACAAAATTGTTTATTGTAGTGAGATCTATAATCTCTAAAAATTGAAACACCTTGTATACTATGTATTGTTAAGTTAAATGCAATTCAAATTATGAATGAAACGACTTATTCTAATATTTTGACTTGAAGTTGTAGATTTAAATGAACAAAACAATTAAAGCAATCTCGCTTTTATATTGCAAGATCGTAGTCTCGATACTATTTAAATGTCAGCCGTAATGTATGAAATTGAATCAAGGGAATTAAATTTAATTATGGCTCCAAGGAGCGACTGACAATGTTGGATAAATCCTTTAACAGTATCTATCCCCATCTGGGGATTTGATAATGGAGACTTGCATTATAGCTTTGATAATTTCGCTCGAAATAGTAATATAATTTCTAATGCTGTGTATATTCTCTTTTCTATTTACTTTCATTCATCATTAGTGTGGATTTGTCCAATGAATATTTAGCTTGAAGGGAACTGCAATGATAGGCATTGACAATTTGATTATTCGATGTACGAATAGTAGTTTTATATCAGAACGATTAGAGGAACCTTGGGATTGCATAATATTTAATGCCTACGTAAATCTATTTTTCAATTTCAGGAAATCTTACTTTATGCCAAAAATAACGGACTCTTACATAAGCTAAGATTAAAAGTGTTAATCACACTTCAAAGATTCCACCATTCTCATCATCCAGAAATTAATACTTCAAAGAACACTCGTCGTTGCGCATATCAAATGAGTTATTACATTAACCACAAAACGACACCAACACGAATGTCAGCCGTGTATGTACAAAAATAATGCCAAGAAAATTATAGGGAATGCACTGCTCAAAATGATGAAAATATTAAAAAATAAAGCATTATATATTTTGTAAATAAGAATTATTTGAACAAACAATACTGTTGTAGATGTTTAGAACAAATGTACTCCTAATCGAGATTTTTATTTAAATGTTTACCATTTTTTCTTGCCTCTTACTGCATTTCTTCAAATTTATCATTATTTATTTAAACGGGATTAAATTATGTAAGTTAAATATATATTCACCAAATCTTTGACACTTTTTGTGAAATCGTAAAGACAAGAAACAAATAAGATAACATAAACAATATAAAGTTTCATAAACAAACTTGCACTGAAAAAAAAAATGTTGTGTATAATGTACAATTATTTGATTTTAAAAGTGATCATTGTCTGAAAAATAACTAAATCAATAAATAAACACCATCACAACAAAACATTATCATAAAAATCTGTAAATGAGGACTTTGAGTATTTTTCTGCATACTTTCGTCCTAAACACGTTAAGAATCGAAAAATCAGGTCAACGCTCTAAAAAGGCATTCTAATAAAAACCGTTCTTTCCTGCATTTGAAATCAAATAATTCACTTTTAAGGAAATCTCCACTTTTCATTATTAGAATGTTTGAGGAGTATGAACAAGAAATACACTAAAAGCTTTTGTGCAGTTGAATTTTGCATTTCTCTTCTACAACTATCCATAAAGTTTTCCTTTCATGTGAAATGCATTTTAATATATTTTTTGAAAAAAAGAAAAAGCTATAAAAAGAACCCGCTCTTTTTATCTTTTCTTATTTTTGACTACGAGCCTTTTGATAATGAGTTAAGCAATGAAAATAAACTCTGTTTTGTGACCCTAAATATTATATTTTGAAAAACTGAAATAGCTACTTAAAGAAATTTATTCATCGACAATGTAAGAAACGGACATTTATAAAGCTCATTATGCAAGGTGCTTCAAAAAAATGTATACACACTTTGAATGATTATAACTCCAGTTTTTATTCACACATAATTAATATTTAAATTGCAAAATGGTCTACATAAAATGTATAACTTTTCATCCTACCACAGATGTTCAAAATGATTACAATTCTGGTCAATACACTGCTTATAACGGTGGGCTATTGATTCGTAAACTTCAACAAACATTGAATTTGGTGTTGTGGTGTATTCTTGCTCAAGAGTTAAGCAGTGAAAATAAACTCTGTTTTGTGACCCTAATATTATATTTTTTAAAAATGAAATAGCTACTTAAAGAAATTTATTCATCGACAATGTAATAAATGAACATTTATGAAGCGCATTATGCAGGGTGCGTCAAAAAAAAAAGTATACACACTTTGAATGATTATAACTCCAGTTTTTATTCACACATAATTAATATTTAAATTGTAAAAAGATCTAAATAAAATAAATAACTTTTCCTCCTACGGCAGATGTTCAAAATTATTACAATTCTGGTCAATACACTGCTTATAACGGTGGGCTATTGATTCGTAAACTTCAACAAACATTGAATTTGGAGTTGTGGTACATTCTTGCTCAAGAGTTAAGCAATGAAAATAAACTCTGTTTTGTGACCCCAAGTAATATATTTTTAAAAACTGAAATAGCTACTTAAAGAAATTTATTCATTGACAATGTAAGAAATGAATATTTATGAAGCGCATTATGCAGGGTGCCTCAAAAAATGTATACACACTTTGAATGATTATAACTACAGTTTTTATTCACACATAATTAATATTTAAATTGAAAAATGGTCTACATAAAATGTATATCTTTTCCTCCTACGCAGATGTTCAAAATTATTACAATTCTGGTCAATACAATGCTTATAACGGTGGGCTATTGACTCGTAAACTTCAACAAAAATTTCATTTGATGTTGTAGCGCATTCTTGCTCAATTGAGGTTAAGGAACGTTGTCTATGAACTTATATGTTATCCTATGAATTGTAAGTCGCATAGTGGATCTGCTTGAAACTCCCTGCGATATTATTTTTCTACTTCTGCTTCATTTTCATACTTACAATAGTATTTAAAATAAATTTTATTTTTTCAAAAGTTAATCTTGGTCCATCCATTTTTCCCAATTAATTATACTTTGAAAAAAAGGAAAAATTAGAAAGTTATGACCCGTTAAACAGTGTATGTATATATGTTTCTGACGCACCCTGTATTTAGCATCTTCACGTTTCATTATTCAGTGAAGCTTCTTTTAAACAATAATTACTGAATTTCTGATAATTACATGTTAATTCATATTTTGTTATTGAATGTTATGACTATTTTGTTACTGGAATTTAAATAAATATTCACTTATTTATCCAAAGGTTTTTGATTTGGTTGTAATAATTAAAAAAAATCTGTTAATATTTCATTCATTTATTATAAAATAAAATTTTATTCTATTATATGAAGTTATATAATAAAGTTTAGCATCCCATACAATTCTAAAATTTGCTGCAAAAAATTAATCTTATTAAACATTTATTTTGAATTTGTTTGGAATTACTAAAATAAACAATATTTAACGTCTGTATCATTTAAATAAATCTCTTTTAATGCTCTGCGTTCAAACATTGACAAATTTAATTTTAAAGTTTCAAACAGAATTTTTTTTCTGTGTTTTCACCGTAATCTATTTTAGCTTTTCATTATCAACTTAAAAGCAACCCTAATCGTAGAGGAACAACTGGTATTATTGGAATACTAGTTACATTTGGGGCAATACAACATCCCGATATTGTTTAAAACACGAAAATCGAATACAATTACAAACTTTAACTATCTGGGAATAGTTTTTTAGAAAGAAAATATTTTACGACATTTCATCACAAATTGCAAACAAATAATAATAATAATAAACGTATTTTGAGAGTATTGTGAGATAGTCGGGAAATATGGAATAGGGGGTTCAAAATGAACAAAACGAACATGACTTGGCAAAAAACATTTGTAATGGTATCAAGAGAGCATGATCAAAATATACACTGTTAAAAATTTGCAGCAAACTGTCCAGTCATTTGACCGTTTTTGTGGAAAACGGTTACATAACTGTAATTTAACTATATTCTGACCGTATTATTGCTCATTTTATAGTTAGAATAGAGTTAAATTACGGTTACGTAACCGTTTTCTACAAAAATGGTCAAATGACTGGACAGTTTGCTGGAAATTTTTAACAGTGTAGTGTCTAGGTAGTCAGTCAATATACTCCAGTTCATACTTCAGACTTGCACAAATAACAAATATAAGGATCTGTCTTTGCACCATAATCATGGAGCATTACGCGATATTGGTATTCCATATAGCCCGACACCGCCGGTTTGTGAAAAGAATTACCCTATGTTTATTGGTATGAAACGCGAGCTAAAAACGAGTATTACATCATAAACTGTTCATATTTCGGTGTACATTATGCTTAATGTCAATGTGAAAATATTACTTCTATTCCAATAATGAATAAAAAATATTGAAAAATTATCTCTGGAAACTTTCCAAAGACGAAAATCAAATATTTATTCCCACAACGAGCCCTGACGCCGACCGACGAACTGTGCGTTCTGGAAGGCTTTCTGAAAACGTTCTTAAGTAGTTTATGATATTGCCGCTTGGTGGCAGCACTTTATCAAACAGAAACATTGGTTTGCCCGACTATTCCATAATACCCGAAGTTCCTCTACATATAAACTATTAAAGTTAAATATGAGTAATTGTTTTAATTTTTGTAAACTACTAAGAACAAGAAACAAATATGATAACATAAACAGGAAAACGTTTCATAAACGAACTTTTAGTGAAGAGCAGATTTTTGTTGAATTTTTATTATTAAAAAATCATCCTCTTTTCAGAAATAACGAAATCAGTAAGTAAGCTTCTGCATAACAAAACAACAATTTAAGAATATGTAAGTCAAAGTTTTTGAATATTCTTCTGCATACTTTCATTTTTATACCTAAAATGTTTAGAATTATAAAAAAAAAAAAAAAAAAAAAAAAAAAAAAAACGGACAACGCTCTAAAAAAGCATTTTTATAAAAAACCGTTTTTCCTGCCTCTAAAATAAAATAATTCACTTAATAAATTTAAAACTCTTCATTATTATAATGTTTAGAGAAGTATGAACAAGAAATACTCTAAAAGCTTTTCTACAGTTGAATTTTGTAATCTACTTCAGCAACTATCCATAAAATTTCAATTTTATGTGAAATGTATTTTAAGGTTTTAAAAAGCAAAAACTACATAAAAAGAAAACACTTAGCTATTTTTATATTTTCTTATTTTTGACAACAGAGCGCATGGTAATGAATTATGCTATGCAACAAATTCAGTTTTGTGATCCTAAGCACTCCTTTTTTGAAATCTGAAGTAGCTACTAAAAGAACTATATTCATTGATGATGGTTTGAAAGAAACTTTTTAAAGCATATTGATTTAGCATGTTGATTCTCCTTTATTCTATGGAGTTGCCATTTTACAAATATATATATATATATATATATATATATATATATATATATAATTGTAATACCTTTGAATTTCAAAATACATTAAACAAGTTCTTGCAACAAATCTAACCTAATCTCCTATTTTAAGTGTATACAGAATATCATTAAGTTAATACAATAATTAACAAGTGCAAACATTAGTTTACCAATGCGTTATTACTGAAAGTTGTAAAGAAAATTTAGAAATAAATATTTATAAAACAATGATATAATATGTATGTAATATGTATGTATGTAATATATATAATGTAAGAAAATTGGAATTTGAATATCAAATGAAATTAAAATGGAATTCGAAATGAAAAAAGACATGTGCAAAAAATATATATTTAATGTTTTTGTATTATTATTATTTATTAAAGTTGAACTAATATTTTATATTTTTATCTTAAGAAAGTTTCATTCATGTACTTTATCCACAGGCTTGATATTTGGTTTTTACACTCTTGTAAAAAGTTTATTTAATATTTAATTCATATATCTGTTAATCTAAAAGACTAAAGAATCGGAAGTGTTTGTCACACTTGTTTATTGTTGTGATATTATTCCGCTAATTATTTTTAATATATGGCTAAAATAATTTCCTCTAAACAAAGCTAATTTGGCACCATCTAGGAATTGGCACCATCTATTTTTTTTATTATTATTATTTATTAAAGTTGAACTAATATTTTATATTTTTATCTTAAGGAAGTTTCATTCATGTACTTTATCCACAGGCTTGATATTTGGTTTTTACACTCTTGTAAAAAGTTTATTTAATATTTAATTCATATATCTTTAATGTAAAAGACTAAAGAATCGAAAGTGTTGGTCACACTTGTTTATTGTTGTGATATTACGCCGCTAATTATTTTGAATATATGGCTAAAATAATTTCCTCTAAGCCAAAGGTTCCCAAAGTGTGCTCCGCGGAGCCATCGGGGCTCCGCCTATACTTTTCAGGGGCTCCGCGGCGTTCCAGGAAAATAAACAAAACATGAAATAAATTTGCATATTGAAAGGAATATTTTTTCGAAAGTATGTAGGAATTCTTGTGTGTTTGTCAAAAATCATATACATCTATCATTCGGTTGAAAATCATTTTAATATCTTTTTAAAAATTATATAAAAATTTGCATTATACATCTATCCATTTTCTATATAATATTTTTGGTTTGAAGTACTTTATTTTATGTTTCTGCATTTAATGTGTTTTAAAAATTCGATTCAAATTAAGCTACAAGAAATAGTATTCTGAATCAAATGCGCAACGTGAATCGAAAGAGCAAAGGCACGCCAGTGGCGTTATCTCTGCTTACCGAACAAAATGGAGAACAGTTTTGTTCTTTGGAGATCCACCTATTCATATGTTTATACTTAGTCTTTTTTTTTTTTTTTTTTTTTGCTTAGTAACCAGTGCAAAACAATTCAACCACATTTTTCACAATAAACTTTTATACGTTATTGCTCGTCACACTTTGTGTAGAATAAAATAAATTCTATCGGCATTTAATATTTGTATATATTGTATATTGTATTTTTATTTTTGGAATTTTAATTGCCTTAAACTGTTTATTTTATTTTAATTAAACCATAGTTTTTTAAATCTTCTAACCTATTTTTCATAACTGTATTTAATTTTTAAAACAATGTTTGTCGCTTCAAACGTCGTTTTATACGATCTTGTATCCTTTAAAGCCCCTCACTTGATTCCTTTGACATTTGTGTATATCGTTTATATATTTCTTTTTCTTTTTATAACTTTGATTTCTTTAATCTGTTTATGTTATTTGTATTAATTTTTAGTTATTTAAATTTTCAATACTGTTTTTCATAGTAAAACAATGTTTGTGGCTTAAAACATCTTTTTTTTTATAACATATTGTATCATTTAAAGCCCCTCATTAGATTCATGTTACATTTGTGTATATTGTATATATATATATATATATATATATATATATATATATATATATATATATATATATATATATATATATTATGTAACTTCAATTTCTTTAATCTGTTTATGTTATTTGAATATTTAAATTTTCTATACTGTTTTTCATAGTAAAACAATGTTTGTTGATTAAACGCCTCTTTTTTAACACCTTGTATCATTTCATGAACCCCTCATTAGATTAATTTAATATTTGTATACGTTGTGTATAAAGTTTTCTTTTTTGTTTTTGTAACCTTAATTCCTTTGATCTGTTTATTTTATTTTTATTAGTTCTTAGTTACTTAAATTTTCTGTGCTGTTTTACACAATTGTACTTAATTTTTAAAGCAATGTATGTTGCTGAAAACGCATTTTTTTAACATCTTGTATGACTTAACAACCCCTCTTTAAAATTCTGTTTTAATTGGTCTCGGTACTGGCTAAGATTCTTATGTTATAATGCCACATTTTCTTATCAGAAATAAGGCTGCAGCAATTTAAAAAAATATATTGTTTCTTTACATTTGTCATCACACTAACAATCTAAACTTTTGCTCAGCTCCACCCCTTGTTTAGATTTTTCGTCAACGAGTACCCGCCTTGACATAAATTTAACCCTAATTATCAATCGATAATAATTTTTCACATATATCCCGTTTTGTTAGTAAAGTTTTTCTACTAGTTGCAGTTCTTTTAAGAAGTGTAGTTTTTAACCGTATATCTATTTTGAGGCAAAAACAATGGTGAAAGAAAGTTCTTTCAAAACTATAATTAATATAGTTAAATACTTACGAGCAGTATGTGTAGTTTTTAACCGTATATCTATTTTGAGGCAAAAACAATGGTGAAAGAAAGTTCTTTCAAAACTATAATTAATACAGTTAAATACTTCAAATAGAAAATCCAAAAAAGCGAATGATGCTGCACCTAGCAATACAGGTTATAGATTTTACCCCGCCCACAAAAACAGTAAAACGATGATCTGCTTCTAAATGTATTTTTAAAAAATGGTTCAAAAGAAGAAGCTCAGAGGCGATTCGTTTTCGTTGCATGGTTAGAAGTACTAGAAACGTAAAGAAAACGAAAAAAGAATCCGTAATAGCATGATTCTAATATGAGTGGGTGGGCCTAGCGAAAACGTGTTATATAATTACTCATGGGCAACTGGGCCTACGCATTTTCTTTCTTTTCGCGAATAGCCTATTGAGATTATGCAGAAGTCTCTCTTAGTAAAGGAAAACTGTACAACTTACCTTTCTTTCTGCGTGTGTGTGGTTTTCGCCATAAAGAATAAGTTTCACATAAGCCCCAATGCAATGTATGACCCAGACAGGGTTACCATTTTGATCTTTAATTCCGAGTTCATACTGGAAATCCCGAAAGAATATTTTTTATTTTAAAAATGTATGTTATTCACCCCTTAACAGTACTGCTCGAACGTCGCCCAGGTAAGAAGAGTTTGTTTTCTTCGTTACTAAAAGCTTTCAAAAACTACAAATTTTTTACTATAATTTTTACTGTATTTCGCTTTCATATTTCGATTATACAAGGCAGATATTTTAATACAAAAAAAGTGTTTTTTAGTCCTTATTTTTAATTTATTATGTCCAATAATAGTAATACTAAATAAAACTGTTAAGGGGTTAAATAAAAGAAATTTGATTTTCAAAATTTCTAGTACGAATTCAGAATTTCTGTATCAAGAAAAGGGCCAAACTGAGAACCTTGGCATCATGTTGTAAACTACTGGTTCGGACTTCTTTCCAGCAGATCTTTCACTGCTCCATAGGCATAAAAAACATTAAATAGTAAACCATAGAGTACCGTGGGGTTAAAGGGCTCCGCCTTAGAAATTCCTCCCAAAAAGGGCTCCGCGAGTCGAAAAGTTTGGGAACCACTGCTCTAAGCAAAGCGAATTTGGCACCATCCAGGAATTGGCACCATCTATTATTATTATTATTATTATTATTATTTATTAAAGTTGAACTAATATTTTATATTTTTATCTTAAGAAAGTTTAATTCATGTACTTTATCCACAGGCTTGATATTTGGTTTTTACACTCTTGTAAAAAGTTTATTTAATATTTAATTCATATATCTATTAATCTAAAAGACTAAAGAATCGGAAGTGTTGATCACACTTGTTTAATGTTTGTTTATTGTTGTGATATTACTCCGCTGATTATTTTTAATATATGGCTAAAATAATTTAATCTAAGCAAAGCGAATTTGGCTCCATCTAGGAATTGGCACCATCTATTTTTTTATTATTCTTATTTATTAAAGTTGAACTAATATTTTATATTTTTATCTTAAGGAAGTTTCATTCATGTACTTTATCCACAGGCTTGATATTTAGTTTTTACACTCTTGTAAACAGTTTATTTCATATTTAATTCATATATCTATTAATCTAAAAGACTAAAGAATCGGAAGTGTTGGTCACACTTGTTTAATGTTGGTTTAATGTTGTGATATTACTGCGCTAATTATTTTTAATATATGGCTAAAATAATTTCCTCTAAACAAAGCTAATTTGGCACCATCTATTTTATTATTATTATTATTTATTAAAGTTGGACTAATATTTTATATTTTTATCTTAAAGAAGTTTCATTCATGTACTTTATCCACAGGCTTGATATTTGGTTTTTACACTCTTGTAAAAAGTTTATTTAATATTTAATTCATATATCTATTAATCTAAAAGACTAAAGAATCGGAAGTGTTGGTCACACTTGTTTAATGTTTGTTTAATGTTGCGATATTACTCCGCAGATTATTTTGAATATATGGTTAAAACAATTTCCTCTAAACAAAGCGAATTTGGCACCATCTATTTTTTTTATTATTATTATTTATTAAAGTTGAACTAATATTTTATATTTTTATCTTAAGGAAGTTTCATTCATGTACTTTATCCACAGGCTTGATATTTGGTTTTTACACTCTTGTAAAAAGTTTATTTAATATTTAATTCATATATCTATTAATCTAAAAGACTAAAGAATCGGAAGTGTTGATCACACTTGTTTAATGTTTGTTCATTGTTGTGTTATTACTCCGCTGATTATTTTTAATATATGGCTAAAATAATTTAATCTAAGCAAAGCGAATTTGGCACCATCTAGGAATTGGCACCATCTTTTTTTTATTATTCTTATTTATTAAAGTTGAACTAATATTTTATATTTTTATCTTAAGGAAGTTTCATTCATGTACTTTATCCACAGGCTTGATATTTGGTTTTTACACTCTTGTAAACAGTTTATTTAAATTTAATTCATATATCTATTAATCTAAAAGACTAAAGAATCGGAAGTGTTGGTCACACTTGTTTAATGTTGGTTTAATGTTGTGATATTGCTCCGCTAATTATTTTTAATATATGGCTAAAATAATTTCCTCTAAACAAAGCGAATTTGGCACCATCTAGAAATTGGAACCATCTATTTTATTATTATTATTATTTATTAAAGTTGAACTAATATTTTATATTTTTATCTTAAGGAAGTTTCATTCATGTACTTTATCCACAGGCTTGATATTTGGTTTTTACACTCTTGTAAAAAGTTTATTTAATATTTAATTCATATATCTATGAATCTAGAAGACTAAAGAATTGGAAGTGTTGGTCACACTTGTTTAATGTTGGTTTAATGTTGTGATATTACTCCTCTGATTATTTTGTATACATGGATAAAATAATTTCCCCTAAACAAAGCGAATTTGGCACCATCTAGGAACTCCTGGATCTGATATTCACCAAAAGAGGAAATTTTCTGTATTGTTCAAACTACTGAATTCTTAGTTGTCCTAGTTTAACGCAAAATTATTATTGTTTCAGAATTCGAGTTGTTATATAGATGATAGTCGAATATAGACAGCTCTTTGGGCGTCACACTTATTTAATGTTATGAGTATTCCAAAAGTATCAGGAAATTAACAATAATAAGATGTTTTAAATATACATCTTCACACTCATGAACCAAGTAAAACCAGCTGGTCTAAAATGACCCATTACATAAGAAATTTATGGTAATATCAGTAAATAAATTAAAACATTGAAACTTCAAAGTGTCTCAAAACACTGCTAAGGTAGCTACAGATAAATAGCGTAAAGAAGAGAACTAGCAGAGTGTAAAAGCCAACGAATTCACTATTGCGTTCAATCAGGTGAACTAATTCTATTCTACTGCCCAATTCATAACTTCTATTTATACTCTAAACACGAATTATGTCGAATTTTTTTAAATCCTGGATTCTCGCTAGTCAATAAGCTTTGCAGAGTTCTAAAGTTTTGGGTCTTTGTCAAAAATATACTCCGTCTAACCACCTGCACCAAAAAGAGCCGTTCGGATTCTCTTCCTACTCGAAGAGAAAAACCAAAAAGCTTGGGCATCTGCCTGAATAGGAAGGAAAACACTGAGAGAATTAAATGAAATATTTACAAAATTTTTAACGTTTGTAGCATTTAACTTCGACCACGATAAGTTAACCTGTGACCTGGAAGAGTTCGCTACATTACAGGGAAAGAAAGTATCTAAAATTATTTAGGTGGTGAAGAGAACTACTTTTATGTAATGAAAAACTGGGTTCTATTAGTTTTTAGTTGTAGTTGGCATCAGAATCAATGAATAAATTAACCTAAAGTTGCATAACTCACAAGTCGAATTAACATGTTCAAATAGTAAAATTCTTGTAACCATGCACGAATTTCCCCGACAAACCATTAATTGCATTGCATTTTTTCTTGCGTTGCTTTTATGAACTTTTTGCATTTGACAGTATTATGCACAACAGCTTTCATTTTAAACCACATACTTCCCAACATCGCTGATGTTTGTCGCCAACATTTTGCGTGACTCCAATCATTCAAAATTAGTCCAAAACTTAATGAAAGATTCTGTTAATCAAATACATTTCTAAATAAATTTTGGATTCGTGTGCGTAAAATATAAGGACTCGTTCTAGCCAATGCACAACGCCTTCACAAATCATTCTAATAAATGCGTTTTCCCGCACCTCAAATCAAATAATTCACTTTTAGGAAAATTTTAATTCTTTATTATTAGAATGATAGAATAGTAGTATAAATAGGAAAACTAAATGCTTGTGTACAGTTGAATTTTTCAAGTCACTTCTATAATTATCCGTCAATTTTCACTTTTATATGAAATGCACTTTAATAAAAACTTTTTTCCTAAGAAAATGTTACTACAAACTGCTAATTTTATCTCATTTGGAGAACGGAGATTTTCATAATAAACAATTTGATGCCTATAAACTCTGTTTTATGAACCTATGTGTCCTATTTTTGAAAACTTAAGTACCTTCTCAAAGGAATACTATTCAGTGATGAAGAAAGAAGGATGCACTTATCAAGAAAATTTATTTAGGATTTTTATGTCTCTTTATGCCTTAGAGAAAAAATGGCACAAAACTTTTACTGGTCCTTTGTTAATTACATGTAAACGGGTGTTTTGAGTTTTGATTTATAGAAAACATATTAAAATTATTCATCTAGTCTTACAAATTCAGTTTTAACGTCTTAGTTTCACGTATAAATTTTAAAAGTCATCGAACTCGCATGTTCAAAAAGTAAAATTTCATTTTATGATTTGAAGCTAACATAGGGGAATTCTCGAAGTGAAACAGTGCGTATTAAATTTGTTTAAAGGACATCAACCACATTCTAAAGTTCAATGGAACGTAAAGATCCAATCTCTGTAATGTTATATGAATAATAAAAAAATGAAGTGGAATACATTTATACATAAATATATATCTGTATATTATCTAAAAGAAATATATTTATACTTACCGACGATGGAGAAAGGAAATATGAGTAAAAGAGAACTCCATTTCCACGTTTTTGTTGTGACCAAGGAAATTAGACACAAATAGCTGGATACTATAAATTGTGGGAAAATATGAATCCAGAAAAAATCCAGATCATTAAACTGACGGTACTCAGACTTTTGGAGGTGGTTGTAAGTAAACAATCGATTAATATGAAAATTGTATATTTGCTATTTTAATGATGCAGAGAGACTAATAATAATAATAATAATAACAAGTCAAATTTTCTCTAGCGAACAGTGGAGTATTGCAAAAACCTGGCCAAAAAGACAGAAATTAAAATTTGCTCAACAATTGTAAAATGCATATTTTATAATAGCTGACTAACTGGTGTATAGATTTATGTCTATTTAAGGAGTATGAGTCATATCCGGTGACTCCTAGCCTCAGATGAAGTAAAAGTTTCTTTCTTTCTTTCTTTCTTTCTTTTTTTTTGTTATGTTTCCGCTTTGTTATTGTGTTTAAATATATATACTTTGATATGTGCATTTAAATAATTTTAATTTTCATAAAAAAAAAATAATTAAAATTGAAAATGGGTTATTTTAAAGCTTTTTTAGAGCTAATTTACTGAAATATATTTATTGAAATATATTATATAATTTATTCAAAGTTTTTTAAAGCTGCGTCGTGGTTTGTTGGACCATTTTTGAATTATTATCGTAATTATTGTAGTTTTGAAGACATTTTTTTTTTCAAAAATGTCCCGCATATTGTTTCCATTTTTAGATATCAATGTTTTTGGGAGGACTGAAAATTTATTAAAAACAGCCAAGAAAACAGGATATCTATACTATAGAGAAGAGACTCAACTTTCCTAAATTCTAAATACAAGTAATATATATATATTATATACATTAATTTATATAAATAATTAAACATTTATCTGTATTAAAATTATTCACATTTAATTAAACTTTACTTGTAAATAAAACAAACATATCAACAATTACTTTTCTCTTATAAACAGTAAACAATTAAGTAAACTTTGTATCATCTATTTCTTTTTTAAATAATAACATTAAGTGTATTTACTAATAGTAAGTCAACAGCACCGGTTTAAACTTTAAAACACATGAAAGATAATTTTGGCCAGGATTTTGCCTGAAATACTCCACTGTGCGTCGCGTCATAGTAAATGCGAAACTGTACTGATGACAACAACATCACTGATTGGTTAAATATTTATTCCAGCAAGCAAAATATAAATTACAAAGTTATTTCTTTGTTTGGGAAACTTTTCTGCCAACCAAATAGTGAAAGCACCCTCATTTGTATGCGTTTCTTGTTAACCAATACCATCTTCAGGTGAAAATGTGAACTATTTTTTTCTTAACCTTATGATCTCAGTAGCGTTCATATAAAAATACAAAAAAAATCATTTGTACAGATTGCTTAAAACAGTCTCCTGACGTCTATGAGTCTCATCAGTTAAATTCTCTTGTATATGGATATTTTGTTGTAAAATGCTAAAAATCTTAATCATAACGAAAGTTTTTCTTAATTTATCTAGCAAACCTATTTAGCCAGTTTGATATCTCAAAATTACGTTTTGTAAATGTTCATCATATTGAAATATTACTGAACGTTTGTTAATTGCCTATAAACTGATATTTGGTGGTTGATTAACCTAACTTTACTTAGAGAATTACAATTACATTTTTAACGATTTTCTAATACATTTTTTCAAAATCATTTAACTCGTGTATCTTAAAATTCGATTTAATTTTAGAAATTGAATTTTATTACAACAAATTTTATAATGAGTGCCGGATACTAAATTTTACTTAAAAAAATAAAAATCAGAAAGTAAAGTTAGGTGAAAGTACAGATATCACATTGTAATGATTATTTTACTAAAATTTAAAGTTACAGAATCACCGACCTGGATTCTATTTCAAGATACTAGCCTTATTTTATTTTATTTTTTCATATGTAGACATATTAGTTATTTTATAACTTAAGATTAACTGACCCAAATCTCTGAAAATACCATTTTACAGTTTTTTGTTTAGTAGAACGAAACATAAGGAGGTATTTGAAGAAGATGACTTTGTAACAATTTTAGTGACATAAAAGTTTTTGTAAAATACAATAATATTGGATTTTATTTTGTTATTTTTTTAATACTCACTCTTCACTGTGCTAAATTTAATATTTATTAACGCATAATTTTACTTAATGGAGCAGAAACAAAGTATGAAATCATATGAATATAGATTTATCAGTATATTTCAAATGCATTAAATTTCAGTAACGTCAATGGGTAAAATCAATTTTACATGATCTTATCAAGATATTTTTCGTCCTATTTTTTAAGGTACTCATTTTACTAAGCAACAGGGATATTGTTTAAATATATGTTACATTTCTACTCTGTGAAAAAAAAAAGAGAAATGTTTCTTAATAAACGAAAATATACAATAACCTTTTCCGAGTTACTCATGATTTCGAAAAGCGTTCTTTTGAAACCTAAGTAACCAACATATTTTCAAGAGTTAAAGAATCATTTATAAAAACAAAGTTTATTTTGCTACCCGTGATTTTCGGAAACGTTTCCGAGTAGTTTTTATAGTGTATTAATCAGGTTTTTTTAAACCGAAATATGGGGTTTTAGGATGATATTAATTCTTATTTAAACATTTTTAGCTGTGTAATTGAATTTATACATGCAAGGGTAACAAAATAATATTAAAGTTAAGATTAATGTTAATACTGTTAATTTATCATGTTTGTCTGTGGAAAACATGTTTTTGAACATGAACAAGTTTAGTTGAGAATTTATGGCATCCAAATAATAATAATAATAATAATAATGTTTCTTAATAAACGAAAATATACAAGAACCTCTTCCGAGTTATCCATCTATTCGAAAAGCGTTCTTTAAAAACCTCGGTAACCAACATATTTTCAAGAGTTAAAGAATCATTTTTAAAAACAAAGTTTATTTTGCTGCTCCTGATTTTCGGAAACGTTTCCGAGTAGTTTTTATCGTGTAACCTATATTCCGGGTTAAGAAAACTGATTAATACACTATAAAAAAATACTCGGAAACGTTTATGAAAATCAGTGGCAGAAAAAAAACTTCGTTTTTTAAAATATAAATGTAATATAAATTAAACATAAATTTAAATATAATTTAAATTTTTTTTTATTTAAATATAAAAAACAATTGTTTTCTGAGGTTTCAAAAGGTAAACAACACTTTTCGTAATCGTTAGAAACGCGGAATAGGTTATTATACATTTTTGTTTGTGGTTATACTGCACTTTCTTAGATTAAGAAACATCCAAAATGGCATCCATTATGGCATCCAAAAAACCTATATTCCGGGTTAAAAAATTTGATTTACACTACAAAAAAAAAAAAAAAAAAAAAAAAAAAAAATACTCGGAAACGTTTCTGAAAATCAGAGGCAGCAAAAAAACTTTGTTTTTATAAATGTTTTTTTTAAATAATATATATATATATTTTTTTTTTCTAAAAATTATTTTGGCAACAGGGTTTATAATCTTCTAAAAATGTTTTTGGCAACATTTAGAAATTTTTTTGCAATTCATTGCCTTTGTATAGTTATCTTCATAATTCTGGTCAATGTTGTGCACCAACATTCATCTTTATCTCATTGTTTTTAGTACTTAAAGATCTAATATCATGTTTTTTTCTCATAATTATGGGTAAGGTTTCTATCCTTTTTAACACTTTCCAACCTAGTTGAAAAGTGTTTATGACTTCGGTTTGTCTGGCCGTCTGCCGTCTGGCCGTCTGTCCGTGCTCTAATTCCCGTAAATATGCTCGGATTGCTCTGCAATTTTTATATGTTATAGTCGTTATCTATAGCATGTTCCCTATTTCAACGGAAGTGTGTAGCACTTATAGTTTTTTTACAGGGACACTCAAAAGAATTCCATTACATTGCGGTCTATGGGGAAAAATCATTTGCGGTTTATTTAAATAATGTTTCACTATTTTAAACGCATTGAAATTTATATATATCACTAAGGTGCATTAGAAGAAGCTTAATATGGAATAAGGTGTGCATAGCACTTATAGTTAATTTACAGGGACAGTCAAAAGATTTCCGTTACATTACGTCTATGGAGAAATATCGTCTGCGGTTTATTTAAATAATGTTTCACTCTTTTAAACGCATTGGAATTTATATAAGGTGCATTACAAGAGGCTTACTACAGAATATTGTGTGTATAGCAGTCATCGTTCATTTACAGGGACACACAAAAGAATTCTCTACTGTATGTTAACAATAATTCCTGGAAGTGCGTTTTAAGTTACTGAACGCGATTTTAATTTTAACTCGCTTTTTGTCTATTACGTAGTATGTATAAATTCTATAGATCCTATACAGGGAAGCACAAAAGTTCGCAAACACATTTCCGTATTATTTAACTCCAGACGGAGAATTTTAAACTGTGCTACGCGTTTCCTAACTGAAATAAATTTTAGCATCCTATGTAGTATATATACAAATCTATAGATACTATACAGGGCGGAATAAAAGTATTCGGATTACTTAGATGTTATCTTTTAGCTTATTAAACGGTATGATTTGTAAAATTATTTTGGAAGCGTTGGAAAGTGTTACATAATCTATGCTTGACGCATGATTTTTCGTTCTTGTTAATATTGTATTAATATTGTATTTATTTTTTGAACTTTAAGATTTTTTCACAGGTTTAATTATATGTTTATGAGTGGTCGTCCCAAAATCAGATTCTTTAGCAGTTTTATGGCTAATATGATGATGAAACCACTCATTTTATTTGTGGTATTTATGCATTTGGGACTTGATAATTCTGTATAAATTCCACAAATTTCATTCATTCAATTTATCTCATTCAATTTTTAATTTAATTTCTCCTTCTTTTAAATAAGTATTTCATATCTCTATTCATTGTGTTGGGGCTACAATTTCGTTGTCAATAAATTATTACTTAATAAATCATAATTTCACGTTTCTGTTGGTGTTTCGGTAATGTTTCATTAATGGTTATATATATATATATATATATATATGTTGGTTTCTGAGGCTTTAAAAGATAAAGATCGCTTTTCGTAATCGTTAGAAAGACGGAAGAGGTTATTCTACAAATTCGTTTATGGTTATATTATACTTTCTTAGACTAATAAACATCTGTCTCTTTTTACAGTGTATAACATGTACACCGCAATATTAAAAAATTCAATTTTAAAATGAAAATATAGACTTTTAAAGTCGTATTTGGAGAGAAAAAATTTAAGAATACTATATCAGAGGTTACATTTAATAAATGAATTTTGTTATTTCAAATAGCTGTAAAAAAATAATTTTGTTGCTTATATAAACTTTCTTTACCTACTTTTATAAAATTTGGAAGATATACCATCAAAACAAAATGTAAAACTAAATTGGAGCAACAGAGGTAACAAAGAAAAAATATACTTGCCTGAGAACAAGAATTTTAGATACCAAACAAGTGATGAACAAAGTGAAAATGACGCCTAATTTCTTTTCTATGAAGTGTTTATAAAATGGTAGTATTTTCTAGAAGACACAGCTATTATTATTTATTCTAAATGAAAATGCGGTAACAAAGGTTACATTATTCTAGAACAAATGGTAAATTAATTGCATGGAGTTAAAAAATAAATATTTTAATTAACCAAAACATACATGATGAACTAAGTCAAAATGACGCCTAATTTCTTTTCTATGAAGTGTTTTCTGTAATATAAAATAGTAGTATTTTCTAGAAGACACAGCTATTATTACTTATTGTAAATGAAAATGCGGTAACAAAGGTTAAATTTTTTTAGAACAAATGACAAATTAGTTGCATGGAGTTAAAAATAAATATTTTAATTAACCAAAATATATTTGTTAAGCTATTAAACTTTTAATTAGATTAAAGCAAATGAAGATTATGTTACCCATTTATGACATTTAGAAATATTGCCTATTTAAAGTTGCGACTAAACTCATTTGAGCAGCTTAATTTGATACCTAAAAAGGTTAGTAATGGATCTAATTAAGTAAAAGAAAAATCGAGAGTTATTATTTTTAAATTAAATTGGTTATGATTTTTCTACAGAAAATTTTATTGTAACTGATATATAATTTTTAAAAATATTGTAAAGTTGTGGACATCAGAAGTTCATGTAATCTTGACTTAGTTTGTTCACTCCAATTTTTTTTAAACATTTAAAAGATTTCTTGTAAAAGAATTCCGGAGAGTTTTCCTTTATAATATTGTAACTATTCAACAGCATCATTTTATTCCTCCTTTTTTTTCTTTGTCTCTTTTCTTTCCATATGGTATTAATGATCGAAAAAGGTCAACGGGCATGAAAAGAAAATATGTTGTTCTTGATGCTAAGTGCTAATGGGTTCCCTTCAAACTGCTTTTTCTCACTATTTTTTTAGCATATAATCTAGTTAAAAAAATAAAAATAAAACATTTCAAACTGAATTGGAAAGTGATTGATTTGAAACACAAGTCATTTATATTTTTTAATCCATCAGCAGTTTCGAAAAAAAAAAAAAAAAATTATGAGGATTCCTTATACAGTGTTTCTCAAACTTTTATGCCTCGCGCACTTGAAGTTTATCTGGCATACCACTATTTTTTTACTTGTATTATTCATTAATTGATAAAAGGAAGGGATGTAAATGGCGAAGGTATACAAATAAATACAATTTGTAATTTTAATTTAATGGAAGCTGTACACGTAGAAAGTTTTTTAAATGCCGTGTGCGTTTGCATATATACTGAACGTTTATTAATTTGCTGAGGTAAGGTCGTAAACAATCTTTCAAATCTTGTGTGTTTTTATAAAATAGACATTAAAAAAATAACTTTTTCTTATCTAGTTGTGTCGCGTTGCTTCTTGGATGTCGAACACACTCGACGTGCATTCTATAGAATTTTTTTATGTACCCCAAAAACTATGCGTATCCCACGTTGAGAAATTCCGAATATAAGCTCTTTAATAATAAGTCTACAGAGTATTTGTTTGTTTGTTTCTTTTTTTTTCATTAATTTTACTTTATTTTATTTTTTATAAAGTTCTAATGACGTTTGCGGATTATACCATTTATATGAAAAAGGGGTTTTAAATATTTATTTAATGCCATTTCCCATGAAAAATATTTAGAAAGAATTTAGATTAGATAGATTTTTTTTATTTAAATAAATGATCGTGATTATTATTTTATTTTACATGTCAAAACTGTTTAATATATAATTGTAAACATGAACATGAATTTGCGTTTTTTTTTAATTTGAAAGATAACGCATTTATCATGCGTTAAACCATTCCTTTAATGAAAGAAGGTTTTGTTGCGAAAATTTTTTAAGACTTCCAATGCCTTAAGGGATCATAGAACTTTTAAACCTTCAAAACATTCAATCTTTGAAAAAAATATATATATTAAAGAGTAATAATTTCTGAACACGTTTAAATGAAATAAATGACACTCTTAATAGTTGTTAAATGTGGAAAATTTCCAAATCGAGAAATTTAATGTCATTTTTCTCAAAACGTTATTTTAGGGCATTGCGCGTAAGGTGGTAAAAAAAACTTTTCGAATTTTTTTCATGAAATTTTCAGGATATATAGTGTATGATAGGCTCTATAAAATTAATCTAAATTTTCATCTCTTTTTGTTGTTGTTGTTGTTGTTGAAAACATATTTTTTTCTTGGCGTTATATTGCTAAACTTTTGAAAATTTTATATAGACAAGATACAGTTTTGTTTTTAAAACATAAAAATGCTATAAATAAACACTTTTTTAGGTTCAGTGTAAGCACAAGATGCTCAAAGTGGTTAATATACCAAAAATACCCCTTTTTATTATTACAATTTTAAGGCAACCTACTTGAAAAGTGTTGCGCTCGCCAAAATTTTAATTGCCTCTTCATTTATCGCCAACTTTTAGTTTGCTGATCACGTCTTGCCCTATTACAATATCGTATGTGGGAGATTTTGAAACATAAAATTTCGTTGATATAAGAAACCCATCAACATGTATTTCATACACAAAATATCCAATTAGATTTACAGTTTCTCCGCCAATGTCAGTTAATAAGATATCAACAGAAGACAAATTTGGCGACCCAATATTGACATAACATTCGTAACTGAATAAAGAAATATCGCTGCCTGTATCAAACAATAGATTTGCTTCTTTGCCTTTGGTATTAATTATTTTACCCATTCCATTAGGTTTAGACTTATTTCTGATTCGAATTGTAGCAATGTTAGCTTTTTCCTGTACATCGGCATTAGAATTGTGATTTTGTCGTTTATAATTTCGATAGTTTTCGGTAGAGTTTTGACTGAACTCATTAGTTTGACCGTTATTACACTGAGACGCTATGTGGCTTTGAGAGTTACATCTAAAACACCTAATTTGAGATTTATTTCTTTTGTTTTGGTATTGGGTATGAAAGAAAGATTGTTAATTTTCATTTTTACTTACTTCGGGTTTTCTATCTTCAAAGTGGTGTGAAATTCTATTCATGGTTTTAACATTACGTCTCGCCGCATCATAATCGTCTAGTTTACTTACTAATACGTCTACATTTTTAATTTTTGGAAGATCATCAATAAAATGTTCTTTCATTTCTATAGGTAACCTTTTCTTAATTTGATCTACTACTATTAATTCTTTTAATTATTCAAAATCAGATACTTTAAGACCGCTAATCCATTCTTCCAAATAATTTCTTAATTCAAATGCTAAATCGCGCCAAGTGGCTGAAGATTCTTTTAAATGTGACATTAATTTCTGCCTAAATTCTTCTGGCGTCATTTTGAAGCGTTTAAGAAGTAAATCTTTTACGTAATCGTAATTGTTCGCCAATGTTTCTGGCTCTCTAGCTATAATATTGGCGATTTCTAACGGAATTAACGAATGTGTGACCCAATTTTCTTTTATTATATTCATTCGAGAAATTTGTCTTTCAAATAATGCTAAATAGAGACTAATATCACTTTTGCTGTCAAAGTGAGATATTAATTTAAGCAAATCTGGTTGCTTACCTGAACTAGCTATTGCAGAATCGTCGCCAAATATACAGAGGTGTCGGTAACAGTGTCGCGAGTTCAATGTTTTTTTCCCATCTCAAAAAATTCCCAACGCGCCTAAAGAAGTTTTCACTTAAAAAAAGTCATGCTTATAAAATAACTGTACAATATCTTCTCAGTAATTCTCTATTTATCGCATAAAATAATGCAATAAATTGTTTCAAGACTATAATTTTGCAGCAAGCTTTTTTACATTTCTGCTAAATAATGATCACACATTTTCACTAACTAATAAAAAATGATAACTTTGACCAGATAATTTAAAAATCTATTATGAAGAGTAAACCTTTATTAATGAGTTTTTCGAAAGAAAATGTTAAACATACTCAAATAATTTTTTCTTCTCCTATAAATCTTTTTTTACCTTAAATATCGCATCATTAAATGCTAATCAAGTGAAATACTGTCCCGATGATTTTATTGTTTTCACTTAAAATAAATGCCATAAACTCAGCGACCGGACTATTGTATTAAAAATAACAGTCAATCTTTTCTCAAGATGAAAAGCATCCCGATTATTAAAAGAAAGTTACACCATATTGTTCCATAATAAATAAATAAATAAAATGTACTCATACATATAAAAACGTAACTAGTGGTTAGGTCACTGACTATTATTGGACGGGAGGTGCCCAGTTCGAATCCTAGCTCGATGTAAGTTGTGATTATAGGAATTCACTTAAGAACGATGGTCCGTATCTAATTAGCCCTTGTGTACATAAAATACCATAACACTAAAAGCCAAATTCATAAGCATAAAAATCCTTTCTCATGTATGAAATATCTATTCCTTGGATTCATTCCTGATTATTTGACTTAGGAAGATTATCTGCATACATTACAGTATTTACTGTTTGTCTAGAATATGGGAATACTTTCAGCAGTATGACTAGAACTAGCCAGTGCGGTATTGGTTTTCGAAAGCCTTTTCCTGTTTTTGCTGAAACCCTAAACTATTTAATAGATTCTTTACATTACTCCCTAGTCAAACATTAATTTATTTAACATAAATCAATTATTTTGGAGATTAGTAGAAAATATCACAAAACTACCCTTAAACATAAATTTGCAGCACATTTTTGTACACTGTTAAGAATTTGCAGCAAACTGTCCAGTCATTTGACTGTTTTTATAGAAAATGGTTACCTAACCGTAATTTAACTATTTTACGAACATAATATGGGGAATAATATGGTCAGAATTCAGTTAAATCACGGTTATGTATTTTTTTTTTTTTTTTTTTTTTTTTTTTTTAAGGGTCAAATGACTGGGCAGTTTGCTGCAAATTTTTAACAGTGTGTGATACGCTCCTAAACTATAAGAGAAATTGTTATTCTGTAACATTGAGATTGTATATTGCTAATGACATAACACCTATTATCTATCTAGTGTGCGATAATTTAAATTTAGTGCCTTATGTGTTTCGGATTATTTTATTATTGCCGCAATCTTTAAAAACGATTTTTTTTTTTTTTTTTTTTTTTACAAAATAGCTTTTTTTTATAATAGCTTTCAAAATGGGTGGAAAAAACTGCTTTATAAATTAAACTGTATTCAGTTCTTTGAGATAAATCTATTAACGCTTTTCTTTTCATCATTTTAATTTACAAGTCATTGGCAAAGTATTTAGGGAATTTATCGATTTAACTTCGATAATAGCTTTCGCACGTTTATCTTGGTTAGACAGTTTTTAAATTCTTACAAATTAAATTTAGCTATACTTTTCTATAGATTTTTTTTCTGATTATAATTTTCAATATATGTATCCTCTTTGTGATACTTTCAAAAGGCGTTTAGTTATATTCACTCACTATGAGAATATTCAGTAATATATAGAATGTTGTTAAAATATGCCTTTTTTTATCGACATAAATGAAAATAAATTCATGAATTTTAATTCTAGCTAAATAACGGAGCAAAGTTATTTAACTTTAACAACATGCAACATGCATAAATATATGTTTGTTAAAATATTTATTTGTATGTTGTTTCTTACTAAATATAAAATTACTTATTTACTTGTTTTACAATTGTAAATTTCTGATCTCAACAAGCCTTTTCTGTGCACAAACAAAACGCACATCGATGAACTGTGTATCATACGAAAGGTTTTTGGACAGGATTTTAACCTAGTACAACCACATTTCGTTAAAATACGTTTGATTAAGAATTGCAGTTAATTAAAAAGTATCGAAAACGTATCAGCCAGT
Source organism: Maratus michaelseni (assembly GCA_963931845.1). Classification (NCBI taxonomy): domain Eukaryota; kingdom Metazoa; phylum Arthropoda; class Arachnida; order Araneae; family Salticidae; genus Maratus; species Maratus michaelseni. The sequence goes on from OZ007591.1 coordinate 211,697,155, forward strand.
AATAGAAAAGATTGCAATGTGAAATACTGTGAAGATCCACCAGCAGTTTGTCTTTAATTTTGAAGTGTTCTTACTGTACTAAAAAATGTCATAAACTTTATCCATCCTCCGTTCTTGATTTAAAAGGAATAAATATCATTTATTAAATAAAAATGAGTTTTTAATGATTTTAGTTATTTGGGACATCGTTTAAGAACAAAATTCATCCTTTGGGTTCCAGGCTACAAAAATTTGTCTGCTTGGGAATAACATTTAGAACAGAGTCATTGAAAAGCATTGTGTTTAGAAAATAAACTCTTATTTTATCTTTATGTCGAGTTTTAAACATTTTCTGGAACAGGTATAGGCTGTACATGATTTTTTTTTCTATTTGATGCAAATTCATACATATTTTTCATTTTATTTATAAAATAACATTAAAAAGTATGTGATAAATGGTAGTATGCGCCGCAAAGGTTAATTATGTTAGTGCTTAAATTTATTATTTTCAGATTAATTGTATGTCAATCAAGTTTGTATCAATTTAAATATGTTTAGAGAACTTGATTCAGTTATTTTGTTGTGTATATTTTCTCTTTTTCGATGCCGTTTTATTATTCATAGTATGTGTTTTTCATGTTTTGTTAATTTTAATCAATAAATATATATGAATTTTCGGTACTTCTCCATTATCCCGTCGACCACTTTTCATAACAAAAAATTATCTCCAAACTATAGGATTTAAGGACAAAAATGCATGACCGTGGCGTCACATTCACTTGACGTCAGAAGCGTTTACATATATTTGCTATGTCATCAAGTGGTTATTAATTCGACATTTACCTGTATTTTTCATTATGTTTTACTCATTTATTAGTTATTTCGTTAATTAAAATAGCAATTGTGTCTTTAAACGGCGGTATCATGATATTAAAAATAAAAAAAACTAGTCAAAAACTATTGTGATGTATAGTTACGTACAATAGATCAGTTTCGAGGCTAACGAAAAAGAAAGGCTACCGCGGTGCTTTACGCCTATCTTTTTTTACAGACCGCGGGAGTCACGTGATGCTCGAATCCACCAATGCAGGTGTACGAAAAGAGCATCACGTCATTCTAGCGGTCTGTAAAAAAAGATAAGTGGAATGCACTGCGGTAGCCTGTCTTTTTCGTTTGCCTCGGATCAGTTTCAACTGACGTCACAAACATTTATTCACCATCCGAGAGTGATATAATTAAGAAAAATAATATAAATAAATAAATATCTAAGATTTTTTGTTCTGTTTTCATTAATATATTGTACATTTTATTGTTTGTGCTTACTAAGTTGACAAATTGGAGAGTGGGCATTTCCACATTTCTTGTATTTATTTATTTATTTATTTTTATTATTATATATTTTTTTTTGAGATTCCAATGGCAACATTCTTCCATTTGTTTATTTGGCGTTACAGTTTGGCGATAATTTTTTGTTAGGAAAAATGGTCGACAGGATAATGGAGAAGTAACTAATTTTCTAATAGCTTTTCTCGAAAAATAGTTAGTAGAAAATAAATCAGAAGTATTTTACTGATTCATTTAATTGCATTTATGCTGCATTGCCGGATGCAAAATGTAAACAAACGAGCTTGCTGCTACTCGTACGCCACCTGGTTACCACAGTGGCGTCATATTAATAGTATCCATTGGTAAGGCCGTTTAATTGGGCCAAAGTGTCGATAACAAAAAAGAAAAATATCCTTAAATTTACTTCTAATAATTGGGACAGCCGCTTTATAGGAACGAATTGTGTTAGAACCGATACGTCCCATTTATCCGGAATCTACAGTACATGGTCTTTTTTGAGATATGTATTACCAGTTTCCTATCCTACTCTAAATAAGCATGACATTAAGAACCAAAACATTCTGAATTTGTAACCTCCATAAAAGTATTCTTAGTTTCAATATTATTAAAAAAAGTATTCCAATAAATCTTTATAAAATAAATGAAACACCAAATGATGAGAAGATTATACAACCAGCAATATAAATCATAAAAGAAATGAAAGATGAACTATCGAAAATAATATAAACATTTTTGGCTTAATAAACTTTGTAGACATTTTTACGCTAAAAAATTAACGTTTTTCGTAGAAGCTACGCCTCTTACCCGTGTTTACCCAGCTCCGCCAATATATATATATATAATATATATATATATATATATGTGGTATTGACGATTACAATGATACATTCATTTTATACATTTCACGCAATCATTTATCATTCTATATTTTACAGCATTACTCCTCACACATGTCTATCTGTGTTCACCCTCTTAAATTATTACAAAAGTCTATCTATATTCAATTTTTAAGTAATTACATGCATTTATCTTTCTGATACTGATAATTACTGACTAATACTGATAATTATTGTTTATTTCAATATTATCCTTTAATCTTCGTATCTATTTACACCTAGATTTACAATAATAACTTCTATAGAATATTGCTTCGCTTTTTAAAAACAGATGGCAGTACCAGAATTTCCTTTCATTATTTAAAGCTGGATGGTAGCAGTAGCCCCTCTCTCTCTTTATTATGATTCAGCATTTCTTAATGCAGAGAATTTTTAATTGTATAGGGGTCTTATTTTTGCATCTAGTTTAATCATATCTACACCTTTTTTTACTGGTGAATTGTGTCTACTATTTTTTAGTTTTTTAGCTATTATAGATGGATCATGGTTTATTTAAAGGATTTCTGATTATTTTCGTATTTCTTAGATTTTTTTACATTTTATAAGGAGCTTAATATTCTCATTTTTAGGCTTAATACTAACAATATTTGACTAAATAACATATTTTTACTATGAATTATTCTTATGAAACTCCTCTGACGAATCCATTAAGATATTCATAGTTTTTCACATTTGCATTTGCATTTTATTTTACATAAATTTTTGTAATGTCTTTTCCTTTGGCTTTTATGCTATATATTCCTTTGATTTGCACACAAGTGATTGCAATTTAACTATATATATATAAGTTTATATATATATATATATATATATATATATATATATATATATATATATATATATATATATATATATATATATATATATATATATATATATATATATATATATATATATGTATACATATAGATAGATAGATAGATATAGATAGATATAGATAGATAGATAGATAGATAATTTGAAATATAATATTTTTTCTCCCGTAAGAATAGTATCTGATAATTTGAAGAAGAGTGAGTGTTTTGTACAATACTTACTAATGACATCAAACAAACGTATAAAACAGAGGTTTTCAAAGAGTGTGCTGCTAGGAAATCTCTGATGAGCCGTGTAAATTTCTAATTAAGTTCAATTAAGATTTTACGATTTAGAAGCATTTTTTAAATGCTAAATTAAACGATTTACTTTGTAATGAGGTTTAATGTAATAAAGTAACATTTCTTGCTGGTTTATTTCAGTGTTTCAACTCTTGGAACAATAATAGGCGGGGAAATCATGATATAGATAGATATAGATAGATAGATAGATAGATAATTTGAAATATAATATTTTTTCTCCCGTAAGAATAGTACCTGATAATTTGAAGAAGAGTGAGTGTTTTGTACAATACTTACTAATGACATCAAACAAACGTATAAAACAGAGGTTTTCAAAGAGTGTGCTGCTAGGAAATCTCTGATGAGCCGTGTAAATTTCTAATTAAGTTCAATTAAGATTTTACGATTTAGAAGCATTTTTTAAATGCTAAATTAAACGATTTACTTTGTAATGAGGTTTAATGTAATAAAGTAACATTTCTTGCTGGTTTATTTCAGTGTTTCAACTCTTTGAACAATAATAGGCGGGGAAATCATGAAAATATTCGCACATTTAACACACCATAAATGCTACCAGAGAAAAATTTCTGCTCTAAAAATTGGGTTAAAACAAAATATGAAGTTGAAATATTTGAAAAAGTGGAAAGATGCTACTCGATAAAATTATTATTATTGAAAAAATTTTTACAAACTTTAGTTTTTTGTACACAAAGTTTGTAGAACATATCTGTAAAAAAAATGTCAAAAAAATCAACAACAGTTAAATTTATTGGTGTTATCTCAATTGTAAGCATGTAAGTATTGCAAGAGAACTTTTGAGTCCTCACTATTTGATGTTTAAAATGTTATCTTTTTTACGGTGGTAGCTTTTCTACTAGAGATGATTTCGTACTCACCGTACATTCGAAGTAAATAATCCTAAGTATCGTGATTTTTATGTCCCTAAAAATCTGTTTAAAGTAGTCAATTTATTATTTATACCCATCCCTGTCATCCCTGTGAAAAATAATAATTGTATTCTTTAAAAAAAATCCTTTTACAACTACAGAAGAAAAACCCGAGTTTCATTTTCCAGTAATTGCGAAAAAGGACTTGAAACGGAAACCGAAGATAGATGAGGTATATGCCCACGTCTTCTTCATGTTTAACGAGGATCGTGCCAAGGCTCCAGAATCAGATGGAATAGTTATCTTTACATCCCATCTATAACAACTCTATTCCCTTTCAAACGGAGTTTTAGAGGACTGTAAAACACTTTGAATCAAAACCTGAATCCAACGAAAATCGAGCCCCACTTTCAGATCTTTTCTATTTCCTATAATGTTAACTTTTCCATTCATCATATCAAAAACAAATACAGATCATGGCCAGATCATTCTAAGCGTATTAACCCATTTGTATTATTAGAGCATATATGCGCACATTTCAAGATTTTTTTTGTTGTTGTTGTTATTTAAAAATTCCGAATTCTTACCGACAATTCCGAAAAAATAATTTTTACTTTATGTGCTTACGAAACAACTGTCATTAAATAAAGAAAAAATTACTATTCAAAATTTCTAGTATGAATTTTGAATAAAAAATGAATTTCTGAAATGCACGTATATATGCGCTAATGATTGATGCAAATGGGTTAAAAAAATACGTTTGCTTGAAAATTTGGATCCTCATTTTTTTTTTAAAGAAAATTATTTTTCAGTTTAATGATTAAATATTAATATATAATAAAGAAAAAAGTACATAATATTTGAAAATTGTTCACTTAAACTTATAGTAATTTTTTTCCTTTTTACTTACCCATCATACGTAGTATAGGGTAAGTCTTGTAATCGTTTTGAAAATCGAAATTTTTTTTTGTGAGGGATTTACACGTTTCAGACACTGGAGATTCAGAGAAACATATTTTTAGAAAAAAAATTGCCGTCTGTGTGTCTGTAAACGCTCTATCTCCCGAAAAAATTGAGATAGAGCCTTGAAATTTGGTATGTACTTAGTATGTAATAGTGGGAAGAAGCTTATTGAAGTTCAGTAACCTCGATTAACCGGAACTATTTTTTTTTTTGGACTCTCGAAATATTCGTTCTGATAAAAGGTATATAAAAAATTTCGAAATTGTTTATTTTAAGGCGGTATTAAAAAAAAATATTTTTCCACGCTCAACAACTCAAAATTTTCTGACACATTTTCAGACTCATTTTTAAAAATAAAAACATGAAACTTGGCAACGTGCTATATGAAGAGATTTATAAGTGACATATGTTTTTATTTTTCGTTCAGTTAATTAGAAATTGATTTACAAACAATTATTTTCTCAGTACGATAATTTTCTTTTGCTTCCAGAGCTATCGCTTCGGAAAATTCGGTTCAAAATGTCCACTTTGACAGCATTTTTTGAAATATATTCTGCCTTTATCGAAAAATCGACAAATACGGACATTATAAAGTTTTTGAATAAGAGAACCTGCCAATTGGATGCATTGTAAAGCAAAAATGAATTTAAAAATAAGTCACAAAATAAGCAGTTTGGATCTGAGTACATCCTTAAGGAGTGAATATAAAAGACAATAAAAAACATAAATTTTGCGTAAAGAATGAAGTCGATCGGATAATTAGTTGCTGAAATATTTGTAATCCTATTTTCCACACTCTCCGATTTTTCATGACCCTGTATTTCATTCAAATTTCAATTCAAAGATATATTTTAATTGGAAATGAGACGCTTAATCAACACAGTAAGCCATTAGTTAACATGATTATCAATTTTGGTGTTCTAAAGATGTTTTTTTTACGCAATTCAGTAATAGAGCATTTAAAGTTTATGACGTCATCAAGACACGATTTTATTTGAATTGCAATGCAGTTTATAAATAGTTTACACATGTTTTATTTTCATATTTTATATTATGCATATTCATGATGGGTAAGTATTACGGTGGCCCCACTCGACTAGTTTCCGTTGTGATGAAACATTTTGTTTTTGTTGATAAATAAATTTAAAAAACATATGATTTTTACATCATTTAAAAGTAGTATGATTTAAGTGTACCATGCCAGTTTAACTAAGGGCTCAAATGTGTCGCAGTGGCGCAGCCAGAATTCGGTTCTAGGGGGGTTTTGAGTTTATAATAAAGAGGGTCGCCGGTTATATGAATCATCGGTTAATGGAATCAGTCTTTTAAATGAATGAAATCATAATGCTTTTCTCCGCAATTAAGTTGGTTATGATTCATTTAAACAGCGTTTACAATATTCGAGTTACAAACTATAAAATGCACCAATGAAATAACACAAAACTATGTTAGATTTATAAAGTGTTTAAAAATGATGAGGGGAAAACTTAAAGATGGAAGAACACACTACAGCAAATAATTTTTACATAGAAAATAACAGAGTTGGAATCCATTTGTTCAATCAAAAATACACAAGGTTTCATTACAAGAGAATCACGAATTCTTATTCCTAACTTTAATAATAATGAAGCAATTTTAACAAAATTTTCAATAGACTTACTTACCTTGCTTTTTGCCAAATGTAACAAGTCATTTAGAACTTTTAGGGCTATAGTCTTGAAATTTTATATGGATGTTACTTAAAAGACGTAAATGCTCCCCACAATTTATTTTTTCAATTCGAAATTTAAAAGAATGCAAGAGTAAGAAGCATTCTAAAATTGCGATTTATGTGACACAATTGGTATGAAAACTTGGAATTTGACATGATGATTACTTTTATGTAGTAAATGCTTCCTTATAACATTTTTAAAAACATTTAAAAATTTAAAAGGACGAAATGAGCTGAAAACTTTCTAAGAGTGTTCTAAATTATGATTTAGTTGAAACTGTTAGTGTTAGAAACTTGAAATTTAGTATAGAGATTACTTTTAAGATGGAAATGCTTGGCATAAAGAATTTATTATAAATGGTAAATTTAAAGGTGTGAAACAGCTGAAAGCATTCTAAATTACGATTTATTTAGAACCTCACGTCATATCGGGCCTTTCAAAGACGATCTTTTTTCTATGCTAATAGTAACTAAACGTCTGTATTTCGACACAATCCATTAAAAGCATCTTGGAAGATCAAAATTACAGCGCCTATAAAAATTTGGAAACGCTCTGATGAATAAAAGTATTTAAAGAAATCTGAGAATTTTTCGATGACAATGCAAAAAGAAAGTTGGGTATTTTGGCGTGGGTTTGCTCGGCGTCTGCTCATGTTTTCAGTATTAAATGTGACTTATTCTTTTTTGACGTGACTCTGTTCTCTTCGACTTTAGTCAAAGACTTAGACTTTTTTCACGGAATTTTAAAGAGGGGTTGGATACAGTTATATTTGCAATCGAATAAAATTTCAGAGAGTTCGGACAGTAACTTTTTTGTGTTGTTATTTTAAAGGACACGTCGAAAAAAAAAAAGACGTGAGAAGAAAGCATTTTTTTTACAGCTAGATATCAATATTTTTTCACGGTCTGTAAAACCATTATATTTATAACCATGGCTTTGCAAATTTGATAAAATCTGGTAGCCAGTAAAAAAATTCTAGTTACCAGTAAAAAAATATAATCTGCTCCCTTCCGAAGTCACTAATTTTCAAAAGTACAAAAGTTTTTTATCAATTAATTGAGAAAAATAATAAGCCTATTGTAGGATTATTAGTTACATAGTTTAGAACAGTTACATCATTTAAAAAGATGGTATAAACAAAGTTTTCTAATGAAATTTATCAAAATTATTTATCTATGAAAAAAAATGTAAAGGCTGCATTAACCGGTATGTTCAGGAAATGCTGATTGCCGAAGGTTTCAAATGTCTGGATAAGTGAGTGCTGCGAAATCTATATCTGATGAGGGGGGCATGGATGAAACAGTGAAGCAGGAAAACAATTTCTGCCTATTTTCGTGTCGAAGTCAGTCATATAATTATTTTTTATTAATTTAAAATTTGCATTTGTTAAACTTATTTTTACCTAATTAAAAATGCCGAAAATGAGAAAAAATGCCATTTATGGTCCTTTCTTAGGTCAATTTTTGTACAAAAAATTATAATAATAATAAAAAAATAATCGGGTTAAATAACTTGGTGGCTAGATAGAAAAACTAGGTCGCCAGTGGCGACCTGCCGACTGCATTTGTCAAGACCTGTTTATAACTGATGAAAAATTTATAGAATTCAGACAACTGGGGTTATTTCTTTTAAAAAAACTATGAAAAGAGAGACCCTTACGAGGAAAAAAAAAACAAGAAGGTGTCTTTTAAAAATGCTTTTCTGTCTAATAATCAATATTTGTTAGTGAAAATTTCATTTAAAAATATAAAATTGATATAAGATATATAATCATACAAATTTGAGGTAATTATCATGCGCCCAGGCACCGCCGGACGGGTCAGCTAGTATAATTTTAATGACATGCAGATAGCATTCGTTAAAATGTAATAAGTGTAAACCAATGCATAACTAATATATTGCTGATCAATTTAAATTAATGCATGGTTAGCGTAAACTTGTGCATAATTATAGATAGTATTTTTCTAAAAAAATGCATTTAACGCCTTTTTTTTTTTTTTTTTTTCAAAATCCATACTCACAGGCAGGTCTTAAATTCTAGGAAAAAAGAGTACCGGAGCTCATACATATACGCTATAAGCAAGAACCCGACGGCTCTCACCCTGTGAAGAAACATATCGGAGACTTGAGGCTTCCATGAAAAAAAAAATATTTTATTTGAAGAAAGATAATTGAAAAAATGAGGCGGTCCCCCAGAGCACTCAGAACGTCTATATCTTCACATCATGAAAACTCAAAATCGAATGCCTTTTTTTGAGATGCCACAAATTTATCCGCGTCGACCCATAGGGTACAGAAGAAAATTCATTAGGGAGAAGCACATTCTAATTTTTTTGAACGCAAACCGCCAAACCAGATTACCATATACCAGCATCTTTATAACAACAGAAAACTAACTTTCCGAACTTAACATCTGCAGGAATTTTAGCATGCAGATGTATCGAGAAATAGACGTTGCATTTTATCTTTCTTTATTTATTCTGTGATCCAAAATGTATGCTTTAGGAAAGCATGCAGATGCCAAACTGAAAATGATTTCATTTCTCATATGAAAACCGCAAGCACATACGAAAGAAAGAATTTAGACATGTATATTAATTGAGAAAGGATCACTTCAAGATGCAATAAAACAGTTTAAGAATTGTTGAATTTTAAATAGAAAGGAAGAGATTTTCTTTTCATAGAAGCGCGATAGAATTAAAAATAGCTAAAAGAGGAACCACAACTAATTTATAAAATTTTAACGATAAATATATGAATCTCCATCATAAGCAAGACGTCGTTGCTACATTACCAACAAATGAAATATAGTCTTTAAATTTGTGTACATACCCCTACGAAACAAATGATTCGAAAGAAACACCGATTGCAAAAATCTGCTCATAATCGAAAAATAGCTTTTTATGACTTTAAGTACTTTTTTTAAATTCTTACTTTTGCAAAGATTTTTTCCCTGGGTTTACGCACATAGCTTGGTCTTAGATATAACTGAGAGCAAAAAACGCAAAAAAAGCCGCTTGAAACTGAGAGAGACTTACAAAGTGTATGTTTTTTTTTTTCTCTGGAATTCGATGATCTGTTATTGTTTCAAACTGGAACAAAGACAGAAATGCAATTAAGAAACAGACCACTGTATACTATATAACTCAAAGCGTCTGTGTGAGAGTATATGACCCATCTTGTACTATAAGATGTCTCGACCGAGGCTAACGAAAAAGACAGGCTACCGCGGTGTATTCCACTTATCTTTTTTTACAGACCGCTAGAGTGACGTATTGCTCTTTTCGTACACCTGCATTGGTGCATTCGAGCATCACGTGACTCCCGCGGTCTGTAAAAAAAGATACGCTTAAAGCACCGCGGTAGCCTTTCTTTTTCGTTAGCCTCGGTCTCGACAAAGTGACGCAGTCCAAAAATCAAGTTTTGACATAACCTATGCGTGTAATATGCGCTTTCACAGCTTTAAGTAGAATTTTCGCCATTTAATTGAATCACATTGTAGAATAGAATTTGATTTAAAAAAGCGGTGGATTCTGCCAAGGCAGAAAGGCCAAAAAACTTAATTTTAACTTTAGTAGTTTTGATTCATATAAGCGGCAATTATAGTAATTTTTTTAGCTCTGGGGGGTGTTTTAACCCCCAAACCCCCCCCCCCCCCCCCTTGGCTGCGCCACTGATGTGTCGTGAGATAAATTATTGAAAAACACTGACATAAACATACTTAAAGGTATATGAATAGGATAGGATACGTGAAACATATTTAAATACGGACACATGGCCGGAAATACGAACGCCATACACCAAGCTGAAACTTAAACAAATTTGCTTTTGGATTTGATATGGATCATCCATCATATCAAAATAAAATTTAAGTTTTCAGCCTATCATCAATTCTTTATTTTTAAACACCAAAAACTGCTATTTTAAAAATATTTGGAGCAATATGAAAACAAAGAAAATTAAAAATTATCCTAACAATTTAAAAAGTCATTTCATTTCATCCGCAAAAATATAACTTTCTCAAACATGGTTACTGTTCTTTTTTAAATCGATTTGTGGAAATGACAGAATTTATTTTATATTTTTCCCTTCAGAAATATCTTTAGCTTTACTGACCTAGTGCCATTTTTTGCCGTCAAATCGGTTTTTTCTTTGAGTAAAAATAGGATATTTTCTGTTGGTACCGTATTTTAATATATTGTTAAACTGCCGACAGCGGTTAAAAAATTGAAAAGATTTTACCAAAGTCAATTTTATTTCAGATTTGCTGGCGACATTTTTAATGGAATTATTGAAAAGATCATGAGAGTTTAACGATTACTCAAAGATATGAAAAGGAGTTACGGTTTTATAAAGTAACTAATTTGTGTCGCGACGAGAATCATAGGTACATTGTACAACTTTTCTTAATTCTTTATTTTTCTTTAATTCCAGAACAAGCACTGTAGCATATAATATTTCAAGGGGAATATAATATTTCAAAGTATTTGCTTTTAGAAACAAATTGTATTTTTACAATGATTCGCATTTTTTTTTTCCGAAATGTAATTAGAAAAAAATCTAAACATTCAAGTATTTTCCGATTACTTGATATCAATCTACAACAAAATTTGTTTGCTAGAAGATAATATGGATCAAAACTTTTCTTTAAAAGAGAGAAAATCAATCATTGTAAAAAAAGTCTATTAATAGACATCCAAAGACTATTGGTGTCTAATAGCTAGACATCAATAGCAAGATTTGTTCGTGTTAAAAGCTTAATGGTTTGTTCGTGAACATATTTAATTTTTTGTCAATGCAATAGTGAAGGTTTACTAATAGTGCAGGAGTATATCCGTCACTCACATCGTTATCCTGATACACGTCATTAGCATGTTGGATAGAAACGACGGCTATACATAATACCCCAAACCTACTCGATCTGGTTTAGATCAGTGCTAAAAGCTTGTTAAATCAAAGAGTTTAATATTTTGCTAATTAAAGCACTTCTTTGTATTACTCATGACATGTATCGACGACGTTTTTATAGAAATTCTGATTGTGGACCATAGCTAATTAGTTCACCAAACGGTGCTAAATTTTCTTCTATATCTCGATTTTTAGAACCATCCAGAAAAACAAGAGATAATCCTTCCACTGGAGCAGGTTTCAGTTGAAACTATTTGACAACTGCCACCTTTTATTTGTCTAAAATACCTGAGGTTCTTTATGCAAATGGTGACAACAAATAGTGAGCACAGCCATCTGTACTGTTTATATTCCTTTTTTTTAATCACTAAACAACAATATGATGAATAGTATGCAAGTAATAAGTCCATTGCATTCTGTGAAATTTGTAGAGAGGTTTTAAGGTTGGCTGTTGGCTGTCTCTAAATTCTAAATTTCTAACGATAACCTATGCATATGCTGTTAACAATTTTTTTAGGTGATTTGTCTTGCTGTAAAAAAATATTGTCTGTTTGGAAGTATTTCTTTTCACAGCTATTATGTAGTTTAAATTAGTATAAATAATAATCTTCTACTAACTGAAATTTTTATGTACAAGCATTTGACGCTTTTAATGAAGCCATGGATGGAAGACAGTGTTTTTGCTCTTTCCAAAGAGATTTATTCTAATGCAGCAACTGGAAAATGGTGTGAAAACCATAGTTTTTCGATATCGAAGCCTATGTAGGATATGTTGAAAATAAGAATGAAATAATCACTCAAGTGCGAGTTTTATTCGGGCACAAAGCGTTTCATACAATACATTTATTAATTACTAACTGCAATATTACAAAAAATCGTTACTAAAAAATAATAAAACTTTTTATAAAACTATACAATGTAGGGTTGGGTATAGCTATATATACTAGCAAAGTATAGATAGATATACCATGAACGTTTAGACAGATACGAAACCTCGCATTACCTAAAACAAAGACTTTATAAAAAGTTTAAACTTGGCATTGTGCCAAGCGCACTTATAAAGGTGGTCGCACGGTTGCAAAGCCGCCTTTATCCGTGCCGTATTTTTCTAGATAGGTTTTTAATTAAAATCAAAGGTAATTACCAAGATACTTTTCTGAAAATCATTATCAATAAGTCTTGGAGGATTCTGCATCGATAGGTACCTCGAGCGTCCCTCAACTTCCTCGCTGAACGCCGGGTATTTTTGCAGTACATTTTCGATGATATCTCTGAAAATATGATGCCTAAAATTAAAACAAATATATTCTTGAATTTGGTGTTATGAGATCTTTCGAATGGTACCACACACGATAATCTTTTTTTTTTTTTCAAGTAACTTAATTAATCTCCCTAAATTCTTTCTAAAAATGTTTATGAATGGCTAAAACAGCCTTTATAACTCTACCAAATTTGAACTTTCCACCTTCATAGTTTTCGAGAAAAACGGCTATGACAGAGGTAGAGATGGACAGAGGTAGAGAGAGAAATCAACTTACTCTTCCAACGGAGCCTGAAGAACTATTTTAGTTTATAGGCAAATCAGAAGATTGTCTAAATTTTTGCCTGTATATATGCGTCAGGTTGCAGAGTGTTCGGAACTAAATTTTTATATTTATCTACGAATTCAGTTCAATCTTCAACTATAATCGATAAATCAAAACTTACATGTTCTTAAAACACGTTTAACATGGCATCTTACTTAAGCACAACATAATATTGGCGCATCTTATGCGTCGTCCAAGCGGAGAATGTGTTAAACTACAGTTATAAGCAACTGTAACTGTTACTTAAACTACAGTTATAAGTAGCTTGCTATTTTGTTAAAATGGAATGTATTCTGTATTAAAATGCTTGCGCCAATCCCTCTGACTTATTGAAGATCCCAATAAAATATATACGAATTAAGTCTAAAAGTTATTTTACGTTCTAAATACATCTAGATATCAAATAAAAGATGTTTTATAATATTCTGTTTCAAATACTTTATATTCTTGAAATAATAATAGCACAAGATTAAAATTATTTTAGGAATCGATTTCGTTGGTAATGACTTCCTTTTAAACAATTGTTTTTTTTTTCTTTTTAGTGAAACATATTTTAATCTACGGAGTTGAGTATAATTTTTTCCTGCTGTCATTGCCGTCGCTTCCTTTTAAAGGTAATAATAAAACATTTCCTGGGGTTGAGATTTTTTTTTCTTTTTTTTTTGCAAACTTTCGTTAGAATTTTCAAAAATCTAATCGAATATGGTTTTGCTTTGGTTTTGTTTTATAGATATTATTTTTTACTTAATTCAGAAACGATCGACAGAAAGTTATGTACCAATTAATGTATATGAAAAAATATTCATTGAAATTATTTTATTACTATACATAATAATTGAACAGCTAATAAATTAAAAATATATATAGATAGGGGAAAGTCGGGTAACCGCGGACATTTCAATTTCTAAGAAATTCAAAGTGTTGCGTAAATAAAGGAGTTATTGTAAATGAACGTCCTCTAGAGTCAAAACAAATACAGCTTAATTGCGACGTGGGCGCCGAGTAAGTTAATCGTGAGTGAGTGTTTTGTTTTCATCAATAAATTTTCGTTGCTCCTGTCAAACTTTATTGCAGGTTATTAAGAAAGATAAATTAGATAAATTAGATCTTATTTTAGATGATCTTTATTAGACATTAAGATTGTGTTTATATAGATGCATCGGATTTTTATTATAATTGTAATGTTTGTAAGGCCAAAAAACGGTTGGGGCACGATTGATTAATATGTTCGGGGCTACCGTTTCTTGTGACGTCAAAAAAAAAAAAAAAGTAAGGCCAAACAATTTTCAGTATATTTTGTTAAATAATTCGATATTATCAGCAATGTTTAATTAAAATCATTAAAGAAATTCGTAATTTTATTTTAAGTATAAAATAAAGACAGAAATTTCATTCATTTGTTTTTTATTTGCAATTTATCCAAGTGTCTGGGGCTACTCGATCTTCCCCTATGTAATACAAGCGACGCAACGTGTATGTTGGGGACTATTTTTAAGGCCTGTAACTTACAGTCAACTGTACAGTCGACCCTCGTTAAAGTGAACACGCTTAACCTGGATTACCTTTAAGAAGATTTTTTTTCACATTCCTGTCAAAATGAATACAAAAATTTAGTTACTTAGTTTCTTATATGAACAAAATTTCCTTTCCATCGAAATTCACATTAACGAGGTTCGACTGTATAAGGGACGTGTTTCGAAAATTTGAATCTTTCATAATCTGGCAAAGGAACATACTAGTACTACGCGAATAAGTCCAACAGGAAATACAAGTGAAGATTAAGAAAACGACAGAGAGGCGATAATAATAATAGGTAAACAATAAAAAATTGAAAAGTCAACGAACCAGAAAAAGATTCGATAAAACAAATACAGTTAGAAAGTGGATGGGTAATGATAAAAAAAATATGGTAGACAATAAAAAAGAAATAATAAAAGATAATGAATAATGATAATAATAATAATAAAGAATAACGAAAAAGATAAAAGAAAAAAATCAAATGTATTTTCAGTGGTAATAGTAGCAAGTTGCGAATTGTACGTCAAACGTGACATATGAGGTGCATTCGTATTGTTATTATTTCAGTAAAATGAATTATATCGTCTGTTATTATGATATGATTAATTTCCGGAATAAAATAAGTATATTTCAAGTTGGCAGCATTTTATATTTTGTTGGCATTTAAATTCCAATGGGAAACTTAAGCCTAACTTTAATTTTCAGAACTTGAAATCCATATTTAAACTCTTTTTCCATTTAATATCTATTTCTACGGAAACATCTATCCAAAAATCTGTCGGTAGATTATATGATTGCTAAAATTAAACAATTTTAGTTTAAAAATTTGGTTTTTAAATTCAGTATATGACTCCATCTTAAATAGAACGTAATCACCACGGCAACTTAGAATCATTACTTATCATAGGATATCATGAAATTAATTCGTATGATACGATTTAATAGAATGAAGAATGTGATTATAACTTGGTCAAATAGGTTATAAAATGTCATATACGTCATACATGTCAGATAACTTGGCGATACATCTTGGTCGCTTGACGATTAATCCTCGGAAGCTGCTATAACAAAGAGGTACCGATTTTTTAAAAATTCAAATTACTTAATAAATATTTTTATTAATATATTTTTAAGTTTTGATTCCATTTTCATAAAATTTGAATTGACTCGACAAAATCCTGCAACGATTATCCTAATAATATTATAAATCTGATTGTGTGCAAATGTTAGGCCAGCGTCAAAATGAAGCATTTAATTATCCTGTATCTTTGCATATAAGTTGATTATAACCCTCAAATGAACATAGAATGGTTTTTGTTTATTTTATTTCAATATTTTTCTTAATAATTCAAAATTTCATTATTTTCATAGATAATAATTGGACATTTTTTCGTATATTTTAAAATGGTTGGTTGGTTTGGTTGGTTTGGCCCAAAGGGCCCGGTTTTGCAGCTTTTTTTAAAATGGTTAAATTTATTTTACCGCTGCTAATACTTTATCGTTGCCAATATAAAATAAAACCCCTGAGTAATAATTTTTAATCAACAATTTATTTTCAAGTGAAAATTTTCCACGTGAAAAATGAAAAGGAAATGAATTATTTAAGAATTAAACAGAATATGAAATGATGTCATATTAGAAACAAAACGTGCGTTTTCAGATATTTGATAATAATACAAAGTGCATAAATACGCGTAAGTATGGAAAGCAAGCGAATATGATGTCATATATAGAAAAATAAAACAGATTTGTTTTGATGTTGAAATAAAATGATCTTGGGTTATCAAATTATTTGTGATTAATTTCTCTTTTTTTTCTTTTTCTTTTTGACATGAAAGGAATTATTTTAAATGTACGTAATATATGTATTTTAAATGTATGTGTTGTAAATTAAAGTTCTGTGTTTTAAATGAAACGAGTGAAAGATTTATATTTTTAATGAATTCAATACGAATGATGGGATAGGTTGGCTATTTATCGTCTGCACACGGCTAACATAAAGATACCATATTTTTAATTTAAATTTTAAAAAGTAAAAATAAATAAATAAATAAAAAAATATTGTATGGCAAATGTCAATGATAGATATGATCGCAAAATTATCCGTATCGAAAATCAGAAAATCTTAATAAAAATAACTATCTATATTATAAAGGACAAACGTGTCCGTGTGTAACGCTGACGTCATTTTGCGAATGGCAACAGTTGACAATCAAATTTCGGTTTTGCGGTTTTTGCTACTGCAATTTTTTTTATTTCTAAACATCGCACATTTTTAATTTTTACACCGTTATATAGGGGAAAAAATCTACTTTCAAATGCAATTTCTTGGAAAAGTGCATTTTAATTGACAGATTTATTATAGCATTTAAATTAAATTTCAAGCATGAATTTTCAAAAATCTATCTCGATTGGTTGCAGACGATACAAAATATTAATCCGTTTGTAATTTAAACAATATAAATAGTTCAGCATTTGTTTCCAGCTAATATTTCATAACGAAATTAAAACTTCATTAAGCAATCCATAAAATAATATAAATAAAACACAAATTTAACAGGCATGTAAACGAAATAAGCGCTTAAAACTGCTGAAATTATCAGAATAAGAAACACTTCTGTATATAACGAAATTTTTAGGGATTTCTTTGGCTATTTAACTTCTGTTACGAAGCCAATACGAAATTACAGCTTTTAATAAATTTCAAAATTTTATTTGAATATATAATTGACCTATTTAACATAAAAATGCTCTTTGGTGTTGCTAAGAGGCTATCTAAAAAAATATATTAAAAGTAAAAAATCTATTAGAATTTTCAATTTAAAAAAAATGGTTTCATTTATATTCTCTATCCCGGGAATCCCGGGTTGGATGTCCTATTATTTTTTTAAAGAAAGTTTCTTTTCTCATAAAAGCTAAAGATTTAATATGATTGTGTCGAAGTAACAGCATTTTTCCTCTATCATTTTCCCACGATCGAAACACATTTGTAAATCCTCGTTTCGAACCGGAATTTAATTTTACATTTCTTTTAGTTTTAAAATAGGAAAAACTTTGTTGTCGTTTTTAAATATAGCTTTTTTTAAAAGTTGTTTCATAATAGATTTTTGTAAAGTCTTGTAGGATAAGAAAAATTGCATAGATTTTAAAGCAATGTTTAAGTAAAATTACAATATTTTTTAAACTTAAAAAACAACAATGTTATCGAAAAGAAAATCGATTTTGCTAACAATTTCCGGTAATGCAAAAGCAAAGAAGAAATCAAAAAGTAATGAATCTTTTCTTCCAGCCGAATTGTGTAAACTTGAACAAGCCGATCGTGCCAATTCATAACATTATAAACGTGAAAGCGCGTTCACACACAATTTTTTTTACATATAGGTAGAAAATTTCCGAGAATAACAAGGTTAGGGGTCTGTAATTAAGTCCATAGTCAATTTGCTTTTTTTTTATCAAGTGAAATTTGGCGCAAAATTAAATACATTGTTGTAACCAGATTTGTTTTTTGCGTGGTAAACACTTAATGGTATTTTAGATGATCATTTCCCCGCTCACCTTTGATGCCAACTATGACTGTGAAACATATTAAAAACTATTAGCCGATAATTTTCTAATTTTCTTATTGCTTCATGATGGTTCATACTTTAAACCTGAATCGGTCATGCCATTGTCGTTCAATTTTTATTCCTAATCCTAACCCTAATCGTATCCTTTCTTAATCCTGATAATAACTTTAAAGAATATTCTTTGACACGAATATCTAAATTAAATCAATATCCATAAATGGAATGAATGGAAAATAGAATAAATAGAAATGGCAAAATAAAATAACAAGAAAGTACATTTATTCGACACCTAACCCTAGAGAAAGCGTAAAAAATTTCAAGCGCATGAAATAAATTAAAATAATCCTATATATACTAACAAAAATATGTAAATTTAGATAATCAGATTTGTGTCGTCGGTATTTATTTGCTAATAGTGTTCTTGACGCGATAGAGAAAATGTCGAGGTTAAATTGGGCAGAATTTAAAGTACTTTCTAGCAACCTTTATTTACATTTTAGAATCGCATCAGATTGTTATATCTTTGTGAAATATCTATCAATGTATAAAATCCACAAGCAGTTTGTTCACTTTTTACACCACTTAGCGTGAAACACTTAATTTAATATATACATAAACAAGATAATGTAGTAAGAAATATATAACATATGTTTATGCAAATAAACAATATAATAATGCCCATTTAGCAATGAACATATATACAAATTGTACACCAAATACCACCTAAAATGCACTGTTGTATAGAAGAATTCTGCCAGTGTTGTTTTTCGTTTTACGAAAAGGAATTCCTCGATTTTCACGATTTTACTGGGTCCTCCTTTTTTCATTAGTTGCAGTTTCATTTTCGCGATTGTATATATTATTTGGCATGAAATTTCACTTTTTTAAGACTGGGTTATGTCAAGGCCCCTATAGCAAAGAAATACCGTATAGTCTCCTATAAAATGTGATAAAGCTTTTGTTAATTATATATGTTGTTAATTATCAAGTGAAATGTTTTGCTAAATTAATGCATTTAGTCCTTTTTTAATGTTACGTGAACGAAGTCACGGGTAACAGCTAGTATATACTAAATCTCAAACCATTCGATTGGGTAGTTTTTGCGCTGTTATATGCAGACAGATGAACAGACGACGACTGCAGGTACTACGTATTTATATTAAGACGAACGCACCTAAAAAAGAAAAAACAAAACGTCAAATAAAACGAAAGAGCAGCAAGGTATAAGCTAATTCTATTTAATTTGTACAGAAAAATAATGAAATTCAATTAAACTGCTAGAAATTAAACATTTTAATTAGTTAAACTGAACAAGTTTTACTTAGCTTCCAATAAATTCTCAATAGCTGCGAAAACCTTGTTTAGAATAACTAGATAAACTATTCAATTTATAGAATTTAATTTTGAGCAACAGTAAACAATATTATATATAAAATCTCAAAAAGCCTATGCGAACAATTTTGAGCTTGATTCTTTTAGCTGTCATATCATTTAAGTGTTTGTTTTTGCGGAATGCAATCATTGGATAAGAAATCTTTGTTTAAAGTGCTGTTCCCAATGATATTTATAGCTTTATATTTTAACATATACAATTTTAAGCTGCTATTTATTAAAAAGGATAAAAATTAGACATTTTCTATTAATTTAAGTAAAATTTCTACACGTCCCGAGGAGGAGAATATTGCGAAATTTCGTCTGGAAACTGATAAGTGGAAAATAGAAAATTTTCCGGAGAAAGAGGATGTCTTTTTCGGGCAATCTTTAAACTCACACTGCTGCATATGAATGATAATATGAAAAGGATGCTAATACAAGATAAACGCGATAAATTGACATCTCTTTATTTCAAGTGATTTTTGTTTATTAATTTTGAAAAAAAATATTTTTAAATTTATGATTTAACACTGTTTTTATCAGATATAAGTGCTGATAGCAATCATCATGTACAAAGAATACCAAGTTAGAACAACCTTTACTTTGCACACGAACTGCTAAAGTAATTTATAATATTCTTTTACGTACAGTTTCTGATATGCAGATGATGTAAAATTGCTGATCCTGATGTCATCACGCCAGCAAAGAAAGCAGAATATGGCCAAGGATTCTGTAGCAGCATTCTAGATATCATGCAATCATCGTGCAACTTGTGCAATTTATTTTCTTGCTAGTGTGGCGTCATCAGGATCAGCGTCTTACACCTTCTACACATTGTAAAATGTACACAGAATGCTATTATTGAAGCCTGAAATATTTTTAGAAGTTCCCCCTGAGTGAAGTTCGGATATTACGGTTGTTTTAACTACCTATTCCTTCGATATGATGATCGTTATCAGACTTTAACATTTATATCTGTAAAAAAAAAAAAAAAAAAAAAAAAAAAAAAAAAAAAAAAAAAAAAAAAAAAAAATCCCAACCTTTCAACAATAGTTTTTTTTTTTTTCAAAATTAATAAGAAACACGTGAATTAAGAAAATGCAAAGTTATTGATTAGTTGTCGTGGGCACCATATATAGAAAACAAATAAAGAGTAATAAGAAATTTACGAAATAAATTCGTTTTTTAATGGAAGGGTTTGTAGTAAGAATGTGGTAGCTCCATTTTTGACTTTTGTGAGATGGTCACTTTCCTCGCTCAAAATAGATATTTTTTCGATATTATTGGTGGAAAACCATGCATAGGTGCATGGATTAATGCATAAGTGAAAAAAAAATTCTTTTGACGAAATTTATGAAATAAATTCGTTTTTTAATGGAAGGTTTTGCAGTAAGAAGGTGATAGCTCCATTTTTGATTTTCTTGAGATGGTCACTTTCTTCGTTCAAAATAGATATTTTTTGGATATTATTGGTGATAAACCATGCATAAGTGCATGGAATAATGCATAAGTGAAATAAAATTCTTTTGACGAAACTATAAAATTTAAATTTTAAAAGGGCTTTTTTTTTTATTTCCCAAAAGTGCAAAAATGGAATTAACTCTTTCTTTCTGCAAACTCTTCAATTACCAAAAGTATATGTAAAATGGACTTGGTATACATTATTAGGTATCAACCATATTTATTCCTATTGCTTTGAAGAAAGGATTTTTTTTCACTGTTTCCCAACTCTTTAAGTCATTTTAAATCTCTTTCTTATTATCTGAAACTTGGTGGTGTAACTTTCTACATAGAGAACACTCGAATATTTCTTTTCTTGTTAAATATCCAACATAATCCCTTTCTTTATCCCTTTTTTCTTTTTAGGGCATATATTAACTTTTGCTAAATGAAATTAATTATTTTTATTTTGTTATTTTCTTGTTCTTTAATGCCGTAGAATAACACTTTTTATAAAGAAACACTTAAAAATACAATCATTTATGTGATATTATAAAGTAGACAAATCTCTATTTTCACATTTAGAAAGTGCATCGCTTTAATTAACATTTTGGTTTTGATTTATGATCTATAGAATTTGTACACGCCAAGTAATATGCAAAAAGTAGTTAAATTTAAAAACCCATACCACAATTGAAACGTACTTGTAGCAATTATTGCTCCTTGACATTACTGTGACCGAATCATTTTGTGTGTGTCTCTAAAATGAAAAATAAATACTATGCACCCCATATTCTACAGTAATCATCTTGTAGTGCACCCAGTGCTGTATATAAGTTTCATTTATGTTTGGAAACAGTATAAAATCATTAAAATACACTGCAAATGATTTTTCCCCATATACCATAATGTAACGGAATACTTTTTAGTGTTACTGTAAACGAACCATAAATGCTACATCCTTCATTTTCAATACCAAACATGCTATAATAAACCACGAAAACATATAGCAATTACATGGCAATACGGGCATATTTACGCGAATTAGAGCACGGGTAGACAGACAGACAGACAAACTGAAGTCATGAACCCTTTTCAACTATGTTGGAAGTTATTAAAAGGAGGAAGTGGTGGTTCTAATCATTAGTGTTTCTTACTACTGGGACGGAAATAATCAGAATTTTAACATATTTGTATTTGTATTTCTACTTTTCCTAGAGTCGCTTAAATGCACCCTTCTTTCTCACGATTTAACAATCAAGTTACAATAAAAGACAATGAATTTTATAAGAAAATATTCATTGTACTTTCATGGCATATACGTTTGATTATATTTATGTATAACAAAGAAAATTCCCTAAGCGCATTTATCGTTAAAAGTTTTTCACTGTTAGAAAACAGAACATATTTTAAATTAAATTATTAATGTTTACGAAATTATGTTGACGTTCTTTTTAAAAAAAGGAAGTAAATCTGTTTAGTTTTTCTGGCAATGATAAAAGCATAGAATAGAAGGTAGTAATACTCTTAGTATAGTTCAATATTTGGACGCACATAACACTGATCATTTCATAGAAAATGATACAAAAATTGAATTTACTGTTCTAATGCATTTTCTCCACATCGATGGACTTTTTATTTCTTTGGAGAAAACTCAAGAAACTTTTAGAGTAACAAAAAAATTGATCCCGCAGAAGAAATTCTCCAAATGTGTTTGAAAGAGAGATTGTCAGCTATGAAAAGTTATGGAATAAATTTTTTCGTTCATAATTTTAGAAGCAAGATTGTTTTGTTAAAATACACAGTGAGAAAATGCAACTGCACTGTAAATCAAAGTAATTCAATCCAAATTTGCATACACTCAACTAAGAATATGTTGTCAAGCCCATTTATTATAATGGCATTTTACCAAAATAAAATATTCTGTTAAGCGGAATAGTACATGTAAAGTTCGGATATAAACGGAAAAAACGGAATACATATATTTTTTTGTCATTTTAGAATCAAGATACAGTGACGCCTAGGCTATCGAATGCTTCTGCTAACAGATATTTTTGTTAATCCTTAACTGCTGTTTGAGGACTCACAGGCCACTGCTTTTTTTTTTCACAGTTTAAATTGTAATTTTTAGTTTAATTATAGATACTTGTGAAATTCTGTTTTATTTGGAGTCTTTGTACTATCGCTTGCAATGCAAACAGAGGCGTCTTAAATTCGGACACATATGTGTCTGAATGTGAGATTTGAAACATCTATGATGTTTGAATTTAAGACACATAATTGTCTTACTGTGATCATAGTATATAAAAATTGAGAAAAATGTCTGAATAATCATGATGTGTTTAAAATTAAGACATTTAGGAATTCAGACATTTAAGTGTCTGAATTTGATATAATTGTATCACATGCGCGATGACTGTGATGCAATAGTGCCACTATATATGCCAGCACCATCAGAGAATGTTTTCAAACAGATGAAAGGTGTTTAAAATACTTTTCTATCCACTAAATTTTGATTAGACCATAGATCGAGTGTCAAAATTGTACCCCAAATCACGGAACTAATTTATTTTTCGTGTGTTAAGTAAGAAAAATATGAAGTTCTCCAAAAATTATTTGCATTCATAGGTATATGGCGTACGTAGAGAAATGCAGGCCGCTATCCCCCACCCCCCTGAAATTTTGAAAATGATATATAGCTTGAAATACTAAGAGTCAAGAAAGAAATGTAGGTAGAGAAAAGGTTTTGGAATATGTATGCCGATGGTCTACATCTACAGCACAGTCCGATTTTATAAAATTCACAATATATTCATGAAATAAGCTAAATGATTACCTTTGTGTCAGGGCTCTTTGGCCAGACAATTTTTAAACATAAAAGAGATGTAAATATTTAACGATTAAAAAATACTACATATTAAAAATAAGTTTTTAACAACATTTCTAAAAATAAAGAACTGGATTTTTTTTCCTGGCAGGAGGTTCTGCCCTCCTGAATCGTCCGTTTAAGCTAAAATAAAAACACATAACATTAAAAAGAAATCATAAATTAAAATTGACTTTTAAGAGGGGTTCAGGGACATATCCCTGACAAAAGATGAGTATTCCTCTTTCTGTTGCCGCTTAATAATTCTACAGTTACTTGGGAGATTAAATTTTATCTTTTTAATAACCACATATAAAGAAAATTTAGTTTCTTGAATTTCAAAACCTGGGCAGGAGGGATACAGAAAACTTTATTTAACAGTTTATTTGTTATATTTGCAAGGATGGAGAGGGGTAAGGGTCTAATTATATTTAACAATTAAAAAATTTTTAGCTTCACCCGTAGCGTTTAATTGCTGTTTTATATAGAGAATACCGCTATTTTAAATCTCAGATAATAATGTTCTGAACTTCTCCAAACCAGTTTCATTTTTACTAAATTATCGTAAAAATCAGCATTCATAGCTTCAAGGTAATTTCTAGAAAGCAGTTACCAGTATTTCCAAATAATACTCTAAGTCAAATTTCAAATTGAGTTCCTAGCTTAAGCAAACGAACGAATTTTGAAAGATGCATAGTGGTCCTCCTAATTAATCATTTGCTGAATGGCATTTAAACATGCCCGGACCCTCCTTCAAGGTTTTTTCTTTAACTATGCCCCGTTTCCATATCTCCGCAACTATCTTTCCGATTTCAACGCAAGTGATGCCAAACATTAGAACTTAATTGTCAGCCTCTAAAATACTAAAGTAAATTTATGAGTAGCAGTTATCACTATTCCCGAGTATTAGTTTAAGCCAAATTTGTAATTAAGTTCATAGCTAAACTAAACAAACGAATTTTTAAAGATGCATAGTGGTCCTCTTAATTAGTCATTTGCTGAAGGGCACTGGAACATCCCCTCACCCCGGCACCTCCTTCAAGGTTTTTTCTCTAACTATGCCCCGTTTCTAAATCTCCGCAACTACCTTTCCGATTTCAACGCAAGTGATTCCAAACATTATAATTAACTTAATACTGACCCTCTATAACATTAAAGTAAATTTGTGAGAAGTGGTTACCACTATTTCCGCATAATAGTTTAAGCCAAATGTGTAACTAAATTCCTAGCTTAACCAAACGTACGAATTTTTAAAGGTGCATAGTGGTTCTCCTAATTACTCATTTTCTGGAGGACATTTGAACATCCCCTCCCCCTGGCACTTCACTCAAGGTTATTTTATCTAACTATGCCTTATTTCAATAACTCGGCTAATAATGTTCCCACCTTCTCGAAACCAGCTCAATTTTGTAGCACGCCTACTATACTATACAGTACCGCAGGCAGCGGGGACCTGTCTCAGAGGTTCGTTCGGAAAGAGGCTTGTTTAGAACAGAATCTCCCCTGGTGATGGAAGGGAGAAATAAAAGATTTTCCGGAGTGCACGAGCATGCCCGGTATACGGTGACGAAGCCATTGGAGACCGCGGACAGAGTTTCGTTTTTAAGCGATTGAAGTTTATTACCCAGGCTCGGGCAACGCCGGGCGCGCCAGCTAGTCTATACTAATAAAAGAAGGTTTCGCTTTGTGTGTGTGTCCGTGTGTGCGTCCGTGTGTGTGTCTGTGTGTGTGTCTGTTGGCGATGGCTAGGAAAATCTAGCCCACCTAGAAGGCTGCAAATTTATATTTAGGTAGTCCAAACCCTCTCCTGGTGCACCATTACGTCAGAATTTTAATATTTTGAAAATTAAAGTAGTTATCAATTAAAAACTGATCAAAGATCACAAATAAAAAAGCCATTATTCTGAAGCTATCTGGCGCATGTGCAGAAACCAATTTCCGTATCTTCCGGAACAGAAGAAAGAAAGCAGAAGACATTCCGTTTTTGTTTAAAGTATTTCTAAATTCGCCATGGACAAACGGCTAAAAATACGGAAAAACCGTCTACATATTCTAAAAGAACATACTTTTACGTCTCGAACGATCTGGTTGGTTTGAAAAAATTTTACATTTAACCTTTTCAAAAAAAATAATCAAAAAGCATCGAATTCATGTTTTTTATTTTCTCCCGTTTTCCGAGCCTTGCATCTACCGGAATGCAAAAGATACGGAAAAACGAAGGTCACCAAATTAAAGAACCGTTTTTGTCCTTTTCAAAGCCACCTTTGGTTTTAAAAAATGCAAAAATTAACCCTTCGAAAAAGTATATTTTCTGTATGCCGTTTTGCGATTTTTGCGATTTTGGCAATTTTTAAAAATTCGCATCGGCGATTCAGTGACAGGTACGGAAAACTAAAAATACCAGACAATATCTACATTTATTCCTTTTTCGACATCTGTATTTGTTTTTGAAAAATACGAATATTAACCCTTCAAAAAAAATTCGTGCACAGGACTCTCTTTTGCGAATTCCGATTTTCTGCTATATATTAAATCTGGCATCGGCTTTCTAAAATAACCAAACAAAAAGCAAACACACCTAAAGACATCTACGTTCTATCGGGTTTAGGCAGAAACCTTTAGTTTAAAAAATAAATCACGTTAACCCTTTCGAAAACGTTTTTAACCGTAAGTCACTTTCGCTTTTTAACTATTTCTCTTATCTTTAAAAATCCGAATTGGCGTTTATAAACAAGATACGAAAAACTAAAAATACCGTGCCTAATCCATATGCCTTTGTTTTTTAAAATCTGGTATCCGTTTTGAAAAAAATTAATTTTAACCCTCCGAAAAAAAATCCTTTCCAAAACTGATTCACGCGAATTTCCTTTTTTTGGTCCAGATTTTAAAATCGGCATCGACTCGGGAAATGCAAGTACGGACAAACAGTAGACTCCAGATCATAGACACATTCATTTTCTTCAAAAGGCACGGTTGGGTTTTAAAAAATATCTACATTAACCCTTTAGAAACCGATCGATTACGTAACCCACTTTCGCGATTTCCGCTATTTTGGCAATGTTTACCCGTAGTTAAATTTCAATTCTACTAGGAAATTTGGTTGGGTCAAGTGTTCTGAAAAGGCCTCTTCCAGAACAGACTGCGCCCCCTGGCGGTGGAAAGTGGAACTATAGGAGTATATCTGGTTCTATGGACCCGATTACGACGGGGTTTGGCTCATTCGACTTGATATCTATAGCCTTAAATATTTTAGCTGCACTTTCAACCTCCAGGATGCGCTTTCCGATCTTGGGTTTTATGAGCCCGATTACGACGGGGTTTGCCTCATTCGACTTGATTTCGATAGCCTTACAGATTTCAGTCATATTCGTATAGAACAGATTATTAATATTTCGGGCCCGAGCAACGCCAGGCGGATTAGCTAGTTAAGTAATAAAGCAACTAAGACACAAACGATAAGCAGCTTAACACATATTAATAATATTTCAAGAGCATGAAAAGTATTTTACATGTGCATAAAATTATTGAATATTAATAAACATAGACAAGAAAAAACACATAGAAACACTGTTTAAAAAAAAAAAAAAAAAAAAAAAAATAGTAAAGATATTGTTTGCCAGAAAATGGAAGGAGATAATTTACAACAGTGAAAATGTTGTTTCACAAATTTCCCTTACATACTCCAAAAACTGTGAAATTCCGTTTTATTTGCTTTTACGAAATTTTCCTAAAAAAGATAATAATATTTTGGTTTATCGGTGAATTTTTACAATCTAAATGTTAATAACTTTGATACTTAAATCTCGAAGAAGTATAATTCAGCTTTTAAAAATACACAACAAAACACAAACATTCCCCGAAGAGAAAGAACAGAATGCAATTGAATTGTCAGGAGAAATTAAAATAGATTGCTAAAATTTATGTGGATATTAATTTGTTAATAATCTGTGACTGACAAGAATTAAAAGATATGCATAGAAAAAATCCATTAATTTTATTTTTAACCTTTTCATAATCATCGCTTCTGAATTCATGACATCGATTAATATAAAATTGCAGTTCAGAAGTTTTTTATTTTTAGTCATTTATTTTAACTTCTATCAAAACTAAGTTTTCCGGATTATTATTTCAATTTAAAAGTATTTATCTTTTATTTGTTATATCGCTGTGAGATAATTCCGCAAACTCCGAAAATTAAAAAAATATTTTTTTTCCTGATAATGCTTATTTGGTAAATTGATATTTAACTGTACAAAATTATACTTTTTTCTCCTTTTCAATCTCTGTCTTTCATACTTATGCTGTAAACATCATAAAGTTAAATTTCTTATTGACATTTGTCGGAGGCAGACCAGAAATTTACACAATAAAACATTTACAAATTATCTGATTCTGATGAAATTAAAAACCAGTTAGATATAAATTTACTTTGTTGAAAGAATAATGTTAATCTGAAATGATTTAAGTCAGCGGTTCTCAAACTATGAGTCACGGGTGATGTTTTTGTGGGTCAGGGAAAGATCGGGATCTCCAAAATATATAGATATTTTATTTACTGCAATAATATAACGGAAGCAATATATTACATCTTAAAGGACAACATTATGAAAAAGTATACATAAATAAATTGTGAAAAGACTGTGTTTTATTAACATGTGTGTAGAGAGTAGCTTGAGACAAAAATTTAAACAAGCAAGAAAAACATATTTCAGGCATAGCTTATGAAACATCTTCCACCACTACTAGAATACTGTTAAGAATTTCACATTTTAATACAATAAAATGAGTTATCTAAATAAACAATTAAAAAAAAAAAAAAGGCAACGCAATAAAAATCCATTCACAGCTAGTACTTTCCGGAATGTGTGCAAATTGTTTCGTGCAGTCCTGTATATCACCTTTACAATTTATACACATCACATAATATACTAAAAATGAGATGGATTTAAAAGTGCAAGTCACACATAAAAACGCACTTCAACAGTTATCGCTCTTAGTCATTTGTGTAACAGAATTCTTTTGTATGTCTCTGCAGATGAATTATAAATGCGGTGCACTTTATAATCCATAGAAAGTATGCTGTAGCCGACCTTTAAGATACATATTATGTTTGAAGAATCATAATATCATTGGAACGCACCCGCAGATGATTTTCCCCTGTAAGTATAATGTAATGCAATTCTTTTGTGCGATTATTACTTAGACTATCCGTTGCAGAAGGTATGTTGTAGTCCACCTAGCATATTTATCATCATATATATTATTTCTCCTGTCAACATCCCTTTTTCTCAGAAAATATGAAACGCAGAACAACGACTGAGATACCATATGAAAGGTTATTGAACCAGCTTCTGACATAGCCCACTTAACAATTCGTTAAAACATGTTTTTGATTAAAATTTGCTGAAAATTAAAAATTAAATCGGCATTGTTTTCTTAAAAGAAATGAAAGGTTTTCCTCAAATTATTGTTGCCACAAAAATAAAATACCACATTATATGATGCTCAGCAATTATTATAAAAAACACCGCACGGGTTTATTTTATATTTATGATTAAAAAGCGAAATTGAAATTGAAATGTTTACATTTATATTTCTATGTCCATTGTTTTTCCCGAAGCGGATGACGTCATCCTCTAATGCAGTCAAAATACGATTGTTAATTTTTTTTCTCTAGCGTGCCTTTTGCAATCTTGGATCAGTTTTTACTCTAACTTTGATGGAATAAATTAGATGATATTCTGTCTTGACTAAAAACTAAATGTTGTTTGCAGATATTTTTATCCTTGCTTTTTCTTTAGAAGTTTAAACCTGCATCTAATAAATATTACATATTGATAAAAAATGATACTTCTCTATTATCCCGTCGACCACTTTTCATAACAAAAAACTATCGCCAAATAAACGGGAGAACGTTGCCATTGGAATATCAAAAAATAAATAAATAAATAAAATATAAGAATTTAAGGACACAATTGTTATTTTAATTAATAAAATAACTACTAAATCAGTAAAACATAATGAAAAATACACGCAAATTTCGAATGTAAAACCACTAGATGACGTAACAAACACGCATAATGATTCTGACATCAAGTAAATGGACTGCATTTTTGGCGTTTAATCTTACAGTTTGGCGGTAGTTTTTTGTTATGAAAAGTGGTCGACAGGATAATAGAGAAGTACCTAAAAAATATTAGATTTCAGTGCGAAATCTTCGCACGGCCCCTCTGGTTTTATTATATTAGCAGTAGTAACGTAATGTAATTAAAATGCACAGCAAGCAATTTTCCATATAGACCATAATGTAAATGAATTTTTTTGTGTGTCCCTGTTATCAAACTTACTTATACACTTCCGTTTCAGTAGAGATCATGCTATAGTAAACTTCAATAACATGTATCAATTACAGGACAATCCGAGTATATTTACGCGAGTTAAAGCAAGGACACCCTGCCAGATAGACAGACGTCCAGACAAACCAAAGTTGTAAAGAATTTTAAACTATGTTAGAAAGGATCAAAAAGGTTCAACCCTATTATTGACTCTGTTGTTGCTGAAAAATAATGTCATAAATTACATTGACTTTTAAACTGTATTTTTATACCGTTATTAATAAATGCATATTTCTTTATTTTGTAAAATAAGTTTTTGTTTATTATTGTTTATCATTCACATAGTATTGTTTGTGCGACAGTTCACCTTTTCCGTAAGATATGTTGTACGAAAAACTGTATACAGTTAAATTCAAAGTGGGTCGGGAAATTTTTCAACTATAAGGTAGGTCGCGTAAGAATAAAATTTGAGAATTGTTGACTTAAAATCCTATGAATAACTGTATTGTATCTAGATTAACCTGACAATTTATTTATTTAAAATCCAATTATAAGCCAAATCAGAACCAAGAAAATCCGCCGAGTATCAAAAAAAGAAATAACACGCTTTATTAAAACTTCTTAACAAGTAATTTTTAAACTAAACATCGACTCGACTTCGAGTGGCAGTTTCTTATTAAACTATTTGATGGCAATTGTGCAAAAAAACTCATGTTGTTAACAATAATTATTATTTTCTTATCAAATGCTAGTTGGCGTATTTTAGCGAGAGTAATTTGGCACAAGAAAAAAGACATCCAATTTAATCTACGTTGGTGTCATTTGAATTTCTTTGGCATATGGGCACAGCGTGTGCTCAGATTGGGAGTTTTTGTCCAGACTTTTGCAACTCACATTCCAAAACATTGCAATGCTCGCCTGAACGAGTTCTTTTAAACGATAAATCAATAAACATTAGCTTGGCGATATTAGCAGACTTACCAAGCTTTTGTCCAAAATTCTCTCGACGAATCAAATTTTATTGCTCGTATGTCGTTACTATATTTTATATAAAGACAGTCTAAGTGCTTATGGATAAGGATTTCGTCCAAATCCTCTCGACCAATCTAATTTTATTGCTAATATGTTGCCATTTTTTATTTATATAAACACTCTATTGCTTGTCGCTCAATATTTTAGCCAAAATCTTTTTGAGCAGTCCAATGTTATTTCTCGTACGACACCTATCACGCATTTGTAAAGGCAATCTATTTCTTATTGCTCACATTTGAAACGCAGCAGATAATCATATATTAAAATATTTAATGTGTCCCTGTAAATATATATATATATATATATATATATATATATATATATATATATATACTCGAAACTATCAATCATTTTCGCTTGAAGCCTTCTCTGGTGTACTAGAATTGTAGTGTAAAAGTTATATTCACACACATTCGATGGTAGTTGAGAAAACTAAGGACATACATGCATATATATGTGACGATTTAACTGGAGTCACCATACTTTTGTAGACTCCTATTCAAGGCAAGGGAGGTTTCTCCGAGGAGATTTTCAGTCGAGCACCGAGACTTACTTCATTGTGTACGTATAAGCTACAGAGAAGAGGCAGTTCGTTCCAGTTCACACTTTATTCGAAAAATTTAAAGATTAATTGATTAAGCTTTACTCTATTGAAAACTCACTCCATGCACTGCTAAATTTAGGGTCGTGGCGAAACTTGATGATTTAAATTTAAATATAAGAAGACATCTTAGTTAGTACAGGCAGGTATTCTTTTAAAATCAATCGGCGGCCAAGGAGAACCTTCGAAGATTAGGAAGTACATGACTAGTTGCATCCACCACCGAAATCCCGGAACATTCTGCTCTAAACGCGGGAAAAATCCGTATATCATTTCCCGAGCGCGCCAGAATACATTCTATCTAAAAAGCCTCTAGGCCAATCAACGCTCACGGCTTAACTTCTTCGGCGAATTAATATCGAAGTGAACTTACCGAAGCTGGCAAAAGCGCGCCAAAAAATGTTCTAGAACAATCTCGTGCCTTCTACTTCCTTCGAATAAATAAAAGCAGAGAGAAAAGGAGTACATATGTTTTTATCAAGTATGGCAATATGCCAAAATAATTTTTACATTGAGATTAAAATCTTTCAGAATTTGAAAAGTAATATTTTGTCAGGAATCGTAGGGAAATAAAAAATAAAGAAAAGAAATTCATAGGTTGTTATTTCTTAAAAGTAAAATATTTTTAGCTGGGAAATGGGTATTTTTTGAATTATTAGATTCTAGGATGCTTTTTATTTAAAGAAAATAAAAGTGCGTAAATTTAATAAAACATTCTATCAGTGCCATTTTTTAAGAGAATGAATTTGGAATAAACTATATATTTCGCTAGATGTAATTTTGACAATCGAATACTGGAGCGAGAAAATAATTTAGAATAATGGGATTTACACAGAATTATAGTCTTAATGAAGTCAACGACGAAAAAAAATTTTTTTTTTTTTTTTTTTTTTTTTTTTTTTTTTTTTTTTTTTAATTTGTTTCATATATATATAATACAAACATACACGCATGCACACATAACGACCAAAAGCAGAAGCTTTTTTTTTTTTTTAAGTCTCTTAAGAAAGGAAAGCAAAATTTCTCGCCATGCGTTTTTAAAAACCTGATGAAGAGCTAAGTTAATTTTATTTTGAAACAATCGTCTTTTCTTTTCTATTTTATAGGGTCCTAACATTGTATCTTGTTATTCACTGCCTGTAGAATTGCAAGTATACTACTTTGTGCATTAAAATTGTTTAAATTGCTGAAATGCTTGAACATGAATGGTGTTACATAAATTATGGAAAAAAAGGCCTTTAATATTTGAAAAGAAAAAAATATTTCTCAAAGGGAACTCTCAATATGAAATCAAGTTCAAAAACCTTCTGCAGATATCAAGTTTTGACGAATTTAACTTCAGAAAAGGAATATTGATTTCAATCTTCGATTCAATTTGACGATAAAAAAGATACTGACAGCAATACAGTCAAAAGTGTTCAAAATATAGTCAGAAAGAAATGGAGGGAGGCGCAAGATTTTGGAACAAATGTGCCTGTAGTATGTAGTACGCGGTTCATTTTATAAATGGAGAATATAACCATAAAAAAAAAATCTAAACTAAGATTTTCTTGTCAGAACTCTTCGTGCAACACGATTTTTAAACATATCAATATAATAAGCAAAACAGAACAATTGAGAAATATTAACCCATAAATTACATGGTCCATTTTTTGTGCACTGTGAAACTGATCTTGAATTACCACAGAGGTAAACTTCTAGAACTTTTTTCCCCGAAGAATAACTTTCTCTTTTATTTTCTGACAGAAATTCAGAGTTGAAAAACGGCGATGATTTTCATTGAAAAATGCTTGTAGAAATTGCCCTTGCATTAATTAGGCTTTCTTGTGAATCATATGCATAAGAATCCTTGGAACACAACTACGGGGATTGCGGGTTAAACGTTAAAAAATAAATTTTAACCAGCATTTTCTAAAAGGGTTAAGCGAAACTGATGTTTATTCTTTTTTTCATCAGGGAGGCGGAGTCCACTGAACTCCTTCCCCTGCCATTTAAGATAAATTTGAAACCCATGAACGTGGACAGAAAACAGAATTAAAAAAATTTCTCCCACATCAGTTCAAAAGGAAGAGGAGAGAGTACTTTACTAACAAAAAATTCTTAGTTCTTCTTATTTTTCTTATTATTTTATTAATTTATTTCTAATTATTTTATGTCACTTTGGAAAATTAAGTTTTACTATATTTTTCAAAATCATCAGATGTGAAAAAAAATTATGTTAATTAAATTTCAAAATCCAGGCAAGGATAATGCCCCTCCCCTGCCCCCCCCCCCTTCTTAACCTCGCCTATGACTATTATCAAAGTTTACTTATCTATACAATTTACTTATAAATTGATTTGTATTACATATAAGAAAATTACCGTTTAAAATGTATAAGCCATAATAAAAATCTGAATCAATAAATAGTAAGAAGTCTTCGAAAGTTATTGTTAAATCGAAGAAAGAAGCAATCGATGTGCTTTGACTTGGGAGTTGAAACTATTTCTAAATAGGCGTCGTTTAATCAAAGCTTTCAGTACTTATTTTCAGGGGATAAATGGAGAATCAATACATATTCTTCCACTATTTCATACATCTAGGATTTATTTAGAAATTTATCAACCCAATAATCTATTAAATCTATCTTAAGCTGTCTTCAAATCTCATTTATCTTCCTAATAATAGTAAATGGTGCAACTATTTTAATATTAGAGAAATCGAAATAAATCAAGTAACGTCACAGCTTAGTCATTACAACATATTACATCACATAAATGTCGATTAAAGAAGCCATTGTTACTCTTCAAGTAGTAGCCTGTAGAAATTTATCACTATATCGAGTAAATGAGATTAATAAAACCTTGGAGAAATGTGCTTTATAAAAATGACACAATCATAATAAGACTTTCGAAAATATTTCACTGTTTTTTAACTATAACTTTATTTAATTAAGTCATATAGTTTACTATGAGTTCAGAAATTTTTTCTTGGTGATTCAATTTTCAATATTTTAAGAAAACCATCATGTAGAAAAAACGAATAGTACTTCTAAAATAAAATCTACGATAGCTCGTTATGTACTATAAAGACAATGAATGATAGCTTTTTCTATATTCTGGACTTAGGGGCACCCCTAAGTGCTTTTTTTCATTGCCGTTCCTGCACACTTTTGAACCAGGAAAAATAATTTAAAAATAATTAGTATTTTACGAAACCGTCTAGAATCGAACCTAGATTCTGCGTAGCTTATTTAAGCCTGCATTCCTCTCTATTTATATTTTCAAACGGTTCTGATATTTTTCAAATAAAAAAATTTCGTTCAGTGACATCCACTTTTGAGAGCTTTGATTTGTGTAAACTGTGATTGCTGAAATGCCAACACAACAGACAGGCAAAATCACTTTCTAAGTATCAGATCACTATAATAATAGCATGTTTGTGATTCTAACACTACCAAAGGGTCATAGCATTAAATTTAATCGTGAAACTATAATAAGAAAGTGTTTCATCAAGTTAAAAAAAACAAGACTTTTCGAAGCAAATTTTAAAAAAATTGTCTAAAATCTCATTATGTGAATTTCCTACAAGAATCATTTTGCAACCTTGCCCATGAGGAATAGTTTGAATTTCAAACTCATAAACTTAGGTATATGAAAGTTCAAAACAATAATGAAAAAAAAAAATCTGGTCTGATATCTGAATCATCTCAACAGAATAAATCGCAGGAAATTTGGAACTCCAGTAAACGCTGGATACGTGATTACACTAGATTAATTTTGACACAATTATTCAAATTTATAAAGAAATATTCTGAGTTGTAATTTTCCAACTGGGTGAAAAATGTACGGGCCAGGATTCGAATCTGGGATCTCTTGGCTGACGCTGCCATGCTCTACCAATTGAGCCATCCCGATCGAATCTGGAGGACCTAATTCATCCAGTTAACCTTATTGATAATAGCAACTGATCTGATATCTGGTCGTTAGACTAGACTGTGGTCGACTTAGACTCTGGTTGTTCTAATAAATAATACTCCAGAAGACATACGAAATACCATAGTTTTTATTTGCTGTGATGTTTCATAACTATTCTTACAACGTCCTACAACATAATAAGTAGTGAAATCTCTTTCACTGTATTACAGGACAAATAAAAGTTTTGCAAACTTCAGTAAAGTGCTGGAAAAACCTATTGAATAAAGCTCCTTTTGTAATCATTACTTTGGAGAGAAATAATTAAAAGAGATTCATTTGAGAACTTTTGCAACTTGTAAGCTTCATTTGTATTGTATTCAACAAGAACTTATTTGCAGTTTTAGTGCATGACTGAGGATAATTTCCTATTGCTAAAAGGAAAGTTTAGGTAAGTAAAAAAATTCCTTTTATGTTTATTAACCACTAATGGAGACCGAGAAATACCTATGAATTTTAAATTTTAAATTTAATGAAAGAATTCCGAACTAAATAATTTTGAGGAAAATAAAGCACTATGAAGGAATAATTCATTTTCAATTAAACCGAGCATGTAAACTACATACATAGAAAATAAAAGTATTACTATTTAAACATCCTGAGACAATATAATGACCGTCCATTGCTTTTTAAATGTCATAATTAAAAATTTCTAAAATCTCTCCTGGATGCAGTATGAAGAAATTATATAGATCAACAATTCCCAAACTTTAATGTTACGCGAACTCTTTTGAGGTTTAAAATTTTTTCGCGATCCACGAAATATGTAAATATATAGAGTTTGTATTATCTATCCTAAGGGAACGTTTAACATTGGCGTAAATCATACATACCAAAAAAGTAATAGAAAATACTAATATGAAAGTAGATGTCTTTACCTACTTTTCAACCACTGGTGGAAGTGGTACAATGATAAAACAAAACATTCTCTAACTAAATAAGGTAAAATACAGTTTAAACGTCAATGCAATTTATGACATTGTTTTGTACCAACGGCATAGTCTGTGTTGGGATGGGAATGAAACTTGTAATTTTAACCTCAAATCTCTATCTACACAAAGTTTAATAAAACACTGTCTTTTCACAATCTATATCTATTAACGATATTTTACTTAAAGTTGTAAGATATTATTTTTATCATGTTATTCTACAAGATAAAATTTGTTACAATTTTATAAAGATCTGATGATCATTTCGTGATCCACCAGTGGGTCTTGATGTATGGTTTGAGAATTATTGATCGTTAATGTCATTCTGTGATAGATTTTGCCAGGCGTTTCTCAATTGTTGCTCAAGAACTTCGACAGTCTGTGCCGCACTCGTACATAACTGCCTTAATACATATTCCATTTGGCATACTATATAGGGACGTTGCTAGTAAAGGAAGAATTGAAACAGCGCGTAAACATTCCAAAGATATGGGAACCACATGAGGCCGAACATTATCTTGTTAGAAAAATATCCAGAGAGTGACGTACCATGAAGGGTAACATTTGATCGCATTATGTAATCAACATATCTCTGCGCATTTAGGGTTGACTAGGGCAACTAGGGTGACGTAATCTCATAAAGATAGTATTGCATAACATCACAGAAAGGATATTGGTCTTGTGCCACTGCATAGTAACCCCTGTTTTAGGAGAACTGGCTCCATCCCTACATACAGAGATGCTATGATCAAAGAATGAAACGTGAATTTATTAATAAAGACAATTCGATGCTAAGATGCGGCCAACGATGATGCTCAGACACATTCCAAACGGCGGGCGATGTCAATGTTGGGGTGGTGGTATATACAGACGTTTTAAACAACGACATGAGAGCAAACCTAACAACTAAATTTTTTTAAATAGTGAAAAGTACCACGAGTAGTATGGAAGAGGCTACAATTCGTTGTATCGTAGAAAATTAGGATATTTGTAGAGTTTGGAATTCTCACACAATCAGGATTAAATTATCTCGCATTTGTGTATCTTGATCAATCAGAACCTTCATTTCATTGATGCGTATCTTGCAACAACAATTGCTGAAATTTCTACGTATGAATATATATTTCTTACCTCAAAATATTTGTATATTGCAATCAGACGGTTTATCCTATCTCAAAATCGCCCAGTTGTATCTAAAGTTTCACAATGCGTCGTAATAACATCACTGGTAATCTGTAAAGGAAACTCTATGTTAAAGATGAGCAAAATTATCACTGCATGCAATTGTCAGTTATTTTATTGGATGTAAATTATACAGGGTGCAAAATGTTATCTATCACCGACCTTTAATTTCTCAACCGTTGGTTGTAGACATATAGTTCCAATTACAAAAGCGTTTAAAATGAGGTAAATATTCAAGTTATGGCGTTAATTAAAGTAAAAAACCAATTTTTATAAAAACTACGAAATCTAACTTTTTATACGGTCCCTCGATCCCTATAGTTATATTTAGTAAATGTTTGCACATATCATAACAAATACAACAAAAAAAGTTTGCTTCTGTACGACAAAAATTGACACAGTTATTAAATTTTAAAGTTTGAGATTTTTTCACATGATTTTGTCTTTTATTCAGGGATCAGTTAAAAAATGAATTAGAGTAATTCGAGATCAAAATCAGGGTGCAATGTCCTTTTTACAGTAAAACTACCTTTAACCGGTATAGCTAAATCGGTGTATCACCAAAAAGGGTTATTTCATCTAAAAATTTGAGCTGACTTTAAGGGGTCGTATACAAAGCGAAGAATGAAACATTGAAATTAAACAGAAATATAAACATCAATTTATTATATTAGAAAACGGTCTACTATAAAAAATGAATACATCAAATACCGGAATCTACTAGAGATACTGCTCAAAGTGTTCTCCATTGATGGCAATGCACAATTGAATGCGTGACAGTACTGAGCCCTGGACACTTTGGGGCATAGCAGGCGAAACCACCTTTAACCGGTATCACTAAAACCAGGTATCACCAAAGAGGTTTTCTTCATCTAAAAATTTAAGCTAACTTTTAGGGGTGAAACAACATTCAAAAATCAAAATAGGCAGTGTTGAATTCAGGGGGTGGCCCGGGAGGGACATTCCCCAACTTTCCCCCGGAGCAATGAAATATCCCTCCCGGAAAATGTGAGATTTTGTGTTTTCAATGGTCAAAAAGTGCAATTTCTCCCCGGAACTCTATAATGTCCCCCGCCGGAGAAAAGTGTCTGAATTTAACACTGAAAGTAGGTATTGTTTGTTATCGTAAAATAAAACCTTCCGCTCTTTTGCGAATTCGTCCAGTCTGTTTTGATTTTATTAAA
Source organism: Maratus michaelseni (assembly GCA_963931845.1). NCBI lineage: Eukaryota > Metazoa > Arthropoda > Arachnida > Araneae > Salticidae > Maratus > Maratus michaelseni. Next base: position 211,736,510 of record OZ007591.1, read on the forward strand.
ATAGGGTTGAGTCGAGTTTGTTTAGCTGCATTTGGCTGAGTGCCAATCTTAGTGACCGCCTACAAGAGAACGCAAACTAGAACTTCGGACAATACTCATATCAGCGTAACACCCCTTTCGATTGTAAAATCGTCCCAGAGTGTTTGGGGCGGTTTTCAAAAACGAACAATAGAATCGACATCAGTAAAATAAAATATACTCACTAAAAACTTGATAAATGGCAGCGGAATGCAAACGATCTACCGAAATATAACGAGCATGAAGATCAAGATTATGCAAATTACAATAGTACCGCAGCACAACGCGTTCAGGATAAAACACGAGCCACTAGCAGTGGACATGCTAGTCAGCGCAGTGATTGTGATGGCAGGCTATACGCACACGCAATATACCGAAATGATACTTATTTATGGTGAATGTCAAAGGAATGCCAGAGCGGCTGCGAGGGTTTATTCAAAGCGTTTTCCTAGAGATTGACATCCAACGCATGAAACAATAACTGATGCATTGCACCATCTTAGAGAGACCGGCTCTGTTGCACGACGACCCAGAACAAGTAGACGCGCCAGGTGTAATGTTTGAGTGACACCGGGGGAAGTGCCCTTTTAAATCCACAAATTAGCACGGCGGAAATAAGTGAGGTATGTGGATACACGCGTCAACGTGTCTGGCAGTTATTACATGCACATGGTGCGCATCCATACCATTCAACACTGGTGCAAGCATTTATGTTGGGTGACCATGAAAGACGGTTTGATTACTGTAATTTCATGCTTAACACTATAGAGAAAAATCCATCGTTCCTTTGTGACATTCAGCGGACAGATGAGGTAACGTTTAAATGGAGTGGCATTGTGAACGTGCAGAATGTACATTACTGGTCTCTGGAAAATCCTCACATCGCCCGCACAGTACGACACCAGGTACGCTGGTCAACGAACGTGTGGTACGGTACATGGTGAATTCAGATTGTTGGACCCATCTTCTACGATGGAACCCTAACGGGCGAACTTTACCTGCACCTACTACAAAACACGGTACGTGACTGGTATGAAGAGCTGCCTCTCCAAAATGCATGCCGGGTGTGGTTTCAACATGATGGGGCCCTTCCGCATAAAGCATCAAACGTCCGTGCGTATCTGGCCAACGAATTCGGTCAACAGATCATTGGATATGTTGGTCCGGGTAGAGTGGCCAGCGCGTTCACCGGACTTGACTCCCATGGACTTCTACCACTGGGGATACATCAAGGCACAGGTGTATGTGACTGAGCCTACTTCTCTGGTTGATCTGAAGCAGCGCATCATCCTGGCTTGTCGCACAGTTACACCTGCTATGCTCCAACGTATGCAGGACTCAGTATTGTCACGCATTCAATTGTGCATTGCCACCAATGGAGAACACTTTGAGCAATACCTCTAGTAGATTCCGGTATTTGATGTATTCATTTTTTATAGTAGACCATTTTCTAATATGATAATAAGTTGATATTTATTTTTCTGTTTAATTTCAATATTTCATTCTTCGCTTTGTATACCACCCCTCAAAGTCAGCTCAAATTTTTAGATGAAATAACCCTCTTTGGTGATACACCGATTTAGCGATACCGGTTAAAGGTAGTTTTGCCGTAAAAAGGGCATTGCACCCTGATTTGGATCTCGAATTACTCTAATTCATTTTTTAACTGGTCCTTGAATCAAAGACACAATCATGTGAAAAAACTCAAACTTTGAAATTTAATAACTGTGTCAATTTTTGTCGTACAGAAGTCAAACTTTTTGTGTTGTATTTGTTATGATTTGTACAAACATTTACTAAACATAACTATAGGGACCGGGGGACCGCATAAAAAGTTAGATTTCGTAATTTTTATAAAATTGATTTTTTACTTTAATTAACGCCACATGAATATTTACGTCATTTTAAACGCTTTTGTAACTGGAACTATATGTCTACAACCAACGGTTGAAAAATTAAAGGTCGGCGATAGATAACATTTTGCACCCTGTATAATAGAAATATGCACTGTATTCCAAGTCAACCCTTAACTGCTGTTAGCGGTCTCACAGATCCCTGACTTTTTCAATTTTCGCATTTTAACTTGTATTTTAGTGTAAATATAGATAGTAATGAAATTTTGTTTTGTTTGGAGCTCTTTTACTATCGTTAAAGAGTTCTGTATAGAATAATTTTAATTATAATAGTGCTGTAGTTTAGTACCGAAAGAATATCGTTTAATCGAGCCTTTTATTCATCCCTCGATCAAGCGGTCTCAATGACAGCTAATGAGACCTCTATGTACATATCTATGCCACTCGGTATTTGTACAGTAATTTTTATAACAGCAATTAAGAGTTAATATTAATTGGGCATGAAACTTATGAGACTTTAATCATTTGTATATTTAGGGAAGTTCAATTTACGCCGAATTTCGATTTGATAAGGTAATTCTTTTAAGATGGTAATGAAATTTATTAATATTTTTGAACTTTAAATTCTCGTCGAAAAATGTAAATTAATCTCTGATTTAAAGCTACACTAAGAGAATTTTAAATGCAAAGTAAACACATTTCAATGTTTTAAATAAAGATATCATTCTCTTTGTAATGTAATTTTATATTGGAGACTCTATTTCAAACAATTGTTCCTTCTAGTAAATCGATCGTAACCAGATTTTATATAATGGCCCAGAAGAGTAAGTGGGAGTAAAATAATGACAAACCATCTAAAACCGCGCACTGAGGAATTCAATGCTTGTTCAATATCACAATGCATTTAGTTTAACCTTGGACTTTATTGAAACTCATTTTGAGATCTCTTTGTAGTACAATAAAAAATAGTTTACATTAAATGTATCTTAAAGGGTTTTAAGAGTTATTTTAGTATTTAATTTTTTTTTCTGAGAAAATAGTTAACATGATTATTACTTAAAGGCCATACGTTTTTTAAATATATTAACATTGAATATCGTTAGTACGAATGATGATCGTAAAATCAAAGCTACTTTCTTCTTTGAAAATACAGAATTTTGATTCGATAAAACTACTTTATTTTCAAAGATGTAGTAAATGTATCTTTCGAAAGTCCAGTAGAATAAAACAGGCTTTCAATTTTATTTTATTTTTTTAAATTGATTTTTCATGTGCTTAATCCAGTGATTTCCAAGCTTTTTTTTTATCCTCGATCATTTAGAAAGTAGGTAATTTGTTGCAGAATCACAAATTACTCCATTTAATACTGTATTTCAGTGTTTTTCCAACTTAAATTATTAGTAACAAACCTTGTTTTAAAAAAAAAAAATTGTGCAAGGAACCAAAATTTTTAAAATAAATATATTAAAATACAAATACTTTTAACTTATAACCTAAATATAATAAAAACAAACATTAATTAGTTAAACAATACATTTTTTTTGTTTATTTAAAATAAATATTTTGAAAATTATTTATTCCTAAATCCTAATGTAAAATGTACCCCTTCTCTTGGTGTTCGTTACATATTTTTTTCGTTTTTGGATGAATAGTATGAAAATAAGCTATTTTCGGGGGGGGGGGGGGGGGGGGAATAAAAAAAAACAAAAAATAAAATAAAATAAAAGGAAAGGAAAAAAAGGCTGTTCTTTCACAGAAGGTAATCTGTCAGATATTTTTCTTTTTGTTTTTTTCATTGATGAATATTTTGGTTTACAGAGTTTTCTAATTTTTCTGTGAACCTTAAACATATGTTTCCTCCAATTATATTTGACGTCATGGTTTACTAAAAATCTATATTATAAAGCAAAATCATGTCCGTGAGTTAAGCTGCCATCATATTGATGATTACAACACCTGACCAATAAATTTCGCTTTTACGGATTTTTTTTTTACCTTCTAAACATCGCACAATTTTTATTTTTACACCGTCGAAGAATCTTTCAAATGCAATGTGTTTAAAAACTATACCTCAATTGACTTGCATTTATTTTATAATTTTTGAGCAATTTTCAAGCATGATTTTTCCAAAACCTATCTCTGTCGCGTGCAACCCATTTATGAAAGATTTACCCGTTTGCGCATAAAACAATATAAATAGTTCAGCAATTGTTTCCTGCTAATATTCCATAACAAAATTAAAACTTTATCAATAAATACTATATAAAATGACATACATAAAACACAAAATTAACAAACTTGTAATCTACAAAGCTTTAAAACATCTTTAACTTTCTATGTGACCTTTCTACCTTAATCCATCACTGAGCCAGGGACTCAGGTTCCCTTTTATTCACTGTCCATTGTCGGGTCGGAACTTTGTATTCTCCGACAGTGATATAATTTTGTGCTATTGTTTTTTTTACAAACACTGTTTCCGTTATATTCATTTATTCATTTATCTATTGTTTACCACCCGCCCTCTGTCACGCTTTCCCGCCGGATTTTGCATGTTTTAAACTTCAATAAAGGGGACAGAGTGGGACATCTTTGCTCTACAGATTTGGTTCCTAGTCTGAGCAGTTCCTCTCGGGCAGTAAACTTGTAATAAAACTACGTCCTCAAATCACTGAAATTGTCAGAATCCAAAAGACTGCTGTAAGTGACAATCTTTGGCGGTTTTTTCGGTGAATAACTCCTAGCATGCGACTAATACTATAATGCGACTAATAATTTATGTAAAGCTTTAATAAAATAAAAAATTTAATTGAATACATAATTGATATTTTTCATATAAAAATGGTTTTTTGTGTTATTAGGGGGAAATTAGAAAATATATATTAAATGTAAAAAATCTAGAGTTTTCAACTTTAAAAAAAAATCATCTGTATTCTTTAACCTGGAAAGCCCGGGTTGGATTTCCTAGTATTCATAAAACATATATACTCATAATTTTTTTGAAAAGCTGAAAGGTAAATAAAATTTTAATGCAATGCCTATTAAATCATAAAAACGATTTAATATTCCCGTGACACAATTGAGGCACCATCATGAAACATGTGTCGAGACGCATGGAGGAAAAAATACAGCTGCATTCATAAGAAATGAAAATTATATTAGGTTTGTAGCTCTCAGAAACCATATGTTCAACCTAACACAGTTCAAGAATCACTGGCTTAAACTATAGTTTTTTTTATTAAGTTTTATTAAGTTTGTAGCTCTCAGAAACCATATGCTCCACCTAACACAGTTCAAGAATCACTGGCTTAAACTATAGGTTTTTTTTATTAAGTTTTATTAAGTTTGTAGCTCTCAGAAACCTTATGTTCCACCTGACACAGTTCAAGAATCTTAAACTATTTTCAAATCTGGTTATGCTGCAAAGAACAGAATGCTAAGACACCCAACCTGGACGCCAGCCGGTAGGCATATGGACTAATGTCCAGGCGGTAAAACCCCCACCTCTATACAGCAAAAACTCAGGCGCCGAAATCGGCCAAGAACAACAATCACATATACAAAATACGCTCACAGTAAAAACCAAAAATATAGATACATATATATATATCATACACATACATACATATACACACACATACACACAAACACACACACATACAAATACATACACACATATATAACAAAATACTAAATTAAACTAATTAAAATCCTAAAAACACAAACTGAATCCTAAAATACACAAGCTCTCTAAAACTATGCTGTAACTAATAAAATATCACTAATCCGAAATGCACAAACTCATAATAACGTTCCCAGAACTTTAACAAACAGGAAGAAGTACAATATGCCTTGGTACAAGAATTAGCATGAAGACAGTATTAAAACGGAACTAAAATACGAGTACGGAACTAAATAAGAACAGAATTCTATTAGAGATAACTTTTAAAAGGGGGAGGGGGGGATCTAGTTTTTATTTCTTTCCAAAGAAAACCCTGAAATTTTTGCGTAAACAGCCAGCTCGTTGGCGCCAATCGGGACCCTACTGAAAATTTTGCGTCATCTTTTAACCCTTCTTTGCATGAGTTTTTCTTTTACAATTGTGTTTTCTTTTAATCAATTTATACATATATTAAATATCAGACACCAGAAATTTTAAGATAGATTTTTAACTTTGTTCAGCAACATAATTCACGGGAAATTTACTGGATTAATATTTCTATATAAATATAGTGGTGGCGAAGAAGTTGATTTATTTATTAAAAGTTAAATAAAAAGTGATGGAAATTTACATCACTATGCAATTAAGGGATAAAGTTTACCATAAGCCTAGTTAAAATTGGCTTTTCTTAGGTTAAATTCCCAACTCTACAAATTTTTTTCAACGTTTTTCAAACTTGACATGCATGGATTAAGGGAGAAGTGTATAACATTATAGAATTACAATAGTTGTTAGTATAAATGGATGATACATTTATTGACAGAAAATAACAATGTTTCGATTTTTACCCGAATGGGAAATCCAAATAAATCAATTACTAAGCTACAGGAGACAAATCTTAATCGATCAATACTTAAATGTAAATGAATTATCAATTTATACATAAGTTCGACAAATTGATTAATACTCGTGCAATTCAAAATGAATTTGATTTTTAAACATAATTATTGAAAAAAGGAACGATTATTAGAAGGAATTATAAATAGGAATAGGATATATAAATTTAGAAAATAGAAATTTCCAATTCTAGCAAATAACCTACTGTTATACTGTTTTTTTTTTTGTTTTTTTTTATTTTTTTTATGAAAAGTTATATATATTGTAGCTCATAAAAGAGAGTGGACACGTAAGAAAATTCAGAATTACCAAAATTTACAAAACATTAAAGGAATTTAAAAGGATATGTGCTGTTATAATAAATCATTCATATTTTTATTTTTATATGTAATGTGTCGAGAACAAAAATCATCCTTAAAATTACGAATTTCTATGAAAATGGTAAAAAATGATGTTACAAATGTCAGTGCATACTTCTGCGGCTTTAAACAAAACTTAATTTAACATTCAGTAACATAATACATTTCATTTTTGTAGTTGTAACTAACAGAAGTTGTTAGTTATGACTACAAAAATGAAATGTATTATGGTATTGAATATTAAAAGTAAGTGGCAACACTTTTGGCAATCGTCTGATTGTCTCATTAAAATAATTTCAGTTGGAATATGGAATATTTTCTATTCTTCGATGTTGTGAATAGTTTTGTTGTGAATAGTTTTGAAAATTATATAGCTATAATTTCCGAATATTATGTACCTTTTGAATACTTTGCAACAACAAAACCTGTTAAAAAAATCATATAAATCCGATTTAAATAAAAAAAAAATCTGATTTTAATAAAATACACCCTAGTACAAACTACACTTTAAAGTGATATTAGTTTAATATGTGGACTTTTAAAAATGTTCAAAATAACCAAGTGACAGCTAATTTTTTCCACGGTACACACCGAGATATCTTTATGAACGTTGATTGTAATTCTTGTCTTCAAATCATTAATAAGTAAGTACAAAACACTGCACAAAAGTCTTCAATGCTTCTCCCATTATTTTTTATTCGTATAACTTTACATGATTTTGTTAGATGTCAAAACAAGAGAAGTTCGCTATATTAGATCTTTCAGGTTTTATTGGATATGAAATTTTCTATCGTACAGTGTGTTCCAAAAGTCCTTGACACATCTTAAAATTCAATAAAAAATTAAGCAATTGGCGTACGAGAATACGGTTTGGACAAAAATGTTTCTTATGGTCGAAATTTTCTTTAAAAAAATAGTTCCAAAAATATCTCATAGATGGCGTTATTTCTGAAAAGCTACCGAAGAGGTACAATGGCCTTTATACATAACAGTGGCGAAAGACGCACAGTGCGTATGCACAGTTTTTGTCCAAACTATGGCAATCCACATTCCAGAACTTAACAATATTCGCCTTCATGAGTTCGACTGTACAAGTCAGAGACAAGTCATCAAACATAAGTTTGTCAATAATAGAGCGCTCGGCAAGTTGTTTGACGATTCGTTTTTTTTTTTCAAAATCGTATCGACCAATCGAATTTTTTTTTGTTCGTATGTCGCTATTATCTTACAAAGGCATCCTGTAAATCTTGACGAGTTTCTTATTATCGCCAAACTAATGTTTGTTGACTTGTCTCACTCGTCTAATCGAATTTATGAAGGCGAGTATTTTTAAGTTATTGAATATGGATTGCCATAGTTTGGACAAAAACTGTGCATACGCTCTGGCAGGACTACTCTAGATACCGGGCTTGCTCATTCATTATCATGACTTCACAAAAGGTGGCTGGACGCGACGAAAGACATATAGCGATTGGCGCAAAACGATGAGCGCGTCGCTTTGTACGTTTGTACCAATCGCTGTTCGCGGCCAGACACTATTTGTGACGTTTTGAGAATGAATGAGGCAGCCTGATGTCTAGTGTTGCATTAGCTTTGCACGTCTTTCGTCACTGTTATCTATAAAGGCATTCTACCTCTTCGGTAGCTTTGCATAAGTAACGCTATCTATGAGAAATTTTTGGAACTTTTTTTTTTTTTTTTTAAAGAAATTTTGATTAAACCGCACTCTCGTACGCCAATTGCTTACTTTTTTATTGAATTTAAAAATGTGTCAAAGACTTTTGGGACACCCAGTATAATAATTTCCTACACCCCCAATCTTCAGAAAAGAAAACTGCTTTTAATTATTTATTTATTTTTGTATTAAAACTAAAATATTCTCTATTTAAAACAAATAATTTTCTATTTTCATTCATCTCAATCATTTTCGATGAAAAATAACCTCATATTAGGCTAACCGCAAAAAAACGCATCACAAAATATATTTTTTTTTTTTATGTCGTAAATTCGTTATTCAGTATTTTTATAAGATAATGTTTTATCATTAGTTTTCAAAATTCTTAATTCTTTCAATATTTTTTAAAGGCACATCACATATTTATTATTAGTTTTCCTAATTTACTACATTTTAACTATGCAATTACTCTTGTTACACATAAAATGTAACTCCTTTTTTGCATTCATAACATAAGATTTAGCAGCCATAAGTTGTCTAAACAATTTTTCTTTTGAAACACAAATGCAGTTAAACTATTTTATGGACTATTTCATCTGGAGTAAATATTTATTTGTCAGCAAGGACACACTATATTTATTGTAAGATTATTTCAATTGATAGATTTTCTTTTTTCGTAGAATCGTTGATAAATCCACAAATAACATCAGACACACCCAAATAATTTAGATAATGTAGCTTTTATTGTAAATAAACAATATCCAAACCATTTTCTTTAACAATAATCTTGATTAAGAGAAATTTATTTCTCCTTCAAATACAAGAAATTGTTTTTAATTTTTAATTTTTTTGCATGCGATGTGAAGGTAAGATTACAGAAGGTTTTTAGCATTTCATGGAGAGGATTTTCACAGTTAATTTTTATACATTAATTCCGTATTTCTTGAAACTTTTTGTCTTTATTAGAAACTCTTGAGTTTTGGCTATAGCTTTTAGGGCTCGAAATTTCCATGATTTCTCAATTTTCTCCCTCACCTTTTGGAAAGCTTTCTGAAGTTTTTTCAATGCTCTTGATTAGCGTCTTCTTAACGATGGCTTTAAAAAACACCGAGCTGGTGGTAATTGAAAATTTATGATACCACTGATTGACGCATGGATATATTTAAGTATCTGTAATAAAAACAGTGCTTTTTTTTATATTGATCAATAGAAGAGAACTTAATAAATTCGGTTCGTGAATGTAAGAAAAAACTTCTGAAAAGATTCCTGATTGCTGCTGAATTTTGTTATCAAAGTAAATTAAGGCTCAAAAAAGCATTAAGTAAATCTAAAGTAAATTTACTCTGCTATCAGAAAAATATTTTAGAACCCATTTTCGAAGAAGAAATTCCTGTTTTATATGAAAAAGTATCAATAAATTCAAGCTTCATATGGACAAAGCTTTCAATCACACTTCCAAATCAACTGCCGCAAATTTATCGAATACAGAATTACAAACAAAAGATTAAATTGCGTCCCATTTGAAGAAATACCTGTAAAATCACTTGACGCTACTCTCATGGACTTTTGTGCTTTGGCCAAAGCGAGCATTGAGAAGTCATCTACGAACACTGAGGGGATTTCAGAGAGCCGCCCTAGCGGTGTGAGAGAAAATCGACATGGCTGAAAATTCACATAACATAATTGAAAATTCAAACCAGAGCTATAGCGAAGAGTCAAAGTTATCCAATAAAGTCAAAGCATTGCAAGAAATAAAGAATTTATGTACCGAAATTAACTGTGAAAATTGTTTCCATGAGGTACAAATGATCTTCTGAACTGTCCTCATGAAGCTGTGGCAAACCAATTTAAGATTTGAAGATACCTGAAATTGACGTAGAAATTTTAGGAGATTTTGGAACAATTGCCTGACGTAGTGACCACGGGAGTGCACAGGAAGACAGAAGAAACAGTTGTACAGGGCCCTAAGCTTAAAAAGACCCCATCAGAGCCTAATGTCGTATACAGTATATGGATGTATAAATCACGAAAGCTCCCAGAAGGGTGTTCTGTACCAAAACCTAAGAACTTCTGTACACACCCCTATTAGTGACAGGCATATAAATATGACTTAGATTCATTTGTCTCAATTATTGTTTAACTATTCAAAGCAATCACAATTGCACAAAATTGGAAACATATCTGATTATTCTATAAATCGCCTTTTTTATATTGCGAAGAACAACGTTTTTCATCGAAATTATCTTTTGAAAGTCATAAAACATTAAGTTTTTAATTAATTTAGTTATATAATTAACTTTATAAAATTTCACTTTTAACTTAAATAATTTTCTATTTTAAATTACTTGTCCAGTTGTTATCGTTTTAACTAAAGAAGCCATTATTGCTCAATGGTAGTAACAGATCTAATTATTCCATGATTTGCTATTTTGTATTTTGAAGAATAACGTTTTCACACATCAACAGTCTTTTAAAGATTTTAAAAAACTTTATCTTTATAGTTAAGGTAATTTTATAATTAACTTTATAAAAGATTATTTTTAAATTTTAATTTTTTATCACTTGTTCTTCTAATTCTTTTTTATTTTTTAAGAAAGCAGCAACTACTATAGCTTGCACATTTATAATTTTATTCTTTATTAAGTATTTTTTATTTTATGTTTAACATTCGTTATTCAAAGTTCTTTACTCTAAAATAGTATTCAAACATTAACGCTTTTTGAATATTATTTTTAATGTTCGTTTTTCCAATCCAATACTTTATCAAGGCAAGTAAAGTTCTATTATATACAATGTAGCTTCGCTTTTGCATCCATAAAATAAGATCTAAAGCTGGAATAATTTATGAATAAATCCTTATTCTTAGCAAGCAAATGTAGTTAATCTATTTCATAGAATGGACAATTTCATTTGTAGTAGTAAAAGTTTATTTATCATTTATTTATCGCAAGAATATTTCTGCTCTTAGATTTTCTCTTTTGCAAAGTCATCAACAAACCAATAAATAACATCAGTTGCCCAAGTAAAACGGATAATAATGTTATTATTGCCAGTAAACAATATAGAAACCATAGTCTTAATAACAATTTTGATTGGGAAAAATATCTGAGTCCTTCTAATGTAGAAAATTATCTTGACCCTTTCATTTAATTCTTTGAGAGAACAAGGTTATTATTCTGATAAAAGTGTGGTAAAGCAACCTAAGATTTGAAGATGCTTAAAACTGATGCAGAAACGCTGAACGATTTTCAGTGAAAATGATTTTGTGACAATTATCTAACTTAGAGACTTAACAACTACCTAACTTAGAGACATAGAATTACTTGTCTGAATTATTATATATTTTTATTTTTAACTATGCAAATTTATTGATAGTAACAGATTTAATCATTCTATGATTCGCCATTCTGTATTTTCAAAAATAAGATTTTCACCTCAACTATTCTTTGAAGATGAATTTTTAAAATTTGTTCTGTTAATTCAATTTTTAACTTTATTCAATTTTTCTACTAATTCAATTGTTATTAGTTTCTCGTACTTTTGTGATTCTTCACTCTGTATTATCAATGGATAATGTTCTTCACTCTACTACTTTTTGAATATTATTTTTATTATTCATTTCCTAATCCAGTACTTTAACAATGCAAGTATTCTTATTGTACAACGTAACAATGCTTTTGCATCCCTAAGGTCTGAAATAACTTGTAAATGAATCCTTTCTGTTAACAAAAAATGTAGTTAACTATTTCACAGATAATTTGACTTGTGGTAAATAATTAATTTATCATCATTTATCTATCGCAAGAATATTTCTGTTGTTAGATATTCTCTCTTTTTAAAGTCATCTACAAATAAAAAAAAATAATAACATCATACGCTCAAGTAAAATGGATAATAATGTTATTGCTGCCAATAAACAATAAAACAATTTCTTTAAAATTAATTTTGATTGAGAGAATTTCTTTGTACTTCAGATATGGGTCATTCCATGCAAAATGAGCAAAAATTAAAAAAAAGTCGTGTCCACATAGTAACCGATTTTAATAAAATTTGGTACACAGATTCAATTCATATTTAAATAGAGCTATTCAACATATCTTGACAAAAAATAAAATATTTTGGCAGTTCTGGACATTTAAAAAACTTGTGACATAGAATGGCTTTTATGGAATCGTTTAAAGTTGCAAGTTTAAAGTTCCATATCTTGAAAACTATTTAACATAAATGAAATTTTTTCATAATATTGTAACCCGTGGACAGTTATTATCATATTTATTTAGTAATAATAATTTTGTAACACCATGCTTAATCTTAAATTGGTTGTAAAAATTGAAAAATTGAAAATTTTGAGAAAATTAAAAGCGCTATAAAAATCAAAGGAATTCAAAAACATATGTGAAATTGATGTATGATGTAATGTTACATATTAAAACCAAATTTATCAAATTTGGAAGTTGCCATTTATTTTCTTCATCTTCAAAATAGCTTAGAAACTTTTAAAAAAATTACAAAATCACAATTTTTTCTCTTATGTATACTTAAAAAATCAAATGAAGGAAAAACCTGACATTAACAATATTGCATAAGCATAAAGTTCAAAAAGTCCATTGATATGCTGAAAAAAATTCAAGATTGCCTTTTGATTCCTAACATAACAGAAATGAGTTCAAAAAGGTAATATTTATTACGTTCTGTGGGCTGTTACACTTCAAATTTGTGCGCTTAGGCCATCTTGCAAAAAAAAAAAAAAAAAAAAAAAAAAAAATGTGGTGCTGCCATCTATAGGGAGCTTTGATTACTATATAATTGTTTGTTAAACCACTGCCTCGTTTAAATAAATAATTTATTCTACTCTAATTTAAAATATTGTTGAGGAAAAATAAACAGAAGGCAAGTATGACAGTTTCTATATATAAAATATACACTTTTAACTATAACGTCAAATAATTTAAAAAATTTAAGATGTTTCCTTCATGTTCAAACAAGAAATAGAAATATTGAATTTTTCCCTCAAAATTTTTTATTATTTCTTTTTCTCATTAAGGAATAAAAAGGCAAGAATGAAAGTTTCTATATTTAAAATATATACTTTTATCTATAAAGTCAAACAATTTAAAAAATTTAAGACCTTTCCTTCATGTTCAAACGAGTAATAGAAATATTGCATTTTCCTCTCAAAATTTTTCATTATTTATTTTTTTCTCATTATGGAATAAAAGGAAAATTACTAAATCACTCCAATCTGTTACTTATTATTCATTCTTAGTTATAAATAATTTTTGATAAAGTCTTTCCACTCCTACGGCTAATAATGAAAATTGAAATTTCAAGCATGTAGACAAAACCTCCATCTTATATCAACTTTTAATGTAAGTTTTAATACTTAAATAAATAATCCTGAAATCTATTATTTTACATTTACTCATAAATAAATATGATCTGGTAGGATAAATATGATATGGTGATTTTCATTAAAATCTTTGACATGTCAGCCACAGCTGATTTGCTCCTTTTGCAGGGAATGACCCATTTCCTTTAATCACTTGATATGTGAGAACAAGATTATTGTTCTGATAAAAGTGTGGAAAAGCAAGTGATGGGTCGATTCGAGATTTTTTAGCAATCGAAACTTTAGTTTTCGAGAACTTTTCATAATCGAACATTTTTAACTCAAGCGTGTTTAGCCATGAGAACTACTCCAGACTTCCATCGGATGAATGGCGATATTTATTTTCCTTTCACTCATCAAATATATATTCTACGTATTCTTAAATATAAATGTATGTAATTTTATTTATTATAATCATTCTCTTAAATTTAACGACAGGTGGCTTGTATTCAAAAACTCTTGTTTGACATCGAAAATACTCAAGAACTCAGACATTTTACATTCGAATGCTTCCATCACTAACTAAACAAAGCAGCCTAAAGTTTGAAGAGCTTTTAAATTGCCATAGAAATATTAGACAACTTCGAGTTCAAAAACGATTATGTGACAACCACATAAATTTGTGACAAGTCACAGCCCCTGAATTAAGCGCCTTCGATTAAAGACAAATAATAGATGCTTGCCACATGGGTCATCAGTATCAGAACTAGTTCAACAATGCAGTTTTCTTGTTCTGTAGTATCAAGAGTACGACGATAATACATTTATAACGTAAACAAGAGTACTAATTGGGTGAACTACAAAGGGCAGCCTGGTTTGAATGGACTTGATCTTCTAATATTCAGCTGTATCGTATGCAGCCAGTGACACAAACACCAACTCAGGTAATCATCCAATTGAATGAGGACTCCATACAAATAATCAGTACACAGGTTTGTGTACAGTCACTCCACTAAATGGGCTTCAGGAGTAGAAGACACACCAGAGTTTGCCAATGCACACTACTATGAGTTAAAAGTCTTGTATGAACCAGAAAATATCATAAATGGACCATTGATGTTTAGAGAATGTTGCATACGACTTTGTCACGGTGATGATAGGCTAAGAATATAGTATCTGGCTCAAAAAACCGTAGATTTAGCATGTCAAGTTGGAAGTACACAACGTCATGATGGCTCTGAGATGACCGGAGATGTTTTTTTGTGGCAGTATTTGAGACTTACGGTATCTCTACAAAGCACTCTCTGCTTCATAGTACATATCATGAAATAAGGTCGATTATTTTCATCTTTTTACGCTTTTATACCACCTGAGTAAAAATGGAGTTTGGAACAGAATAACTGCTCTTATCAATCTGCTCCTATTAATGTTCTCGCTGGCAATAAGCCTTTTTCGAGGAGAATTCCATTGAAGTTTCGTAACTGAAATGACCATCAAGAAGCTTAAGTTTCAACATCATTGGGATACCCTTGAAAAAGGTGTGCAAGCATGACATCCCACACCAGTGTATTTTACTAATTTATGAAAACTTTTAGTATACGTTTGGCATGCCATCCCTTCGAAACACTTCCGTAGACTTGTTGAAACCATGCCTCGTCGTCACGTGCCAGAGAAGCAGCGATTTGTTTCTAATCATTTGACTCTAATTCAGTGGTACTTCAGTAGACAAATGTTGCTCAATTTCAGAGTCGGATTTAAATAACAACAAGGTTGGGGAAACGCCCAGAGCGGAAAGTACATAAAACACCTGGTTAAAAATTTATGATGTAGGTGCCAATATTTACGCTTTTCTCCAAGTCAAATATATACATATTATGAATCAGAAATTTAATTTAATAAATGAAATAAGTTCCACATAGAAACAAGACACATTTTATTAAACAAATCTTCTTGTTCAAAACATGGTTAGTTGGCTTGAAAATAAACGTTAAGTTTGGCAGCTACATAATAGCTTCTGTACTTGCTATCATTCAGAGAGAAGCTAAAAAAGTCTTTCCCGGAATGCCATAGTTTCTAAAGCTGCTTTTGCTAAGCCTTATTTGTATTAACAACTTTCAATAAATGGACTGCGTACATATAATTTAATTACTGAAATAAATATTGATATATATTAGTTGTAACCAGTAGTGTAGTGGCGGGTCATCAATCCATGGCATACGCCGTATATCTTCTGGAATTTGTTAAGAAGCTCCGTATATCCCCTGTTACTCAAGTAAAGCTATAACCTATACTCCAATGCGTATATTCTCAGCCAATAGCATATACCCTCAAGTCTTCTTACGACTACAGCGCTGGTTGCTACATATTCATATTTCAATAACCGTCTTTCTGTATTTTACACCTAGCGTTTTCACCTCAACTATTTTTTGAAAGATCATTTTTCTCATTTACAGCTTCAATTCAAATTTTATAAATGCCATAGTTTTCAGCTTCCATCATTTAATGATCCGTCATTCTGTATATTTAAGGAATGACACCCGTACTCAGATATGTTTTGAATATTATTTTTATCTTTAGTTTTTCTAATCCAATACTTTATTAATACAAATACTCTTATACAATGTACCCTCTCTTTTGCATTCATAAATTAAAATATACAGTTAGAATAACTTTTAAACAAAGCGTTTCTCTTAGCAAGCAAGTGTAGTTAAACTATTTTATGCCCAGTTTCATTTGCAGTAAATGTGTTTAGTTATCACCAAGTAAATATAGTCATAAGAATAATAATTCTATTGTTAGTTTTGTTCTTTTTGCAAAGTTATCAAGAAATCAATAAATAACATCAGCCACACAAATATTTCGGAAAGTAATATTTTCATTGCGAATAACATCCAAAACATTTCCACAGCAGCAATTTCGACTATAAGAAATAAACTTTTCCTTTAAATATATAAAATTATTTTAAACCTGTTTTATAATTCCATGGAATTTGAAAACACGGTTAATGCTCTAAAAAAAGAGTGGTAAAACTGCCTAAGATTTGAAGATGCCTGAATATGACGATGATACGCTGTACAACTTTGAGTTTAAATTTGCCTATGTGATAACTACATAAATTCGTAATACGCATATAAATATGTATCACTTTTCTGTTTTTTGAAGAGACGGATTTTTTTTATCACATGTTCTTGTAATTCAACTTTTTTCTAATTCTAGAACTATCACTTTAACTATTTTATGAATCTTCATTCTGTGTTTTAACTGGATATTGTTACTCACTTAACCATCTTCTGGAAATAATTTTTATTGTTAGTTTTCCCAATCCAGTACCTTATTGATACATAATTACTTTTAGTAAGCAGTGTAACCTAGATTTTGCAGCCATAAATTAAGAAAGATATTCAGCTGGAATAGTTTATAGATAATTTTTTTAATTAAACAAGCATATGTAATTGTCTATGTATTGTGTAAAATTTCTATTTCATAGACATTTCATTAGCAGTAAATGTTTATTTATCATCAAGTACCAATGTATCTGAAGAATATTACTGTTGCTTTTGTAAAATCTTCGGCAATAGATAATTAAATAACAGGAAGCGCCTCAAAAATGCGAATAAACAGTTTCGAAATAATTTTCTTGACTACAATTTTGGATGACATTTTTTTGTGTGTGTGTGCTTTAAATAAATAAAATTGTTTTCATACTTTATTTTAATTTCATGATATCTGAAAACAAAATTATTGTTTTGTGTGACAAGCAAGCTAAGTTTGAAAATGTCTACTGCTGTAGAATTTCTAGAAACGTCTGTGTTCCAAAGAGATTGTGTGACAACTACTTGAGTTTGTGACAAATATGAATTTTAGCAACATAGCGTATTTATATACGCTATGTTGCTAAAGTCACCGGCGACTTTCGATTTCGGACATTTTGTTGAATTTATAAAGAAATACGAATTTTTGTTGACGAAACTTCTGGAATATAAAGAACATATTAGACCTAATGTTTCTGTCAGCGAAGACTTATTTGATCACAAAGGCAATTAGGGAACCCCCAACAAATTGAATAAACAAAATGATATTTTTGATTAATCCGTAAAATAAAATGAAAATTATCTGCAGCTGTAGAACATAACTATATTAATCCATTACAACAGTTGTATTCGTTTGTGTATAAGAATAGCAAGTATATTCGTGGAGATATTTCTTTTCGTAGACTTCTTTCTTTAAGAAATTCAAGAAATTTTCGCATGTTTATAGCATGCAGGGTTTTAACCAAATTTAACGTTACTTTGAAGAAACTTGACAAAGTACAGTAGAAAGAACATATTACAAATAGAAAATAAATGTATATGAAATATTTGATGAAATATGAGCATTTGTATGAAATAATGTTTAGCTGCGCGTGCGCAAACGATAAGACAAATTGTTTTACATAATTTAGTAGTAAACTAACTATATAGGGAAACTCATATAAAAAAGCCAGTCGATTATCGTTCAAATTCAAAAAGAAATCGGCGATATAGTGAGCTGAATTTCAGTTGCTTTCCAAATGACGCTGGATGATAAGGAGTTTTCCAAAAATTGTAAGTTTTTATTGACTTCCAACAAAATAGTTAGTATTTAATACATATCCACGCGTAGCTTTTGAACGAAAGTTTCGATTTTCATAATTCTTTTTTTCTTGGAATGTTGTTCTTTCAAGGAGAAATAAAGCAACAATAAAAAAATGACAAAATAAATAATAATAAACGAAAAATGACAATTTGTAGAAAATCCCTTATCATCCAGCTACTTTTAGAAAGCAACTGAAATGCAGCTCATTATATCACCGGTATCTTTCTGAATTTGACGATATCACGACGGCCTTTTTATATGACTTGCCTTATATAATTGACTATTAAGTTATGCAAAAATATTTTTGTTACCGTTTTCTCATGCGCAGTTAAAAATTCATTCACAATGCCAATATTTCATCAAATATTTAATAAACTTATAATTTAATTGTAGTATGTTGTTTCTACTGCACTTTGTCAAGTTCTTTGCAAGTGGTGTTAAATTTCATTGAACTGCATGTTAGAAAAAAAAATATGCGGAAATTTCTTGAAATTTTAAAAGAAACCTTTATATCTCCCTGAATATAAGTGCCAATCTTACGCAAATGAACTCAAAAGTTATACAAGATTCGCATAGACATTTACTACAACTTCGATCATTTTATTTGACAGGGTGATCGTAAATATTGTATTTTTATTCAATTTTTCATGGGTACCCTAATTGCCCTCGCGGTCAAACCTTCGTTGAAAAATATGAGGTCGATCACGTTCTTTATTTTCCCGAAGTTCCCGAAGAATTGTCACGTATTTCTCTAGATATTCAACAAAACGTCTAAAACCGTAAGTGCCCGGTAACTTTTGGTCATCTATTGCAAGTCTTAGCTGTACTTGTCTCAATTAGTGTCATTTAATAGACTATCTTTATTATTTAACTTTTTAAAGCACTTATCATTACCCAATCTTAAAAGTAGATGCATATATTTTTATATAATCTTCACTCAAGGTACATTTTTATCATTATTTTCCTAATCCAAAACTTCATTTAATTCAACTACTCTTATACAATGTAATTTCTCTTTTGCATCCATAAAATAAAATCTGCAGATGAAATAACGCATCAATAAATCTCTCTTTATTCTACGCAAGTATACTTAAACTATTTCATAAACAATTTCACTTGTAGTAAATGTTTATTTATCATGAAGTACATTTATTTACTGAAAGAA
The DNA here is from genome assembly GCA_963931845.1 of Maratus michaelseni. NCBI lineage: Eukaryota > Metazoa > Arthropoda > Arachnida > Araneae > Salticidae > Maratus > Maratus michaelseni. The sequence continues at coordinate 211,756,078 of OZ007591.1, forward strand.
TAATTCTGGTTTTAGATCTTCTATGTTGGCAAAGTTGTCTGCAAACCATTAAATGACATCAGACAGCCAAATAATGCTGATAACAATGTTTTCATTGCAAATAAACAATATCCAAACCAATTTCCCAACAGCAACTTTGATTGAAAAAATAGAACGTTATCTTTAATAAATTAAATACTTTTCTTTGTCCTTCAAATATATAAAATGTAGACTAATAACATTAAGCAACTACAACCTTGACTCAATCCAGAGGAGAAGAAAAAATACCTTTAAGCTTTCTTAGATAATCTATAGAACCGCTTTGAAAAATTTTGTTCTGTCAAAAGATAATGTTGACGCAAACACTGCTAAAAACGTTACTAAAAGAAAGTAAATAAATAGATTTCTGTTAGAACGTATTATCCAGCTTTCACCGCTCGATGCATTTGGGGATAAAGAAAAATCAGACCATGTCGCTATTAAATACTGCAAAAGCAATGTACTAATTTGTAAAGTGACATTTTCTTTCTTTACTTAGGTGGATAAGTGCTTTCAAAATAATATGAGATTATTGAATAAAAACAATTAAATATTGTACTTAAATGACTCGAACTCAAGAAAACTCTTCCTTTAATTGATACTGCATCGTCGAAATTATTTCTTAGCCCAAATATTAAAATGGGTTGTATTCATAACATTTGTTTTATTAAAACAAAAATATTACCAAATAATGTCATTTTAATAAAGTATCTATTATGAAATAATCGTTAGACAAAGAAGTAATGTAATCTCTATTGAAAAGATAATGAACCGTGGTAGTAGGCAGCATTTCTTTTAAGGGGCGGGGGTCCAGAATTTTCCGTTTGAATGAAAATTCTTTTCATTTTTTTTCTATGATAAGAAGTGTTAAAGAAATAAATTTTAGCTGGACAAGCTAAAGACACTTAAAGAAAAAAACAAACTTTAAGAAAACTTATTTGTAATAACGATTTATTAATAATATGCGAAAAGTGTTAAAGTTTTGTTACAGAAAAATATAAGGGTAATAAAAACAAAACAAAAGTTGCAGTAAGATTTTATTATTAAACACTGAAAGTTTTTTCACGAGCTCTTCATAAGAATTCTCGGTTACTGTAAGTCAATTCAACCAATAGGTCTTCAATCCTTTTTATTTCTTAAATAAGTCTTTCTTTTAAGCATGAAAAAGTTCTCTCTAAGAATAAAAATATTCTGGATCAAACTAAAAATTTACAGGCAATCATAGAATTACGAGGCTGTTAAACGAAAGCTTCATAAAAGATTGACTTACTACAGCTTTACATACACTATATGACCAAAAGTTACCGGACACTTTCGAATTTAGGCGTTTTATTGCATATCTAGGAAAAAAACTAATGCCTTGTACTGGACTTTGAGGACTATAAAGAGCATGTTTGACCTCATATATTTTAGTGAAGGTTTGATCTCTAGGATAATTAATGGGACCAAAAAAAAAAAAAAAAAAAAAAAAAAAAGAAAGAAACGATCATTTTGTAAAATAAAATGCCCGAATTGATCTCTATCTGTAGCACATGACTATATGGATCTTGTACAAACTTTGTATTGATTTCTGTAAGAATAGTAGGTATATTCATAAAGATATAAAGGTTTCTTTCCAGAAGAATGCGCCAACTATTTCTGTGGATCTTCGGCAAAACGCTTAAAATCGAATGTTCCGGTGATTTTTGGCCATGTTGCAGCATCATACTGTAAAAAAATAGATAAGTTTTCATGTGAAACATGAAACCAAAGAACCGATCTATACTATCGTAGATTGACATTTATCGTACTGCTCATTCTCAACGGGTAATTGCCACGGAACGGACCTGAGAGCAAAATTTCGTGACGCCAAATTTCCGAATATAATAAGGGATTGAGTCGTAAGACGTTGTCACGTCAAAACAGCCATAACTATATTTCCAATGATTATACAATGAAAACAAAAACCATTTTATATAACTAATTGTACAGTCTTTCATGTAATATAATAAAAAAAAATTGCGACATTTGCCTCAAATTGGCTATTTAAATGTAGTGGGATACTTTAAAATATAAAGAATTAAATTGAGTAGTATAGCATTTAATCTTGGAAATATTTAAACTATTAAATAAAAAATCGATTTCAAGATCAAGTATTTATAAGTAAAGGATACAAACCGGCGTCATAGATTTTAAATTGAATTTATCACTTAAATCTTCACGAGAAAAATATGCAAATAAAAATATCTAATACTTTTAAAAGCTTTATTCTTAAAAACATTCTTAGAGCAAAGTGATTAAAATAAACTATGTTTCAGAAAGGGCAAATTTATGTTCGGTCATTAGAGGTAATCTCTGAATACAAAAAGATTCTAAGATGAGTCTCAGTTTATAAACTATTTCCGTTTAAGAAATATATTTTGAAGAAAATTACTGCATGCATTACGCAAGCAAAAAGAGTTTTATGTACGCGTATATCATATGAGAAAGAAAAATAGATGTACAGATGTATGCTGTTGTGGATGTTTTCCTATCGCTATCAAATTAATCGCGAAAGATGGCTTTTGGTGATATCATTTTCATTTCTTTAGTCTAGGAATGGTATTTTAATCGTCATTTTTTAGAATGATGTTGCTGTCAAAGTTTGGAGTTAACGGCATTCCTGTAGGCTGTGGTTCATAAAACATAAAATTTACTCTGAGTGTGCTTGCCGTGGTTGAATATTTTCTTGTAAATGTTTTTAAGATATCAGTACTGGTTGAAGTTTTATATTAAAATAACGAAATAATTGAAATTAAAATAATAAGTAATTCTTCAGACAATATTAGTTTCCAAACTTTTATACATCGCTTGCTCCTTGAAAACTACATGGACCTGGCGTACCTCCTCTTTATTTTTTTTTAATATTAAGAGCCATGAATAGAAAATGAATATTAAAAAAAAAACATCGAATTAATGCAAATAAATATAACTTTTTATTTTACATTTAATGTAAGCTTTATAAGTAGCAAGTATTTTAATGTAACATGCTCACTTGTTTACCCTCGCATATATTGAACGTTTGGTATTAGTTTGCTTAGATAGAGTCACAAATAATCTTCAACATATAGTATGTTTCTTTTATTTTGTTTTTAAAACAGACAATGCTGAAAGACTTTTCATTAACACTGTTAGTTGCGTCGCGCCATATGTTGATTGTCGAACAGAATCATCATGTATCCTTTCTTCACGCAAATATACGTGCATCACTTTGAGAAACACTATTTTAAGCAAAATAACTAATAAAATAATTCATCTGTTTTTTATTTATTATTTATTTCTCTTTTTTTGAAAACGCCTTTTTCTACAGAGAATTGGTTTCGCGGTACACTTGGAAAAAAAAAAAATGTTGATTTTACGGTATAATACTGGCATCCCAGCTGCTAGTATTATACCGTAAAATTAACAGTAATAAACAGTAAAATAAGCAGTAATACGCTACCGCGGAGGCGCCGTACCGTATAATTAACTTTTTTTTTTTTTTTTTTTTTTTATAGTACTTGTGATATTGTTTTTTTTCCTCTAATCAGGAATTTTAAACATCTTAATTTGAAATAATAAAGGCATTTGAAAAATAAGCGTCTGTGGGTATTGATGCATTACACACAATTAGGAAATCAAGAGTTGGTTGGGCGAAAGACGGACCACCACCAATTTTCGAGTAAAAAAGAAGTAAATTCAACAGTGATATCAAATATGAAATGAGGCATTAAAAGCTATAGTAGTGTAAATAACATTCTCTGAAATGTTCAAAAATAAGGATTTTCTGGACGAATTACAATGAATTCAAATGCGGAAAGATATATTCGGATGTTATCTGCAGGCAACTTCGAACAACTATCACTTACATGATCTTCCTATTACCAGTTTGATATAATTAGATACTCTCCGTGCAAATTTTCTAAATTTTCGATTTACAATTATCACTTTAAATGCCTTAAATATACAAGATGGGGTAAAAATCCTTGATACATTTTAAATTCAATAAAAAATAAGGTAACTAGTATACGAAAGTGTGGTTTGAACGAAAATGCTTATCATCATCGAAAGTGTCATTTAAACACATTAAAAAGTTATTTTAAAAAAATAGCGTCCTTCGTGTCTACAAAAATCATTAAAAAACTAAAATACCCAGTTACAGGCCATTTTATGTGCAATCTATATCTACTATCATATTTCAACGTGTGGAATGCGATTGAGTACCGTTTGGATGTGATTCAAAGTTAGAAACAGCACACACGTTAAAATATTACAGTAGATTGTACAAAATAAATGGTCTGTAATTACTTAAGTTTTTGGTATTTTTTTTCCCCTTTTGAAGGTATAGCAACATATGTGGACAATGTTTTGAACTAAATTTTTGCTTTAGAAAAACTTTAAATCATTAGAAGCATTTTCGTCTAAAATGCAGCTTTGTATTTCAATTTTTACTGAATTTTAAAATGTATCACAGACTTTTGATTTGCAAGAAATTTTTTGGCCTTCGATTTGATATGGTTTCGAATTTATTTGAGTTCGATGATTACATCTTCATTAAAATGAATTTAAAGTAAAACTCATATAATATTTTTTAACATAATCACCAGGAAATAGTATAATTGTTAAAAAAATTGTTTTCTTTAGGAAATATTTTAGAGCTGACCAGAGCAGCGCAATACAAATTAACGACTGAAAAAATGCATAACATCATTAACAATATAAAAAAAAAATCTCCATATTTCAATACAGTAGTTTTCCTTAAAAACCTGCAGGGCACTTGGAATAGAATATGTACTGTATTTTGTATATCACCATAACAAAATATTCTTTTTTTTTTCTATTTGCTCTTTATTTATTTCTCAAATCCTTCTTACGGCAGACTTGAAAAATAAGACAAAGACGCAAAACGAAGTCATTAGTACTTTTTAATCAAGTACAAAAAAAAATCTCCATATTTCAATATAGTAGTTAAAAACTACTGTACTTGCAGGAGGCACTTGGAATAGAATATATACTGTATTTTGTACATCACCATAACAAATATTCCTTTTTTTTTTTTTTTTTTTTTTTTTTTTCAATTTGCTCTTTATTTATTTCTCAAATCCTTCTTACGGCAGACTTGAAAAATAAGACAAAGACGCAAAACGAAGTCATTAGTACTTTTTAATCAAGTACAAAAAAAAATCTCCATATTTCAATATAGTTGTTAAAAACTACTGTACTTGCAGGAGGCACTTGGAATAGAATATATACTGCATTTTGTACATCACCATAACAAAATATTCCTTTTTTTTTTTTGTTTCAATTTGCTCTTTATTTATTTCTCAAATCCTTCTTACGGCAGACTTGAAAAATAAGACAAAGACGTAAAACGAAGCCATTAGCACTTTTTAATCAAGTACAAAAAAAAAATCTCCATATTTCAATATAGTAGTTCTCCTTAAAAACTACTGTACTTGCAGGAGGCACTTGGAATAGAATATATACTGTATTTTGTACATCACCATAACAAAATATTCTTTTTTTTTTTCAATTTGCTCTTTATTTATTTCTCAAATCCTTCTGACGGCAGACATGAAAAATTAGACAAGACGCAAAACGAACTCATTAGCACTTTTTAATCAAGTACAAAAAAAAAAAAAAAAAAAAAAAAAAAAAAAAATCTCCATATTTCAATATAGTAGTTCTCCTTAAAAACTACTATACTTGCAGGAGGCACTTGGAATAGAATATATACTGTATTTTGTACATCACCATAACAAAATATTCTATTTTTTTTTCAATTTGCTCTTTATTTATTTCTCAAATCCTTCTGACGGCAGACATGAAAAATTAGACAAGACGCAAAACGAACTCATTAGCACTTTTTAATCATGTTCGTAAGTTTTAAACTAAATAAAAACCTATACCGGGGTATTCAACATAATTCCACCTAAAAAAAAAAAAAAAAAAAAAAAAAAAAAAAAACTATACGAATCAAGTATGGCATTTAGATATGTCCTTTGTTTTACAAGGGGATGTGTACATATTAAAATACAAAATTATTTGCTTATACGACCCTCTTTTACCTATAACTTACATTAGAAAGATGTTGCTTTGCTTCGAAGGAGGAAAAAAAATCACATTTTTTACGACCAAAACATACTGAGTTATGGTACTTTGAATTTTATGAATTTTCAGTGTCTTCCGGCATTAAAAACACGTCTTTCCGTTTTTAGTGCCAAAAAGCACGGAAAATTCATAAAATTTAAAGCATCATAACTCAGTAAGTTTTAGTCAAAAAAGAAGGTATTTTTTTAATGACCTTCTTATACGTAGGGCAGCGTTTTTCTAAATATAAGTTGTAGGAAAGATAACCGTATTAAAAATTAAATTTCGTGTTATAATATGTACACAGACGCTTGAAAAACAAATGATATGTGCAGGAGTGCCACTGACGACTATTTTGAATACCAATATTTTAAACTATAATTTTTGTAGCAGGTTTCTGCAACATTTGCAAGAGAAATGCACTCCAAAGAATATTTTTTTGAAAAAGTGGTAGTCAAAGTAGACGGCAGGGACAACCCTGCATACGAAAATGCTATATTTGATTTGTTTATTGTTGTTGTTTAGTAATTGGAAGTAGGGGAAGGTGTCCTAAAATGATCCTAGCGGGTAAAACGATCCACATATGTTTTCTTCCAGACAGATCGCGCTATCTACCAGGTAACACTAACTAGTTGTGCCAAAAGAAGAAGCAATAGCGGTATTCAAGCGATCGCAGTATTACGCGTCTGAATAGAATTCTTTGAAAAATTGGGTTTTAAAACATCTGTTATATAAGGTAAGCCCTAATTTTCATATTTATTTATATATACAGTCTTTCATGTACAGACATATGACTTGATTTACTTAATGGAGCATGTTTTTAGATGTGAATTACACTTATGTGTTGTCACAATTACTTATATATCCTTTACTTTGCCGATAAAAAATAATTTACAATTATTTTTAAATGAAGGATCATTCTGCCCTTAGGTGAGGGTAAAATGATTCTTTTGGCACTTTTTAAAAAATCTATTTTTTTCATTACTCAATTTGGGTTTAAAAGATTATTAAAATATGTTTATAATGCAAAAGTGTAAAACGTACTAGCAAAGAACAAAAGTTTTATTTAAACAGTTATGTTATTTTACACAAGTTTTCCCTTTAAAGGGATCATTTTAGGCCACATTCCCCTATGTTTCTATCATCAGCGGTTTAATAGATAATCGCCATTACATCTATTTTGAATCATCTCGTATCATAACATGAAATAATAACAACATATACCATTAAATGTAACATAGAACAAGAAATAATTTTCAGTACTTTGTGTTCAATTTAACAAACCTCTTATGTTTAAGTTACACAGAATTCCATTTCCGTGTAACTGAACATGTGTTCGTTTTACTCATTTCGATGACGCAAAATCTTTTATTAACTACGAATTGTTTCCAAAACTATACGACGAGTGAAAGAGAGACAGTTAATTAAATAGCAAGAGATGGTAAATCTAAATTACTTTACAGAAAGTTCTCTTAACTCAAACTAAAACTTTCTTTCAATATGATTTTAATCAGTGACTCAACCAAAGGAATGATTTAGGTGTTAAAGTCTTCTTCTGAAACCTGACATTCCGAAGAAAAATTTATCAATGTATTGATTTCGGAAGAAAAATATGATATATTTTTTATTCTGAAAGTATTAAAAACGAGGTAACAGATTTTTTTCACGAAATAGTTTTAATAATAAAAGTTAAAACACTGAGAGTTAGTTCTCAGAGGTAACATATGGTTAATAAGTATTTTGTCTACAAATAGAAAACTAAAAGAATGCTATATCAATAAAATTAAAGTCGATCGTATATATTGGAAAAGCCATTTTGCCAAGATAAATTATTTTTATTACGTTTCAAGTTTTCTTGATTCGACAATATATGTATAATATGTAATTATGTTAATCAATTTATCTAATCGCAATTATGTAATCGCAATTCACTTTCGACGGAGCAAATTTAGAGTAACTGTAGATCTCACCCACTTACTTTTAAAGACGGATTTTAATAAAAAATTGCGAGATCTTAGTTGCCATCCGACTAAAATTTTGTAGTCAGATTCTTAGTAAATACAAAGAATTTAACAATCAAATTGACAATCGCATGTCTAGAGCAGTGTGAACTAACATTTACATCCGGATAGAGTTTCCCGTGACTCAATAAACCACTATGATGAAAGTTCAGTATTTTTATTTATTATAGGTACATATTACAACTCGAGGAAAGGTTCCCAGACATCTTAGAGTACTTCAGGGCATATTAAAGATGACACTCAAATTCCAATACATTATTAAAGAGGATAAAAATTAAATTCTAAATTAAATTAACAAAATAACACAATTATCCCAGAAGACGATGATGTTCTGCACAGATATTTAATCAAGAAATAAGTGAAAATGTTCTTTTCTGACGGCGTGCATTTTGTTTTATTTGTGGATGCGTAGGAACAGAAAGACAAGGCAAAACAGCAATGCGGAACCGGACGGCAGTCAATCGACTAATGTGACAACACTATTTAACCGCGTGGGAAAAAGAGGTGTAATAAGTTACTGAAAACAGCAAGAAAATATTAGAATGCATCCCGAGTAAAATAAAAAACTAGGCTTATGAATGAAAAAGAATATTCAAAATGCAATGCATTTTGAAACATAAAAATTAAGAAACCAGGCATAGAATTATTGAATTTGGAGATGAGAAAAGTAACAGCAAAAGTATTTTAAGATGGAAATAAGTAAATTAAATGAAACAAAATATATAATTTTAAAATATATTATATACAGGGTGAGTATAAATTATTTTTACAAAATAAGAGGGGTGATAGTATACATCCAGACGAGAAATAATTTCCATGGAACATAGGGTCGCATTCAACTCTGAGAGGCAGAAAATAGTCAAATTAAAATTTCAACATGAATTTACAATAGTGTTGGGAAAGCGAATGAACGATACCAAAAGTTGCACAATCTGATTTATTGATCAGAGAAAAACTCCCAGCATGTACTTAAAGTGGAGGCCACGTATGTCGTTGCTCAGTTCACACCGGCGAAGGAAGGACTGCTGTGCCCTCTCGAAGATTCCTGGTGTCGTGTTAACTTTGTCTGCGGCAACCAAGATTCTCGCTACGAGATCTTCAGCTGAGTCCACAGACATCTCGTACACTAAAGATTTACACAAGTAAAACAAAGCAAAATTTTTCTACGAGTAAAATTTACCAGGTTATCATATTTTGAGTTACACGAATGAATTTTTAGCGACTTCTGTAGCTAAAAACAAAAAGCTACTTTACCAGTGATAAAATGCTGAAAATTTATAAAATCCAAAGTACCGATTTGGTCAATAAACACTGTGGGGGCGAGTCCATTTCTTCCTGATTGTACATCAAGTATCTTTTACTCTTGAGTACCAACGAAATTTTTTTTCCTGTGTTAATTTCACATATATAAATCTACAACTATAGACAGAAGAAGAGAAGCAGGTGTTATCTAACAAAATTTAATTTCGAAAAAATTGAAATAAATTTCTTATTGTGATTTTTTATGTATTTTCTTCTTAGTAGCACATGTTTAAAATGTTAATACAGATGGTATTTCACTCTCTTAGAAAAACTTATCAACATTTAATTATGAGATATTAAAAATAATTACTATTTAAATTATTGAAAAATAAATAAATACAAAAAATAATGTATCATGCCTTCTAGAAGAATGATTAGAATTTTAGTATTTTAGCTTTACCATATGATTTATTACCTCAAAACACGTCCACCCATAAAATAAAACAAACTTTGAGAAGATTAGGACATACTCTTTTCTACTCATGTCTGTAATTATAACCGTGTTGTCTGTACCGATCTCTGTAATTATAAACGTTCGTTATTTAAAAATGCTTCGCATGATTTTATAAATTCGCATTTTTAATAATTTCTATGTAGTTCTATAATCTTCCACACAATGCACTTATCATTTCAATCAAAAGCCTGATATCTGTAGCTCTGTCGAACAAAAATACATCACTTTAAGAGACTTAGCCATTGTGATCAGAAAGTCTTCCAAAATATTTATCTAAAAGAGTAATTTTTTTCAAAGCAAAATGTTTCTCCTGATAAAACCGTCTTTTGTATTTAGTTCCAAAGGAGACTGAAAAAGATTCTTCCTAATATTTCGAGTCCATTTTTATGTAACTTATCTTCTTAACTGGCACTATTCTGTCTACTTGAAATCAATGATAACCTGTTGGAGCGAAAAAATTTTATGTATTATACGAACAATTTTTCTGGAATTTTGTTAATAATTACTTTTTACACTTCTTAAATGAAATAGATTTATCTTTAAGAACACAATATCAAAGTTTGCATTGAGTTTATTCTGTTTTCGTGTTTAATAATTATTTGAAAAAAAATCTCCCATAGAAAAAATTAATAATATTGCCACTTTATTCTACATTCTCATAGACATTACTTTTCTATGTAAAACTGTTACCGTTTGTTAATAATTACTATTTGCAAAAAACTAATAATTTAAACATTATGTTTCATTTTCATCTGTAATAATTTGAAGAATAAATAACGATGAATACTATAATTTTAATATACGTCATCTTTTTTCTTACTCACTGGCTTCAACGAATTAATTAATATTTTTCATTAACATCAGCATAATATAAACAAACAATTAAGCGCTTATTTCTATTTATTATATATATATATATATATATATATATATATGATACATTCCTGTCGAAAATTGGCACATTATAGACGATCGCTATGGCTGTCGACTTGAACGTTCTTTCCACCAGACAATCGGAACATCTCAGTCCGAAACCACTAAAATTACCTGATAATCATATCGAGGTAGCCGCAGTCGAGATCGTTGAAATTTAGTCATGACACCCGGACAGGGCATCACTTCGAGTCGCTCTCCATGAAGACAAATCTCGAAGTATATCACATCGGAAATCGTAGTGTATTAGCAGTCGTAAAAATTGAGCAGAGGCAGTGAAATCCAGAAGAAATTTCCCAAAAACATTAAAAAGAAGACTTAATAACTTAATAGATGAGCAGTGGCTTTATTGTGATCACAGAGATGAAAGCAACTCCACCAACTTTCGCATCATAAAAAACTGAACACATTTGAAGATCTTGAAGAATTAGCCGAGCTTGAAGAACGTACTACCGATGCATTAGTGTAGACTCCCCAGTGACGGCAATTAGATGACAACCACTAATTCGTGTAAATTCTGTCTCCGAAGCCAGTGTAACCGTATAAATACTTCAAAATTTGGCCCAAAGGTACAAAACGCGCGAACAAGCTGGTCCACTCGCATCCATGTTCGGAGGGCGCTAGGGGGATAAAGAAGGCGGAGCTTTCTCGCTAATGGATGAAAAAATGAGGCCACGAAGACGTGTCTCTGACGTATGATTAAAACTCTTTAACAGAAGCGGCAAATTAAAAAGGTAAAAAGGCCTTTGGGCGCGAAAACCGCTTGGAATCATGGGATGCCGAATGAATTAAAATAGAAATAAAAATGGTATTACAAAAGTTCCAAAGAATAAAAATTAAATGTCTCAAAAGAAGAAATTACCCAACGAACACAGAACTTGCGGGCCGCTGATGGCTACGTTAGCTTTGGCCCAAACTAGGAGATGAGGGGCCGCTATCGTTTGCCGTTACGGCAACTTAAAAAAACTGTCACGCCGGCCACAATGTGGCCGCAATAGAATTGGCCATAACTACATTAAGATGCCCATAACTGTGCCACAAGTGGTTAATCATAACTGACAGATAGCCTAAAACTGGCCACAATTATACTTTAAGTGGCAATTATTAATGAAAACTAGCCACAGTTTGGCCATTAACGATCATCGTGAATAAAATCTAGCCAGAAGATCGCCACAGCCATGCCACCTGCGTTTGTTAAGAATAAAAGCTATCCCAAAGCTGGCCATAAATGTTAATTTATTGGACATCATAAATGTAAACTAGCCTTAAGCTAGCCACTTTGTTGCCATCAATAAGCATCATTAATGAATGCAAGCCGAAAGCTAACCACTTTGTTGCCATCAATGGGCATTATTAACGTATGCAAGCCGAAAGAGAGAGCCACTTTGTTGCCATCAATGGGAATTATTAATGAATGCATTCCGAAAGCTAGCCACTTCGTTGCCATCAATGGTAATCATTAAAGAATGCATGCCGAAAGCTAGCCCTTTCGTTGCCATTAATGGGCATCATTAATGAATGCAAGCCGAAAGCTAGCCACTTTATTGCCATCAATGGTAATCATTAAAGAATGCATGCCGAAAGCTAACCACTTTCTCGCCATCAATGGGCAACATTAATGAATGATAGCCCAAAGCTAGCCATATTCATGCCACTATTGGATATCATGATGGAAGCTGGCCAGAATTATACTTTTTATGGTCCTCAAAAAAGTAAAGTTGAGCAAGAAAGGCCCATTTTTACTCCTTTGGCAGGGACAAATTTTCTTTTTTTTTTAAAAGATATTTTGAACTTCAGAATCTAAATTTACTGGTCCCTAATTTTTGTCTGAAAACTCTAAAATTCAAAATTTGAAAAAAAAAATAATAATCTATTTGAATATTTTTTTTTTAACAAGAGCTCATAACGCCAGCCTGACTTTTATACATACATGTTTCACTTTATTATTACATTTTTCAGTTAAAAACTACAATGGTGTTATAAGCACCCCATATTAAAAATGTCAAAATAAATAAAATCGAAAGTGTTTCAGATCTTGTATAGCATATTTTCAATCTGCAAGCAAAAAAAAAAGTGTCCCAATGGAGGCAAAAATTGGCCTTATCCACTCATCTCATTAGATCGGAATAAAATGCCATATGGTTATGATTTAGTTTTTAATATTATTCTGAAAAAGTTGCAAAAGCCATATTTGTAATTAATAAAAAAAGGTTGATAACACAAGGTGTAAAATATATATTGAACGTTAAATTACCAATGATGGTGAGAATAAGGAAAAAAACTTATTTTCTTCAATTTTTAATTAAATTATAGGTTTAACCATTCTATTCAAAGGATTAAATTTTTAAATAGTTTCTTCAAGCTAATTCACCAGGTGGATCGTCCAGCCCTTTTTCAAAGCAAATAAAAAACACAGAATGTTAAATGAGATACCATATGAAATGATTTTTATGCGACTTCTGACATAGTACACTCACATTTCTTTAAAACATGTATTTTGGTTAAAATTGCAAGTAACTGAAAATTAAATAGGCATTGTTTTCAGAAATGAAATGATTACCTCAAATTACTGTTGCCACAAAAATTAAATTCTGCAACAATGATTATAAAAAAAAATTTCAATAAAGATGAAGTGGACATAGTTGCTGCATGGGTTTATTTTATATTTATGATAAAAAAGCAAAATTTTAATTCAAATGCTCAATTTATTTTTCTTTATCCCATTTTTTTTTCCCAAAACATATTATGTCACCCTCTAATGCAGTTAAAATACAATATTTATATATATATATATTGCCATTTTCGGTCAGTTTTTACTGTAACTTTGGTGGAATAAATGGGATTATATTCTGGCTTTATTTTTTTTTTTAGAAGTTCAAACATGCATCTAAAAAATATTAGATATTGCTAAAAAATATTAGGCTGCAGTGTGAAAACTTCACACAGGCCCACTAGTATATATTATTTCTGTTGTCAACATCCCCTTTTCTCAGAAAATACAAAATGCACAACACTGAATGAGATGCCATAAGAAAGGGTTTTGAACCAGCTTCTGATATAGTGCACTTACATTTTGGCAAAACATTTTTTGATTAAAAATTGCTGTTAATTAAAAATTAAATCCGCTATGTTTTCTTAAAAGAAATGCAAGGTTTTCCTTAAATTAGTGTTGCCACAAAAATACAATACCACATTATATAATGCTCAAAATGATTATAAAAAATAAATACTACAAAAAAGATAAAGTGGGACATAGTTGTTGCATGCGTTTATTTTATGACTAAAAAGCCAAATTGAAATGCTCAATTTATTTTTCTTTGTCCCATGTTTTTTCCGAAACAGATGATGTCATCCTCTAAAGCAGTTAATTAGCTATATATATATATATATATATATATATATATATATTGTCTTTGCTATGCTCGATCAGTTTTTACTGTAACTGTGATGGAATAAAGGAGATGATATTCTGGCTCGACTAACGTTGTTTAAAGATAGTTTCAGTCATTAATTTTCCTTTAGAAGTTTAAACCTGCATCTAAAGAGTATTAGATATTGCTAAAAAGTATTAGACTGCCGTGTGAAATCTTCGCACGGGTCCACTGGTGCTTTTATAATACAATTTCTTACGGGGATGTTTCTTCCAATTATCCAGCTGGAAAATAAAACAAAAACAAAAATCCAGGAATTTTATTTTATAAAATTGGTAAAATGTCGACATTACTGATCATTGGAATTTAAGAATTTTAATATTTTTTCAAAACAGTAGTGGCAGTAGATCTTCTAGAACATGGCAAGTTCGCCATTCATACATTTTTTTTTTTTTTTTAAATGGACTAAAACATTGCTCATAAATAATAATATATCATTGTTTTTATTTTTTAAAGATTAGCAAGTAATGAGTACTGAATTATTATTTTTTTTTTTTAATCTATTACCAATAAAGAAATCTTTAAAATATTTTTCTTTCCAGCAGGAGGTATGTGACCTTTTGACTAACAAAATTTCAAACTGATTTATACAATATTATGTGCATTAAAATTTTAATCTCAACTTTTAATAAGATTATGGCAAAATTTTTATTAAAATATTCAGAAGTTTTTATACAGCAAATTATTTTTAATACCTGATCTCCAAGCAATGCTAATTTATAATCAACCAACAAATTAGTATAAACAGTTTATCAGGCTGTCAGTTTTTAAAAATTTAGCCTACATAAAACAGTTTTATTGAATTATATCTTAACCTGTAAAAAGAAGGGAGAATGTTCTTAGAACAAGAAAGAAGAGGAAAATATATATAGTACATCCTTTTTAACATCACTTGCATAAATAAATAAATACATATATAAACAATAGAACTGGTGTTTTTTTTTTTTTTCATATAAATTTTATTTTTCACAAATGTAAAACAAACCAACCAAAAAAGCATTTATTTATTTATGTATTTACAAGATGCTCAAAATTTATCAGAAATATTTTACAAGAAAATTTAATCCTGTTACAATTAAATTTCTGATGTTTCTTAATTTAAGTTGAGAAAGGACAGCTGAAAATCTACAGTCATCTTCATAGAGAACTTTTTTCTTTCCAGATTTTTATTCTTCTTCTTCTGAAAAATAAAAAAATAAATTTTACAAAACAAAATTTAAATGCCTTACTTTAAAAACACCACTTATTAATCAGCCATTTATAAATATAATCGGAACAGAAATTATAATTTAAAAAAACTATTTACAAAAAGCTTTGTAGTTTAAGTTATTTGTACACCATGAAACTATTTTATTGCAGTATACCTATATTTCAGGGTTGTCGAATGACACCTTTTTTTTTTTTTTTTCCCCTTCTAGGTACGAAACTGCATTTCATGGTGGCAATTTTATGTTATGTCATATTCTTTTATTTCTTTTTGCACCCATGTTAACAATAATATTGTTTCTATTTTTATGTGTTAAGAGCAGGGGGGGGGATGTGCTGTATACAGTGGAACTCCAGTTATACGTTTTGCCCGGGACCGGACAACAAAACGTATAACTCAGTAAAACGTACAACTCAATCGATGGTCTACCAATTTTTTTTTTTAATATATTGCAAAAATTTTGTTCCACTGAGGTGTTTCAGTTACCTTTTATAACAAAAACGGAAGTTTCATAAGTATTAATTCATCCATGACATAAATTTTTGGAAATGGAACAGAGTAGAAAAGAGGTACATAAAATTAATATATCATAAAAGCTTTAATAGAAATATTTTTAATACACATAGAGTACTTAAAAGAGATCATTAAAATCGCCTTGACATGTAAATCATTTATCAAAACACATTTCAGTAGTTTACTGAATCTTGTTGAAATAATCACGAATCCTCGATTGTTTCTTTTCGGCAGAGCCGACATTGAACAGCAAACTTTGCATTTTGGTTAACAATGCAGCCCTGTTATCGTTACTGCTTTTACTACTGTCGAACGGCTTTTCAAAAGCCCTCAGAGCAGCCCCGAAGTTTGAGAGGGATCTTTCAAATCAGACTCATCCGACGCGTCATCGGTGTTTCCGGTTACAAAATGTATAAATGAGGCAAAATTTTGTCTGAGGACGCAAAAACGTAACATATAACTGAGGGAAATGTGTAACTCAAAATGTATAACTCAGCTAATTTTTAATAGCAAGCGCCCGGGACCGCTGAGTTGAAACGTATAACTGAGGGCAGGGTTGTTATGATTTATCCCAACCCAAAAAACCCAAAATTTCAACTTTAAATTATATAGGTAATATATTTCTTAATGTCAGTACACCAGTAGTAAAGTTTATCACCAACCACCCCAAGGGAAAAAAGTCTTAATTCTTCCAATGACAATTTTTAAAACAAATAACTGTAACTTAATTTTCTATAAGTATATGTAACTATCACAAACACAAAAACTAATTTTTTTCCCATTAAAAAAAATACTTTGATGTATAATCCTACAGTTGAAACTCATAACAAAATACCACATATGCTGAGAATCTTAATTTAATGATGTAGACATGTAGAATTATTTGGTATATTCTATTAATTAATTATAATAAAAAATACTTTACAGCAAATATTTTTTTCCCCATTTCTGCGAATTTTGTTATATCCAGTTTCAATTGCAAAAATTTTGCTGAATTAAATATAAACTACCACCCAACTTAATTCAATAACAACATAAACTAAGGGAAAACCTAAATTTCCTATTTACCTCGGGCTGAGGAAATTTTGGAATACAAACAACTCAAAAAAAAAAAAAAAAAAAAAAATTGCAATCCATCATTAATCAATATGTTTCAGAATGAATTTTTTCTAGAGAAAATATTTATTATATATAGGCAATCACTTCAATTAAAATGAATAAAGATACTTTATCCTTAACAAAATATTAGTTTAAAACTAATAATAAAAACTAAGTAAAAGTATACTAGTCTGATTCAGCACTGGTATTAGTATAGTACTTCTATAATTTCATTGTTAAAACTATTACTAATAATCAATTTATCTAAAAGCAAAGCATAATTTTGATTGTCATTCATTTATATATTTTTGTAATCAAATAGTTACTTTAAACTGTACTTAGTAGTAAGTACATTTTTTTCAAACATTCTGAACCACCTCTAACTTAAAAAACTCTGATAAAACCCAAAAAACCCTGATAAAACCCCAAAAACACTGATAAAACCCAGTGGGTTGGGTTTTTTCTGAAAAAACCCGGGCATTTAAGAACCCTGACTGAGGGAAACGTATAACTGAGGGAAATGTACAACTGAGGGAAATGTACAACTGAGGGAAACGTACAACTGAGGGAAACGTACAACTGAGGGAAACGTACAACTGAGGGAAACGTACAACTGAGGGAAACGTACAACTGAGGGAAACGTACAACTCAGGTAACGTACATCTGGAGTTACACTGTATATTAAACACTTTATCTCTGTGTTAATCACTAAAACAAAATAAAAACAGGCTTTCTATAAATTCTTTTGAGTAACTTCAAATATATAAATTCAAATTCTTTACATATGATGCATAGCATCAAATTATCATCTTGAATGAGCTATGGGTGCTCTTTCATTTCATAAAAGTCGAATTGCCCACTTTGGGAAATGTTCTAGAATTTGCATTGCTAGAAACCAGCAGTTCTTTATTTTTTCACATATAACTTTTACTTGAAAATGGCTTCGTAAAGTAGGAAAATACATTGTGTACCTCCAAGCTATAAATCTGATATCATCACTCATAAAACAATGGCATTTTACATACGGTTTTTGTTTCCCAGAAGGGTAACACGTCTGCCACTGAATACTTAACATATTTTGAATGATTATTATTGCCGACCCATGAAAAAAGCATATTTTAATATTGTTTTTGGTTGTTCACTCGACAACATTAAATGATTTTCTTTATCTTTTTTCGTTACAAATATTTTTTTTTCAATTATACAAATTTTTAATGAATAATTACACAATTATGTTTTGGATATTAAATACAAATACTACAGGAAAAGTTCTTTTCAGAATGAAAAAAATATTATGCCATAGTTTTTCCCTCAGAATGAAAAAGGGCAGGGTGCTCCTTCAAAAAAGAGACACTTCAGCTGAAAAAATGGGCACTTTAATGAAAAGGGCTTTTTAGTGCTTTTCGTAAGTAATAGCTTAATTATTTTAGTCTTCTTTCTATTTTAATATTTACATATAAACATTTTTCTGTTAAAAAGTATTTGTAAATTTTATTATTAGGCCTTTTAAAATTTGGCAAAAAAAATTGGCCAGTTCAAACTATGAATTAAAACTTTATTCAGCTAATGAAATTCTGAATAAAAGATCCTACAAACTCTACAAAATTTGTCGAATTAAAAAAAAATTATTGAACTTTGCACACTACAATAGTTAAGTATGTGCCGGCAAAAAATGGTTAAATTGCTATGTATAGTTTTTGATCCTATAAAGCTTATAATGTACAGATTTTGATATTTGATATATTTTTTTTTTTTACCCAAAAATTTTGTTTTAAAAAATATTTATTATTCCAAAAGACATTTCCTTGAGATCAATTTGCACACTGAAGTTTTTTCATGCATTTCTATGCTGCCTAACTAAAAAATAGCCATTTATTTCAGGAACATTTTTCTTTAAAATAATTTACTAAAAAATATCTTAATATTTACTATCTCCAAAAAAAAAAAAAAAAAAGAAAAAAAAAGAAAGAAAGAAAAAAAATTCTGGAACACAAATTAGTCCCTTTTTCTCACAAATTTCACTACAGCGTTCTAAGAAAAATAAATGTTCTTTCGTGACCAGGGACCGATTTAGAAATTTGGGGGCTCTGGGCACAGATGTGTATGTCCCCCCCCCCTCACACAGATTCTTTGAATAACAAAAATATAATATCGAAAGCAGTACTTATTAAGATAACCATTATTGACTTTGATAATTTCTTTAAAATATTAATAAAAAAAATTAAATTCAATAATTATTAATTTACTTTTAAATAATTATTTGATAATTATGAATTTTTAATGGAATTTTATAATAAACTGTGTGGTGCTGATTACCTTTCTCTATGAAAGTCCATATATCTGGAATGGTAAAGTATGCAACAACTAATAATAAATTTACCGCAGTCGGTTTTACGCTTAGTTAAGCAATGAAAAAATCCATATTTTTATTACTTGATATTTGATTTAAAAGAAATTTAAAAAACATGGATTTGAGCTTTCAGCTCCTCTTCAGAATCTTACATCTTTTGCAAAATATTTTGGGCAAAACATAAGAATGTTTTAAAAATACCTTAAGTTGAAATATCATTTTTAAAGTTTCTTAAAAAAAAGGGTCAAAGAAAGTATTAAAGAAGGTCCCTTTCTCTGAAGAACCTGCTTTATTTTTAATTTGTTAAAAATTATACATATAATCAAAATCCAAATTAATTTATATGACGGCATATTAAAAAAAAAAAAAAAAAAAATCCTTAATTTAGAGGTCACAAGATCAAATAATTTTATCACCCTCTCCCCTCCTCTTCTAGATACATACCATTAAATTAAAAAAAATTATTTAGCATAAATCTGTGTAATCTTAAGTATTGTCAAAGTTCATGAAAGTTAAAAACCCCGTTAACAAAAATTATTTGACACATTTCAGCAAAACATTAAAAAATATTCAAACAATCTTTTTCTATTAAATGTTGCATTTCATAAATTTAAATTAATTTAATTTTTATTAAATGTAGGTCCAGATTAGATTCACTATATTTCCAGAGGTGTCACAATTACAATAATCACAAAACTGAATCATCACTCTTGAAACAAATATTAAAACATTTAAAGCAAACATTTTTTAAGCACATGAGCTGAAGCATCAAAATTTCCAGTAATTTGATGGACCCATTGTACAAGATGTTTGCATTTCATGAAACTCTGCTAAACTGTTTTAACAAACTGTAAAATAACAGTTTTGAGGATTTTATTAAAAATGAACAATTCCTATGCAATTGGTAACAGACTAAGATTTTTTTAATAACTTTTTGAATACAGTTTTGTTAAAATATTACTAACTAAATTTTAATATGAAAAAGTTTATAAAATGATTTTTTGGCCGTTTAAAAGATATCGCCAAATTTGTCAGCCGATTGTGGTAAAAAATCTTAAACTTAGTCAATGGATTGCCGAAGAAAAAAAAAATTCACAAAATTCTACAATCAGTCACGGAAAAAAATCACGAAATTTGTTAGTCAATCATGAAAAAAAAAAATCTTTAAATTCTTCAGGTGCTTGAGAAAAAAAATATATATGAAATTCGTCAGTGGATTGTCAGAAAAAATCGAGAAATTCTTCAACCAGACGCGGTAAATAAATCACAAAAATCGTTCATCGGTAGCAAGAAAAAATTACGAAATGCGCCTGTCAATCAAGGGAAAAATCTAAAAATTGTTGTGAAATTCGTCAGTCTATCGAGAGGAAAATCACAGAATTCTTCAATCAGTCACAGGAAAAAATCGCAAAATTCTTCAATAAGTCGTGGAAAAAAAATTGCGAAACTTTAATTGCCACTCGCCATGTGACAATTAAAGTTGTAAAAGTGGCGATTAAAAAATTGTCATTGATTGCCACCCCTGCGGTCACTTCCCAGTTACACATTCCATTGTAATCCTTGACCAACTGACGAATTTTACGATTTTTTTTTTTTTACCAAGAATGTGTTAAGAACTTTGCGATTTCGCCCCCCCCCATTTGTTTGACGAATAGCACAATTTTTTTCACCCCTGACTATCTAATTTCATAATAATTTCACACTTGACCAACTGGCAAATTTTGCAGGTTTGTTCCATGATGGATCAACGAATTGCACGATTTTTCCCCCTGATCAACTGACAAGTTTCACCTCATAAACGACAGAAGAATTTCATGATTTTTTTTCTTATGATTGACTGACAAATTTCTAAAATTTTCTGTGCTACCCGATTGACAAATTTCATGCTTTTTTTTCCTGCTATCAATTGGCTAATTGTTCAGTTTTTTCTTGTGACCAATCAGCAGATTTACGTGTTTTTTCCCTGCAGCTTACTAGCGAAATTTGCAGGAGTTTTTCATGCGACCGACTAAAGAATTTCCAGACTTCAAGATTTTTTTCATGCAATTGATTAACAAATTTAGCTATATTCTCCTGCAACCGATTGACGATCATTGTGATATTCTTCCCGCGTCTAACTGACAAAATTTACGGGGTTTTTTCTTTCAACCGACTGACGAATTTTGAGATTTTTTTCCCTACAACCGATATATACGAAAAAAAAGGCATTCTGGTATTGAAAAAGAAAAAAATACTGCAATTCCGGTACATAACTGGAACACAATCACCCCTGACAAATAATCCATGATCATATTCTAAAAAAATTAATGTGATAATAGACTTTCTGATTTTTAGAAAATTTTCCTGAATTTTGACTTTTTCCCTATTCTTATCATGAGCACTTCGCTGGTATAAAACTGATTTATACAAAAATATGTTTCTATATGATGATTATACTTTATCTAGAAAATTTGAAACATTAGTCAGTACTTTAAAAAGTGGCTATTAATGAAACCGAGTCTATTGGCAATTGGCTACTAATCCGATTTCCCAGTTTTCACCTATATTGATCGGTTGCGAGAAAAAATGATGAAATTCGCCAGTCGATCAAGTGGAAAATCTCATATATTGTGAAATTTGTTAATTGGTCGTGAAAAAAAATCCCATTTGTCAGTCGGTCGCAAAATTAGTCAATTGGTCACGGGAAAATATCGCAAAATTCTATTGATAAGTGGGGATAATAAACAAACCAGTTCAAAATATATCTTTTGAACAGGATGCAAGAGTGCTCTTTTAGAGAACAGTGTGACCTTTTTAAAAATATTTCCCTCCGGCTACCCTTTAGTTCTAGAGTTAACGCTATATTCATTACTAATAAAAAATTTTAAATCTCATGTACAGTGAAGTTGCGACAACATATATTACTAATGACATGTATTCAGTAGTACCAAAAGAAAAGCACATGGGCCTCCGCCTGGATATAAATCTGTTAGAAAAGTTCTAAAAGCTGGACTTATAACTATGTATGGAGCAAATTTCCAAAAACTTTTTCTCCATAAAGGTGATATCTCAAAATATATCTTTTGTAAAGTTATTGACCAGGGCTTGAAATTCAATTTTTCCAAGGAGGGGAGTCTCCCTACCAACATTTTTAAATGGAGGGGAGTTGTAATGTTTGTTAGGGAGAAAAAAAAATCTTTAAACCCCACTATTATTTTACGTGCTATTTAAAGAATTACATTAATGCAGACATGACAAAATACCATTGAAAAAATTAAGTCAACTGAGAATGATTATGCAAAATGTTTATTTTTATTATAAAAAAGGGAAGAAAGTTAAGTTTTATATATGCAGTGTATTTTTCAAGTTCCATTAAATGTGTTAGGGACCCTTAACAATTAGGTTGTTAAATAAATTTCTGACTTTAGATTTTACTTGATTGAGATTCACCGATCGATCGCGGAAAAGACGCAAAGTTCATCGATCGATCGCGAAAAAAATGCAAAGTTCGTCGATCAGTCGTGGGAAAAATGCAAAGTTCGTCGATCAGTCGTGGAAAAAATGCAAAGTTCGTCGATCTGTTGCGGGAAAAATGCAAAGTTCGTCGATCTGTCACCAAAAAGCGCAAAGTTTGTCGACGATTGCAGAATAAACACAAAGTTCGTCGATCTGTCCCCAAAAAACGCAAGGTTCGTCGATCACTCGCTTAAAAAAAACAATGTTCGTCTATCTGTCGCAGAAAAAACGCAAAGTTCGTTGATCAGTCGCGGAAAAAAATGCAACGTTCGTTGATCTGTCGCGGAAAAAATGCAAAGTTTGTCGATCTGTCACCAAAAAAACTCAAAGTTCGTCAATCAGTTGCGGAAAAAAGCAAATTTCGTCGATCGATTGCGGAATAAACTCAAAGTTCGTCGATCTGTCCCCAAAAAACCCAAGTTCGTTGATCTGTCGCGGAAAAAAAATGCAACATTCGTTGATCAGTTGCTTAAAAAATGCAAAGTTCGTCGATCAGTCGCGGAAAAACACAAAGTTCGTTGATCTGTCACGGAAAATCACAAAGTTCGTCGATCAGTCGCGGAAAAAACACAAAGTTCGTCAATCGGTTGCGGGAAAAAAAATCACGAAATTTATCGTTCGGTTGCAGGTAAATTAAATAATGCAAATTTCTCCGAAAATGCTGAAATTTTTTGGGCGGGATTTCAAAATTTTCGGCGCGAATCCCGCCTTGAAATTCAAGCCCTGTTGACAGAACTGTAAACTGTTTGTCAATGCGATAGTTTAAAAAATATATCTTAACCCAAAATAACGTGTCTTTGGTGTGTATGTGTCAGTGCTTTATGAAACGTCGTTTGCATTTCTATAAAAGATGAAATTGCACTCCTGTATATACAAGGACATCTCCCTGTTTTTTTTTTTTTTTTTTATTCCCACAGAATATTTTTGATCAGCTGAAGATTCGTTGCAGAACATTGCTAAATATTCTGCTTTGGGGCCCAACATATTTTGAGTGATTATTATTGCAGACCCAAGAAAAAAGCAATTTAATATTGTTTTCGGTTGTTCACTCAACAACATTAAATGATTGGATTTTTTTCAAGGAAAAAAAAAAATCACGAATGCTTCGTATACGCCGCATTGGTAGATATGATAAGCTACGGCTACCGAAGGCAGTCTTATTTCACTGCCGATTCCAGGCTCTCGTGAGCCTATAACCAAAAAGGGCCGGTTTACCTGGACACCTCTAAGGTGGTGCTCTTCGGTCAGGGGAGAAGTGGGGGACTAAGCCTCCTGCGCTTCATCACCCTTTCCCAAATGAATGACGACAGAGGTCGCTGCAATGATACGGTGGAGCCCAAACTCAGAGGACACCACCACTACACACTTGGGCGGAATGCCAGAAGTGAACAACGGCTCCATAGCCGGGATCCCATAAGGGAAACCGAGTCCTCGGCCAATGTTGAACACTCCCATGACCCATTAATGTAACCACACTTTCCAATTATCAAACGCTGCACTGGTAGATATAGATAAATTTTATTTTTAAACATGTATAAGCCCGAAATTGTGGTATTTGTTAAATGTTTTTTTCACATATACAATTTTTTTAATGAATGAAAATTACACAATGGATACTAAATACAAATACTAGGAAAAGTTCTTTTCAGCATAAAAAAATTATTATATGCCACAGTTATTTTATTGTAAAAACTTGATATTTGAGTAATTTTAATTATTTTTTCAATTAATTTTCAGCAATGAAATTCACATGAAATTACTGAATAATAAACATGCAAATTTTTACATTGCTAACTAAGCGTAACCAAGCTTCCAGACTTGGACATTTTTCACTCTGTTGGTTTTACGCTTAGTTAGCAATGTAAAAATCCACATGTTTATTACTTGATATTTGATTTAAATCAAAAATTTATAAAACATGGATTTGAGCTTTCAACCCCTCTCCAGAATCTTACATTTGCAAAATATTTGGGGCAAAACATAAGAATATTTTCAAAATACCTTAAGTTTAAAAAATGATTTTTTGGTCACTTAAAAGATATCAGTTAACAGCTTTTTTATTATAGTTTTAATGGTATATTGAGTATTCTTCAATTCTATAAATTACATGAATTAAATAACTTCTTTATGAAACATATAATTTATACTCATACTCATTTTATATATTCCTTTGTGATTAATTTTAAATCAAGGTGACAAGAATACTTTTGTCTTAAAAGATTTAAATCAAAGTTAACAATGACTTAATTATATTTTCCCATATATAAAACACAGTAAAAACTTTATGAAACTCACACAAGAGATAGAAATAAGGAACTCTTTTTAAACAACATTAATAAATCATTTTGAAAAACTTTCTTTCAAAAATTATGTTATGAAAGTTGAAACTCGCCAGAAAAATTTAAGTATGTGATGTGCATAATACAAAATTTTATTAAAGTAAAACAAAAAAACCTTTTATTTACTATTTTTCCTGTCAGTTTTCTTTCTTTTGTATTATATAATGAATTTTGAATTCAAACACACCTTACCCTGCACATGTTAAAAAATCTGCACTATAATATCAAAACTAGGCAAACTGAAGCAAACATTACTGCACACACACTCAAGTGAAAAACAGAGCTAATAGTATCAGTACATGATCATGTGCAAGATTAAAAAAAATACTTGGTAAAATTGGGAACACCAGATAAACAGTGGCAATGTATATAATGAATAATTATTTTAATGTTCAACTGGAGTCTACAATTAAACTTAAGTTTCAATTACTATGAATATATTGGTATATTAATATTATATATTAAACATGCATCTTATTTTAGCCCTCTTCTCGCTTTTTATATTTGTATCATGATCTCTCCACATTTTTGTATTAATCTCTAAAACACACAGCTTATCATTTTTAAACATTGATTTTCTATGAAAATGGAGAAATCAGTCATGCTTATGAGAAACTAGAGCTGTACCAAGTACTTGGTATATACTCGTTAATCAGCCAAATTGCAGCCGAGTAGTTGCAAGAATTTCATTTTTTAAGCATATTTAAAGACAAATTAATTTATAAGTGATCTATAAAAAGTTATTTGAATATAAATGTATAATATATGCCATAATTCATAAGAACTATTTACTCGGTACATAAAAAAATTATCTATAAAACATAGAAAAAGATAAGGAAAAAATCTCATGCAAAATTAAAGTTTAGTTTTAAAATTATATTTAAAAAAAAAGTCATTTTTAAAACTGTTGGAAAAGACTATGATTTCAGAAAATACAATGAATGCAATTTAAAAAATTAATAATTAAATGGGCATTTCTTTTATTGTTGTAAATTTAGCCTGCCTCAGAAAAAATGTTTTCACTGCGAGCACAGATAAAATAGCATTTTAGCTGTACATTATGAAAAAATGAAAAGTAACTGTAAAGCCAATACCCTTTTTTGGTAGTTTCTTGTTATAGCGGCCTCTACAATTACTGTTATACTAAGGTTTCAGCTCTGATTTCCCCAAGATCATCGAAAAGGGGCAATTCACAAAATTCCGTACTATAAAAACATACTCTTCATTGTTAATTTTTTATTTTGTTATGTTTCAAAATGTGTAGTTTGCAAACAAATTGAAACAAAAACTTTAACAGAAGGACTTAAAGAAGTTATCAATAAACGTTTGGTTCAAATTTGAGTAACTAAATTTCATATTCATTACAAAATGTTATCTTTTACAAAAAAAAAAAAAAAAAAAAAAAAAAAGAATCATCAGAGTTTCCCCCAGACAGTTTCAGAAGGGTGCTGCACCCTGCCTGCCCTTTGGTTTACAAAATAGCACCCTTTTTGCCCCTCATAAAAAGAATTAGCACCCTTCTTGCCCTCAGGGACACGCCAGTAGTATCCAACGCCTGTGTGCCAAACTTCAGTGGGCGCTCTACATCCATATCCCTCAGTATAAATACATAGCTGCAAACCTTTTTTTTTTTTTTTTAAGTCAAATAAACGCATTTTGAACAAGAAAAATTATTTAATAAAACACGTCTTGTTTCTATAGGATGCTTATCTGATTTCATTTATTAAGTAAAATTTCAGGTTCAAAATATTGGTATTTGATTAAAAAATTAAAAAAGGTTGACAGGTATGTAAATAGAATTCAAAATACAGTAAAAAGTGAGAAAATGGAACCTGTTTGTATCAGAATCCTGCATAAAACGGAAAAAATCAGTGTCCTGGAGAAAATAATGATACAATTACAATAGATTGAATATTTGAATAAAGCATAAAAATCTGTTTAAAATGGATTGTATGTGCGTACTAATACATAATAGATGTCAAGGAGTTGTAATAGTATAATTAAATTAAGAATTTTTTTCTTTTTGAAGTATTTTTTTCCTCAACTGAAATCTTTGGCACCTTTACTATACTTCGGCGCCTGTGAGCGCTGCACACATTGCACACTGGGTCGGCGCGTCCCTGCTTGCCCCACAGTACAAAAAGTGCCCTTTCTCCTTTTTGCATTAAAAAATTTGCTTTCATAGTAAAAACTGACTCAGTGTTGTCTTAAAAAGAGTGTCCTGATTTTTAAATATTGAAAGTGGCTTTAAAAACCAAAATAATACCTTTAACAATTAAAAATGTGCCCTTAAGAATCTGAAAAGTGCTCTCAAGAATCCAAAAAGTGCCCTTTTCTCACCAGCAGCACCCTGCCCTTTTTTAAACCTGGGGGAAAATCTGGAATCATTTTCACACAAATAACTTTTACTTTTCTCAAAATGGGCCCCAAGATAAAAGCCCTGCATTATAAACTGAGCAAATTGAAAACTTACCTTTGCTTGAATGCCAAATGAGTTTAAGCTGCACAAGAATCTTCTCTAAACACCATCTACTGATTCACCACGCTTGATAGAAACTTGGAGCGAACTGCACATGGGTGAAAATGGCTAGTCCATGTTGAAAATGGAGAAGTCCGTATGCTGCCTAAGATAAAGAGCGATGACTTCAGCTTCTGTTGCCGGGGACAACCAACAGTATGAATGGAATCGGCTTGGCATTCTGTCAACCGGAGTTCTTAGAAGCCTGGTTCAACAGTATCTCTGCTGTCACCGTAGTCTCCTTAAAAATATGAAAATAAATTGTAATAGGTTGCAACATTAAGCATTTATCATATTCAACTAGAAATTTAAAAACAAAAAGTATAACTGAAACTGATTAATGTATATAACTGACGCCAGTGAATCATTTTTTTCTTCTTTTAAATCAAAACTTATTTCAGCATGCACACACACACATAATAATTTGCATTTAATACATTTATTTTAACGTATCAAACTGATTTTCTGTAAGTTAGGATTGGTAAGTTATTTCCATAAGAAAGGGGATATTCTTCACTTCTACTATCCAGTGATACTTTTATCCTTTCTTAGGACTTTTAACAAGCCCCTCATAATGTTTACTCTTTCTCATTATCAATGAGATATCGCCTGCATGAAATATCCTTTGGTCAAATAAATTTTATTGTGTGAATGGGGAGTTACACATTAAAATTCATTCATGATTTAAAACATGAAATACAGTATGTAATATATTTTGCATTTCATGAATTAAAATGGATGAAATGGCATAAAAATATGCAACCCAATGGTCTTTTTGAGAATGGGGAAGGCTAAGTTTCTATGGTAGGTTATGGAGAAGACTCGTGGCAAGCCATTTTGGCCAGATGATGAAGAAGGAAAAATGGCATCTTTTCTAAATATTGCTATGGGGAGGAAAAGAAAAAAAAATTACCGAATCAGCTGCACAGCAGAAGTACTGTGCACTTAGACTGTTTTAAATTTTTAAACGCATATGCACTATAGCACTTTTTACTGAAATTACGGTACTGAAAAAGAAAAACACTGCAGAACATAATATAAAAGATGGAGATAAATTATAATTCCAGGAAAGTAATTAAAGAAGATAATTGATACAATGTTTGGTACTTTTCAGTTAGCCGGGCACCAGTGATGACATGTATATATAAATACACACATATGTATGATTGCAGTAAACATTTCATATTTTGAATGAAGACGTTTATTGTTTTGTTTTTAATTTGATAAACTTTTTTTATGCATCTTTAAAGTCCTAAAACAATTTTATTGCTGCTTCTACATCCTCATGTAACAGCCAAATGGTAAAATCCATTTCAGTGTCAATAATAAATGCAAGTTATAATTTAATAAATATTTTCTATATGAAAAGTAGCAAGTTAAGATGTTTTGTGAGGTTATGATTAAATAATATTAATGATAAAAGATTAACGTTCAATAAATAGCCCAATTAGAATGTTTGGTATGGTTTGCAATAAACAGTTCTTTACACTGTCAGGATTGAAATAAATGGCAAATTAGCATATATTTTGGCATGTGTTGGTATAACAGAAAAGTACCAAGTTGTGTTCCTATTACACTCTAAGTGGAATTTAAAAATTAATCAGATTACTTAGCTATTCGGTTAAACCAAAACATTTTAGGCACCATTACCATGATTAATTAAGAATCCCATTAATGAATTATAAACATATTACCTAATTTATTAACATCTTAAAACTAAGTGAAATTTTGCAAATGGTCATTAGTATAAAAAATTCGAAGTTTTCTATTACAATCAAAACAAAAACATGCCATTATCGTCAGAAAATACAGAATATATATATTAGTTAATTAAAACCAGATCTTAACTTATATGAAGTAAAATTTTTACTGAAACTGTGAAATATTATTTTCGGCTTCCTGACTAGTTTAAGATTGTCAGCAATAAAGCAGATTATAAAACAAGCAACGGAGATTTACGAAAAAAAGCTGAATTTTTATTGGTTATTTTTTTATAAACCCAAAACTTCTGGGAGTGTTCATTACCGGCACATTATACCCTGGCTCCTGGCATATATATAATTACAATCAACTTAATAATAGCATATTCAGGGCAGAGATAAATCAGTAAATAACTTTTTTTATACACTTCTGTAGAAGTAAGTAACATAAGCAATGCAGTTAAATTTACAAAATTGCTGATGCTTTTTCTCAGCTTTCTTTATCTTGAACTTAAATCTGTCCATGAGAATGATGAAAACTAATTTTTAACTAACTCTTGGAATAATATAGAAAAATAATCTTACCTAATTTGTAAATCAAAATCCTCAAATGAATATGATGACGACGCCAGGAATAGGGAGGCTTGCTTCAAAAATTGTAAACAGACTTTGTCACGCTGCCATCATGACGCTGCTAACATACAAAATCCCTACCAGCCCGCAGAAACAAGAAAATGTATTCCTTTCTAAAAACACTATCTTTCAATAGAATTATTTTTCCAAGGTTTTTTTATCTTCAAAATTTTTTATACAATATTAAATAAGTTTAAAAGTGGAAATTTCTAAATGCTGATTATTACAAATTTGAAAACATTTAAAAATATATTTACAAAAATCACCACTGGGAAAAAAATGTGTCGGAAAAGGGAAATCTTTGTTTCATCTTTCCCTCCTTGTATTTGCCGGCAAGCCTGGATTAATTTAATGTTTCTGTGATGTTAATGTAATGTTTCTAATTGAGTGTTTCTGTGAAAAGAGTCGGGGGGGGGGATGGGGGAGGGATGGGTTTTTGCTTGCTATTATTGCTATTTAGGATATTTTTTTCTTTTAAATATGAAAATAACTTATTTTTTGGAACTGATTTATAGATAATATAAAATCAGTCACCCCCCCCTTCCCACAAAAAAAAAAAAAAAAAAAAAAAAGATTTTTTTTTCTGTTTTCCTTTAACAGTAACTGCTTTTTGGCAAAGTGGCATTTATTTCTTTTGACAAATATTTTTTTATTGAAATTGAACTATATTTTTCAAATTGGAAATAAATTCCCATTTATCGGGGGAGGGGGGGGGGAATGGGCATTTGCTATTACTGCCATTTAGGATATTTTTTCTTTTAAATCTAAATTTTGAGTGTTTCAAAAAATGAAAATAACTTATTTTTTGAAACTGATTTATAGATAATATACAGATAATATAAAATCACCTCCCCCCCCCCAAAAAAAAAAATTAAAAAAATGTTTTTTTTACCCCTTAACAGTAACTGCTTTTTGGCAAAGGGGCATTTATTTCTTTTGACAAATATTTTTTCATTGAAATTGAAATATATAATTCAAATTGAAAATAAATTCCTATTTATCATTATTTTTTTTTAATAGGTTTATATAATATGTATGTCTAAAGATTGCAATATTCATTTTCATTCTAGGTGCTCACAGAAAATATTCATTTAAATATATTAATGCATACTTTAAAAGCCAAAACATTAACTATTTTTATGATTTTTTTTTTCACATAAAAACTCTTTGAATTAAAGAAGGGTACTTTTTGTGTATTTTTTATTGCATAAAATATTTAAATGCAGCATATTTTATCGTGTCACATAAATCCCGGTTTAAAATAACGAAAATAATCTTATAAAATGTGAAGTAAAAATACTTTTTATTTCTTATAATAAAAATGTCGAGAAGATTATACTGGGCCACTGACTTTTAAACGATGATAGATTTGTATATCTTTGCCGCAAACGTACTTTCATTCGCTATTGGGCACTGAAATTGCATTAAGTTTCCCCGCCATTTGCCCGTTAACGATTTGGCGATAGACATCCGGTGTGCGGGCGCGTCAGTTGAAATACATTAATGGCTGGATACAAATTGCGCGAACTTTTTTGGCCACAACGTTTACGACATGTGGCCAAATTTCTCGTGTTTGTTGGGTTGGCAGGTGCGTTTAGAGGCAGTGTTGCAATTTAAGAGAATAAGGTTTTAATAAATACGTGTAGCTTTTAACAGATTAAGATTTTTAGAATGATAAATAAAAGAATATTTTGATTAAGTTATGGAATAAAATACAAAATAGATTTAAGAGATATTTTAAAAAGAGAGGGAAAAAAGAATTGAAGAATTTGGAATAATTTAACTAAAGAAATAGGGCGAAAATTTTTTATTATTACATATCCCCCCACCCAAAAAGACGAATGAACCGGTAGGTCATATGACCTGCAAGTTCATTGAAGGGAAATGTTACACGGACTTGGATTACAATTTATCAACTGGAGGAAGTCAAAATAAGTACATTTCCAAAATTTATTCATTAATGGCCAATAACATTAAATTTAATAACTATAACGCGAATTGGTGGAGTTGTTAATAAAAATACAATTACAAGATATTAATCTTGTTAACAATGACATAAAAAGCTTTAGAAAATATTAAACAAAATAAGAAAAGAATTGTAACACTTTAAAATAATAGATAACATACTTCCAGAGTATCATCTTACAAAATTTGTTGCAAATTGCTTGTATAATTGTTGCTTAATTTGTCGTTCAGTTCTCGTCTGAGTGATAGTCCATCCAAAAAAGTTATTTGCATACCTCACAAACTGAACAGTTTACAAATTGAAAGAGAAAAATCCTTCAAATTTTAGATCTTACTGATCTTCCTTATGAAAGTCTATTTCAGAATTAAAGTTCATCTGAATGCTTTATATTTACTAGCAACAACTCGAAAATAGTACTAAGATTAATATTAACAACAATAAAACACAAATAATACAATAATAATAATAATAATAATAAGAAGAATATCAACAATAAAAATTTTAAAATAATAATACTTAACAATAACAATAATCATAAGTTAATTTTCAAATATTAAACTTATGTTTGTCTGAAAAACTCAGTCCTGAATGGAATGCTAAGAAAAACTTAAGAGAAATGAGTATTTTGTTATGGTATAGTTTGTCTGACAAATGGTAATTACTCTAAAAAGGCAAATAGGTAATGTAAGCAGTATAAGAGTTTTTTACTCAACATCAAAATTACTATTACCATTATTACCTTTATAACTTCCATTACCTTTACTACTTTATTACTTGTTTACTTCTAGAAGTAAAAATTTATATATCTCAACATATTCAAATTCAAGTAGTATTCAAATTCAAGTAATATTTAATCTCAATATCAAATTAAAAATAGTATAACTAATAATAATAATATTCAACAATAAGTTCAGCAATAACAAGCATTATAATTCAAAAATATCACACTCTTTCTTTAATTACTTTCTTAAGTATATAATTAATATCTCATCCATATAGTAGTGAATGAGGTATGAAATATACTCAATAAAATACATAATACAGAAAAAGGAATAAATAAGAAAAATTCGTGAAAACAATCATTATTGTGTAGATGATGGTTATGTAACTATCTTGCTTTCAGTCAAACAAGAAAACATAAGTTGTGAAATGAAAAAATGGGACCTTGTAGCATATTAAGAAAGGTTGGACAATTCTCAATTAGTATTAAGATATCATATTTGATTAGTTTAAGATATAATTTAATCCAGTTTATTTTATTAGTTTAGTTAATACTGTTTAATTTATTATTCTAATCTAATCCAATTCAGTATCAGAAACTCCTAACTTAAATCAACTAAATTACGCCAGCATAAAAAGTTGACTCAAGTGGAAACTTCAACAGTGACACTCTCGTGTGCACAATCAAGAACACCACGGTTATACAGAAGAGAATTGATTAGTTAATTATTAATTTATTTTATTTCGTTTATTTTTGGATTATATTAAAATCAAGACGAAACATTAGTTTGTTGTTGGTTCTCATGGGATAATTTTAATTGATCAGGAGGATAATAAGGGCGTAATTTTGATACATGTACTATTTCAGTAGGTTTATTTTGAATTTGTCTATCAATTTCAAAATTGACATCAGATAACTTATTAAGGATTTGATAAGGACCACTAAAGACTTGTGAAAGTTTTCTGGTATTAGGATATTGGAACTCTTCATAAATTACAAGATCTCCAATCTCAAATTTTGGTTCTAGATAATTTCGATCATAATATTTTTTACTTCTCCAATAGAATTCATCAGTGCGTTTTTTAGCAAGTTTAAGGGCTTCTTGAACAGGAGGGTAATAATTTTGTTGAAGAGGAGAATCATAGGGTAATTGGCCAAAAAGTAAGTAAGCAGGAGGGAATTTAGTGATAGAATGAGGGGTATTGTTATACTCATTAACTACTTCTGTCAAAATTTTTGTCCAAGGAATTTTGGAGTTAGTAGAATTGACTTTACACTTCAATCTAGTAACTATTGTCTGGTTCGCTCTCTCACATTTGCCATTCGTTTGAGGATGATGTGATGTGGTTAAACGTTGCTTAATATTGTGGTTTCGCAGAAATTTTTTAAATCTAGATGAAGTAAAGGCTGCATTTCTATCACTTAACACTTTTTGATGGGTCTGGACATTAAGAATTTTATTAAAACAGAATAATTGTTGTGGTGTTTGAATATTAAAAACTTGGTTTAGACAATTAGTATAAGTTTCTGTGGTAACACTTTTTGAGGGGAAAGCCCAAACATATCTAGTAGCATGGTCGATGATGATGTGTAGATATTTTTTGGTGGAGTTATAATAATTGAATCCTCCCACAGTATCAATAGAAAGACATTCAAAGGGTTGATCTGTGGTGGGCATAGCTTGTAATAAGCCAAATTTTTTCTGTCTGGGTTTTTTATTCTTTTGACAAATATCACAATGTTTTACAAAATTGGTTATATCTTGCGTCATGTCAGGCCAATAATAATTAGGGGAGATTAAATTAGGGGGGAGATAACATTTTTTGGATACCAGGATGACCAAATTTTTCATGAGCAACATTTAGTATTTTTCTCCTTAAAGACATGGGGACTACTATTTTTCTAAAACCTTTCTTTTTTACTATCATAAGTCCATTTTCCTTTAGATAATTTTTACCACACACATTATCTTTTTCCTGCCTCTCTATAATTTCTTTAACGTCCAGAAGAAAAGTAAGTGGTTGAATAAAATGTGAAATTGGGTTTCTCGACAACATGTCGGCTTCGACATTTGTGGATCCCTTTTCGTAAACTATATTATATTCAAACATGCTCAACTTCAAAGACCATCTAAATAACCTGCCTCTCAAATGTTTAGTATTTTTTAACCATACAAGAGATGCATGATCAGTATGAATGGTAAATTTTACACCATGAAAATAATGATAGAATTTGTCTAAGGTGTCAATGATGGCAAGACACTCTAACTCGGTAATAAAATAATTCTTCTCATAACTTCTCAATCCTCTAGAGTAATAAGCAATTGGATGTAAAAAATTATTACTATCAGGTTGTTTTAAGACTGCACCTACTGCCACCTGTGAGGCATCAACAAACATATGGAGGGGTAACTTAGGGTCATAAATTTTTAAGATAGGTTTGGCTATTAAGGCATCTTTTAATTTTTGAAAAGAATTTTGACAATCTGTATTCCATTCCCATACTGTATTTTTTCTGAGTAATCTGTTAAGAGGGACTCGAATTTCGGCATATTTATCTATAAACTTGTGATAAACATTGATAGATCCTAAGAATCTCTGAAGTTCCTTTACATTTGAAGGGGGTTTTAGTTTTTTTATTACTTCAATATTAGCATTAGCAGGAGTTAATGTGCCATTCTGGATGGTATATCCTAAGAAGTTAATTTTATTTTGGACAAAATTGCATTTAGAGAGTTTAAGTTTAATGTTTTCGCGTCTACATAATTCAAATATTTGGTTTAAATGTTGCATATGTTCTTCTAATGAGGAAGAAAAAATAATGATATCATCAAAATAATGGCAAGCAAAGTCTATTTTGTATTTAGTAAGTATTCTTCTAAGGGTTCTATTAAATATCGGGGGGCCTAATTTAATCCCGAAGGGCAGAACTAACCATTCAAAGATCCCAAAGTTGGTAGCAAAAGCCAATTTTTCAGTATCGGATGGATGTATGGGTATGTGCCAGTAGCCAGAGGCTAAATCTAAAGTTGAAAAATACTGCGCACTACTCAGTTTATCTAAAATTCCATCGATACGAGGTAGGGGTTCTGCGTCATTTTTCATTATTGCATTTAATTTTCTATAGTCAACACATAATCTAGTTTTTTTACCTTCTTCTCTTTTCATTACTAATGTAACAGGGGCAGAATAGGGACTATTGCTCTCTTTAATTAAACCAGCATCTAATAGTGAATGAATTTGATCCGAAATCTCTTTTTCTTCTAAAGGGGAAGTTCTGTATGGCCTCAGAGATATTGGTAGGTCAGAATTAAGAAGAATACGTTGCGGTTCGATATTAATTCTCCCGACATCAAATTTATTTTTAGAAAATACATCTAAATAATCCCTTATACTTTCCCTTAAAGTTTCATTTTCTATAGAATTTATTTCCCCAATTAATTTAGAATTATCAACATTAGATGGAACAAAGGATTGAGGAGATATGATCTTTCCATAATCGGGTTGCACTCTCTGATAATCATAGTTAACATTAAAATGAAGTAACCTTAATTTATCACTGGATATGTTCTTAGATTCATTTAAAACAAGGTCTCCTTGTAATACTCTATATGTAGCACAGTCAATAATTAAATTAAACTTACAGCATTCTTTTAAACCTAGTATAGCATAATCTAAATTTGTATTACATATTAAAAATCTAATATTTTGTTGCACAT
Organism: Maratus michaelseni; assembly: GCA_963931845.1. Classification (NCBI taxonomy): domain Eukaryota; kingdom Metazoa; phylum Arthropoda; class Arachnida; order Araneae; family Salticidae; genus Maratus; species Maratus michaelseni. Next base: position 211,792,582 of record OZ007591.1, read on the forward strand.
TACCTAATTTAAACAATAAATTACAAGCTTTATCTATTACAACAGTTCCTTTGGCTTGGCCAATAATAACAGGTGGAATATTTATAACTTTAGCATTTAAGAATTTAACAAATTTAAAAGGCAAAATACTTATGGTTGAGCCAGAGTCAATCACACAAGGTAGTTCCCTGTTATTTACATATCCTGATACAATTAACTGTCATATATTATCAGTAGATGGTTGTGGTTGACTAAGAGGGGGTGCAGAAGATTGCAGAGGCCTAACATTGAATACACAATCCCTCTCCCAGTGATAAGCATTTTGGATACCTCTATTTAAACACATTCGACATGGTCGACTAGGAAGCCTTCTTTGATAATGATTGACAGGCAATCTGGGACTAACGAACCTGGACGTTGAAGGGTTAAAATTAGTTGCTGCTTGGAAATTTGGATTCCTGTAATTAGGTTGAGGGCGAATCCAATGTCTAGGTGAATTAATTGGTTGAGAAAAAGGTCTGGAATTTTGAGACATATTTCTAACATTACTATTATTGTTACTGCTAGAATGAGATGGAATGACAACAAGTTGTTTAACTAATCTATACCAATCGGTAGTAGATTCAGGAGGATTTACTATTAAATAGTTCTGGTATTCAGGTTTTAAGCCATCTGTCAATCCTTGTAAAATAATAGTTTCACATAGTTTAAGTTGTCGACCTATCTCTATTTTCTGACGGAAATAATTTTCTAAGTTGTTTAGGTCATGCAATTTCAGCGAGCCGAAATCAGAAAAACGGGGGACTGTTACTTTCAGAAATTTTTCAGTTAAGATCTCAGCAATTTTTTCATACTCTTTACAATCTAGACATTCATTAACATACACCTTTAATGCTTCGCCCTTCAAATATTTGGAAATATTGTTGATTTTCCACTCTTTTTTATCTGGAGGGGCTGATCCTTCAAAGTGTCTAAGCCAAGACACAACATTCATCCCACTTTCTGGGTCAAAAATAATAACATTAAGCTCTTTTTCAGCCATTTTGGTTTGAGTACCCTTACTTTCAACAATAACTTTAACAAACCCTGACTTTAATAACATGTAAAAAAAATAACAATGTATAAAGAATTCTTTAACTTAACAACAACTGTAAATATCTAACTCTTAATAATTTAAATAACAAACTAAATAATATTCAACAGTAAAAAAGTCCAATTCATATTAAAATTCATTTCACTTAAATAGTAAATGTAAACTACTACTATAATCTTTCTATAAATAGATCCACTATATATGAATATCACAATTTAGAATGAAATAAATAAAACACTTTTTTAAAATAAGTATCATTATTTCGTAAGAACAATTTTTTTGGCTCTTGAATTGTACTCTCAGAATATAGCATCAAAAAACAAAAGTAATAAAATAAACAAATAAATTAACTGCACAATAATTTTACCCTTTCAATGTTACTCAACTTTCTTTTGAGATAACACATTTTTTTTTTTTTTCACATTAATAAACTTCAAAAGCTATTTTTGCGATTATTATGCAATCAGTGAAGCTGTAATTTCAGATAATCTAATAAATTTTTATGCATTTTTAGAATGGCATAGAATATGTTCCAATACATGTTACTTGAAAAGAGATTACTCATATATGTTTTCAATAAATAGAAATTATTTCCTATGAATAAATATCACCGAATGAAAAGGGACTATAATTAAATGATAAAATAAGAACATAAAATGAAGTTACTCTTGTAAAATGAAGTAATATAGGAATAAATATCAGAGCAGTTCAAAACTTTCAGTAATATTTGTGAGCTTAACCAAATAAAATTAATTTTTTAACAATACATAAGAATAAATATTAAATTTCGTAAGTTCTAAATGTTCAGGATAAAAGGAACAAAATTCTTCTAAAGTATTCTAAGAACAATTTTTGTTCTATATAAGCCAATAATAACAAATCAATAAAATAAGAAATCAATAAAAATAAAAGAATAATTTAACTTACAGACGTCACTTCTGGGATAAATTTATAAACACTTATGAGTGATAATTTGACAACTAATCGGTAGTTGTTCTCCAATATCACTGGGAAGTCTCCAAAATGTTTTTATTACACAGGTCATCAGTTATCCTGACCGGCTTTTTTGATACATTCCTGTCGAAAATTGGCACATTATAGACGATCGCTATGGCTGTCGACTTGAACGTTCTTTCCACCAGACAATCGGAACATCTCAGTCCGAAACCACTAAAATTACCTGATAATCATATCGAGGTAGCCGCAGTCGAAATCGTTGAAATTTAGTCATGACACCCGGACAGGGCATCACTTCGAGTCGCTCTCCATGAAGACAAATCTCGAAGTATATCACATCGGAAATCGTAGTGTATTAGCAGTCGTAAAAATTGAGCAGAGGCAGTGAAATCCAGAAGAAATTTCCCAAAAACATTAAAAAGAAGACTTAATAACTTAATAGATGAGCAGTGGCTTTATTGTGATCACAGAGATGAAAGCAACTCCACCAACTTTCGCTTCATAAAAAACTGAACACATTTGAAGATCTTGAAGAATTAGCCGAGCTTGAAGAACGTACTACCGATGCATTAGTGTAGACTCCCCAGTGACGGCAATTAGATGACAACCACTAATTCGTGTAAATTCTGTCTCCGAAGCCAGTGTAACCGTATAAATACTTCAAAATTTGGCCCAAAGGTACAAAACGCGCGAACAAGCTGGTCCACTCGCATCCATGTTCGGAGGGCGCTAGGGGGATAAAGAAGGCGGAGCTTTCTCGCTAATGGATGAAAAAATGAGGCCACGAAGACGTGTCTCTGACGTATGATTAAAACTCTTTAACAGAAGCGGCAAATTAAAAAGGTAAAAAGGCCTTTGGGCGCGAAAACCGCTTGGAATCATGGGATGCCGAATGAATTAAAATAGAAATAAAAATGGTATTACAAAAGTTCCAAAGAATAAAAATTAAATGTCTCAAAAGAAGAAATTAGGCAGGTGCGTTTAGAGGCAGTGTTGCAATTTAAGAGAATAAGGTTTTAATAAATACGTGTAGCTTTTAACAGATTAAGATTTTTAGAATGATAAATAAAAGAATATTTTGATTAAGTTATGGAATAAAATACAAAATAGATTTAAGAGATATTTTAAAAAGAGAGGGAAAAAAGAATTGAAGAATTTGGAATAATTTAACTAAAGAAATAGGGCGAAATTTTTTTATTATTACATATATATATATATATATATATATAATGCTAAAGTACGTAGCGGCGAAAAATCCATCATCATAAGTGATGATTAAACTTTCATATACTGAAGAAGTTTTAAACAGTTTAACACCAACTGGAATGCCACCTCATAAACTAAAATTAAAGCCAAGAGCTATCATAATGTTATTAAGAAATTTAATGCCTTCTAAAGGCCTGTACAATGGTACACGACTTATAGTTAGTAACTTGAAGAATAATGTTATTAAGAAATTTAATACCGTCTAAAGGTCTGTGCAATGGTACACGACTTATAGTTAGTAACTTGAAGAATAATGTTATTGAAGCAATATACAGGTAGAACTTCTAAACTCCGGAATCGCTCAAGTGTACAGTATTAGAAACTCTACAGTATGTGTTTCTTATTTTTAAGTCTAGCTTTAATTTACAATTTAAATTGTTATTTCTCAGTCTCTAAAATCTAGAAATTTCGAAAATATGGAATTACAGAGTCCGAGCGATTCCGGATTTTAGAAGTTCTACGTATATATACTCCAATATTAATGAAACTTTTCTCATCCCTTGAATACCACTTATTCTATCAGACAGTAATATACCTTTTACATTTGAACGTATACAATTTTCTACTCGATGATTATAAATAAAGCCCAGGGTCTTGCTTAGATTTATCAAATCCAGTTTTTAGCTATGGTCAGTTGTATGTGGGTTTTTTAAGACTCAAATCTTTTGATTCAGTTACAGTAGTATCTCCGAGTTCTTAAATTTACAATTGTGTATATAAAAAAGTTTTCTATTCTGAAAATTAAAAAAAAAAAGATAAAAAATATTTTGATAATTGTGAATGGTGTTTAATTTTTCCAGTAACTATTTTGTTCATGCAAAGTTTTTTATATGCATGATGCCAAATAAATACCTCTTATTTCATATTTCTAAATGGTGTCCATATCTTCTGATGTCTATAATATTATTTCAAAGAACTCAGTTTTAAGTGAAGTTTTTTTGCATAGTATTTATACATATAATGCTGAAATTCGTATTCTTACATGCATTTATTTAAAAGAGTTGATACTAGAGCGTAGATGCTGTGCGCGGGATCGACTAGTTACATATATTTCGTATGACTTAACTAATCTTTAAATTTATACGTATTGATAATTTACAAATTTATAAATTTTCGAAATGCAACCATCGTTACAATCCAAAGTCAGACATCACTAACGTTATCTTAAAAGACTTGACCAATGTCATGACTGAGTCTTTAAAATTTGTTATCTCCCAGAACATTTTGTTTAGAGCAAAATATTAATTCTGAAAAAAATATCTCTTTGTTTTCGTTCCAAAGAAGATTGAAGAGAAAAAATTGCTCCTAAAAAGCCGAGTCTATTTTATGTAACTTATCTTTTTAACTGTCAATATTCTGTCTACGCTTGAAGTAAATAATAATATGTTAGAGCGAAAATTCCATGTTTTATAATAGGAACAGATACAGAACTATCATTCTTGCATTTCGTTAATATTTATTTTTTTAATTTCTTCAATGAAACTTCTCTTGAATAATCTTAATGCTGAACCTTTATAATCATAATCTATAAGAATGCTTAAGTAATTATTACTTTCTTGCCTTTTGAACAAAAAAAATCATTTATAAAAATAAATTATTCAATGCTACGTGATTCTACTTTGTCATATACATGATGAACTACTGCTATTGCTTACTATCAATTGTTGTTTGCAAAAAACTAATAATTTGAATATTATTCTTCACTTTCCTCTGCAATATTTTTTTAATATATAGTATGAAATGTATATATATATTATTTTCACTTTACATCAAATATTTCAGGCTCACTGATAGAAACACAATAGTTAATCCTTCATTAATACCAGACTAATATAAGCTTACAGTTAATCCTTTCAAGGGCAAAGTACTTATGTTTCTAAAATATTGAAATCAGCGAATCACATCGGGATTTAACAACAAATTTATTTCAAAATAAGTAAAAGCTTTTCTTCACGTATATTATAAAAGCAAAATTTGATTCCGAAATTCCGGTGTCATTGTAGCATTTAGGAATTAAAATTAAATGGGATATATTATACCCCACCGCCCTTCAAGGGGTTAAGTGTATGTTCCCATTTATTAGTCTAAGTACTTCGCGTGATTTTTCTAATCTTTGAATATCTGTGTATTGGTCATTTATAAATGTACAATCTTTCTCCGAATGCACGTTTCGTTATAATCAAAAGCGTGATTGGCGTGTTATGAGGAATGTTTTTCAATCTTCTTTGAACAACTACGAAAGAGACAGTATTTACAGTATTATAAGAAATATTTTCTGTAAAAAATGTTTGGAAGAGCCACTCGTCAATATGAACGAATCTCTGAAAAAGATGTATCTACGCTTGATATCGTTACTCATGTCTGGTTTTTGATTGTATCGATGGAGAAAAATTATACATTTGTAAATTTCAATACGCAGGAATTTAACGATTAGTAAAATCATACGAAATACTTGTAATGATAAATGGGAAAATGCACTTAATTTAAGTTTATCATTCTGATATTAATCAAATAAGAATTATTTCCTTGACACGAATGAGTAAGACACATTTGAAAGAAAGTAAACAAGAAAAAGAAATGCACTTATGAAATTTAAATTCTAAAGATATCAGTAATTCTAACGTTAAAACAACATGTTAAGAGACTCGACCACTGTGTTGAGGATGAGTCTTCCAAAATTTTTATCAACTAGAAGGAGTTTTCCTCATCAAAGTATTACTCCTGATAAAGCTGCCTTTTGTACTTTTGTTCCGAAAAAGATTGAAAACAATTCCTCAGAGCATGCCCGAGCCTATTTCTACATAAATCTTCATAACTTTCCCTGTTCTGACTACGCTTGAAATGAATGTTAACCTGTTGAAGCGAAAAATTTGAACAGTGACAGAATTATCTTTCTGGCATTTCGTTAAAGATTATTTTTAAAGCTTCTTAACTTCTTCATCAAAATGTTTTTATGTTTTTTTTGTTTGTTTGTTTGTTTTGTATTTTTTGTATTTTTTTTTTGTTTTGTTTTGTATGAAGACATTGCTTTTATACACAAGCTTTCTAAAAATACTCAACATTTTTAAATAATCTAAAATGTTCATTTATACCTACAATCTATAGGAATATATTGACTGTTGCTTTCTTTCCATTTAAATTATAAATAAATTGTTATTACAAAATAAATTAATTAATTCAATTTGATTCTACATTGTCATATGCTTTTTCATAAATTACATTCATTGTTTACTAACAATTATTGTAAGCAAAGAACTAATAATTTAAACATTATTTTTTACTTTTCACTTTGATTAATTTAGAGTTTAAATAGTATAAGTGCATTTCTTTTCCTTGTTTACTTTGCTTCAAATGTTTCTTACTCATTGGTGTCAAGGAAATAATTTTTGTGTTGGATTAACCCCCTGACCGCCCAATTTTTGGACCAAAATCCCTTCAAAAATTCTGCATTTTTTAATTGCATACTTCAAATCTATATATATTCGGAAATTAAAATATTCAATTCTTTTCTGGAAGTGAGATGTTTTTTATAGATTTATACAGAAGAAAAGATATGCTCAGAGAAATCATTTTCAGGCGCTATCATATAAAAACTAATTTTTAGAAATAATTATCAATTAATTTATGGTTACATTCCTATTTATTACACAAAATACAAGAGTAAAACTTATACAATTAAGAAAATGGATAATGAGACAGGATAATGAATTGTCTTCAAATCCGTCGCTATCTCGAGATGAATCTGATAATTACAATCGCTATCACAATTATCACTGTTAAAAAAAAAAAAAAAAAAAAACTAATATCGCTTTTAGGAATCACCAGGAATATATGTTCTGCCACTCGCTAAACAATTTCATGCAGCCATATCTGATTTGAAAATAGCGAACAAACATGAAATGACTCAAATTCCAAATAATCAGGGGACAACTACTGTCATATGTTGGCCAAGATCTAATTCAAAGCCTAAATGTTATATTTAAACTATATTAATGGTTAAACGAGGAAACACGGGAGGTGCTATTGGATAAAAGAAAAAAGACCGCGCCTGCGGTAATCGCGGGATGAGCAAATTTTGTTACATTTGCGTTGCACGAGAAAATAGCGGGATAAGCGCTCAGAGGGTTAATATCAGAATGATAAAGTTAAATTAAGTGCGTTTTCCAATTTATCATTACAAGTAGGAGAGATGGGGGCTGAATGGGACATTTTCACAAAAATCGTTATTTTAAATATTTTATTTCAGTTATTATCAATATTATATATCACATATCATACATTAAGTGTTTGACTACATCTTAAACAAATATTTATTCAAGATTATTATTATACAGAAATATAAATGAAATTTAAAAAGAAATTCTTCTATGTCCCTATCATCCCCACAGCAGGGATGAATGGGACACAGACATTTTCCTCCCCGTATTCAATGTTAAAGACAAAAAGTTGACAAAAATTCCTCCTTGGAAAAAGCTACGAGATTATAAATTGTAATATGATCTCCAGGATTATTTGTTAGCCAATCATCTTGGACTCATCTCAGCTTTGCCTTAAAAGGCCTATAAATAGAAGCATTCAATGGCTGAAGACAATGGCTACAATGAGTATGAAATGTTAAAAGAATAATTACCATAAATTATTAATTTATCAACCTATATAATATTATTTAGTTAATAAATATCTTTTTTCAGCTTCCTCTAGGGATGAATGAGACAGTTCCATTCATCCCATTTGAAATGTCCCAATCATCCCCATGATGCATATATTCAATTGTCTAAAAAATTATTTTGTCACAATAGTTAATATGCATTCATTTTAATTACCAATATTGATCCTTGAAATAAAAAACTACAACATAGCTTAATTGTTTATATTGCGCAAGATATTTAAAAAAAATTACTTTTAAGCAGAGTTTTCAGGAAATGCAAATTTGAAGAAAACTGAAAACAGCCATGTGCTCTTGCTTTTGGTTCTGAAGCACACTATGGTAGTGAAATCTATGAGGATAGGAAGCAACTAAAATAAAAAGTTTATTGCCTGAAATATTGAGAACGTCCCATCCATCCCTTGTCCCATTCACCCCCCATCTCCCCTATTTCGTATGATTTTGCTAATCGTTAAATTCCTACAAAATTTACGAATGTATAATTTTTTTTCCTCGATACAGTCAAAAACCAGACATGAGTAACGCTATCAAGCGCAGATACGTCATTTTCAGAGATTCGTTCATATTGACGAGTGGCTCTTCCAAACACTTTTTACAGAAAATATTTCTTATAATACTGTAAATACTGTCTCTTTCGTTTTCGTCCAAAGAAGTTTGAAAAACATTCCTCATAACACGCCAAGTCTATTTTTAAGTAACTTATCTTCTTAACTGTCACTATTCTGTCTACGCTTGAAATAAATGGTAACCTGTTGGAGCGAAAAATTCTATGTTTTATACTAGGAGCAGTGAGTGGACAATCTTTTTGGTGTTTCATTAATAATAATTTTTTTTTTTACTTCTTCAATGAAGAATGTTTTCTTTGAGAACGTGATATCAAAGCTTTCTTTTGATTGATTCGGTTTTAAATGTCATACTTATTTTCAAAAATCCTCCAAAACTCTTGAATAATCTCAATATTGATCATTTATAACCACGATCTATAAAAATACATTAAGAACATATTACTTTCTCCCCGTTTGTAAAGAAAAAAAGAAATCGTTTATAAAAAGTAAATTAATCACTTCCACTTAATTCTACATTGTCGTAGACATTACGAACACATTACTGCTATTGTTTACCATCAATTATTGTTTGTAAAATACTAATAACTTTAACATTATTTTTCACTTTCTTCTGCGATAATTACGTGAATATATAGTATGAAATGTAATTTTGTTTTTCATTTTGACTATACATCAAATATTTCTGGCTCACTGATATCAACAAAATAGATGAAATATGTTAATACAAAATAAATAAACAAACAAACAGATAAATAAATAAATAAAAGCTTGCAATTAAGTGTGTGTTCCCCTTTGTTATTCCAAATATTTTGCATGATTTTATTAGTATTTGAATTTCTATGTATTGGTAATTTATAACTGTACAATTTTTCTCCAAATGTACGCATCATTATAATCAAAAGCCAGATATAAGTATATACGTACTCTATACGTTAAAATGTTAAGAGATTCGATCATTGTCACGTGTGACTCTTCCAAAAATTGTGTCATCCAGAATATTTTTTTTTTTTTTTTTTTTTAATGCAAAATATTATTTCTGATAAAACAATATTTTTTGTTTTTGTTTCAAAGATGATTTCAAATATTCCTCATAATATGTTAGGACCACTTTTTGTGTAGCTTCTTTACTGTCACTATTGTGTCTATGATTAAAATCTATAATAACCTGTTGGAGGGAAAAATTCTATTTTTATACTAGGAATAGTGACAACAATATTTTAGACCCAACAATGAATTAACAACCCAATTAATAGACCCAAAAATATTTTTAGCGTTTCGTTATTAGTTATTTTTAAAACTTCTTCAGTGAAGTATATTTCTTTAAGGCTATTTTCTCAAATCCAAAGAGGCTACTTTCAGACACATTTTTTTTATTCATTTTTGTTCAGAAATGCATGAAATGGGCAGGTGTTGTTATTCAGAAATAATAATTGAAATAATATCAAAGAAATAATAATTGAAATAATATCAAAGAAATAATAATTGAAACATTATTTTTTACTTCCCTCTTCGATAATTTTGTCAATAAATAGAATGAAGTGCTTTTTTTTTTTTTTTTTTGATAATTTATGAATGTATAATCATTCTCGAAATTCACGCATTATTACAATTAAAAGCCAGACATGAATAATTGTATATAACATAGAAACGTGATTTCAAGTCTTAATCATTGTGACGACTGAGTCTTCCAATATTACATATCTCCCAGAGTGATTTTTCACATCGAAATATCACTTCTGGTCGAACTATCCTTTTCATTTTTGTTCTGAAGAAAATTGAAAAAGATGCCTCATAACACGTCACGACCACTTTTTGGGTAACTTATCTTATTATTTACCGTCACTGTTGTGTCTAAGCTTGAAATAAATAATAACCCGTGGGTGCGAGAAATTCTATCTTTTATACTAAGAAAATAGTAAGTGAACAATCTTTTCCTCATTTCCTTAAGGATAAACTCAAATCCAAACTGCTTATTTTGTGACTTATTTTTAAATTCATTTTTGTTTTAAATTGCACCCAATTGGCAGGTTTTCTTATTCAGATACTTTATAATGTCCGTATTGGTCGATTTTTTGATAAAGGCAGAATGTATTTCAAAAAATGCTGTCAAAGTGGACATTTTGAGCCGAATTTCCCGAAACGATAGCGCTGGAAACAAAAGAAAATTACCGTACTGTGAAAATAATTGTTTGTAAATCAATTTATAATTAATTGAACGAAAAATAAAAACACAAGTCACTTATAAATCACTTCATGAATCACGCCGCCAAGTTTTATGTTTTTACTTTTAAAAATGAGTCTGAAAATGTGTCAGAAAATTTTGAGTTGTTAAGCGTTGAAAAATATTTTTTTTAATACAGCCTTAAAAATTATTTTTAAAACTTCTTCTTTAAGAACACGATATCAAAGTTTCGTCTGAGTTGACTCTGATTTTATATTTCATGCTTATTTTAAAAAATCATCCAAAACTCTTAAGGGTCTCAGAAGTCTTACTTTTTTACTGAAGGTTCAATTTAACATGATGTCACATTTAATTTTATTTCTGATTCCCTAATAAAACACAAATGCATAAAATGTTTACCATTGAGAGCTGACTAATGTTCTATATCGCATAATTATTTCAATATTTTATAGGATAATTTATATTTTTTAATGTTTAATTTTCATTTAACAATAACTTAATTTTGTTGTTGTTGTTGTTGTTGCATCCACAGCGCGCAAGACTGTAGCAGAGCTATTGATTCTTGAGTCCCAAATAATACTCATAATGATGTAACACTTAAATGTATTCTTCCTTTTAAGCAATCAAAAACTTTTTTTAAAATTTAAGTTTATATTATAAAATTTTGAAAACTTTTTTTTTTTTTTTTTTTTTTTTAGATAATGCTAATTTTAAGTAACCAATGCAATTACAATACTAAATTTGAATGTAAGTTATTCCTTGCATCAAACTGAATGTGCATGGCAAGTTTTATACAAATTTCTTCATCAGAAATCCTTTTTTAGAAATTTTTCGCGCAATGGATGCAAGTCAAAAAATTATTAATTTTTTTTTTTTAAATCAAAATTAAACTTTTTTTTAAAAGTAAAATATTAGTTGTAGAATATTGAAACAACACGTACGAAAGACTGTCAAATGCAATAATTTACTTCTGATTTCATTCTGGTTTTAATGACTGGAGCTTTCTGATAACTTTAAACATTGCAAAGCGTTGTAAGCTTCGATTTAGTTATATACTAAAATTTAAACTCATTCTCCAGAAAAAGAAAGGAAAAGATGAATATATGTATATTTTTTGTATAAATAGAAAAATAAGCTAAATAAAACTTCAGATCTATAATATTACAATTTCTAATCATTTACATTTTTTTCTTTAAATTGAATTAAAGTGTTGGTCATAAGTTATAATATACGAAGATTTGCTACGATTGGGGACGCCAGTGTAGATAAAGATAATGCCACTCTGAAGTAGAAAAGGAAAAAAAAAATTCTAGAGTCGGATAATAGAAATATAATGTACTTTGTTAAGATATGGTAAATAATAATAATAAAAAAATCACAACTACAATTTCAAACTGAAAAAAAATAACTCGACCCTTCACCAACTGAGAAAAGAGACACGTAGAGCAGGAAAACAAACACGTAAATTTTCGATTGATCTGGCTTTTTACTTACTTGAAGAAAAAAGATCAAAAACGATTGTCCTGATTTTTAAATTTATAGTATTATTACAAAACATTTTTTATTTTTATTATGCTATTCCTTGTTTACCATGAGATGTTTGAGTATCAAAAGCTATAGAAAACAGCAAAGAATCGTACAAAACCAGGGAATGACTAACCTTTGGGCAATCTTGAGAGTCTTTGTTACGAGGTTATATCCTTCAAGTAGGTATTCTTATATTCAGATTAATTGAGAAGCAGGCAACACCGCAGGATATTGAATATACATTATATGCAGGGTGGCCATAATTAAATTGTCAGTACTCAGCATGCTCTGTAGCGCGATCTAATTGCGAGAATGAAGCTAAAATTTGAATTATGATTAAACAAAACAGGGTACAAAGGATTTCGCGAATAAATAATTTAGTTCCAAAAGTCACCGCTAGGTGGAAATGTGGAGCTATATAACAGAAAAGAGAGTTTAAAAAATGCAGAATCAATGCTGAAATAAAATTGAATGTGCCAAATAACAGTTAACTTTATTTAAGTATTGATTCTGCATTTTTTAAACTTTTTTTTAAATAGGTATATAGCATTTGAAAAGAAAAGGTACTTTTATCTCTACATTATTTTTTCAAAAAGTTTAGTTATTGAATACTTCTTGAGTATGTGACATTGTGAAATCTATCGTAAGTGATACATTTCATAATGTAACCTAATCAATTTTCCACAGTATTAATGGAAACATTTCTAAAAGTATAACTAAATATTTAATTGTCATAAAATTTTTAAAAAGGTGTTTTTTCTTAAATCGTTTAGAATGTTTTCATTAGCGATAATCTTAAAACAATTTTCACATAAATCATATTTAAAAAAAAATAAATTCAAGATTTCAAAGCTTTTTCGTTTATATCCTGTTTGAGTCTTCGATTTTAAAGTCTCTTTTTAAAATTGCTTCCAACTTTGTTTCCTTCTTATGTTAAAATACACTCACTGTCAAAATTTACGGATTATATTTCATATATAAAATAGCAGATCAAAGAAAATCGGAGAATATATTTAAGCTAAAGTGAAACATGCTTGGCAACAGAACTTAAATGGACTAAAAAGCAAAGCATCTAAAAAGCTTTTAGTTTCGTTTTTCTTCCGTGTGAATATCAGAGATTTAGATGAAATGTTTGCTAAATTTTACGAAAAGAGAAGTTTGAATTTTACAGCTGCAAGTTCTTTGCGAAACTTTTTAGAAGACTTCAAGATAAAAACATATAAATTTCTAATATCAATCGATTTGCCGTGTGTTTCGCGACAGTGGTCAGAAAGAAATAAAAATCCTACACCGTAAAAAATGATGGAATATTTGTTGATATAAATGAAACATTTATGAAAATTCATGTAACTTTGCAACTACGTACATTTTGGGATACCTTTCCCTTATATTAAGCTATATGTGACTTTTTAGTTACTTAAAGAAGGCTGATCAAAACGATCCACATGATTTTTAAATTTATAGTGTTATTACAAAGTGTTTTATGCTTCTACAATGTCATCCTCTTATGCTCAGGTATCATCCCTACTTATTAAATTAAGCTATAGGAATGAGTCGCACAAAATTACAGAATTTGTAATCTTTGGGCATATTACTTCATTCAACTGCACCGTCAATGACTGTAAATATTGTTTTACTCTTCGTTGAGTATGTATGCAGTAGGGCGGAGCACACTACCCTAACACCAACTTAAACTATGAAATAATGATTAAGTATGTAATGATTAGTTGACAATGAAAGTATTCCCCAACACACTGAATATAGATACCAAAAACTTATTCAAAAGAAGAAGAAATTAAATTAAAAATTGAATAAATGAAATTGAATGAATGAAATGAAATTCGTGGAATTTAGACAGAATTATCAAGTCCCAAATGCCTAAATACCACAAATAAAATGAGTGGTTTCATCATCATATTAGCCATAACATTGCTAAAGAATATGATTTTGGGACTACCACTCATAAACAATGAATCAAACCTGTGAAAAAATAAAAAATAAATACAATATTAAAAAGGAAAGAAACCATATCTATAATATACAGATAAAACTTGAAATAGAGTCATAAAGTACATAATCCATTTGGATAAAAAAAGATACCTGTGCACCACATGAACCACACATGAACACAACCAAACAGAGGGAATGAATTGCAAAAATTCATTACATGTTGCCAAATTTAGTTTTAGAAAATTATTTACCATGTTCCCACAATAGGTGTTAGAATAATATGAATATTATTGTAAAGCAACAGAAACCATGGTACTGCCATCTATTAGGGTAAAAAGTGAATATACTCTGAATAAAAATAGCATTGGATGAAAATTAATATTTAAAAATTAAACCATATACTATCTAAATATATATATATATATAGATATATATTATTTCTTTTCCCGATAGCGTGGAAAAGTTGTGGAATGGTCTCAGAAATATATTCACAAAATTTCAAAATAATCAATAGATTACTTCCGGTTCCACTTTAAGGTCTAAATAGGCAATTTTAGCCGAAAATATTGTAAACATTTCAGTAATATTTTTAATTTCCGATTTTTTTTTTCTTCCCGCTAGAGCGGAAAAGTTGAAATAATATGTAAGGAACATAAGTGCAAAATTTTAGAGCAATTAATAAATATCTTCCGGTTCCACTTTGGGGTTTAAATATGGAAAATTATCCGAAAATGGTGTAAATTATCACATTTTAGTGATTTTTTTTTTTCCAATTTTCTATTCTCGCTAGCTCGGAAAAGTTGGAAGAATTTAGTGAAACCGGTAGATATTTGTTAATTGCTCTGAAATTTTGCAATTATGTTCCTTATATACTCTTTCAACTTTTGCGCACAAGCGGGAAGAAAAAATCCGAAATGAAAAATATTACTGAAATGTGAAAATTTAAAACATTTTCGGCTAAACATGCATATTTAGGCCCTAAAGTGGAACCGGAAGCTATTTATTGATTATTTTAAAATTTTGTGCATGTATTTCTGAGACCATTCCACAACTTTTCAACGCTAGCGAGAAGAAGAATTTCGAAAAAAAAAAAAATGCTCCACCCTAGTATGCAGTCAAATGTGCAGCTACAGAAACGCCAAGTTGATCGTCGAAGAGTTGATCATTTACCTTGTTAAGTGGGTCCGGGGGTCAAAATTTTATTTTCTTCATTTGTAGGCAATTTTTAATGATTTTTTTTCCTTAAATATGTCTTTCAATAAAAATTAATTTTCAAATAAAATAAATTTGAAATTTTTGATTTTTTTAATTAAAATTTTAAAATTTTAAAGTTATATAATTTT
The DNA here is from genome assembly GCA_963931845.1 of Maratus michaelseni. Lineage (NCBI taxonomy): Eukaryota > Metazoa > Arthropoda > Arachnida > Araneae > Salticidae > Maratus > Maratus michaelseni. The sequence goes on from OZ007591.1 coordinate 211,808,111, forward strand.
TATATAACTATTATATAACTATTTTTATATACGACATTTTATATAACTATTAATTTCATTAACTACTTGTCCGACTTCATAACTTTTTTTCCTATTGTCTGCAGAAAAGGTTTCTTGTTATAATTTGTTCTCTAGATTTACACAAATTTTACTTACAAAATTTATAATAAATTTAAAAGTTAAAAAAAAAGGATCTTTTAGCGTAGTTTTTATTTTGAGGAATATAATTTAAAAATTTCACATGAAATTAAAAATTCTGAAGACAATTTATTAAAAACAGATCATAAAAACTCTCTACAAAATTTCATAGACATATCTTGTGTGATGGATCGACTATTCTGATCATGTGAGTAGGCGATGTTTTGAAAGAGAACGCAAGTTTTTGTCCACTAATTGTCCATGTGCGTAAAAGTTGATCAAGGCTATCTTTCTTTAACTTTCGACGGATGACTGTGAAAATCTCGGAACTTGTGAGTTTAGGCTTTTCATCGATATGAATACAAATTGTTATAGCTGGTCAATCGATGTTTTGGGTATATAAATTCCAAAAATACGTTTGGAAGTCGGAACTTGGGGTCGTGTTCTTCCTCTACGAGAGTACTTTGAGATCATGCGATTGAATCACCAATCCGAAGCTGAATAGCGTTTAAGTTGTTGCATTGGTTTGGACAGACATACTGAGATCAGCGTTCGCCTAGTCTACAGCGAGGAGTTGGATTATTACTGAAAGCATCCTGACTTGGGGTTATCTTCAAAGTTGTGAGTTCGATTTGAATCTTTATATTTATTATATTGAAGTTTTATTTCACTGAGTACAGTTGCGGAAAAACTGAATTACTTTTTGGTGTAAGGAAAATTTGGTGGTGTCCTTTCTCAAAATCCCAGCCCGATTAAGTTTGAATAAACTTTTTTTAAAACCTTACCTCTGGTGCTATTCTTTTACGACTGAACGGCCTGGTACACTCTAACTGACAGCAATGGCCGTCACACTTGGAAGAAATTTTAGATATATCCTTCTAAACATGACAATTTATGAAAAAATACATTCTGAGATAAATGGAAATTAAGTTTTACTTACGGTCGGGGAAAGTCTGATAGTACAACCCAAAATTTGTTATGTCTGCTGATGTAAACATCACAAAAATATGCGGTTTGCTTTATTTTATTTAATTAACTTTATTGTATATTTTATTAGCGAAATAAACAAAAAATGCATTTTTTTTAACCCCCAGACCCTCAAGAAGTATAACGGATTACGAGGATTAAGCAATTAAAGTCTTGTATTAGTATACAAGATCTCACAGTTCTACGTCTATTATTTAACATATTTACACAATTATTTTTTACGTTATGTAAAAATATTTAGAATGAATCGTAGAATTACATGTAAAATTATAATAAGAATTATTGGTCATAGAAACATGTAAATTAAAATGGCGATGTAAATTAAAATGTCATTGTTTGAAACGCCCTGGAGAAACAATCCATGTACAATAGCCTCCATACTTGAAAGATATACATTTCAAACCATGGGGAAATTATTGCTACAATAAAATTTTGTTATGAAAATGGTCAATAGATGCGCTATGTTCTGTACCGCTGAACGAAATTTTCATAACATACACATGAAAAGGCCCTGTATCATAAATAACAAAAATGTGCGAACCTTTACCAAATATGATGGTTCTGTCGTTGGAGCGTTGGAGTTGTATGTTGCTATTAAAGCTGTTATAGTGAAATAGCAAAAACAATTGTAAAGCTCTTTGTGAATACCGGAGAAAGAATGCGAGGGAAGGAGGCATTGCTTACAGTTCGTCCAACTTGTGGCTAGTGGTGAATGTTTCTTTTGTTCTAGAAGACAAAAAGTCTTTTGTTCAAGCAGTATGAGAGAAGAAACAGTGCCGCAGCATGGAAGGTACGGGCGGTACCAGCTCACCAAGTGCTGTCAGTTAGGATGGGTAGTTTTATCAAGCCGAGTAGAGTTGCTGCGGTGCGAGCGGAAATAATGGATATCTCAAGTGGCTGAAAATGTTGCAACAGATGTTGTTGAGTGTCCAAATGAGAATCCAGCTGAACGTGTAATGTTCATTCCATGGCAAAAAATTTGGATTCTTGCCAAAAAAAAAAGAGCCATATAAGGTTGCATGCACGTAACATCTCTACTGATCAGTTACATGCTAGTGTAAATCATGTTGTGACACGGTATCAGTTGTTGTACCCGAAGCAAGATGAGCATATTGAACACACGACAGCCATTTTGAGGCAGCTTTTAAAAACCTTCGTTTACTGTTATGTTACTCTCGCGTGTTTTGTTGATGGTGTTTTCCCCATCTCTGCATGATCGAGTATATGTGTACATGGTGAGAATTAATGAATTTACATGATGACACTTCGTATAATGGCTTTTATTGGTAGCGTCATTTTCTATTCATTACATGACAACGCTCACAGCGCTACATATACACCTATCAGCCATTTTTGGAACTAAAACTTTTTATGGCATAAATCACTTCCTTATGATCTGAAGTATTATATCCTTCTAATATGAGGACGTTACGCCCATGGTTTGTTTTTTCAGAGCGTTCCAAGCAGGCATATTTTAATTTGAATTATCCTGTTTATTAGTATAGAAGATCACATGCTTCTACAATAATTATTTTAAATATTTACAAATTTAATTAAGTTATGCAAAAACATTTAAAAATAATCGTTGGTTTTCAACATTTAAAATGTTTGTTTATTCACCTTATAATAACATATTTTATGCTTCAACGTTAATCCTTAATAAATATTTACAAAATTAATTATGTTATGCAAAACTTTTAAATATCATCGCAGTATTTTGAAATTCATAATTGTTGATCATATATGTGAAATATTAACATATCATGCTACATTCACATTATTAATCTAATATATTAACAATATTAATCTGATATATTAACAATATTAATCTGATATATTAAAATATCAAGTTAGTAATAGTTTGGCAATTCTACAGTAATTATTTCAAATATTTACAAAAATAATTAAAGTATGTAAATCATTTAAAACTCGTCGTAAGCGATTAAATATATAGGTCTAAAAAATTTACTCGTGTGAAAACTTTTATAAAAAATTTTACTAATTTTACACATTTTTTGTATGCTTAATCAAAAAATTATTTGAATTCTTTTCTAACAGTGTTTCATAATCTGCGTCAAATTATGTTACACTGATTTATGAATATACAGTCTATTGAAATTAATAATGGCAAATAAATAAAATAAAATAATCTTATTTGAAAATTTATGCATAGATATAAGTATACATGTCAAATACATTAAAATACTTTTAAATCCACTATTTTTCTTAGTCAAAAGCCTTATACTGCCCTTTTCTTTTGCTGTGGTATTTATTTGTTTTCATTCAAAAACATTTCTATAAAACTTTAAAATACCGAGCTGAAATAACAAAAAATGTTACCTTTATATTATCGAACATCACAATTTTAATACATTTAAACATTTTTATATAATAAATGTTAATGTATGCATATCCATATTTTTCTATATAATGTGTATCCAACCCTCTTCGTTCGAACTCGGGCTACCTCATACGATTGCAGGATTTTAATAAGAATCCGCCCTGCAGAAAATAAATAAATACGGTAAAATATAGCTCCTCAACCCGATACAGGATTCTAATACGAATCCCACTTGCAGAAAATAATTACAGTTGACTCTATCCAGTCAGGTATGGGTAAAATCTGACTATATGGCTCGATGCAATATAGTTCTCCAACCCGATGCAGGAGTCTAATATGAATCCGACACGAGATTTAGAAAAAATACAGCTGATCCAACCGGTGTCAGGTAACGAGACTCTACCCGAACCTGACCCGGGTCGGTTGCAGTGTATTTTTTCTTCATGTCGGATTCGTATTAAACAACCGGTAGGTGTAACTCCTCCATATTCTGCATGACATCTGCTCTATTAAAATCTACATGAAAATAATTATAAGCTTCGTAATCATACGATTAATTCAAAAGCTTTCGCCTAACATAATTAGTAGTATATTAGTAGTTTAAATATTAGTCGTAGAAGCATGAAATCCTGCATACTAAAATAAAAAAAATAATCACCAAACATGAATTTCAAAAACCTACAACGCTAGTCAATGACGTTCCCATATCTGCACATTTGACCGCATGCATACTCAACGAAGGGTAAAACAACATTTACAGGCATCGATGGTGCAGTTGAAAAAAGTAATGTAGATGTATATAATATATAGATATATATATAATGAAAAGGAAATCACATGTGTAAAAATCAAAAGAAAGGGTGGAAAAGATTATATCGATATATATGATCCATCAAAATAGGAAATATTTATTTAAACATTATGAAAGAAGGTGTATATAATTTTTTTTATAACAATTAACTATAAACATTTTAATTAACACATTAAAGAAAACCCGTATTTCTTTTTGTTTCTACCAGGACTTCTGTTGTAAGTAATTTATAGGATATTTTTGTCCATTTAACTTTTCTTGTAGGTATGGACGGAGGCCGGCTGTCTTGCATTCATTTTTATTTTATTTTACTTTAAAATTTTAATTTATATACCTTCATTTTTTTTTACTTACTTAGTTATTATGTTTTATATTTTTGTTTACAGTTTTTTGCAGTTACTGTTTCTACATTTTAATTTTGCACAGGTTGTATTAAAGCTTTTAATATATTTTCTAATATAGTAATTTAATTCTTTTTTAATTTGTTTTTAATTTGTTTTCTAAAAAGTTATTTCGTTTTGAATGTAAGGCTAGCTCGTGTTTCAAAACCTACAAGTTTTTATAGTGAGGGGGCAGGGGAGACAGATATGTCTTTGCGTCCACTGAGGAGAAACAGACAGTCTTTTGCCTGTGTAGTTTTAATATTTTATTGTTTTAAATGTTTAAAGTTAATTGTTCTAAAAAAATTATATACACTTTTTTTCATAATGTTTAAATATTTCATATTTCTATGAATTATATTCTTATTGCATATCTTATGTGCTGCTTTTGCGCCTGTAATGCAACAATTATCATTACATATATTTGAATTATATATATATAGAATTTTTTCCTTTGATTTTTACCCATGTGATGTGTCCTTTTAATTATATATATGTATGTATATATATATGTGTGTGTGTGTGTGTGTGTGTTTATATATGTATATATATTTATAATTAAGAACCATGCAAATTTCGTGTTAGTAAAATATTTAAATAATAATTTCAGTTGCGAACATATCTTATCATAATTTTTTTTAATTTTATAAATGATATTTAAAATATTAATTAGAAGCTATGAGAAGTTTGATTGTCAATAACAAAAATGTCATTTAAAAATATTTGTATCGCTTCCTTTTATACCAAGAAAAATTTACCCCGTAAAACATGGAAAATATTAATTGATATGGCACATGCTACAATATATGAGAGACGACTTACCCCATATTTGGTTTTCATGCTTTATAAGTATCATTCTACTTACTGATTTCAGTAAGTCATTTCTGTAATTAGCAATCATACACAATACAATGGCCTTGTAAATAATGCATTTTTAAATGAAAGAAAATAGCTGTAAAAGTAAACTGATTTTTCTAATTTAATTTTAATGAATATTAGCTTTGAAATTTAATTGTTTTTGAAAATATAATTTCATTAATAAAATGGAGCTTTTGATATCAATAATGAGTCAGTTATATAAATAGATACATTTATATAAAATATTGAAAAATATCATAATAGTAGAAAAACCGGAGAGTTTTCGCACGTATTCCAAATAGATTACAATATTACAATAGGTATATAAGTATTTTGAAAAAAATTAGACAAAGATTTCACTTTTGGAGAGATACATTTTTTTATTTTGAAGATACATTTAAAAACATTTGATCTTCTATTAACAAATAGAATTGTAGATAAATAGATTATCGATTGTCAACCGATCTCTATGAATATCTTTCATAAATAATACATTAATATAAAATATTTAAAAATAACATAATTGTAGAAAAACCGAATAGTTTCTGCACGTAATCCAAATAGATTACAATAGGTATATAAGTATTTTGAAAATTTTTAAACAAAGAGATCGCTTTTGGAGAGATACATTTTTTTTTTCTTTTGAAGATACATTAAAAGAAATCGATCTTCTATTAACAAATAGAATTTAAGATAAATAGATTATCCTTATGTCAACCGATCTCTATAAATATCTTTTATAAATAATACATTTATATAAAATATTAAAAAATAATATAATACTAGAAAAACCGAAGAGTTTTTGCACGTATTCCAAATAGATTACAATATTACAATAGGTATATAAGTATTTAAAAAAATTTAAACAAAGATTTCACTTTTGGAGAGACACATTTTTAATTTTGCAGATACATAAAAGAAAAAAATTCGACCTTCTATTAACAAATAGAATTTAAGATAAATAGATTATCTGATTTTCAACCGATCTCTATGAATATCTTTCATAAATAATACATTTATATAAAATATTGAAAAATAACCTAATAGTAGAAAAACCGAACAGTTTTTGTACGTATTCCAAATAGATTATATAAGTATTTTGAAAATTTTTAAACGAAGATTTCATTTTTGGAGAGACACATTTTTTTATTTTGTAGATACATACGAAGAAAAAAAATTTGACCTTAACAAATAGAATTTTAGATAATTTGATTATCCGATTCTCAACAGATCTCTTTGGATATATTTCATAAATAATACATTTATATAAAATATTGAAATATAATATAATAATAGAAAAACCGAACAGTTTTTGCACGTATTCCAAATAGATTACAATATTACAATAAGTATATAAGTATTTTGAAAATTTTTAAACAATTATTTCACTTTTGGAGAGACACATTTTTTATTTTGCAGCTACATAAGAAGAAAAAAATCGATCTTCTATTAACAAATATAATTTTAGATAAATAGATTATCCGATTGTGAATCGATTTCTATGAATATCTCTCTTAAATCTCTTTAAACAGTTTAAGCAAAAAAGAAATAATCGCATTATTCTGAAATATATGAATGAATCAACATATGTATTTTCCTTTTGCGCTTCTTACTTTCCATATCTTTAAATATTGGCATTTAGAATGAGGTCATATGCTGATTAACCATCATCTGAAAATGCATTGCAGAAATGCTTATTGTGTTGTTGTTTGTATGTTCAATCAAACATCATGCTATCCAGTAAAATAAATAAAGCGTAGGCTTCCTATAAGCAGCTACATTGAATAACAAACTTCAGTTTATCTCTCAAAAAAATGTATTTGAAAATCTGTTTACATTTCTGTTTGAAAAATCTATTTGCAGAAAGTGAAAGAATTCTGACTAAACAAAGAAAAATATGATCGACTAACCTTCAGCAAAATGCTATAAAGTTTTTCCAACGACAGCTGTTTGTATGAATTTTGATGTGCTATAAAGCTCAAATAATATTTTGTTTGAGTCTAAAAATACAAACATAGATAAAATAAGAATATCAAAAGAAATTTTTGAAGTTTTATTTTCCATGAATAAATTTTTTGTAGGAAAAGCTTATGCTATTTTTTTTTTTTTTTTTTTTTTGTTTGTTTGTTTTAGAGGGAGAAAATAAACATGAATTTGAAAACACTTATCTAAATACTCATTGCCATTTGAAATTTTGTTGTTAAAACCCATAAAGACACGGGCGACATATTGTGTGCGCCACTAAGGCGAATTCTAAAATAATTAGATGATTAACATATGCAGTTATTCCTTTACTCTCTTCCCAAAAAATCCTTCAATGTTCAATCAATGCTTACTGTTGAAGTTCGCAATGTTTTCTGCTCACTTTCATAATTTTTGTTCGTAAGTCACCACTGGTGTACGGATACACCGCCCACGTGTATTTGTGTAATTTATTCTTTTTTTATTTCTTAATTAAACTTTTTTTATATTTATAAATGTGATGTATATTACATTTTTACAATTAATAGACATTAGACACTATTCTTCTTTAGCATCAAAAGTTGATATTTAGGCTTTAAAAGGCGTTGGCAGACTTAATACGCCGCCCATGTCGTTATGTTACTACAAACAATCTGTGCTATATTAATTCTAATTAAATTAGTATTTTGTAACATTTGATGTTTATTACTTTTGCACTACTAGTGAACATTGCATTAAACAAGGATATCATTAAAAGTTGCTATTTAGCCTTTAAAAGCCGATGGCGCTTAGAGTGTGCTGCTCTATGTTACTACAAACTAGTGATGGGCATAACGATTATTTTGATTATTCGAATGATTCATTCGAATAATCAAAATAATCGTTATGCCCATCACTACTACAAACCACCCATCTCTTTAAAGGTTAATCAAGTATTGAAAGCCTTGACCCGGAATAACTAAACTTAAATACGTGTTACACTGTAGATCATTCGACTTTAAGATTTCGAGTTAAAAACGCTTTTATTTAATATATAAAAAAGAAATTTGTCGATCTGTTTGTCTGTCTTTCTATATAAATCGACAGTTTAGAAACGAGAATAGTCAAATTTTAGAGACAACTAAAGTAAACCGTAATCGAAATAAACATTCCGAAACGTCATGCGTCGCGTCGGCCCAATTTTTTCAATTTTCCAGTATAGATAACATTGTGATTGTTTGAATTATTAATTGAAACATTAGGTCCAAATTATATAACATGTATTTTAACCTCATTTTTGTCCGCATTGTTATGACGTCAACGTTACTGGCGTACACATCTGTGATTAAAGATTGACTTTTAGAAGTTTTACTTCTTACATACGTAACGACCATGAATTTTTTTTTTTTTTTTTTTTTTTTTAGTGCAAACTGATAGATAGTCAAATTAGACTTTACATTCTTCGTAACTTCAAAATCGATGTAATTTGGTTTAGATTTTATATTTAAAAGAATGGAAATAAATCTAATATGAATGCAGATAATACGAATTTGGGTACTTCCGTATTCGCCGCATTCCAAAGGATAAGAATACTACTTTATACTAATACTACTTTCTACTTATAGTCTAGCTGTTTTCTGAAAAGAAAAGAAAATAAAGTGCGAAGTCAAACTAAAAAACGCTCCATTTTGTTTCTCTTTCAAAAGTTACCGATATTTGTTAATGTTAAAGTTCATTGATTAAATTTTGAGGGGGGGGATTGTTCGTAATTTAAATATCGCGTTAATGTTAAAGGTATATAGATCTGGCACCACTGGTGGTGGAGGGCGGAACTAATTTATTTTTGCAGCGCGTGCGCAGCACTCTTGCTATACGTTGCCGTAGGCAGCGGGGACCCATTCTGGAGATTCATTCGGAAAGAGGTTTGTTTAGAACGTAATGAACCCCCTGACGGTGGAAGGTGGAACTAAAAGACATTTTAATCATTCGAGGTTCGTTTGGGAATATCGACCAGCCAAGCTTTCGTAGCCTGCTAGTTTACATATACAAAATCAAAAGACATCGCTGAAATTAATATTTTCTTTGGATAATTTTACAATGATTTGCTATTTTCTTTAAACTTTAACAAAAAATTAAAATAAATAAATAAATAAAATAAAATAAAATAAATAGGGATGTGAACTAAAATTTTCCCTTCCAAGAAAATAAATCACAGTGTTATCAAAAAATATCTTGCATAACTTTATTTTTTAATTAAAGGAAATTAGTCGAGATGAATTGCTCAGCACATAAAAAAAAGATCATCTGAAATCCAGGAAAATGGTTAAAAAAATTAACTTTATTCTCCCGAATTATTCAATAAATATTAGGTGTATAAATATGATTTAGTCTTTGGTGAAGATCCTTGCAAAATACAATCTCAATTGAATTAAATATTACCCAACCATCCAATTCGTCTGCATGCAATGAAAAACCAAAAAAAAAAAAGTTCATTTATAGAAAAACACTGAACATTTGTAAAACTATTTAAAGTATCCTATTATTCCAAATTATTACTTTTTTTCTTTAAATATTTCTTTTTAAAAAGCGATTATTTTGGAAATTTACACTTTAATTTTCACTAAATAACTGTAATGAAGCATTTATGCAAAAAAGTGTCGCATTTAAACATACTATTATTAACCAGATTTTATTAATTATTGTCTGCACATTATTAAGCAATTTTTCATAAAAAATGTATTTTTGATTACACAGGAACTCCATCAAAACATAACATTTATAAAATTTTCTAATATCCTTAAAATACCATTTTTTCTCTTTTATTATGTATTAAAATATAAATTAATTAAAATATTAGCATTAGGCTATATTAACTATAGAAAATATTAGCGAAAAAAATGGCAAATTAGAATCTATGTTTTTTTATATCCATTTGGCTCGAATTAAAATTTACATTTTGAATTTTTTTATAACAAGAATAGTATAGATGTCTTAAATAAAAGCTTATAAGAAATTAATCTTTTTAAATATTTATCTAATGATGGTTGACATGAAATTTGCATAACGATTAGATAAAATGTGACTGAAAGAATAGCTACTGAATCAGCAATTTGATGGGTCACCTAACAGGGATTTTCGAAACAGCCTTATCATGCATCATTTGAAATTAATAGCTTTTATTTGAAATTGTATAAAGAATCTTTGCATCAAGAAAAAGTTTTAAAAAAAAACCCACTATCTAGTTAATAAAAATTGAAGCATATGGGGTTAGGACAATGATAAAATTAAAATTTGTATAGGGTATCTCTAAGTACCGTGTTTACTCCCATATTTTTTGTAAATTTTAGCCATTTCTTCGATGACAAAAGTAGGAAGAGATATAAAATTAGCAAGTTATTTTCTGTAAATGTTTATTAATATTGATTTATTTCAAAACATATTTAGAGCATCTAAAGAATTAATTGTTTTTAACATGAATAATAACATTTTATTGAATAATTAATATTTATCAAATGTTTAGATAAAGATATATCTGGCGGGTTTTTAATTTCACATGATATAGTGAACCATTATTCTGAAATTTCTGAAAATATTTTGCAAGTTCTACCTCTGTTTGAAGATAGATTTATAACGTTGAAATACCTTTACGATGTTGTTTGCTATGCTTGCTTCATACTTTTGTGACGAAACCTTAGGGCTCGTCAACTTGAAAAGTAGCTATGCCACACGATTTAACAATATCAACAATTTATTTAAAGCAAATAATAGAAGTAGATGACAGAGGAGCGGGCAGTCTTAATTAAAAGATGTTCAAACTTGAAAGTTAAAACTAGAGCTTGAAACACTAAAACTGAGAGAAAGAAATGCTTTCCCTAAGAAACTTGTTAAATTCAAGCGCTAGCTTAAACCCAAAACGGCTACACTGATCGTTTGCTGGAATCTAAGAAAAGGTCACTTCAGTTGACTGTAAAAATGTCACTAGAAACACTGTTGCTAGCACTATAAAATATCACTTCAAAATACTGCAATATCACTGTCAAAGAAACCCCATGGATTCCAATGACAAAATTATACGCTTCCGTGGCAAAATTATACGCTTTAACTTCAGTTTTTGAGTAAATAGTCACATCAGGGGAAACATTTTTGGTATAAATATTTTAAAAAGTCCGTAAATATTGTAGGCCAAAAAAAATGCAGAAAAATGCAAGTAGCATTAAAATCTGGACTTTGATAATAATGATATAATTTTAAAAAATTGTTTTTTTTTTTTAAATATTAATTTTAAATGGGACAAGATTTTCACAATTTTCTGGGAATTACAGTTTTCAGATGTTTTAAATTATTTATTTAGCTAGTTACTTTAGTTTCGGATAACACAAAATATTATTATAGCATAATTACTAGTATGTCCAAAAATGAGAAGAACATGTTGAGAAAACAGAGTTTTTATGAAAACTGTCATATATATACATATATAGAAAACAGAGTTTTTATGAAAACTGTCATATATATACATATATAGAAAACAGAGTTTTTATGAAAACTGTCATATATATATATATATATATTATTATTATTATTATTATTATTATTATTATTATTATTATGAACTAAAACCATTCGACCTTTATATAACAGTGCTGATTTACCTTTTGTGATACTTTTCTATAATTAAATTTATTGTTAAATCTAGTAATTCTTAAATCAAAAATGGAGTAACTAATACATATTATAATGCAACGTAATAAAGTTGCAGTCCCATAAAATTAAAAAAATGCTGTGCTTTCATAAATCACCTAGATTAAAAAAATAATACGAATTAAAGATAAATGAACTGGAATGCTACCGTATAAAAAAAAATTTAAATGGATTTAAATGTCAGATTCACGACTGAATGAACAAATGATTAGAGCTACATTCATTTCCGGATTTCGTGTTTTGACTAGAAGAGAAATCCATCATCATAGTTTAAAAAAAATAATTGTTAAATGAAAGCGAGGAATTATGTCTCTTGAAATTTATTTCCGTATCGGCATTAAAAAATAAGATTATGTAATGCAAGTACAAAATTCATTCTAGGTATTATTTTTCTCAAATTGTTTTCAAATTGCGCAAATTAGAATTTATAATACTTATTTAAGGGAATCTACACAGCATACCAAAATGGACTCCCGAACTTTAAAATTCAATTATTCATTAACTATAGGGTATCCTCCAAAAAGTTAGTGAAACTTCGAAAAAATTACAAAGAAATTCCTGGAACATATGTATTTGTTCTAAACTACAATAGATGTTCAAATTGCCCTCCTACTTCTTGACACGCATGTGTATGCTTAATTATGCTCACGTACGCTCGTTTAAGCATGTCAGATTATCATATGATCATTAAGAAATTTCTGCAACTATATTAGGTTAATAGTTGTGTCGGATCATGCATATTGTTCACGAGACATCTCATGAAACAGTCGCCTTTGTTCTTTGAATGATTTATTGTTGGAAAAATAAACTTCGATAATGTAACGACACTCTTGCGATGAAAACATCATGTTGACGTTACACTCGCGTGCGTATTTCTCGACAATATTCTGAACTCCATTCGCTACACCAATATAGCCGCTATCATAACAGATTTCAGTTTTGAAGTAGACTGTTTTCAAGAGTCTTTTGTGATTGTGTTACTGGAGTATAAATTACTTAAATTCCTGCTGGTAGATTTAGAGGCATTCCTGTGTAATAAATATAAAGATGAAATCACGTGGCACATTTAGTAGATAGCTCATAAATTTTGTATACAGTAATTTAACAAATAGTTTACATTTTAATCAATAGACTAGATGTTTAACTCGTTCTACGCACGGGAGTTCCTGAATTTAATCCTAAAACCAAAATAAAAAATAAAAATTGTACATCCAAATGTATCTATGTAATGTGTAAAAAATATTTTTCTACTACTGTGCATTTATTTTAATGAAATTTAATTTATCGTGTTGCTATGGCACAGACGATAAAACGATATTTTTGGAATAAGGGGATAAATAGAATAAAAAGTTTTTTTGATGTTTGTGAAAATGTTTTTCTTTCTTTTTTAAAGAAAGGTAATAACTAAGCGCAATTAAATAATCTCTAATTATTTGGATGCGAGGTAAAAGAATTATCGTAATACCCCCTACAGCCTCTTAGTATTGCAGCGTGGTGTACGTAATATGTATATCTCGCATTACAGTAAACATTTAGAACTGGTTAGAACTCACACGATTACGGGTTGAACATAAAAAAGGCAAAAATTCGTCAAAAACATAAGAAAAAACATCTATTTAAATTTTTCGAATTTTTTGCCCCATTAATTAGAATTTTCGAATTTTTTGCCATTTATGATACTCAACCTGTTCAGCATCTTATTAAACCTGTGGACAATCATTGTTCAAATGTGTCGTCTAGTTGCAAAACCGGCAATCTCCAAAAAATAAAATTTTGGGGAAAAACTGATTTTTTGCCACACCTAACCAAAATAAGATTGGAACCAAAACTTTTTAGTTTTATAGTCATTAGGACAGTATATTTGAAAACACGAAATAAGGTGGCAGGGGCACATGAAATGAGGGGGTTATTTAAGTCTTTGTTTTGGATTTGGCCACCTTTGCAACTTACTTTGGAGTTGGCCGGTTTTGCAACAAACCAGAAATTAATTTTTGCTAAATTTAATGTGACATTGATTTTTAGGGGTAGTAAATACACAAAAATGTTTGAGGTGGCTTTGAAGAGCATTGGTAAGCTTTTGAAGAGTGCCCACAGCTTGGATTTCTTGGATTACCAGTAGGGTAATACCTGAAAAAATAATACCAGAAATTATGAAATGTATTCACAAATGTGTTCTCTCAGATTTTAACTGTAACAAAAACCCGTTCATTCCCCATCTACAATCATCAAAATACTAATTATAAAAAAATTAAATGGAAGAATATTTTATTAAAAAATTAAATAGATTAAAAAATTCTTAAACTTATCAGAGAAAATTCACTTATAGTTTTATGAAAGCGAAGGCGGAGGGCGCAGAAAAGTATTTTGGCCTAGAGCATAAACACATGCTAATCCGCCCCTGGTTATCACAAGGTGTACATTACCTTTGAACTTTGGCTTTGTTCCTTTTCCACGTGCGTCGTAGGATCACTTTTCCTCTTCCTTGATTGATTAGGAGATACTTGTGTCGCCTAGTTGCAAAACAGGCCATCTCCAAAAAATAAAATTTTGGGGAAAAGCTTATTTTTTGCTACACTTAGCTAAAATAAGATTGGAACCAAAACTCTTTAGTTTTATAGTCATTAGAACAGTATATTTGAAAATACGAAGTTTTTGTTTTGGATTTAACCACCTTTGCAACTTACTTTGGAGTTGGCCGGTTTTGCAACAAACCAGAAATTAATTTTTGCTAAATTTAATTTGACATTGGGATTTTAGGGGTAGCAAATACACAAAAATATTTGAGAAGGCATTGGGGAGCATTGGTAAGCTTTTGTAGAGTGCCCACATCTAGTATTTCTTGGATTACCAGTAAGGCAGCACCTGAAATAAACAATGCAAATGTAATCACAAATGTATTCTCTCAGATTTTAACTGTAACAAAAGCCCGTTCATGCCCCATCTACAATCCTCAAAATACTAAAATTTATAAAAAATAAATAAATAAATAAATAAGTGGAAGAATGTTTTATTTAAAAATTAAATAGATTAAAAAATTCTTAAATTTATCAGAGAAAATTCACTTACAGTTTTATGAAAAAGAAGGGGGAGGGCGCAAAAAAGTATTTTCGCCTAGAGTATAAAAAAATGTTAATCCGCCCCTGGTTATCACAAGGTGTACATTACTTTTGAACTTTGGCTTTGTTCCTTCTCCACGCCGTAGGATCACTTTACCTCTTCCTTTATTGATTAGAAGATACTTCTTCCACAAACTTTTCCACAGTCGGAGAAAATACGAAACTAAATTATTAGAAACTTTGTATGCACCAAGGAGGAACAGTCACAGGTGAGAGAAAACACTATAAAGCTAATCTAATCGACAAGTGAGAGGTTATTGTGGGGAGAAGCAGAAGCGCTATCTAGTGGATATGGACATGGCCGCTTTTGAACCTCACCGGTTGATGGATTTGGCCGGTTTTGCAGCACATTGGGATTTTCAAATGCATATAACACAGGGATTTGACCGGCTTAGGTTTGTTTATGGCCAGATGGTAAAAACGTTTAATTAGAACTTAAAAAGCTGAAAAAACACATTTTCCAATTTTGAGGAGTTGGCCGGTTTTGCAACTAGACGACACGCATGGTCTTCACGCACGTTGAGACCATACGGTCTCAGGTCAGAGTGCAGTTGATTCGTCTCTGATTCCTTCGTAAAGCATCTTTAGGACAAATGACTGAACTACCTGCTTCAGGACTGCTAAGGGGTAGTTTCGGTGGTTTCGAAAAGTTAATCAGTTTCAGGTTGGGCGGTCAACGTGTTAAAGCTTCAAAATACAAGCCTTTTTCTTTCTTTTTTAATGTCCAACAGCTAAAAATATTGAAAATGTGAAAACTGAATTAACCTCGATGCCATTTCCCACATTAGTTGAATTATTTAATTTCGCATTTTGACTCAAAAAGAAAATTATCACCACAGTTTCATAAAATGCTAAATGAAAGTGAGTGATTATCACATTTAAAATTTATTTCTATAGTGGTCATTAAAAAAACAGATTGTGAAAAACACAAAAATTTGTGAACGTGAAAAAATATATTGTAAGTTTAGAAAAAAAAAACTTTATCGCCTATAATAACATAGCCTATACATTAATAATTGTACTAATTATCACATTTTTCAATTGCTATAACATTAGTTCTAATTAATACACGAATAAAAGAAATGTACTGTTTTTCAATTGTAACATTTACTTTTGAACATTTCATTTCTGTTCCTTGGATGAAAACATTCAGGAAAAGTATATTGCCCACGCACTTCTTAAAATTTCATGAACGTTTGTTTTAGAATGATCTATGTACTTAATTCACTTTTTTCTTAATTATTCATAGATTTAGAAGAGGTCGAAAACTGAGCATGCTAATGTCAAATCCAAGTGACAAACTTTTATTTATATATTTCCAAAAAGTCCTCCTATTGAAAAGTTTCTTTTAATGAGATAAATTGAATGAAAACAAATATAAACTTCATTTTTTTATTAGTCAAAATTATATTTTTAATTCTGAAAACTATTAATGAATTCCTATTAAAAATATTGTTAAACATTGGCCAACATTAATTTTTACATAAAAAATAGGAATAGCATTTTTAAATGTGTTAAAAAGTTGAATTATTTAAATTCAAGTTTATTATTATTATTATTATTATTATTATTATTATTATTATTATTATTATTAAATTAATTATAGTTTTATTATTAAATTAATTATATTATTATTATTAAATTAATTAAACTTTTTATATTCATTGAATACTCGTCAAAAGTAAATATTAATTAGTCGGGTGTTCCAATCCCCAAAACTTTCTTCTATCTCATTCTTACATGTTAATACTTCACAATTCGTTATTTCAGAGCCAAGAAAATCAACATTTTTCGTTATTCTGTTGTACGTCAGCTGCTTGCGAAGCGCCGGGTTATCTTCACGGCACGAGCAGCCAATTTACAACAAAACTACGAGAAATCAAGAAAGTTGCACAAAAATCGCTATCACAGCATCTCTTTCCGTCGGAATCGCCCGAAATTCAACTGGGACCTACAGGCAATAATCAAAAATATACACATGAAATTTGGTTCAATTCTATGCATAAACACTTTTCCATGATACTATGAAAATGGAACAAAAATCGTTATTACAGCGCCCTCTTCCTTCAGAATATCTCTAAATTCAAGAAGAACCTACTGGCCATAGTCACAAATCTATTAAAAAAGTTTGGTTCAATTCTATGCATAACTTCATACACTTTTCGATGATGCAATAATGAAAATGGAACAAAAATCACTATTACAGCGCCCTTTTCCGGCGGAATATCTCCAAATTCAAGAAGGACCTGCTGGGCATAGTCACAAACCTATAAGAAAAATTGGTTCAATTCTATGCATAACTTCATACACTTTTCGATGATACAATGAGGACAGACAGACATTTTGTATAAAAACATGTTTTTCAGTATGTCTGACCCTTAAAACTTGTAAATCCGTCGAAAACCGGAAGTTGAAAATAATTTCGATTACAGCACCTTCTTCTATTGTAGATAGAATAAGTCAAAATTCTATAATTTTTATATATTCTGATACTAAGTCCCCTTAAAGAAAAGAGAAATAGACCAGAAATATTTCGCACAACGAATATCTGAATAAAGAAATGCGATATACTTTGTATTTAAATCGCTTCTTTCAGTAGATATGAGAACAAAAACTGCTGCAATATATTAGATTTCGAATAGGGAAGAAATTAATGAATCAAATCCAATGGTTAGAGAAATTTCGACGAATTTAAACGTCATATTCACATATGGAAGAAATTAATGGTTACGAAAATCCGCTATTTAGGGCTCTACTCAATAGTTAGAGTTTTTGACTTGCATAATTAATCATAATTTTAAAAGCAAGAACAACTCTGTAAGGCATACGTAAATTCCTTTATATTAATCATTTCACTCCAACGCATTTTATTTTTGCTTGCTAAAACAAAAAAGAATGTTTAATAAAATTGCCTTGTTCATAAAATTTTATTTGTAGAATAATTGTATAAAAAGCTTTTTTTGGTAAAATAAATATTGTAAACGTTATGCGTTTAGATATATCTAAATGAATCGAATACCTCAACCTGCACTACTGTAAAACAAGTGGGTAAGTGTGATCGAAGATCGCATAAAGGATTCCGTTTAAAATTTCTTTCAAAACACTTTACCCTTTAATTATTAAATCCAAATCATTAATTTATAATTATTTAATCCTTATCATTTATCAATACATTTTATTAATAAGAGCATAGAGGGCAGCACCATTAAATTTAATAATAAAATGATAACAAGAGGATTTTTCATAAATTAAAAATATTCAAGAATTGCTTTCAAACAATTGCAACTGCATATGTTTGTATACCTGAAAAGCATATTTAATTACCTTATTTAATTTTAGCTAAAAAACAAAACCCTTAAAATGGCAAAAAAAAAAAAAACTACGAAATTTCTTTTAATTAAATCCATCGGACAATGAAATGTAGTCCGAATGAAAAAAAAGGGAAATTTCAACTCCCGTCGTTGAGAATAGAATTCGGGAAGAGAAACGCACTACCACTGAACCACCTAGCCTACACAAAAAGGACTTAAATTAAGGTTCCGTTTTAAAATCTAAATCGCAGAAATGGTTGAATACCATTAAATTAATTAATTTAATTAAAATAATATAAGACTTAAAAAATATGATTTGTAGTGTGACAGGATGTATTCAGCTATAAGTGTACAAAATTTCAAGTCTCTAACTTATACCATTTCCGAGAACAAGTTCTGTGACAGACAAATAGACAGAGGAGGGAGACGAATAGGGTTTCATCAGATGAACGAAACCCTAAAAAACAAATGTTTCTTAATCTAGCTCTTATCTTTCTCTATGTTTACGGAAATATAATAAAACCTCTTGAATAATTTAACTTGATTGAAATTGATATAACTAGTAAATTGGCATATCAAGGACTTCAACGCGCATTGTAAAAAACAAAACAAATGTTTCTTAATCTAGCTTATATTTTTCGTAAACGTTTACGAAACTATAATAAAACATTTTCTGAGTTATCCATAATTCCAAAAATCGTTCCTTCATCGTTTGCAGCCTCTGAAGTCCATAGATTTCGAAGATTAAAAAAAAAAATTCTAAAATAATAGGTTTTTTTTTTTTTTTTCGGTCCATAATTTCTGGAAACGTTTCCCATTAGTTTTTACAGTGTAGTAATCGGATTTTCTCTACCCACATCAGCGCAACAAATATATGCTATAAATTCCCAATTAAACATTTTTTTTTCAGCTACGCAACCGAATTTATACATGCAAGAGTAATAAAATAATGTTAATTTCAATATTAATGTTAATGCTATCAATTTTAATTGTAATGTTAATGCTGTTAATTTATCATGTTTGTTGAACATGGAAATATTTTCTTGAGAATTGATAGCGCTTGAAAAACCGATATTCCGGTTTGAGAAACCTGATTAATACACTGTAAAAATTACTCGGAAACGTTTCCGAACATTATGGCCAGCAAAAGAAACTTTGGTTTCAGAAATACTTCTTTAAATCTCTGAAATCTATTGGTTTAAGAAGTTTCTGAAGATAATGAAATTTGATTTTGAAATTTGAAGCTAAGGAAATTTGATTTTCATGAATGTCCAAGATCATCAATACCATTCTTTATAACATCTTCCAAATTTTATGAAATGTTTTAAGATGAGTTCAAAGTTTGAAGGTGTCATTCACCCAGAAGGCTGTGGTATTCCCGAAGAACCTGGTGGGCCACCTTTTAAGAAAACACCTTTCATATTTTCCCGGGGAAACATAAAGAATGGTAGGAAAAAAATCGAATACCATTGATTCTACAACACATCATTTCCAATGTTCCTCTTTGAGCAGAGGTAATCTGACGGACTTTCTTTTCACGATTTTTAGCCACAACCTTTATTGGCTTTTGGATAATTGACAAAACGTCAGTTGAAGCTCACTATGGAGACGCGAAAAGTTTTTGGTGTCTGTTTGTCTGTCTTTTCCGCGATAGCTGACGTAAAAAACGTCCGATTACGCTGATTTTTGGTAGGTATGTTGGCGAGATACCCAGAATTAGCTGTACAGTTTTTTGTTAAATTTGGTTCATTCGTTCGAAAAATATAGAATATTACTTTTTAGGTCATAATGCTTTCCTATGGGAATGCAGACGATTTTCAAATTTCATTTTTCACAGAAATGAAAAGGACACATTTTAATAATGGATTTAAAAGTAAACTTATGGATGCTAAATTTTTGATATGGGGGGGTCTTAAATATATCCAATAGCTTTAAAAATTTGCCGATACATCTATTAGAATTTAGAAATTAATTGTTTAAATTATTGGAATTTTTTTAAAAACTGTTTGGGAAATATAAAACATTTTATTTTCCTATTTTTTGCAAATTTTGAATTTTTTTTTTCTTTCTTCTTTATTTTATTAGTTGCTTAGCAGCCCTATTTCAAAGAGTATCAAAATAATAAAATTCAAGTAACTTGCACTATTTCGCTGCAATATTTTATTAGCAAAACTAGCATGCTACGCCCGCTGCGCTGGGCCATTTTTCTAAATGTACCTTAAATCAAACGAAATGGCTTTGTATTTTAAAGGAATGTGGATCTTCACCTACAGATGCTACCTTAGTAAATATTTTCAAGCGAATTATATCAATGGATTTGAGCATGTATTTTAAAGCAATAGGAACCTTCAACTGGATTTTCCTTCAATATTGCTGTAAACGATGTGAAGGACATTGCGTTATATTATATCATATATTGGACAAAATTTGGACTAAAAGAAGCAAATCATTTAGTTCAGTGGTTCCCAACGGGGGGCGTACACCCCACAGGGGGGCAATTTGGCTTTTTAGGGGGGCAATTCCAGATTTGTGTGAACCCATACCCTCTGAATTGTTTTTGTAATAGTAATGCTGTAGACTGAAAATAAAAATTACACATTCAAATTTAAAAAACAAAAATGAGAAAAATAAGTTTTTTATTCATTTTTTTAAAAATATCCATTAAAAAATTTTAAATACATCTCTACCAGAATAAATATAGAAAAAACTTTTAAAGATATTTAGGTACTTTTAAACATTTAGAAATTCTTTATAATTTTTCTGATTTATAAGTATTTTAGAATTTTAAACAATTTTTTCGATTATTTATTGAAGGAGTTGCACTGCAATATGTCATTTTAAAATCAATTTTACACATGAAACTATTCAAGTGTATATTTAACAATTACTTGACGACTTTCCTTTACAAAATCTCTTATCACGTTTTATTCTGATTAGAAATTGCTGCGTCATTTAATCACAGAAATTCTGTAATTAAATAAGAGAAAAATGTTTTATTCAAAATTATTGATTGGTTTAATCAAGGATTCTGAGCACTCTATACATCACGCATACGTGATGACCGTTGCAAAGAGATTAAAAATGACTGTCTTAGCCCTTTATGTGCCAACGAAAATTTAAACTACGAATAGTATCAGATGATTATAAAAAATATTTGATTCATCCATTACCTTCGGTACGTTTCAGGATCAATGTTAAATGCTTTTTACTCTATCAGGAGTTTATTCTTTTAAATTTTTATAAGAATTATACGTATTAGGGGGAGGGGGGGGGGCATCATCATTTTAGAGATGCTTTGGTGGGGCACGGCCAAAAAAAGGTTGGGAAACACTGATTTAGTTTATCATTTATCGTAGAGTTTGGTAGGGACATGAGGCCATTATGAGATTATGACAGCAGGAACTAACATGTTCTCTAGTCAACATATTACTAAACGAGAAAGTATTACAATGATTGCATAGATTGACCATTGAACTTAAATAATGTTCGGGTGATTCCTTTTCGTCTGTAAGTTCTTGAACTCCGACCCTCTTTCTTGTCTCCATGTGAGATTCTGGTAACGTAAGTACAATCTCACTCATGTTAAGTTATATTTCGCAATATACGTCATCTTCTGGCAAGTAAACCACGGTTTTTCATCTTTCGATTCCAGCAGAGTAAATACAGTGAAAATTGTAATAAATTGTTTGCACATAAAGAACAGTGTTTAACTTTCATATTTAAAAAAATGGTGAAACATAAAAAAGTGAATTTTTAAAGCTGAATATGAATAAAATTAAAATGACGCCATTTTCACTGTCTTTCCATTTTTTAGACCAGTAGCATTCGTTTAATTGTTAATCTAAAAAAACCCCCAATGATTAACTCTGGTCGAAGAATAAACCTCTAGTTTGTATCCAATAAAATCTTCCTAATCTTCCATAATCTTGCCGATATCCAAGTTTGACGTCAAACTTTAGAAGTGCTTGAAACGATATGGTTAGTAATGTACCAGAGTTAGTTACAAAACGAAGATATTTACGCGCCAAGCTGTGTTCCATTAAATAATGTCAAATTACTGTTAATTCAATTATAAATCTTTCATTAACAAAATTCCATACCTTAAATAAAACTGACAATGATAAAGTTAGTTATGCAAAATGTTTAGTAATATTATTTTTGGTGAATACTTAAACCGAAGATTTTTTTTCATTTCTCTAAAGAGCATAATAACACGCAGAAATAAATTCATTTCTCACTATGTTTAGCTGCTAGGGTTGTGTGTAGGTCGAAAAGGCTTTATAATGATAGAAAAATTATCTAATCAGAATTTCAGGTACTCGTTTTTTCTTATCCAGCCTGAAATGATAAATCGACAAATATTATTTATTCTATTCGCCACCATTGACATTACAAAGTTTTTCCGTACATTGAAAGCGCCAAAACAGTGGCTGAGATGTTCTTCTCTCAAAGCTGGCATACGGGAAGTGCAGGGTTCAAACCCCTGTCGCGCTCGTTGACCTAACCGTTCGGAGTTTTCGGTGGTTTCCTTCGAACCTTGCCGTAAATACGGGTTAGGATCCCTTAGAAAGACACCCACGGAGGGCACTCCCCTCAGGGTTTATATCACTCGTGTAGATAATCGGCCGTCATAAAATCAACCAACCGTACATTGGAAGCATTGCTTTTTTTTGGTAAAACTTTGCTTCATAATGAAAAAAACCCAAAAATTTAGCAACCGCTAATTTCAAAAGTCGTCTAATCTTCTGTAATCTAAAACGTCGTCCAGAGTAACCTTCAAACATAAACGAAACATCCAACAATATAGTAAAAATGCCAACTGGCAGGTGACCGGAAAATGGACAATTAGTCCAATGTCTTTTAAAAACCTTCCTGAAAGAAGGGAAGATATGCAGAAAAAACTAAAAAGAAATGACGAATTAAAAAGAGCATCGAAAATTTACTTCAGCAAACAATTTTTGTTGCAAAATGTAGCCTTTTGCGATAGTAATAACGCATAAATGCACACATCTACTTAAGAATATTCTTTGGTTCCTAACTTTTGAACCTTCTATAAGTGAAATTGGCGATGTATTAAAAAAATAATAAAATAAAAATAAGAGAATAGACAATATTCGCTGGTCTGAGTTCGAGGCTAAGAAAATAATATGTTTGGTGAAAACAAACCGGCATGTTTCCGTAGTAAATTTTTAAATGTCTAAAATTTAATTATTTTACAATATGTGTTTGAGTGGCAGACATTCACTAAAATTTAAATATTTAATCCCATATTCATAACAATAACTGGTATTTATATAATTTGCATTTGAATATAAAAGTTTACTCCAAAAAGGATCTTGTATACACGAAAAAGCACTATTATTGCTAATACTGCTCAAGCTGATGTCACGCTTATGCATTTTTGGCTTAAAATCACATTGCTTGGAGGCAAAAGTAAAATCAAAACTGTTAATAAAGAAATAACATGTAACTCATAAATGCAGTCATTTTTACAATTACATCTGCTAGTCCCTCCTGTAAGACACATGATAGGGGAGTTATATAAAAAAAAATTAACAGAAAGAAAAAAAAAGGAATAAAAAATGACTCATATTTTATTAAATCAAATTATCAGATGCATCTTTGTTACCCTGACGCAAACGATAAGTCGCCAAATATTGACTTAATCTAAATTGCAATCTCATGCATTGCAAATATTTTTAAGTATTACAAACATCCCTTTGGGGTTTAAATTAAATATTATGCCTCATTAAAACAGTTTTTTTCTTTCTTTTTCTTTTTTTTGCGGGGAGGGGGGGATTTTAAATAAAATTAATAACAGAATTTTTCTTTTATTTTTCTATGTGTTTGCATTATTTTCTGATATAGCCGTTTCAATCCTTTCGCCAACGATAATGGTCGCCAAAAAATGACCTATGGTAACCTTATCGTCCAAAATAACAGAACTTTCCATCATAATTCTATAACTAATCTACGTAGAACTATGTGTTATATACTAAAACCTTCCCTGAAAAATTATCTATCCAACAGTGCAAGTTCCATCAAATTCCATTCAGCAGAACTCGAGTTATAAAGGAACGGAATGAAATTTCCGTTTGTGTTTTATATATATAGTAGATAATTTATTTCCATAAGTTACTTTCGTACATGAGATTTTATTCATCTTATCCATCAGATGAAGGTCTTTCGTCGTTGGCAGGTAAGTAAATACAGTAAAATCCCGTTACAACGAACTTCACGGGACCGCAAATTTTATTCGTTGTAACGGGAATTTCGTTGTAACGGAAT
This sequence comes from Maratus michaelseni, assembly GCA_963931845.1. Classification (NCBI taxonomy): domain Eukaryota; kingdom Metazoa; phylum Arthropoda; class Arachnida; order Araneae; family Salticidae; genus Maratus; species Maratus michaelseni. The sequence continues at coordinate 211,832,980 of OZ007591.1, forward strand.
TCAATAGAAAATTAAACATTTCAATTCAGATCCTCATATCATAGTTAATTATAAAAATATAGTAGTATAATACAAATTAGTAGATAATTAATTATTAAAAATAGTAATAAAAATTAGTAGTACCTTCTAATAACGTAAAGTTAGTATAATACAATGTATAATATTTTTTATAGAACTGAAAAATTGACTTACCACCATTTCAATGATCTTCAAATTGTACAAGAAAAAATTTAATGCAGAAAATCAGTGATTTTTTTTTTGTACAAGGGAGTTTGAAGCTGCGGACAATACAAAATTATGTACATGAATAATTTTAGAAAAAATGTTATCTGGTACACTGCTCTGTAAAGAAATAAAATTGCGCACTCTTTCTAAGCTTTCTAAGGCTTCAGCAGATGTAACTTTTGAAACCTCATTTTCTTCATCCTCAGAACTTTCTTCATCATTTTCTAAAATGCGATCATCAACAATAGACTGCACAATATCTGTCTCTGTTAATGAATAACAAGTTGCAGCATTGTCATCTGCAGTTAAAAAATCTTTAAAGCTTATGCTTTGAGACACACCAGATTTTTCTTTTACTAAGTTCCAAGTGGATTCGATCTCATATTCGACTGTCTGCTCCTCATCATGTACTACATCGCTAGATCCTTGAGCCGTCGATTCTTTATTTAAATCCTGGTCAATCTGCGCGTGTTTCCAACAGTGGGCTATTGTTTTCTGGCTTATATCATCCCACGATCCACAGATCATATCAATTGCCTCTTTCATGTTGCACTTTCTGTTTACGTTATTTTGCAGATCACAGAGAATGCGTTTTAATAACATAGTTTTGTATCGTGATTTTACGGCTCTGATAATGCCTTGGTCAAGAGGCTGAAGTATTGCAGTACAGTTAGGCGGGAAATACTCTACACGAATGTGATTCAATATAGGAGGATCATTGTGTGCTGTGCAGTTGTCTATGAGTAGAAGAATTTTACGTTTTTGTTTTTGCATATCTTTATCAAAATTTATCAGCCATTCATTAAAGAATCCTTGCGTCATCCATGATTTTTTGTTGGCTTTGTAGATGCATGGTAAGGACTTAAAATGTTTGAAACAACGGGGTTTTTCAGATTTTCCGATTATGAGTACTTTTCGTTTTTCTGTTCCTGATTTGTTGCAGCAAAATAGGGCTGTAATCCTTTGTTTGGAAAGCTTTCCTCCAATACACTTGTCTCCTTTTAACGCTAAAGTCTTCCTTGGTTCTAACTGAAAAAATATTCCGGCTTCATCGGCATTAAAAACATCGTTAGGACTATACGTCTTGATTATTTTTTGTATTTCACCTTTACGCCATTCGTTTACAAATTCAACTGGGACGTCTTTTGCTTCTCCTGAAATGCATTTTGCCACTATACCGTATCTTTCTCGGAATCGATTCAACCATCCGACACTGGCTTGAAAATTTTCAATGTTTAGCATTCTTGCAAATTCCAAACCTTTTTCTCTAATTAAAGGGCCACTTAGAGGGATGTTTCTAGAACGAACATCCATAAACCATTTGTAAACAGCACTATCCACATCTTGAAACTGGGCATTTCGAATTCGTTTTCTGCTTGGATCAAAGACTTTAACTTGAATTTTTTTCAAAATGCTTTCTTTATCTTTTAGAAAAGTGGATAAAGTAGACGGCGAAATTCCATATTTGCTAGCAACATCAGATTTTTTCATTCCTTTCTCAACTTCAGAAATTATGGCTTTTTTTTCTTCCAAACTAAACTGTTTTCGCTTAACAGCCGCCATTTTATGACCTACTGGTAAGATGAAAATTTTCAAACTGATTTCGAGCTTTGGAAATTCCTTTGCGAAAGTTATTCAGGTAGGGAGGAGAGGGAAGGGGGAATGTGCAATACTCATTTCACGTTTTGTTAAGTTTGCCTACATTGGTTACAGCTTACTTGGACTTCCAAGAAAAAGGGGTGGAGAAAAGGGGAGAGCGAACAAAGGAAACATTCCTTCTGCAGTGAAATGCCTATGCACACCGATTTTACAACAAAGCTCGGAGAAAAGCGATTGCTTTAGAGATAAGCTTGATTGTCCCTAAGACTAGGCATCGAAAACAAAAATTGTCAAGCGATAAAAATGTACAACTGAAAGTATTTGTCGTGTCATATTATTTCGTTCTAACGAGATTATAAAAAATTGAATATTTCGTTATACTGAGATTATGTTAACATTATTTGAATACATTTCAAAACGGGACTCGCTTGCATTTCGTTATAACGGGATTTTTCGTTGTAATGGAATTCGTTGTAACGGGATTTTACTGTATTGGTATTTGGAAATTGGACAACATAAAATCCTTATCCCAAACAGTCGCTTATCCTAATTATATAATTAAATACATATAATAAATTAAAATATACACATAATATATACATAAAATCACAGTGCAAAACGAAATCCAATATATACTATAGTTATTCAACAAATCAATAGGAAATCATGAATATAAATTTAACATGGTTGCGAGGGGTTCAGGAGGGGGGAGGGACAGAGCCCCCCTGAAGAAATGTATTTTTTATCTAAAAAATTACGAGAATAAGAAGTTCATAAGAATTTCAGACTATCATTGCATAAACCGGGTTTAATTTCACGCTTCTAATTTCTGAAACCTCCGAAGTATTTTATATGCCTATAAATATGTGTGTAATATAAAAAAATTAAATTTCAGATTGTAAGATGTTAAATAACATGAAAATTGAAATTAAAAAACAATGACTTTCATAGCTGACGTTGAGGCTCCTGGTCTGCAGATTTACTAGTGGTTATATTAGTCTCCTTTATATTCAAAATTACTTCAGAGCCAAGTTTAAGTTTCTGAAGCACTAATTTTAAGTTGCAAAAAGTATTTACATTGATGTAATTAAAACTGTTAGCTCTTGACAGACTTATGTCTTGAGATTCTCTCAACGATAAACTTTGTTGTATTTGCATAAAACTACGAAACCAATCAATCCGATCTTGACAATTAGAGTCACATGTAGAGCTACATCTTTGTTGTTAACTGATACAAAATCACATACTAACTTGCAAACGTCTTTACGAGATTATCCACAATTCAATTTTGAGGACTTTATTATATAATCTTTCAACATATTCCCTTCTCTTTAGTATATAACTATTTTACTTTAAAATTAGGCTTGAGAGCACTAGAATCATCTGGACTAATCTTGTAATAGGATATGTACCTTGTCATTCTATTTATCTAGTATTTTTTGGCTGAATATCTAATCGGTAAAATTCCCTGAACAAATTTTTTACAAGCTACTTGAATAATGATCACAGGAACAACTTTCCTCGGTACTATCTAACTCTTAATAAATTGTGGCATTATTTGCAACAAAAATTACAGCCTTTATGTGTTTTGTAGCTATATTAAAAACCTACTGAGACGTATTCAAAGGTTAATAAAATAATTTACGGCATATTGTCAAACAAACATAGAAAAATTCTGTTTTAAAAAGTATTCAAATGTTCCCAATAAAAAAATTTACTACTAATTTCCCAGTTGGGATAATTAAGCTATGGCTTGTGTATTCCCAATCTCAATGTCACAAATATCCTCACTACTACCTTTTTTTTTTAACTAAAGTTTTTCGAAAAAAAGCTTACAGATTTTAAATAATTTTAAAATAGCATGTAACTGAAATTATTACAACTAGGTATACTATTGCAGAGTAAAAACAAAATATGATTACAAAAAAATATAAAAACCACTCACCTAAATATTTACTTCAGATAGAAAAAAAAGAAAAAAAGAAACTATTAATCATGATACTTTTAAAATGGCACCGAGGTATTTGATTTTTTCACATATGTAAACCTATAAATACTTGCATGGTGAAATGTTGCTAACTTTAGAAAGAAAAATAAACCTACTGCAGAGAAAAAAGGGGTAGCTTAATTATCTGACTATCAAGTATCCCCATTCTCTTCTGAGGCTAATTATGAAATCATCATGTAAAAAAATTAACAGCTATTAAACAAATAATGTTTTAATTATGTATATGAAATACACCGAATTAATAAAAACAAAAAAATCTAGTACGTTTTTCTGAATTATATTGTAACATCCCTTGTTTATAATATAAGTAGAAGACTTTTGTACGCATAAACAATTTATGGCCATTTAATTTAAAAAACGTAACACAATTTATTCTGGCAATATTTAAAGTCCTGATGGCTTTTCTGAATAAAAATATACTATATTTAAAAGTATGGAAAATAATTATTCTTCGCAAAAGAAAAATAAATAGAATAAATTCAAAAAGGCATTTTTATTATTCCGCGTATCGCATTAAAACAAATAGCATTTTTAAAGATATGATTCACTGAATTGTAAAGTCTTTTTTTCCCCCTAAATTAAATAATTTTGTTACAGCGGGCAGCGAATCCATTATAAATACAACACATTAAAGAGTGATATATCATTCCGCAAAAGAAGGTTTAAGTTTTATGAAAGTTTCTTAACGGATAAAAATAAAAATTGATGATGCACGCATTCATAAGTTTTAAATAAATTATTAATTTCGCAAATGCAGATTAAAAGTGTATTCATTTAGAAGAATTATATGTAGAGATGCTCCGAAGAGACTTTTGCCGATATATGAACCCACAGCGACCTACCGTTCAACAAAACGGAATGCCATTTTGAATGTGGGTAATTTAAGGCACGGGTTCGAGAATAGGGTGAACAAGAACGAAAAATTATGCGTCAAGCATACATTATGAAACACTTTTCAACACATTCAGAACACTGTAACAAAACTTCATAGTTTACTAAGTAAAAACGCATAACATATTTGAAAATCTAATTTCAACAATTACTTCCAATAGTTAAACAAAATATCCAATTTCTTTTGTACAACTATGTATATGATTCATAGGTTTCTATGCACCAGTTATTATGTAAAAAACTAGTTACATTTAAAAAGGCGTACCATGACTAAAAACGAGCTACTAGCAATTATTATTCATAGACAGTACTGTAACCGAATTTCTTTAGTGTCCCTGTAAATGAACGATACATTCTATGCATACCATATTCTACAGTAAGCACAATCATTTAAATCATTAAAATACGCCACAAATGATTTTTCCCCATAGACCATAATGTAAAGGAATTATTTTGGGTGTCCCTGTAAATGAACGATGCATTCTATGCACACCATATTTTACAGTAAGCACCTTGTACTGCACCTCAGTGATATGTATCAATTTGAGTATGTTTAAATTGTGTACCATCATTAAAATGCGCCACAATCGATTTTTCCCCATAGACCGTAATGTAACGGAATTCTTTTGATTGTCCCAGGTAACCGAACCATAAATGCTAACATACTTCATTTTCAATATCAAACATGCTATAGTAAACCACAATAACCTATATCAATTTCAGGGCAATCCGAGTATATTTACTTAAGTTAGAGTGCGGACAGACGGCACACAAACCAAATTCATAAACACTTTTCAACTATGTTGGAAAGTGTTAAACAAGAATCGACCTTTCAGATTTACGGTTACACTGACAAAATTTCAAATGGCAACATCCATTTTTTTCTACCGGAAAAAGATCTTCAAAGTTAAAATCCATAAATGGCGTTGAAACGGCGGCGCCTGCAACATTAAAAATGGCAAGTTAAAGCAAACGCAAAGAATATTATTTAGTGCTCCACGTGTGAGACAAGAACCCTTCGGTGACATTGAGATAGAGTGGCATTCAGTGGCAGAAAATTTTGTAACGGTTTTTTCTGCCAGTAGTTGCCACTTTAATGGCGATTTTCAGTCTGTATTATGATTTGTAATTTAAGATCGCGGTCTCCAGAAAAATGTATTTTGGTGTTTACTACATTGCAATCGCAGGCTGCACGGCATAAAATAGTGAGGAACCAGCCATTATATTTTACGTTGTTAAAAATTGTTCATATCACATTATATTACTAATTGTTACATAGTTTATAGAACTGGATGGTAGTTGTATAGTCAATCTAAATTGTTTTAGAGGTTAGAAATCTTTCATGTACTTTTTTTAATTGTAAGTGATGTTTTTTCTGAAATATTGTACCGCATGTTTTAAAATAAACAAAAAAGAAGGTTTGGCAACATTTAAAAATAGCAAATAAGAATTATTTAAAAAAAAAATAGAATAGACTTTAAACAACTTTAATTTTTTTTTGCCACAAAATTTTGTAAAAAAAATTTCTGCCAATAATTGCCACTTTAATCGCCATTTTCCGTCTGGATTATGAAATGTAATTTAAGATGGCAGTCTCCAGAAAAATGTATTTTAGCAATCTCAGGCTGCACGATATAAAACACTGAAGAATTATTTTTAAAGCAAAAAATAAATAGTATAGACTTTAAGTAACTTCATTTTAATCCATTTTTAAATCACGATTCTTTAGTGCGATTGACAGTTATGCCATGATGGTATAACCAAATTTTATCTTTTATGCTGTGTTATTGCGGCATACAGCGTATAAATTCAAGTATGGTTAGATATTATTTAAACAGCAACCACCTTAAATATAATATATTCAAATTCTGTATATTTCGAAGTAATAAAATATTGCATTATAGAATTGCCCTTTTAAATGAAAAAAAAAAATGCTATACTCTGAAAACGCATTCAAGTTTTGTAAACTTGGAGTACTTTTAGGTATAAAGGATAAAGAATAATTCATTCAAAATTTTATGCTTCCTATTTAAAAAAAATGTTCTTTATGATAATAGTTTTCAGAAGAAAACATACTACAGTTTATCTAAACATTAAAAAGTTTTGAGGCATTCGTCTTATTTTTACGAAAGCTAGATCACGTAAGGATAAACAATCAGACAGTCAGATAGACATTATGATTTTGGATCCTAATAAAATCTACACTAGACCAAACGGGAAAATGTTCACAATAACATATATATATAGATAGATATAGATATAGTATATGTATGTGTGTGTTTGTGTATGTATGTTTGTGTATGCATTAAAATCAGTGCACCCATTTAAAAATTATATGTGGACATACATAAAGAAAAATATATTGTTTAAACGAGTCACCTCCTTTTTTTAAGTAAAAAAGAGAGAGTCCAAAGAAGCTTCTGGTGAAAAAAATTTTTCTCAAATTTCCACTATCATTTCTCGGTAAATTCGAAAGTTTGAACTAAAACATTTGTAATCCATTTTGATAAAATTAACAGATGCAGACTGAATACGAATTTTAGTAGAAATAAAAAGGATGAGTTGTGTCATAAAGGCATACAGTCGGTAAGCATATAAAATGAAATACCAGCTTTATAGTTCTAACTTTTAGTAGATGGAAGGCAGGGTCATTTATGAGAGTTATAAATCAAACGAAATGACTTTAAGTCATATGCATATATTTCAATATTCAAGAGTAAGTTCTGAAAATGATGCATGTTTTTAACATATATAAGTTATTAAGCTTTCATGATCGATTATCTTGAACATGAAATATCTAAGCTAAATTAGGAGAACAGAGTACTCTACATCAGGGGTTTCCAACCAGTGAGGCGTGTCTCCTGTAGGAAGCATGAAGCACCTTCAATGGAGACCCAAGCCTATGGCATTTCTTTCAGTTACACTAAAAGCAATAGAAGCATACACAAGGCTCCACTATAGCCAATAGAAGGAAAATCGAGCTTTCATGTTAGTTGGTTCAGCTTTAATTATCAACGGTGTTTATAAATATCGCAGCTTATTTAAAGAGAAAAATCCAAAGATTTTTCAAAGAGCAAGGGATAAATTTGTGCGTTTTTAGAATGTTTAACAAATAATTTATTACTCGGCAGAAAAAATAAAATATTGATAATCAGGAATATTGATGTATAGCGGGAAAACAATGAATTGGAATGAAACAATGCATCAATGAAATCATCTTAGTTGCGAAAACAGACTACATATGGGAGTGATGCATTTAAAACCAGATATAAATAATTTTACCAATGAAAAACAAGCCCAGGTTTCAGTTTAATACATATAGTAGTTGTTTTTTTAAATGAAAGAGTCTTCTATGTATACAGTGTTTCAAATAAGTAATAAGAAGTTATAATGTAAAAACAAGAAGAATTTTTACATTTTTTTAAATTTCATAGATTTGAAATAATCTGGTATGAATTACTGTACAACGTTTACATAGATCATATAGACATTGAAACGCACGGTGGAAGTCTTAAACTTGTACCTCCTTCAGTCGGTCCGGTCGGTCATAGTGCGTTGAATGTCCTGAGTATCATCAAATCGTTCCCCTTTGTAGGTCCACTTAACCTTGAGGAAAAGAAAAAGGTCTGCAAAATGCGTGAAGGTATTGTCATCAGCTGAAGCGAGTTGTTTTTCTGAAAATGTTCTTTCCTGGTGCGTTGCATGCTGGCAGAAAGACATTTTATTAAACCACAAACCGGGAACAATTTCTTTTTTTTGTGTAAATATTTTTCTAGAATTGCTGTAGCAGTATTTTTACCAATACTAAGTTCCTCAGCAAGAAACCTATCCGTTATTCGTCTGTCATGGGCAACAATTTCACGTGCTTTCTTCACATTTGAATTTGTTCGATCCCTCACGCGGTGTCACAAAATGTTGTATGTAATAAATTTTCATTTTTAATAAAAGCAGTTGTATGTTTGCTTAATATGTTTAATAAATCCTCATCGATATGATTACTCAGTGAATAAAAATAAAGCTAATAACTATTGATTGTATAACAGTAAACACATATGTATATGCTAAGAAAGTTGAGGGATGTAGCATTGCAAGTTACCATTGGTAGGGGAGGAATGATGCAGAAAGGTTGAGAAACACAGTTCTGAATCGTAACATTTTAAATACCAATAAAATACTTTTTAATCACTCTTTCCTAAAACTGAAATTACCTTAGATTTTTTTTAAAGTTGAAATTAATTGCAGCTTAATAAAATGTATGATTTTAACATACAGAAATATTTACTTCAATGATTTCACAATTAGTTATCGTTATCGAGAACCCTGAATATAAAAATGAGAAAGATGAGAAGATGATGAAGAAATATTTTTTATGAGAAGAAATGTCCAAACTATAATCACTGTTCAAAATGTTCAGAACCATGAGATTTCATTTGTCCCAAAAATGTTATCTATCACTGTTACTATATATTTTTTATTAGAAATTTTATAAGGATATTTAGTTAAGGAAAAAAAAAAGAAATTTGGTTTTGAAATATTACGCGTATTTTTAACATATACTGGGTGTCTTAAAGTGGGCCTAATGCTTTAAAAAGTCAATGGCAATTCAACGGTGACAGTTATTGAAGTTATTTTTGCAGGAAATTTACGTGTGAAGTCTGATTTTTGTTCACTAAGTTGTCTCAAATTGTTAGAACTCTGAAACAAATGGATAAAGTTTCACTTAAATTTTAAAGCTCATTCTGTTTAGCTATTGAAACAACACCTAATAAAAAAAGTTTGCGTTTTGAAAATGTAAAGTTATTTTGAACATTTTTACTTTTTGAGACAGTGAAGAACCATCTCTCTGTGATACTTGGAACTCAATCAAGAAAGCGTACACTCTAGAAACATTCTGTATATTTTGAGAAAAAATCCTATCAGCAATGCTAACCAGTCTTTTCACGTTATTTATATAGAGTAATCCTGTTAAAATGATACAGACTTTCTCTGTATGAAGCAGAAATTTTCAGTATTATAAACAGCGTATTCTTCTTAAATTCTCAATGAGAATAATAATGTAGAAATAGAATTTAATTGTAGTATTTATTCTTCCTACATTTAACTTTTTAAAGAATTTTCTTTTGAATTAGGTATTTTCTTAAGAGTTACTTTCAGCTGTGGTACGATCAGTTCTCTGAATTTCATAGACACGAGCTAAGCTGCTGAGCTTCAATTACGAATGCTTGATCAAGCCAAGTTTTCTTTATTTGGTTTTTAAACGACAGTACATGCTCTTAGCATTTAAAAAATTAAGTCAACAGTTATTTGGAAGGAGCACAAAATATTCAAGCTTAATCATCAGATCAAAATTTTCTAAAACATTAAATATTATTTATTTAAATTCTAACCATTCTTTTTCAAAATTTTGAAATTTTGTAAGATTTAACACTGATATAAATACAGTCGTATGCAAAAGTTTAAGATCACCCATAAAAATATTAGATTTCATTGAAATCTCGAATGAAAGCTATTTAAAAAATAACAAAATTAACTTACAAGTATTTTTATTGAAAAATTGAAATTAAACTCAGCATTTTGTAGCACCCCCTTTCTTTTTAATCACTGTTGCAATCCTGTTCGGCATACTATAGATCAGTGACTGGCAGTAGGCTTGAGAAATCTCTGTACACCAGACATTCTTTATGACTTGAACAATTTCTATAGCACTTGATGGTTGCTTTTCCGCCACTTTATTTTTCAAATTACACCACATAGTCTCTATTGGGTTCAAATCTGAGCTGTTACCTGGCCAGTCAAGCACATGAATTTGCTCCGCCGTCAGAAAGTCCCTAACAGCCTTTGATTTGTGACAAGGAACACCATCATGCATGAATCGATGAACTTACATGTGAATGTCATGTATATATAAGCTGCAGGAACGAATTGAAGGCAAAGTTATGTCGACCACAAGGAATGCAGGAATGGGAAGTGAACCAGATAATACAAGGATAGGGAGCGATACAACTAAAATTAAATTCCTATGTGGAAAGTAAGAGAAACGATTTTATGAACATTTTCCAACAATCTAACAAAGAAGAAATAGCAAGGTCACAATTCTCAAAATGTATTTTATTGATGAACTTTTTTGTATACATGTTGCATATTTTTAATATATTCTAATTCGTAAAATTAATTTCAAGTAACCAATGTTTCAGTAACACTTGTTCTTTCATATAAATATATAATATTGATAAAGTATATAGAAATAAGAACAAAATTGTCGAAATTAAGGTCTATTATTAAGATATTTAAAATACATTCAAATAAAAGTCTGTAAGTCACTTTGATACTCTAAATGAATCATGGATTTTTTATTCTACTTTCACGAGAAAATTATTACATAAAAAATGTTATATATAAAACCTCCTTCAAATAGACTCAGAAAGGCTGAATTTGCCATTTTTTTTTATCCCTTTCTTCTTTTAAGTTACTTAATGATCACCATTAAGAGAAAACAAAGATAGTTATGAAAAGATTTAATAGGTTTCTATAAATATCTCCATTTTTTCTGAGATGAATAGATTTAAATGGAAAAAGAATTTAATCCAAGTGCAGCACATTAAGGAAAATGATTATTTCTTCATCAAAAAATAGCTTTATTATGCGTCTGTCTGGATTAAAAATGTAGTCTGCATATACTTAGTGTTACATTCTTTCGAGAAGATATGAAATAATTGGTTTCTTCCAGTTAACGAAAAGGTCTTTGAACCTCTAATTCTAAGTGTAAAGAATTCATTTTTACTTGTATGTGCCGGTGCGTGAAAATCAGTGTTTAGTATCTGAGAGTTCTCGAGTAAAAATTCTAAAATAACGTTTCCAGCGTATTTTCTCATATAGGCGTTACTTTGAAATAGTGGCGATCCCGAACTTCTTTTGTAAACTAAAGAAAACTTTAGAATTGTAATTGATAGCATTGACCACCCAGGATGACGGGACTTACTATGCTGGTGGCCTGTTTTGGTGAGAAAAGAATCTCCGTGAGAAACCAAAGTGCAACTACTTTATATCTCTTCTTTTAGAAAGGAACCAATAACGCACTCGTTTGAAGGCGATGTCATGGTTCTACGCTACAAGTGGCCCTGATAAGCCACTCCTCGGACCAAGTCCCCTCCCACTGTGAAAACCATGAGCAAGAGAATTTTAATTACGAATTCAAATCGAGGAAGAGACTGAGAGGTGTCAGACCTCTGCTCATAATACAGGATACGCCAAGTATCCGGATGACTGCAAAAGACGCTAAAAGTTGCCAGTCCTCTATTCTAAATGACAGGGTACGCCAAGTATCCGGGTGACTGCAAAAGACGCTAAGAGGTTCTAGACCTCTATTCTAAATTACAGGGTACGTCAAGTATCCGGGTGACTGCAAAAGACGCTGGGAGGTGCCAGACCCCTATTCTAGAATACAGGAAGCGCCAACTAACCGTGTGACTGAAAGAAAATCCGGCTGCAAGACCTTTTGAGATGCAACCTATGTGCTGGATAAAATCCTACTGAACAAATCTAACTGTCAAATATAGTGGACTTTACAAACCCTGAAGTGTAATCTGCCTTAATTTAAAACGTGTGATCCCTTTGACGTCGAACTCATAAAATTTATTTAAATTGTAATGCCAATTTTTTTTTCATCTACGAAGAAAATCTTTGTTTATGCAATAAAGTGATCTTTCGGATGTAAAGAATTGTTTTCAAAGCTTAGTCCTTCTGCTGCCAAATCATCACTTCACGGATTGTCTTTGAAAGGGCGTTACATAAGGATATACAAAAAATTCGCTATTTTTGTGAATAAAATCGTCAGGAAAGATGATTTCAGTGAAATCTTGGTTTTCGAACTTGTGGAACAAGAAATTTGAGTTAAAAATGATTGGATCCTCGAACAGAAATTCGGTTTGCTCAAGAACCGATGAGAGTGCAATGAATGTGTCGTCGCAAAATTGATCAAATGTAAAAAGTAACAAATTGACCGATTTTAGTGTTCTTTTTTACTTTTCTGTTTTTATGGGCATTCAACGGACATACATGAAGTATAATAATCATAGCGTTAACCCAAATCGTGAAATTTGAGACTTCTGTACAACGAAGTTCTTGAAACTAAGGATTTTTGTCTTTTATTGTTCTCTTTATTTTCATGAGCGCGAAGTGCACATACGTGCGATGTAGTGATCTCGGTGCAAACGAATTTCACGCATCCGAAACTTCGACTCTATGCTTTTACTTTAATTTTGTGTCTATAGATATTTTTCCCGAGTTTTAATTGTTCGTTACATTTTTGAAATAGATTTTTAAAATGCAGTTGGAATATTCAACATAGTGAAAAAAGATGTAAATTGGATAAAATTATTATTTAACAATTTGTACACGCTTAAGTTTAGTGAGAAAGATAGCTTTTAAGTACGTGGGCATGTATACCAGCGATGACGAATTATTATTAATCTTATAGAATTGCACATTTCTTCAATAGGATTGACCAATCAATTAACAACATTCTGCCTACGTCCCCTACAATTCTGCTTACACTTGCGTTCATATGCTCACTATCTATTACTCTACACATACAAAACAATTTTTATAGCACACATATGTCACAAATTATAATGAACTGTCATATTTAAACTAATTGGTTTCTCTCTATTCTAAAAAACAATTACCACCGTTGTCAATAAATTTTTTGTGGCCGTAGGTCATTCTCAGCTAATATTAAGAAAACTATTGCATATAAAATTATAAAAATTGGTAGTTTTAGAGAGAAATGCTTGATAAATATGCTGAAAGAGACAGTTTTTAAATCGAAAAATTACATTAAGCCTTATTTAATATTGGAGTCGGTCAAAAAAGTTCCGTTAAAAAAGTTTTGTAAGAACAAAAACTATGTTTAGGAATTTAATCATGTTTTGCAGGGATATAGTTGATAAGCTTGCGGTGTGCAGGGTGTAATTATTTTTTTAATTTAACTAACTTTTTGAGGGTTTCTTTTTTAATTATTTAATCAAAATTTCATTCTTTTTAATTGAGATTTATTTTATATTTCGAAAAGGCAATTTTTTATACTGTTTCCAATTTGTAAAACAGCGCAAAGAATTCCTTTTCAATAAAAAAAATTATTTACATTTGACTATTAAAAATGGAAATAAAACGTTAGCATGATAATTAAATGGTCACGTGTTAAAAGCAGTAAATGGGGGAAAATACGTCATAAAAATATACTTACATATAATTTAATTAAAAGAGAGATAAAACTTTAACGTAACAATTAAATTATTACGATTTAAAAGCAGGGGGGAAATTACGCACTATTTTAAATGCTCAAATAATAATATTTCCAAACAGTTTCAATTTAAAAATATATTTACACGAGAGATTTTTTTTTTCGAAAAGATCTTCTTACCTATTGTTAAAAATTTTAAAGCAGCCCAAATAATCTTTCTTTTCAATCAAAAACTGTATTTTCACGTTATTATTAAAAAGAGGAAGAAAATTTTGGTGAAAATTAAGTCATATTGGAAAAGAAATAGTTAAAACATTTTATTTAAAACAATTCATTTAAATGAATGGAAACTCGATTACAGAAGATCGCCACTGGTCGTTTAATTGTCTGAGTGCAACGAAGACTCATACACAGCGCAGTATTACTTTGCCCCATATATAGCTACGATGGATATTAAAACCTTTCGTCAAGCATAACTCAAAAAATATTTAACGGATTTCATTCAAATTTTTACAGCAGGTACCTATAAAGGTGACAACGTCGTCTATTTATTACCAAGAATAAGTGTCAAACCGTTTGGAAGTTATATTAAAAAAATAGATAAAAAAGCACAATTAAAGTACATACGTCACTAAATTTTGTGCTTACGTCATTTTCACCGGCGGAGATTTTCGTAAATAATAAGATTTTTAAAGTTCATGGAATACATGGAGCAAAAAAATATGCAAGCACTAATATTCTGCACAATAAAATATATTTCAATTTAATAAAAATGGAAAGTTAATCTGGAATTTTTTCTGTTTGAAAAGTATTAGAGATTAGTAAGAGTAGTATTAGTATTAGAGATTTGGCGTAAATCACACCATTAGCAGCTTTTTTATTTCGCGTGTGTATGTTAGGAACAATTCTTTGATGTTTAAATAAAAGGTTTCGATTTGTGGCATTATTTCTTATTTTCTTTTCCTTTTTAGTATTTTAAATGGAATTAGTGAAAGGCGTGTATTTTAAATTAAATGAGTGAAAAACGTGTATTTTTAATGTATGTATTTCAAATGAAATCAGTGAAAAATTTATATTTAAATGAAATGAATGCAATATGAAGATGTTATGAGAAAAATATTTGGCGATTTATCAACTGCGCCAAGTTAACATAAAAATACCAATACATATGTGGGTACTTCTCTATTATCCCGTCGACCACTTTTCATAACAAAAAACTATCGCCAAATAAACAGGAGAACGTTGGCATTGAAATATCAAAATACATAAATAAATAAAATATAAGAATTTAAGGACACAATTGTTATTTTAATGAATGAAATAACTAATAAATCAGTAAAACATAATGAAAAATACACGCAAATGTCGCGTTAAAAACCACTTGATGACGTAACAAACACGTATAATGCTTCTGATATCAAGTAAATGGGACTGCATTTTTGGCGTTTAATCTAACAGTTTGGCGATAGTTTTTTGTTATGAAAAGTGGTCGACGGGATAATAGAGCAGTACCTCTATGTGAAATGAAACAAGGCACAGATGTCATATACGCACCACGTTGGCGCGATTTTTCCCTCCACCAGCTTGGGGAAAACTTTGTTTTTGAATATTAGTTACAAATAGTGTGACAAATAGATTTTTTATTTCAATATAAAAATAAAATAACGTAATAAATGAAACAGCTTCTATTATTTTAAAAAAGGAAATAAAAATAAATAAATAATAGTTTGATATAAATAAAGGCGCGGATGTCATATACGCACCACATTGGCGCGATTGCAACAAAATGGCAATTTTATGCCTCACATGGTAACCCGGTTATTTTGTTTCAATTGTTGTTTATTAACTTTAATTTTTTATTTTAATTCTATAAATTGTTTTTATTATATATATCAATGTATTTATTTATATCAAACTATCATTTATTTATTTTTATTTCCCATTTTTGAATAATAGGAGCTATTTCATTTATTACGTTATTTTATTTTTATATTGAAATAAAAAATTACATGCTATTATTGTATGGTATTTGTAACTAATATTCAAAAACAAAGTTTTCGCCAAATTGGCGGGGGAAAAATCGCGCCAATCTGGTGCGTATATGACATCTGTGCCTAAATTAATATTGATATACATATAAAAATAATCTATAGAATTAAAATAAAAAATAAAAGTAAACAAACACAACAAACAGTTTTCGCCAAAGGGGCGGGGGGAAAATCGCGCCAACGTGGTGAGTATATGGCATCTGTGCCGGGATTTTTACCCTTTTATCTGTGCTTTCGGAAATATAAAAAAATTAAAAAATTCTTATATCAGGTGTATAATGTTTTGCATTTTTATACGGACCACCTCTCCATTTTAAGATTTTAAATGCTATTTATATCAGATATTTCTTTCTTGAGATTCCCACAAGTTTTTTCCGGTAATTATTTTAGTTCGCTTATTAATTGTTTACAATTTGCCCCCCTGGCAATAACAATTATTTATCACAAAAAATGGGTACTTCTCTATTATCCCGTCGACCACTTTTCATAACAAAAAACTATCGCCAAACTGTAACGCTAAATAAACGGGAGAACGTTGCCATTGAAATATCAAAATAAATAAAATATAAGAATTTAAGGACACAATTATTACTTTAATGAATGAAATAACTAATAAATCAGTAAAACAGAATGAAAAATACACGCAAATGTCGAATTAAAAACCACTTGATGGCATAACAAATACGTATAATGCTTCTGGCATCAAGTAAATGGGACTGTATTTTTGGTGTTTAAACTTAGTTTGGCGATAGTTTTTTGTTATGAAAAGTGGTCGACGGGATAATAGAGAAGTACCCAAAAATGGCTTAGTTTTGTTAAATTTGTTTGTTATGTATTTTCATTTCTTATTAAAATATCGAAAATGGCAATAAAATTTTATTTTAGCACCGTACTTAATTTTTTAAAATGGCTCAAAAACATGGTTTGATAAACGTATATTTGTAAATATTTTAAAAAACATGTTTTTCCGCTCTCTAGAAAAATTTGTAAGATTCTACAACTGCCTTTGGCACCAACCAGTACATGATACGGAACTTTTCCCTATTCAGATACACAGAAGAGGTTGGTCACAAACAAGAGTAATGCTAGCAACAATATTGTTTTAACTCTATAAGAGTTAGAAACAATAATGATATTAAATTCCCCGATTAGCTTAGGGCCCGATTACGGAACTTTCTCCAAGAAAAAAAAACTGTAGAAGTCTTTTACATTTGTTTCGAATGAAGCTCGATCAACAAAGTATTAATTGATAATACAAACAACACTAATATTAACATGGGGGCAAAAGTTTGAATTTAAGTGTATATATTTGGAACCCTCCCCCCCCCTCCAACCACCCACCAAAAAAAGAAAAAGAAAGTTACAGAAATGAATTTAAAATGGCGTGAAGCCACCCTTTCTGACATAAGAAATTGGCTGCGAGCCCGATTACGAAACTTTCACTTAACTTAATAACATGTATCTAATAGCCCTGAGGACAATTCCCCTTCCCAGTTATACGGACCTTGGGGCTTTTTTAAAAAGCTTGACGCAGTTCGGGTTGAAGAAGTTGAGATTTACTGTCAAATGACATAAACTACTATGAAAATAAAACTGGTGAATTATTATGCTGGTTTATGTATGTATTTAATAAAATTGCATCTGATTACACTCTTTAGATAAATTACTCCTGTTTGCATTTAATAACAGATAAACGGCTTCCGTTTACTAAATTGTTTAAATATTGGGAAGAGTTGGCGAGAGATAGATAGACGTGTAAACAAACGGGTAGAGAGACGGATAGCGACAGAGATAAGCTAACGGGTAGCGAAACGAATAGACAGACGGGTAGCGAGGCAGGTGCAAAAAAGGGTTGACAGAGGGGTAGTGAGATGGGTAGGGAGACGGGTAGCGTGGTGGATATAGAGACGAGTACAGAGACGACTTGACAGACGGGTAGAGAGAGGGGTATATAGACAGACAGACGTGTTGATAGACGAGTAGTGTAACGGGAAGTGAGACAGGTAGAGACACGATTAAAGAGTCGGGTAGAAAGACAGACGGATACTGAGACGGGTATACAGAAGAGTAGAGAGACAGTAGATAGATGAGTTCGGAGAGAGACACAGCTAAGACATACGAGTAGTTAGACTGGTAGACACGTTTGTAGCAAAGCATGTTATCAATGTGGTTTGAAGTATACGAGTTTCTATAAATAGTTATACAAATAAACAAAGGAAATTTTTTTTATTCAAATATTAAATATTTGATTTAATATTTCAATATTTAATATTTTATTTTTTAATATTTTATTTAGATATTTGTCACAAAGAAAATGTTGCAAAAATTAAATTAAATTTGCGTTAAACTACGCTTGCTAAAATACGCTATTGGCTGCAAATCTGATTATGTGACTTTAAAAATATCGTTTTAAAAGATCCGGCGGTTTTTTTTTTTTTTTTTAAAGTTTTGAGCAATTCCCGCTTAAGAAAATGAGATTATTTGCCAAATGTTATAAAAAAATGCATATGAAAACATAACAGTATATGAATTTATATATGATATTTTGTAATTATATCATTTAATTTGCTATTTTTCATATGTTGTATCTTTATCTATCTCTTGTCTATCATATGCTGTATATTCACTTAGATTCTTGTTGATATCTTCTTTATATCGTAATTGTTAACTTTATGTTCTCAGCAATATCACTCAGACTAATCCCTTTGAGGGAAGTCCTAGTTATAATTCAATCTTCGGTATTATTTTAAAAACAGAGCAAATTAGCGTGTTTTTACAGACTGTGGTATCTGAACAGGGGTGAACGAGCGTAGCTCGTACAGGGCAGAGTCCCCTAGTTATGTTTTAAAAATATGTTATTATTCAGCTCACTTTGTTTTATTAATTTATTTTAATAGTGACATTTGTAGTCTTGACTCTACATTTTTACTTTACAGGTAATCAAAGCAATGAATCACGTTTCCTCAGAAATGTGTTTTTCCTAAACTGAATGCAAGCAGATCTGCAGAGATGCATCATGTTTTTAGAAATTACCTTATTCATCATCACTAACGGTAAGTATCTGATAATATAGTCTTTAATGTTATAGTCTGCATGGTCTCTAATAATAGGTCTGATTATAGTCTGAATTTGTGTAAAGTTTTACTGTCAAGACTTATTCTGCCAATTTATCGTAAAAGAAATCATTTAACATGCTAATCCCATAAGTTATTTAGAGAAACTAATTTTTAAAACATCAACATTTTGATAGATATCACAGTGAAATAATAAGCACAATGAAATGAACTCACGTTATGCGCCAATTTTCACCTCTCCTTTAAATACCAAAAATGAAATTACATGTATAAATATATAAATCTAAATGTGTATTTATATGTTTATACATGTATTCTAAGAATCTAAGTAGGGCATCTTAAGTGTTTAATTTGTTTGTAGAGGTATAGGAAATGAGTACCAAATGAGCAACAGACATTGCATCTCCCTCTCTCCGCTGTACTTGATCGAACTCTATACACTATAACTATTTGTTGTGCTGTTTATGTCAGGGTTTGTCCCTTTTTTGTTTTAAAAACAGATAAAAGGAGTCGGATTTGTTTGATTTAAACAGATGTTTTATATTTTTTTCTGTAAATATAATTAAAATTGAAATTATGTTTTTAAAAATATATAAATATATTATATTTCAAGCACATTACTGAAACAGGAAACTTTTTTTAATATAATATGTATAAACCAATTCTAATGCATATGAATATTCAAATTAAATTTAGCATTTAATATAAATGGAATAATATTGTACTTGCACATATTAAGTTTTAGTTAAATATTTTAGCTACATAATTAAAATAAAACTATATATCATAACTCATTTTTTAAAATTCAGTTTTGATTTCACGCAGCCAAAAGCAGAAAACGTTCGCTTTGTAGAAGTTTAGTCGATCCCGCGCAGTGCATCTGCGCTCTAGTGTCTACTTTTTTTAAGTATATGCATATAAGAATACGAATTTCAGCATTATATGTATAAATACTATGCATAAAAGCTTCTGCACTTAGGACTGGGTACTTTCAAATTACACACACACACACACACACATATATATACATGATTAGCTATGGACACCATTTAGAAATATGAAAACAGAGGTATTTTTTCAGCATTATACATATAAAAACTTTTGCATGCACACAATAGTTACTGGATACTCTTTAAAAGTAAAAAAGTGTATACATATTATATTGAAAGTATCTACACCATTCACAGTTACCAAAATATTGTTATCTTTATTTTTAATTTTCAGATTCGAAAACTTTTTTATACACACAATTGTAAATTTCAGAGCTCGGTAATACTACAATAACTGAATCAAAATATCTAACTCTTGAAAAGACCCACATACAACTGACCGTA
This sequence comes from Maratus michaelseni, assembly GCA_963931845.1. Taxonomy (NCBI): domain Eukaryota; kingdom Metazoa; phylum Arthropoda; class Arachnida; order Araneae; family Salticidae; genus Maratus; species Maratus michaelseni. Next base: position 211,853,400 of record OZ007591.1, read on the forward strand.
GCTAAAAACTGGATTTGACAAATCTAAGAAAGTTTTTCAGAAGTTTGACCCTGGGTTTTATTTCTAATGATCGAAAAAGCTAATCGGATAATAAATTGTGTACGCTTAAATGTAAAAGGCATATTATTGTCTGGTTGAACGAGTGGTATTCGAGGGATGAGAAAAGTTTCATTAATATTGGAATCTTTTTTTTTTTTTTTTTTTTCTTCAATAACGTTATTCTGCAAGTTACTAGCTATAAGTCTTGTACCATTGCACAGACCTTTAGAAGATGCAATTTCTTAGTAGCATTATGATAGCTCCTGGATTTGATTTAAATTTATGAGGTGGCATTCCAGTTGGTAACTGGGAGCACGGCAGTGCGTCCGCCAAGTTCGCACAGGCCGTAAGCTACCTTTTCCCTGACCATTTCGGCCTACTTCCCCCCCCCCCCTCGTAACTGCGTTTTGGTGAGAGCTAGAGAGTTTTCCTTTTTAACACACATTAATATAATGAAACTGAACTAGGTTCCAAGATTTCTTATTTCTGTATTTAATATTTTTCGAAATATGAGATTCCGAAAAAGGGCTTTTTTGTAACTGACTCATAGGGGATCATCAAATAACTAAAAAGTTGGTGATCATCAAATAACTAAAAAGTTGGTGATCATCAAAAAACTAAAAAGTTGGTGATCATCAAAAAACTAAGGTACTTCTAACAGTCGTAGAATCATAAAATTTGACAAGTAAGTAGGTTTTGTCACACAATTAACCAGAAAAGTCTGAAAACATAGAATTTCTGCCTTTAAACCCTTCAAATAGGGGGTGCTGATTTGGCTATAATACAGTTCGTAACACATTCAATTGACAAATTAAATTAATTGCATTGTTGCAACCATTTGTGTTTTTTGTTGTACGATAAACATTTAAGTAATAATAGTTGCCTAGACAATCATTTCCTCTCTCATATTTGACGCCAGAGTTGGTCGCCAAAGCCTGATTACAGAAAATTAGCCTGAGTTTAAAGGTGTTACATGGTTTCAAGCAGAATGAATTTTTTATATTCTTTTCCGAAAATGTTGGGAAGACAAATCTTTTAGTTTATCTGTCCGTTTTTCTATTTTTTACTTCCTTAAAGTAAATTTTATTATAAATGTCGGTATTCTAATCGCAATAGCACTCAGTCAATCTGGCAAAATTCCAGTGGGCTATTAGTTCTTTAAGTGCATTTTAATGATGTTAACACACTTGTATATATATATATATATATATATATATATATGATACATATCCTGTCGAACTTTTTGATACATTATAGATGATTACTATTACTGTCGACTTGAAACGTTCGTTCCATCATACTCCCGTGATGACATATCAGTCCGAACCCCACGAAAATTACCGTATAATCAGTTCGATGTAGGCGCAGTCAAGATCACTGAAAAACAGTCATGACATTCGGCGAGGGTATTATTCCGATTTAATCACTATGAAGGCAAATCTCGGAGTACGAGTCACATTTGAACATCATAGTATAATGCAATCGTGAAAGCTGAGTAGAGGCAGTTAATTCCAATAGAATATTCACAAAAACATTCAGAAAGACTTTATAGATGAGCAAGGACTTTATTATGATAACAGAGATGAAAGCAACTCCACCGACTTCCGCTTCATTAAAAACTTGAACACATTAAATCTATTGAAGAATTTGCAGAACTTGAAGAACATACTACCGACGAAATAGTGTAGACTTCCCCAGTGACGACTTATCGATGACAACAATTAATTCGTGTAAAAATCTGTCTCCGAAGCCAGTGCAACCGTATAAGTACCTCAAAACTTTGCCCAAAGTGACAGAAGCGCAAAAAAAGCTGGCCCACTCACATCAATGTTCGGAGGGAGCCAGGGGGATAGAAAAGGCGGGGCCTTCTCGCTAATGGTTGAAAAAAGGCCAAGAAGGTGTGTACATGACGTATGACCAAAACTCTTTATCAGAAGCGGCAATTTAAAAAGGTAAAAAAGCCTTGAGCGGGAAACGCCAGGAATCCTGGGATGCCGAATGAATTAAATAAAAAATGGTATTACAAAAGTTCCAAAGAATAAAAATCCAATGTCTCAAATAATAATTTAAGCAGGTGCGTTTCAGAGGCAGTTTTGCAATTTAATAGAATAAGGTTTTAATAAATACGTGTAGCTTTTAACAGATTAAGATTTTTAGAATGATAAATAAAAGAATATTTTGATTAAAGTTATGGAATAAAATATAAAATAGATTTAAGAGATATTTTAAAAGAGAGGGAAAAAAAGAATTGTAAGAATTTGGAATAATTTAACTAAGGAAAATTGGCAAAAATTTTTTATTATTATTATATATATATATTGCACAGTGGATTTTATTTGAAATATATATATATATGCATATGCATCACATATATAATACATATGCATCATTATGACGTCCACATAAACAGGGTATTTTTGTCGCCAAATTTGGCGATATTTCGTTAAGTGTCGCAAAGCTTGGAGAGAATTTGATGCTAGAGGCTATTTTTCATTGCGAATTTTTAGAGCGAGTAATCATCTATTAATATTATGCGGTTAATTAAATGGCATAACGCACGAATGTTAATAAAGTTTCAATCTTTCGTCACTACACAAGAGCTCTGCTCTTGCTATTATATTGTACTGTTATTATACTTACTCTTACTATATTGTTAGTTTTTACTCTCTTAAAAGTTTATTATAGAAAGAAAATTTTCAGAATTAAAGCATCGAAACTGCCAGTTCTAGATTATTCTAATTTTACAACATATATCCAGTTTATCAATATGTACGTTAGAATGAATCTTCTATAATGGGGTTCCTCGCATTTTAGCTTCAGATTTTCGAGTAAATTTAGCTAAAATCTTAAAACCAAGACATATTGACATATTATCTAAGACGATTAGATGAGAATAATGGTAGATTTTCTAATGGAAGAACGGCAGTGCGTCCGTAGATTTTCTTATCTTCCATAATCGTTCCAATGTTAGAATGAAAGGGAAAAAAGTTAGCATCAATATGGTTTACTGTAAATATGGATAGCTTAACAGGCGTTTAACAAGAACCACTTCACTTCAGTGTAAATTACAGAAGATTACTTAACAGGATTAAAAATCTCCGTATTAGAGAGTGTAACGATGCAAACGGACATGAAGCGTAAATTCCTAAGTAAATTAAGCGGCAATTGTCAATAAAGATGAAATGGATAACAACACAAAATATAAGATATTCTGCCAATGATCGCAAAGAGGATTTCTCTAACAGAAACTTCCGATTTGGCGAAGGATTGAGCAAGTAAATCTAATACATGAAAATGAAAATCTGTTTGTCTGTCAGCACTTCTATACAAATCAACAGTTTGAAAGCCAGAATTGTGAAATGCTACGTGTAGGTGTATTAAAACACGGCCGAGGCAACTAAAGTAATCCGGAATCGAAGTATAATGTAGAGTTAAATTTTAAATAATAAAAAACCAAAAATCTATCAGCTTTTCCGGGAAGAGTTCCATATCCTGTGCTGGTTCGCGCGATTGGCAAAAAAATCCAAACTGCTGCCAAAAGAGGTGTGATGTCACGTAGATAAGGTCAATTCCAGTTGTTAAGTTAAAACTCCAAAGACTGAATATCGCAACAACCAAATCAAACATTTATCGCCAAAAACAACTTGCCAAACCTACCAGCACAGGATATTGAACTCTTCCCGCCTTTTCCTATTAAATTTGAACATTTTTCGTTATAGCAGTTGCAAACAATTAAAAATCCAGAATGAAATTCTTTCTACAATAATTAATTTTCTATTGAAAGATTTCCACGTGAAAAATGAAAATAAAAATAAAAAGTTTCAGCAATGGAAAAAAAGATTAATATGACGTCATATTGGTAATATAACGGAAATTTTCAAACATTTCTCAATAATACAAGGAGTATAAGTATATGTAAATACAGAAAGCAAGTTAATATGACGTCATTCGATAATTAAAAAAGAAAAATTAATATAACGTCACATTGGAAGTTTAACGGACTTTTTCAAATGTTTGGGAATTATACAAAGAGAGTATCAATATGAGTAATAGTGAAAGCAAGTAGGTAAGATGTCAGCAGGTGAGTACAACGTCATACGAGTTTGAGGAACGTATTGAATCATGATAAAAACATGATTATAGAAATATTGGCATATTTTAACATTTTGAAGTTATCTATACAACATGTTTAATTTTGAAATTGATTTTTCTACACAAACATTCTTAAAATCTCGAACAGCACCAAGTACTTCGGCTAGTTATGAATAAAAGTAATATGATGAAGTGCTTAGCATACATATTAGAAAGAATATATTGTTTGCCTGAGACGGCTAGTATTTTGATGTAAACTACAAATAAAAATATAGATTTGTAAAGCATAATAAAATAATTTTAAAATTCTTTGACATTTATACATTTATTATATTTATATCCTTTATATATTTGATAAAACCTACAAAAAGCAGTGATATCCCATCAAAAAACTTTCTGTAAAAAAAAAAGCGCCAAGTTCTCCTTAATGTTTCGGCCGTAAAAAGTACCGATATCTGATGCTCGCCCAAGTTAAAAGTCAAACATCCGAAATATTTAATTCAAAATGGCTTCCTGCGACTTGGCCGTTAACTCATTTTAGAAGGTTTTTCAAATTCTAAAGAATGTATAATGATCTACATGTCTACTACATTTTTTTGAACATTTTACGCATTTTGTTGTACAAAGTACTAAAGTATAATACACATTTTTAAAAACATAATTTCGAGATCACAGCTGTCGAGAATGGTCCACTCTGGTTCTCAACGTCTCATATAATGTAACACAATGTGAAATTTGTTGAAAAAAATATTCATTGGAATTCGTGTTAATGACAATAGACCGCACAAAATGGTCATTAAACCATGGTAAAACTAAATGATGGTTAATCAAAACTAATGTTTCTTGAAACTCAATGGTATGTATCACAAAGCTTTTAATTACAATGTCATCATACGAATTTGTCTATTTGCATTCCGATATTACTTTTAAATGCATAATTTCCAATCATTAATTTTGAAAGGATTTATCGACGTAATTATTTATTTCAAATGAAAGATATGACATGTTTAACATCAATCAGGGTGTATTATGTATTCTAATTTATTTTTCTCAGTATTACATTCTTCTAATGTTTTTAACCTAGAATGCATTAACGGCCAAGTCGCAGAAAGCCATTTTGAATGAAAGATTTCGGATGTTTGACTTTTAACTTGGGCGAACATCAGATATCGGTACTTTTTACGGCCGAAACATTAAGGAGAACTTGGCGCTTTTTTTTTTTTACAGAAAGTTTTTTGATGGGATTAAACTATTTAAAAATCCTTCAGTATATGCAAGTGAATCATCACTTACGATGGTGTCAATGCTTTCATAAACCATTTCAGTTCCTGGCATACATTGAAAAACGCGATTATTAATTTCAATTGACAAATTGTTTGTCACTATTAGTATGGGTCGTCTTTTAAGCTTTTGAATTGTCACTGTCTTAAAATCTATGTCACTGAAAAGTTACTGCACTAAATCTTGTATATCTGGATAGCAAATTGGAGGCAACTTAATGGTTTCCCCACTTTGACATTCCCCAACCTGTAACAGCCACCTTGCTAACTCTCCCTCTGCTTGAAGGGTACGCATATTTTCTGTAAGTTTCATAATGTAAAATTCAGAACAAAGTCTATGCTTCTTTATGCAACTTGAAACTGTTAGCGATCTTGAACCACTAAAAATTACAGGTAGGACTTGACGGAAATCTCCTCCCAATGATATTATTTTTTCGTTTATTATTATTATTATTTATTATTATTATTATTATTATTATTCAATCTATATTATAAATCACAAATATGTGTATCAGTAACATTGACGTCATGACGATGCGGACAACAATGAGGTTAAACATCGTAAGGTACAACAATGAAGATAATGTTTTTATTAATAACAAAATGGTGAGTTGTTTGGTTTGACTTCGCACTGTAATTTATTTCCTTTTTAGAAAGTAGCTACTTTTTTGCCAAAAATAAAAAAATAAAAAATAAATAAAAAAATACAGGCAAGATTTTAGAAAAATTGCAATTTTGGATCCAGAAAACTTTTCTACATATGTGTGGTGAGTTTTAAATTGATACCTCAAATACTTTTTTTAATATTCGCAAATTAGAGAAAGCAAACCATCGTCAAAGGAAAAATACTCGCTTTTCCGCCGCTGCGTACCTTAGCATTTTATATATATAGATGATGCTACTGCAGTAAATAATATATTAATTAATTATTGATTCCATATTTTACTTCATATAGCTATTTTCAATATTTACTTGGTAAACGTCTTCCGCCAGTTTTGTAATAACTCATTAAATTTCTCGGATTTTTCTTGAAACTTTAATGTGTTGAGCATACTAAAGAAGAATATTTCTTTTCAATAGCCAAAAATGTTCATGTTGTATCTATACTAATGAAAATTTTCTGCATATGTGGTGCGCGATGGCTAGGAAAATCTACTGCACCTAGAAGTCTGAATTGGATGGGCATAGTCCAAGCCAGATCCTAACACACTTGAGGCTCAGATTTTTCATATTTTGATAATTAGTCGAGATATTAATTAAACCCGCAATTAAAAAAATGACAATAGTGTTACACCGGTACGTGCGAAACCCCGATCTGGAGCGTAGAAACGGAGAAGATCCGATTCTTGGAGAGCGCTTTTTTTTTTCATGCGCGCATCGGCGAAACTGATCTAAATACTAAAAAACTAAAACGATATTCTTAAATTTCGCACTTTTTTGTTTCAAACGCCACAATCTGTAAAAAAAAAAAAAAATTAATTAATTAAAAAAAAAAAAAAAAAAAAAAAAAAAAAAAAAAAAAAAACGAATTTTAACTGTTTCATATAAAAATTACAAAAATGTTATATTTTGTGGAGGGGGTGGGGGTCTATTTTTTTCGAAGCCCACATCCCCCTGAATTTTCAAGATATTTAAAAAGGAAAACTACGCACTAAATTCGGATACCTTTTTCTCTACCGTGGTGAAGTATGTTTCTAAAAATATGAATATTAAACCTTTCAGAAAAATTCGCGATAAAAATCTCGAAACATTTGGACGATTAGAGCCATTTAAAGAAAATAAAATAAAACTAGATGGAACCCGTCAAAACTTGACGAAAAAAAATACTATAACAATATCAGTAAAATAAGCTTCTTTATCATTTAAGAAGGAATGCGTATGAAATAGTCTTTCAAATATTATATTTTAAATGTTTTTTTCCCATTCAAATACAGTACTATTTCCGATGCAAACTCCAAACAAACAATTCGTAAACAACTGTGACATTATCGACATATTCCCCATTGCAAAAAAAAAAAATTCATGGACCTATGAAGAATCATAAAAATAGTATATTCCTACGTTCATTTCATATTCAGTAAATAAAAGATCATAGTATATAAAGCACACATCTTTCTCCCCCCCCCTTCCCCCTGTGATAATGCAACCAAATGAGCTCCTATGCGCATGAGCATTGCATCTGCCCAACAGCACCATCGAAATTCGATGTTAAAAAAGTTTTAAAATGTTTAAATTAAAAGTTTTAAAATGTCCTCTTTAATCATTGTTCGTTACAAATCCATATCCTCTAAAACGCGTCCATTATTTTAAGCTAAGTTTTCAAGTGTAATTTGTTTGCATGGTTATGGATGAAAGCTAAAGCGATAGCGTCGTTTGTTGTCACAACCGTTGTGCATTTCTAAAAAAATGCCACTGTATTTTGGCTGGCGACCAAAAGTAGAAAACCATTTTTTGACATCAAAAGAGGAATTCACAGTGAAAGAAGTAGGACTTTGCGCTAATAAGTAATTGTTAAATGATTTATAATAAATATAGCAAAATAATTCCTATGAAATATTAGTCTTACATTGTCTATTCTACCTAAAAATATAATCATTATTTCAAGTTTTTTTTCTACCATAACATTATATTTAATAATTTTAAATTTCCTGAAATCCTTTACTTCTGTGATTTTTTTTAATTAAAAAATGAAGTTTTCTTATCTATAATTTAAAAAAAAGTAATTGGTAACGTGTAATCAAGGTATGCAATCAAGATGAAGACACCAATAAAGGCTCCAGTTCTAATCTTTTAAATGAAAAATTGAAAAATCAGTTAAAAATACGTCATGTTGACACAATCATATAAATTTTTCTTTTTAGTTTTATCAATGTTAAAATGCATGTCAAGCTAAGCATAACACCATTTTCACCAGCGCAAACTTTACGTATTTTCCTTTGTATACGTTAATTTTATGCTTAAACACCATGTTAACAAATAAAAATATATTTTCTATTTAATGGTAATGAAAAATGGCATCAACAAAGTTATAATGCATAATGATAAAATAAACCCAATGGACAATATTCCCGTGACGTCACAATAAATATGAAATTTTATTCGCTTATAAAACACGCGGATTAATATTTTTACAGAAATTTAACTTGCAAATTAAAAAATTCGGCCTAAAAGCCACGTGCTTTTAATATTTATTATTCATCTTTTATCCTCGGAACCACAGAGCTTAGAGAATAAACTCTGTATCTCGCAACAGTGGGCGTTAACGGATTATGACGTCATTAGCAGATGTAAAAGTTTAATTGAAAATCACGGCTAATTAATTAACTTTTCGAACAAACGAATGCACGATAACAAATCTGTGTCCAAATATCTTTCATTTACAAAAGGAATGATGTAATTTGATGCAGTAGTTTGTTCTCACGGATTGTCGAAAGAAAAAGCTTAGCGTTTTAAATATATAGATCATCAAAATTTTTGCTTAGAATGTGAATATGAGAGTGGCTTTTGCTCACATTTTTACAACTAAATATCAAACTTTTTGCATGAAAATTGCAAGCAGGTTTTCGAAATATTATATTTATAACTCATAAAATTTTGAAAGAGTTTAAACAATAAGAACTATGTTGTTATTAATATTAAATGATTCGATGTGAAAAAAGGAAGGGGACGCTTCTTAGCTTGCGTAGAACGCCCGATGTACGTTGCCGAAAGCCGTGTGCCTCTCTCAATATTAAGATCGTTTGGAAAGATTTTCATTTAAAAATATAAAACATATAAATTCGAAGATGTGTCCTGCCGAAGGAAGTGGGGCCCACAGCATCAGGCTCATTCGGAAAGATTTCCGTCTAAAAATATGAAAAAAACATTGAACACTATCATAAAAATAAATTCTAAATAATTTAAAAGCCTGTATCATATTAACCCCATGGAATGGTGCTATAAATCGGCTGTAGGGATAAAGTGACCCACCATTATTTTAAAATGTTTGTAAGTACTAAGAAAATGACAGGTCTGTAACAAAGTTACCCTCGATTGTACGGTTTGGCTTTATTATTCAAAAAATTTTTATCTTTCATTTTACCTGAATTGTGGAACATGTTTCATGTGTGCACCAGAATATTGATAAAAACCCACTGCAATAAACTCCCTCCTTGGTTTATTAAATGGTAATTTAGGGTAAAAAACTCAGAAGAAAATTATCTGCAACACTTAAACTGTATTTTTATGAAGTTTTAGAAATAATTTGTAATGCAAAACACCCGTTATTGAAAAAGTAAAAATCGAAAATATGGTCTACGATCTTCACTGATTGAGGTAATTCATTGTTCATCAATATTTATTCATCCAGGAAAAATCGAAGAAGTTTTCTTCATTTTTTTCATTTTCAATGTGGTTTCAAGGAAACGCAAAAAAACAACAGTATCTACTGCAAAGGTTTCATCTTCTTTATACACAAAATCAGTCTTTTAGAAAGAACCGTTCGATAACACCTCAAATCTTGAATTATTACGTCTCCTTCATCTCCATCTGCTTCATTTATGAGAGAAATGCATTTATATTGAGTTGACTTATGTAATTCCATGTTTAACATCAGCTAAACCAAAATTATTCTTTTAATATTCTCTTGAAATATTGGTGTGTCGTAGAAAACTGGATCAATTTCTCCCCATGTGGCATTTGAAATGAAATCTGTCAATGATTCTTCATCACTACCATGCAGAGAAGGCAATTCTTCACTGTCTGTTCTATCTTCTTTGAGCAATTTATCAATCAACTTTTGTTTCTTCTTTTTTTGGATTAGGTTTTGTATTTTTAAAACTCCTTCATTTTCAGTTTAGTCTGCAGGTATATCATCTTCTATTTGGATAATAATTTCTGTGCTTGTGCAATCCTCTGCATCTTAAAATTTTCCAGTATTGTTTTTAACACTTGTATCTAATTTTTATTTTATAGTATCATAATTTGGTTTGTCTTACTTCTGAGATTTTGGGGGTTTACGGTTTACATCCCTTCTTTTTGCTTCTTTCCTGCACTGCATTTGTTAAGGGATTTAAATGATTTTTCTTTTGATTTTCCTTCTTCATTTACTATTCTTAATTTTTCTGTGGCCTATCTATTCTTTGCTTGAACTAGCTTTTAAACTAGCATACATTCTTTTCCTTTTCTTCTTTACAGCAACATATTTATATAATATCTGCAAAAGCAATATCTCAAAAGAACTTGGAGAAAATGACGTATCCTTTCTCGCAGGAGTTACGATAGGAGATGCAGAATGTGAATAAGTTTTACAGAACGAACACGATCTATCAATTCTAAGTTCTTTAGTTAAAGAACATAATAATTCACCATTGAATATCCATTTTTAGGCTTCATCTAAAATACTTGGTGTACGAACTCTTGTACTTCCTTTCAGTTTGTAATTATGCATCACTTTCAAAGTTAAAATAAACACAGGTTTTAAACTTTAATGTCACTTTTAACTTGAGGTGTAAAACTAACAAGGGAACCAACCACTTTTGGGGTAGCTCGCACCTAGCATAGAGGCATGGTGCATTTTAAACCCTATATTAGGAAATTTGAGAATCGATAAAATTTTTCTGTTAAAATCACATATATATATATATATATATATATATATATTAGAACTTAAAAATCGTTTTCAAGTACTTCAATCAATCTTAGAAGAAGAACAAGATGTTACAGTAGTGAACAAGAAAATAACAAATACTCTACAAGAAATTGCAAGGACGATAGCTGGTGAAGCACAAGTAAAGCAAACAAAGAAAATAACAGAAGAAACAAGAAGACTGATGAAGAAACGCAGAGAATTTAAAATGAAGAAAAACTATCCTAAATCAAGAGTTGAATATGCAGAATTATGTAAAACGGTAAGAAAATGTGTTACAGAAGATATCAGAAAATTTAACTGTGATCTTGTCAAAAAAGTTCTAGAAGATAACAAAAGTTTAAAATCAGCTAAGCGCAAACTGTGTGTTGGAAGAAAAGGTATTTTTGCACTGAAGACAGCAGATGGAACAATCACCAAAATCAATAATGAAATAGTACACATTGTCGAAAAATTCTATAACGATCTATATAAATGTGAAGATCAAAGGGAAATCAACCTACGTGATCCACTAGTAAACATAACAGAAACTGAAGAGATAATCCCAGTGATGACAGATGAAGTTGTACAAGCCATTAGAGGCGTGAAAAAAGGTAAATGCCCTGGCGAAGATGGAATTACAATTGATCTTATCAAAGAAGCAGGAGAAGAATTTGCAAAAAATGCTAGCCTTACTGTTTTCCAAATGTCTCGAGAAATCAGATGTACCAGAAGATTGGAATAATGCTGTGATGGTGTTACTTTATAAGAAAGGAGAAAAGGAAAACATTAAAAACTACCGTCCAATCAGCTTACTGTCAGTGATTTATAAAATTTTCACCAAAATTTTAACGACAAGACTTGAATCAGCTCTGGACTCAGCTCAACCTAGAGAACAAGCAGGATTTCGAAGTGGATTTAGCACAATGGATCATATTCAAACAGTAAGGGAAGTTATAGGAAAACATAAAGAATATAATTTACCTCTCTGTCTTGCCTTTATTGATTATGAAAAAGCATTTGATTCGGTCTACACATCTGCAGTAATTACTTCTCTGGAGAACATTGGTATAGACAAACCTTATATCAATATCATAAAGAAGATCTACAAGAAAGCAACAGCCACCATCCGTTTGGACAAAGGAAAAGCGAAGATCAAGCTTGAAAGAGGAGTAAGACAAGGAGACACCATTTCGCCTAAGCTTTTTACTGCTGTCTTAGAGAGTATTTTCAAGAAGCTGGATTGGGAAAACAAAGGGATTAGAATAAATGGGGAATATTTAAGCCATCTCCGGTTTGCTGATGACATTTTAATTTTCAGTAATAGCCCTGAAGAATTGCAAAATATGCTAAAAGATTTGGCAGAAGCTAGCATTAATGTGGGATTAAAAATAAATTTGGAAAAGACTAAGGTGATGTTCAATTCATTTGCATCAAAAAAGAAAATCGTCTACAACAACACTGAGATTAAAGATGTTGAAAGTTATGTGTACCTTGGACAAGAAATATCTTCAGACAACAGTATCATGAATGAAATCAATAGAAGAATAAGAAATGGATGGAGTGCTTTTGGGAAGAACAATATTATTCTGAAAAGTAACATGCCTCTTTGTTTGAAAAGAAAGGTGTTTAACCAATGTGTTTTGCCTGCACTAACTTATGGAGCAGAAACTTGGACACTAACAAAACGGATGGTACAAAGATTACAAACAACACAGCGAAGTATGGAAAGATGTATGCTAGGCATAACCAGAAGAGACCGAAAGAGAATAACGTGGATAAGAAGTCAGACGAAAGTTTTTGACATTATCGAGAGAATTAAATGGCTAAAATGGAAATGGGCTGGGCACATTGCAAGAAGACAAGACAATAGATGGAGCACAAACACCCTACAGTGGTATCCCAGAGATGTAAAACGACCAAGAAGACGACCTCAAGTAAGATGGAGTGACGAAATCAGAAAAGTGGCCGGTGTTAATTGGATGACTAAAGCACTAGACAGGCAACAATGGAAAAATCTGGGGGAGACCTACATCCAGCAGTGGATTGAAAACGGTTGATGATGATGATGATATATATATATATAACAGAATAGCTTTCTGAATTTTCGAGACCACTTACCGGATAATTAACATAGAAGTTTTTTTTGTTTTTGTTTTTGTTTTTTTAAGCAGTTAAAAATATAAAATAGTCAATAATAAGTATAAAATATTGAAAAAAAGTTTACAAATTCCTTCAAGAACCCACGAGTTTGATTTTGAAAAATTACATCATTGTATTTACATTTTTGGCGGGGAAAAAATGGCTTTATTCAATGGCATAGAATTTCCCCGGCAACCCTGGCCGAATGCCATAGCCGTCTGCTGTGTGTGAATAGAGAGGTTTGGATTCGTAGCGCCATATTTGGCGACTTAACTCATGTTTGGAGTAAAATCAACAGTTAAAAATCCAATAATAAATAATTAAAAGTGTAAAAAAATATATATAAACTAGTATATAACCCCCGTCAAAAATGACGGATTGTTGATCTGCGTTTCATTTTCATAAGAGTTCATACAAACAGCATAAAGATTTTATTATTGAAAGGTTTGTATTGTAGAAAAGTACATTTTAAATCCAGTAGATGGCGCCAAAACAATATAGGTGTCAACCATTTTAATCAGATGATTTAAATTGGTGATTAAATCATGATTTAAATCAACTGATTTTTTTAAATCATTGATTTAAATGAACTGATTTTTTTTAAATAATTGATTTAAATCAACTGATTTTGTTTAAATAATTGATTTAAATCAACTGATTTTGTTTAAATCATAAATTTACTAAATGTTTAAAATGACATAAAAAAAATAATAAAATCTAAGATTAACATAATTTGGAAAGTTTCTATGGATATTTTACCTTATGAATAAACAAAAAAAGCTTTTAATAATTGTTTCTAAACTTAATTCCTTATGCTTGTAAAAAATGAAATACAATAAGTTTGTAAAAAGCTAGTATATAACCCCTCGTCAAAAATGACGGATTGTTGATCTGCGTTCCATTTTCCTAAGACTTCATACAAACAGCGTGAAGATTTTACTATTGTAGAAAAACTATTGTAGAAAAGTACTTGTATTGTAGAAAAGTACTTTTTAAAGCCTAAATGGGCCTAGATGGCGCCTAAACAATATTGTTCGCAACAGTGTTTGTTTGTTTATATCTGGGATTCCGATGTTTAATCTGGATTTTTAATTAAGAACTTAAAACATTATAATTGGATATGATATACATGTTTTATAGGAAAAATATGCGAAACAGACATGATTTCAAGTAGAATATATTATCATTTAGTTGTCATATGTTACCATAGGTTTTTCATTAAGCCTAACATGGCGTTTAACTACGGTCGATTCACAGACCAGAGTGGTCCCACCCGGAATGGTTACAGACACTTTCTTGCCTTCGGATTTTATTATAATTAGATTATGTTTTTAACAGATAAATTTTATCGGTTCTCTAACTTTTATGTATAAGACTACAAAATGCACCACGTCTCGATGCTAGGTGCGAACTACACCAAAAGTGATTCCCTTGTAAGAAATAAAATCAACTAGCTAAAATTATATATCATGCGATTGAAAAACTGTAACAAACAGGAAAAAATATTCTATTGGCCTTAGGAAAAAAGATCGAAAGCAAGAAAAAAAAAACAGCTGTCATATGAAAACAAAAAGGTAATAAAATATTAATGCATTCTGTTCTATTTGTGGTGGATATTTCAAGCTATATAATAGAATAGTATTATTATACACACAAGTAGTCTCATACTAGCCCCTTGAGTTTGATCGTTTATAACTCAGGCTACATCGAACATATTCTAAATTGTAAAAGCTAAAAAAAACTTGTTACTGAATAAAGGCCTATTAGATAAGTTTTCATTTAAGTGTTGCACGTCAAAAGTTTTCAAGTCTGACAGAAAAAAATTTCTTATCAAAAATGTAAGGTTGTTTAATGAACTAACGAATGATTTAACTTTTCTTTTTCTTTTAAACATTTTGAGTGAATTTGTAATGGATATAAATAAAATAATGTATTGCTTACAAAATAATCCCAAAACCAATTTTATTTCTATAAAAACCGGTACTTTTTCAGGTGTGTCTCATATTAGCCCTAATTTTTTGGGTGTCTCAGTTTGGGTGTCTCAGATTTATCCTACCGAATTTATCATACAAAACGTTTTGAAATAACTCGAGATATAGAATAATCTTCAGTAATTTTCTACTTTAAAACTGCAGTTAGTTATTTGCTATAGTATTTCACAGGCAAATTCATTTACAGCTATTATTTTTAAAAATGCCGATGTTTATACCCAGCGCTTCCCAACCTTTTTTCTTTCACGTACCCCTTGCAAAGGCTTTTCATTTTGGAGTACCCCCATTTATCATAAACGCTCACCCACTCCTCTCTTCCCCTACATATTATTAAAATTTTCATTCCCCGTGCATACAAAATGCATATTTCAAGAAATATGCATTATTATATTTTCTATTCATTAAAGGAGCACTAATGTTTTCAATATTATTTAAAGTATTAGAAAGTACTATTATTCAGTATTTAACAGTTATGAGAACATGCCTATTAACAGCTGCAGTCAGTTTCTCAATTCTAAATAATCAGACTGTTTCGAAGAATTTGCAGTTCCCGAATCATCAGGTTTAATTTCAATCGGAGTTGCAGTACTCTTTATAGTTCCAGATTTGAACCAGTTTTCCATTTTAAATATAAAACCAAATCATTCAAATAATAAGTAAACACTTCAAATTAACTACCATCAAAAGTAAGGAAGCTCTCCAATTAGTATACGTTAGTGATATAACTCCGCTTATTCGAAAACGAAAATAAGGGCCTGCTTTTCAACTAGTTTTAAAATAAAACATTAAAAATGCGTTTTGTAGTTATTATTAAAAACGGGAATAAATAAAGCGTGGGAAAAGAAAATTGTATAAAGATCAATGGTAGTTTTCGCAAAGATTTGGGAAATATATAGGTAGTTATGCAATATGATTAAGCTAGTGACATAGAATTATCAATGGATTATTCAGTCTAGTCGGCTTTTATCCTCATTTCCAGTGTAACATATTGGAGTTATACGAGACTAATTTTGTAATTCAAAACTATCAACTTTTTTTTATGTATTTTCAGTAAAACCATTTCTGTGATTTCCGCCATTACCAATATTATTTTCACGTACCCCCAGCAGGCCTGTCACGTACCCCAGGTTGGGAACCGCTGTTTATACCCATTTTCAACTGAAACCATTTACAGCTTTAAATTAAATATTTGAATAAAACGTAAATTTTAAATGACATTCTCATTAATTCTGTCCGAAAAAGCCCACAAAGTTAATTTACTTGCAGATGGTTTTTCCGTTTATTTAGCTTTATTTCTTTATTATTCATTCTATATTTCATAAATGGGAATAAAAATAAAGAAATATGTGAATGCATTAATATAGATCTCAGGGATTCAACATTTATTATTCGAAATTTAGTTTGAATTTATTTTCTTAACTGAAAAGTTTATATCAGATTTTAAACGCATTTTTTACTTTAATATATATATATATTTTTTAATTTAATGTTAATATTTAAAAATGTGTATTTAAGAAATTATTTCTAAATCTATCAAGATAAAAATGTAATTTAAAATTTTGCTAGACGCGTTAGTAAACTTTAAATCAAACCTTTAAAACTCATATGGGAATAAAATTACATTATTAAATGTTTAGTTCTTACAGACAAAACATACTTTTACAACATAATTTATATAATTTTGTATTTCAATAATTAAACTCGATAGAAGCATCTTCCGCCCCTCTTGACTGCCACGTGATCAAGATGGGCGGGTAACCACCAATTGTCGAGTTGCTAAGTGAGCAAAGTATGCTAAAATGCAAGCACGTTCTGTGGAGCACAGTGGCCAGTCTCTACCGTTAGCTGCGGCTCCTAAACCCTTAACACACTCATAGATAAAACTGTAAAGCACAAGGCATTTTTCCGCTATTCTGTTTGACTTAATTTTCATTATTTTAAATGACGTCTTTTAAAATTATATTTTGCACAAAAATTAAAACATTTTACATAATTTTTAAATTCTATATATTTCAATTAATATATTCCATGTATTATATTTAATTCCATATGATTTACGCAATGCTGATGATGATAACTTGTTGAGAAACTGTTTTAGAGCCAATTGCATTTTAAAAATTTATTTGCATATTTAATGTAATTTTAATGCATATTGCAAATTAAAAATTGTCTTTTGAATGTTTAAGAACGTGATTGTGATTTTCGAAGCTACTGTGACACAGCTTTTTACACAATCATGTGAAAAAAACGATAAATATTACTTATCGGATTATTAAATATAAATTAATTCATTTTTAAACAGAAATGAATTAAAATTGTACTGTGAGGAATTATCATTAAACCATTTGCGAATATGATAATAGATAATGGATTTATTATACAAAACGTTTTGAAATAACTCACGATTTAGAATAATTTTTAGTAGTTTTTCTATATTTTTCAATTTATAAGGATATTTAAGAGATATAATATTTTGAAAATTAGCGATTCATAAGAATCTATTTTTGCATTTCCGTATTTTATGCTTTCTCTGAAATAATGATTCAGAATTGCGTACAGCTAAGAGCCATAACTAACCTTCTACAGCTTTATCATAGTTTTTATGTTTATTCCAGATGTGCTTTTACTTTATCTTGTTAATTAAAGTTAAATTAATTAACTTTTATGTACAAGAAATGCATTTGGTTTAAATCGGAAAAATAATCGTAAAGTTGATTGATCGAATGATAATAGATAATGGGTTTATAATTCACAACATTTTGAAATATGCCGCGATTTGGGAAAATAAATTTTCTATTTTAAAACTGCAGTTAGTTGTTTGCGATAAACTTTCACAGGCTAAGCCATTTCAGCGATTATCAAAATCATTCAACTGATGCATACTCCATTTTCATCTGAAACCATATTCATCTTAAAATGAAACAATTTGAAAGTGCGTAAATATTAAATGGTATTCTTATTCGTTCTGTCAGAAAAATCCATAAAATTAATCACTTTCGTATTCTTTCCTTTTGTTTAATTTTATTTTCTTATTATGAATTCAATATTTCGCTAGTGGTTGTAAAAATAAAGAATAATGTACTAAAAGAGCTGCCTAGGATATTTGTGCAACATTTATTATTTTTAATTTAGTTTGAATTTATTTCTAACTTAAAAGTTCATTTCAAAATTTAAAAGCATTTTTATTACAAGAAAACTGTATTTCATTTATTATTCAGATGTTTTATTATTTCTAAATCCATCAAGATAAAAATTGAATTAAAAATATTGCTGAACGTGATTATAAACTTAAATCAAATCATCCAGACTCATTTAGGGATGAAAATTACATCATCAAAAGTCTAATTTTTACAGACAAAACTCATACTTTTACAACATATTTCATATAATTATGACTTTCATGAATTAAGCAAAATTAAATATTTAGAATACGCCTTACACATTTGCAGATGAAACTGTAAAGCACGAAGAATTTTCCTGTTATCAGTTTAATTTTATTTTCATTACTTTATATATTGTCTTTTAAAATCCTCCTTCGCACAAGAATTAAAATGTTTTATTTGATGTTTAAATCTCAAATACTTTTATATAATTTAAGCGACACTGCAGATAATAGTTTGTTTCGGAACTGTTTTAGAACCCACTGTGTTTTAAAGAATTACTTACATATTTCATCTAATTTTAATCCAAATTTAAAATTTAAAATTTTTTTTACAATTTTTTTTACAACGCGATTACGTTTGTTTTAAGCTATTGTGAAAAATAATTTTACGTGATCATTTGGAAAAAAAAATATATTACTTATCAGCATTGTTAGAACTGTAAATTAATTCATTTTTATGTAGAACAAATAGTGGGATATAATCATAATGCTATTTGCGCATATGCCATTAGATAATGAATTTATGACACAAAATGTTTTGAAATAACTCACGATATAGATTAATTTTTGATAATTTTTCTACTTAAAAAAAAAAAAAAAAAAAAAAAAAAAAAGGGGGGGGAGAGGTAAAAAAAAATTCCTCATAGGGATACTCAAGAAATATAATATTTTTAAAACGAGCAACTAATAAAAATATATTCCTACATTTCTCTATTCCACGCCCTCTCTGAAACAATGATTCAGAATCATTTATGGCCAAGATCTATAATTAACCTTTTATAGCTATTCCAAACTTTTTACTTTTATACCACCATTTCTTTTACTTTATCTTGTTAATTAAAGATAAATTAATTCACTTTTAAGTAAAAAAATAAATAAATACATTAAATAAGTTGTAATTTTCTCAACTGGGTGAAAAAGTCCGGGCCAGGATTCCAAACAGGGATCTCTTGGACGGGGTCATTTCCCGACGCTCGCTTTAATTGCTTTTTCCTCCCCAAATGTCAAGTCGGGAGGAAATTTATATTATACTATTGGAGTAAATTGAGAATGGGGTTCTATTGTGAGGGGTGACCCGAGTAGTGTGATGCAGAATCTCCTGGGCAGCCAATGCCCTACCAACTGAGCAGTCCCAGACAAATCTGGCATATCTAATTCATCCAGTTAACTTATTGATCATAGCATCTGGGCTGAAATCTGAATCAGCTCAACAGAATAAATCACAGGTAATGGAACTCCAGTAAACGCTGGATACGTGATTACACTAGATTAATGTGGACACAATTATTATTGGTAAATAAATCATATAAGTTGTAATTTACCAACTGGGCGGAAAATTCCGGGCCAGGATTCGAACCACTGATCTCTTGGCTGAGGCTGCCAATGCTTTACCAACTGAGCAATCTCGGAAAAATCTGGCGAATCTAATTCACCCAGTTAACCTTATTAATCATAAGCATCTGGTCAACAGAATAAATCGCAGGTAATGAGAACTCCAGTAAATGCTGGATGCGTGATTACACCAGATTGATATTGACACAATTATTCAAATTGGTAAAGAAATCATATAAGTTGTAATTTTCTACGAATATTCTGTTGAGCTGATTCAGATCTCAGACCAGATGCTATGATCAATAAGGTTAACTGGGTGAATTAGATCCGTCAGATTTGTTCGGGATTGCTCAGTTGGTAGAGCATTGGCAGCTTTAGCCAAGAAATCTTGGTTCGAATCGTGGCCCGGACTTTTTCGACAAAATTACAACTTATATGATTTTTGTACCAATTTGAATAATTGTGTCAAAATTAATCTAGTGTATATACATTAAACTTGAATCATGCAAAATAATCATAAAGCTGTTTGCACAAATGATAACAGATAATGAATATATCGCACAAAATGTTTTGAAAGAACTGTCAATCTAGAAAAAATGTTAACGGTTTTTCTACTTTAAAATTGCATCTAGTTATTTGCGATAGTCTTTCATAGACAAAACCATTTTGAGCAATTGTTTAAAAAGCGCCTATGCTTTCCCCATTTTCATCTGGAACCATTTACAGCCTAAAATTAAATAGTATTTGAAAAGCACGTAAATATTAAGTGACATTCTCATTCGTTCTATTCAAAAAAGGCCCACAAAATTAATTACGTTCGTATGTTTTCCTTTTGTTTAGTTTTATATCATTATTATTCATTCGATATTTCGTAAGTGGGAGTGAAAATAAAGAAAAACATAAATACATTAAAAAGGCTGTCTGGGATATTTACTCAACTTTTAATATTTTAAATTTAGTTTGAATTTATTTTCCCAACTTGAAAGTTTATTTCAAATTTTAAAAGCAATTTTAATACAAGTAAACTGAATTTCATTTATTATTCAGATGTTTTCAATGTTAATATTTAAAAATGGGAAGTTAATAAATTATTTCTAAATCCATCCAGATAAAAATGGAATTAAAAACAATGCTCGACACTATTACAGACTTTAAATGTAATTATCCATACTCATTTAGGAATAAAAATTATATGACCAAATGTTACAGACAAAACTCTTACTTATACTTTTATAACATTTTTTAATTATTTAGTTACTTTTTTATACTTATACTTTTTTTTACTTATTTATTTAGTTACTTTTATAATATTTTTTATGTTTTTTAAGAAATACTGCAGTTAATAGGAACAGTTTTAGAGCCTATTGAGTTTTAAAGAATTACTTGCATATTTAATCAAATTTTAATCCATATTATAAATTTAAAAATAAAATCGAATTTCTAAAAACTTGATTGTGCTTTATCAAACTATTGTGAAAAAGCTTTTGACATGATCTTGTGAAAGAAATATAAATATTACTTATCAGAATAATTAAAACTGAATTAATTCATTTTTATCTTGAATAACAAGATATGTAGAGTACGTAGAATACTAAACTTGCATCGTGAGATATAATCGCAACGCTATTTTTGCATACGGTAATAGCAATGAATTTATCACACAAAAACGTTTTGAAATAACTCGCGATTTAGACTAATTTTTAATAATTTTTCTATTTAAAAGAAGAAATCGTTTCATGTTACAAAAAGAAAATCCTCACAAGGATACATAAAAAATATAATATTTTTAAAACTATCAATTAATAAAAAAAATATTTTTACATTTCTGTATCTTACGCTTTCAATGAAACAATGATTTAAAATCGCTTATGGCCGTATTACATATGGCTGTATAATTAACCTTTTACAGCTATTTGACACTTTGTGCGTTTATACAAGAATTTATTTTATTTTATCTTGTTAAGTAAATTTGTGTTAATTCATTTTTATGTAAAATATATACATTAAATCTGAATCGAAAAAAAATATCGTAATATTGTATATATTATATTTATATTATATTGTATTATATTTATATCGTATATATTTCAGATATTTCAGATACAAAATCATTTACGGCGTTTATTTAAAAAACGCTGATATTTAATTTTTTTTTTTCATCTGAAACCATTTACAGCTTAAAATGAAATAGTATTTGAAAAGCACTTAAATATTAAGTGACATTCTAATTCGTTCTATTAAAAAAAGGCCAACAAAATTAATTACGTTCGTAGTATGTTTTCTTTTTGTTTAATTTTATATCCATATTAATCCTTTAATATTTTATAAGCAAAAGTGAAAAAAAAAACATAAAGGCATTAACATAGCTGTCTAGGATATTTACTCAACATTTATTATTTTAAATTTAGAATTGGATTTAGAATTTATTGTTCTAATTTGAAAGTTTATGGGAAAATTATGGGTATTTTCAACTTAAGGAAACTATATTTCATTTCTAAGTCCATTTTTTGCAATGTTAATATTGATGGGAATGTATTATTACTTTTTAAAATCCACGGTTTCGAAAGGGTTAATGTAGATATTTTTTAAAACCCAACGAAGAAAATAAAAAGAGTTTTGAAGAAAATGAACAGTCTATGATCTGGAGTCTACTGTTTGTCCGTACTTGCATTTCCCGAGTCGATGCCGATTTTTAAACCTGGACCGAAAAACGAAAATCGCGTGAGTGAGTTTTGGAAAGAATTTTTTCGGAGGGTTAAAATTAAAATTTTTCAAAACGGATACCAGAATTTAAAAAACAAAGGGATATAGATTAGGCGCGGTATTTTTAGTTTTTCGTATCTTGTTTATAAACGCAAATTCGGATTTTTAAAGGTAGGAGAAATAGTTAAAAAAGCGAAATTGACTTACGGTAAAAAACGTTTCCGAAAGGCTTAACGCGATTTTTTTTTTAACTAAAGGTTTCTGCCTAAGCCCGATAGAACGTAGATATCTTCGTAGGTGTGTTTGTTTTTTGTTTGGTTATTTTAGAGAGCCGATGCCTGATTTTATATATCGCAGAAAATCGGAATTCGCAAAAGAGAGTCCTGCGCACGAATTTTTTTCGGAGAGTTAATATTCATATTTTTCAAAAACAAATGCAGATGTCAAAAAAAAAAAGAATAAATGTAGATATTGTCTGGTATTTTTAGTTTTTCGTACCTTTCTCTGAATCGCCGATGCGAATTTTTAAAAAATCGCAAAACGGCATACAGAAAATATACTTTTTCGAAGGGTTAATTTTCGTATTTTTTTAAAACCATGGTGGCTTTGAAAAGGGCAAAATCAGCTCTTTAATTTGATGGTCTTCGTTTTTCCGTATCTTTTGTATTCCGGTGGATTCAAGGCTCGGAAAAAGGGAGAAAATAAAAAACATGAATTCGATGCTTTTTGATTATTATTATTTTTTTTTTTTTTTAAGTGTTAAATAATGAAAATTTTTTTCAAACCAACCAGATTGTTCGAGACGTAAAAGTATGTTCTTTCATAATATGTAGACGGTTCCGTATTTCTAGCCGTTCTCCAATGGCGAATTTAGAAAAACTTAAAATAAAAACGAGATGACTTGTGCTTTCTTTCCTCTATTCCTGAAGATACTGATATTGTTTTATGAGCATGTTCTACTATCTTCGGAAGAATGTCTTTGTTATTTGTGATCTTGGATCAGTTTTTAAGACCAGGGGAGGGTTTGGACTACCAACAGACACACACATACACACACACACAGACACACAGAGTGAAACTTTATTTTATTAGTATAGATTTTCTGAATTTCTAAAAACGTGATTGCTTTCTTTCTTTATTCTTTTTTTCTATACACTAGCATATCAGAGTGACTGCAGTGCCTATAGCGACGAAGTTTAGAAGTTATCGACCCTATCTCCAAAACTATGAGATTTATATAAAAAAAAAAGCCTATTACAAAAGAGTAGAGCTTTCTCAATTTAGAAAGAAATGACATTTTACATGTAAAAATCCCTTTATTAGAAGTCCTGAAATGTTAATTTGTCGATAACCATTCACTGGCTTAAATACGTCACTAATCGCTTGTAGAAGTGTGACATCGTAACCCTCACCGCGTTGCATATCTGCAACATACCCAAAAGTCAATGTTACTTATACAGTATGGGCTTTAAAAGACAATTTCATTTATTGTTACTATCTCCCAACAAAGCAGTTACTATAATTTGTTCATTGAATCATCAATAGATGACGATACCGAGTTAATTTTCCATGCCAAAATTTTAATTATCATTTGAACAGTTTCACATCGTTATTACTAAAATGAACTTCGCAAATTTTGTAAAATTAAAAAGGCTGGAGAGGTTCAAAAACAATTTTTTTTATAAAGATTAGGTCGTATACTTTACGATTTTGTATTAGAAAACTGACAATATTTATGAGAAATATGTAATTTTCTGTTTGCTTCAGATATGAAAAAAGCACCTTTTACTCATTTTTTTTTCCTTTTTTTACATACTTTCTTTTAACTTACATTTCTGTATGTATGTGGCAGTCAAATTTTGTGACTCATTCTTCACCCTCTTCCTGTTGACGTAGAGCTTTGAATTTTGGAATATATATGTATTTTTGAAGGCAATACATCAATTGGACATTATTTTTAAAAAATTCGATCCCTAAAGGCGGGAGGGGGGGGGGCTCAACGTCGACCCAAAACTTGCATTTTCCCATAGGACTATATGGGATTTCCGCCTCAATTTATCAATTATTGCTGTAACTTTTTGAGTTTTCACGATATTTCACTGGTCTTTTTATATGAGTTGCCCTATAGTATTGACTATCAAATCATGACAAAACATCTTTGCTGTAGTTCGAGCCTGCGCAGTTAAAATTTATTTCATACAAATACCTATATATCATCAAATATTCAATTTATTAATATTTTAATTATTGTATACTATTTCTACGATATTTTGTCAAGTTTTTGGAAAGCGGTGTTAAATTCGGCTAAAAACTCTGCATGCTATAAAAAAAAAAAAAAAAAAAAAAAAAAAAAAAAAAAAAAAAAACTTTTGAATTTTTCACAGAAACGTTAACATCTTGACGAATATACGTGCTATGCTTACACAAATGCGTTGAACAGAACCTACATAGTCATTTGCTACAATGGCAGACCCTTTTTTAGCATTTCCTGTTACTTGGGTGATCGAAAATATAATTTTATTATTAAAATCATTATCCCCCCCACCTAATTGTCCTCGCAACAAAAAGTCCCGCAGTGGCACAGAGGAATAAGCTCGGTTTCCGATCACCGAAAGTGAAGCACACCGACCGTGGGCAATGATTGGGAGGGTGACAACCTCTCTCGGCTGCGGCTGCTGTGGGACCGTGTACGTTAATAGGAGCTGGTGCACGTAAAATCTGTTCGTGGCTCTAATGTCCTCCAAGTTTAGAATAAGCGTTACCTCTGGGGGTGCCAATCCAGGTGCAAGTCTTTCATCTGGAATTGGTTCAATATTAAGAGACCAACTCTTCTGGATGGGGCTTGTGAGTGCTTAAGCCATTTGGTAGGCCTCCCCATCCAGCTGACTCTCGTCCTCGCGACAAAACCTTCACTGAAAAACATGAAGTCAGACATGTTCTTTACAGCCTCAAAGTTCAAGGGCATTTCGAGCATTTCCTGACGAGTTTCAGGAGATATTCGACGAAACGTCTGAAATTGGTCACTGCCACTTAATTTCTGGACATCAGTGTACCTAATGGACAAATACAAGAGGAGACACCCTGTATAAGATAAATAACTAAAGAGGAAATTCGAGCAACAAATTAAGCGCTTTTTTACATATTTATTGCCTTTCAAACACGTCAAAGCTTAAAAATGTGTTTAATCGACCTTGATCCCAGGCAATTTTAAGTGTGTTTACAACATTTTTTAATAAAAAATAACAATTTGCTTTATAAAACTGTACACTCGTTTTGAGACTATACTTCGTATTCAAATTAATGAAATGTCATCAGAAGTATAGTAGCACACCTGTATTTGAAGGTTTTAGTAACTTAAAGTTTATGTTTTGAATAGTTCAATGCACGAAATTTATTAAACACGAATATTAAATATTTATAAATGCGTTTACCAAACGTAATTTTATTAGTTTGAACTGAGACGTGTGGAGAGGTATGTAGCACCTAGCACTTTATTATTTTAACTATTTCTGTCGTATATCTCATCTAGTTTCTAAAACTAAACATAATTATTTTTAATATCGAATTTTATTTTTCTATTTTTTGCCACGTTTAGAAGCTTCACTATGTGCTGGTGGAAGTATTACTTACCCATCATACGTAGTATAGGGTAAGTCTTGTAATCGTTTTGAAAATCGAAAAAAAAAAATTTGACGGATTTACACGTTTCAGACACTGGAGATTCCGAAAAACATATTTTTAGAAAAAAAAATTTACCGTCCGTCTGTGTGTCTGTGTGTCTGGATGTCTGTGTGTCTGTGTGTCTGTAAACGCTCTATCTCCCGAAAAAATTGAGATAGAGACTTGCAATTTGGTATGTACTTAGTATGTAATAATGGGAAGAAGCCTATTTCATTTCAATAACCTCGATTAACCAGAACAATTTTTTTCGGACTGTCGAAATATTCGTTCTGATAAAAGGTATATAAAAATTTTCGACATTGTTTTTTTAAGGAGTGAATATAAAATACAATAAAAAAACATAAATTTTGCATAAAGCATGAAGTCGATCGGATAATGAGTTGCCGAGATATTTGGAATCCTATTTGCCACACTCTTCGATTTTTCATGACCCTGTATTTCATCCAAATTTCACTTCAAAGATATATTTTAATTGGAAATTTGACGCTAAATCCGATGCAATAAACCGCTAGTTAATAGGATTATCATTTTTGGAGTTATAAGGATGTTTCTTTCAAGCAATTCAGTAATCGAGCCTTTAAAGTTTATGACGTCATCCAGCCACGATTTTATTTGAATTGCAATGCATTTTATAAGTAGTTTACACATTTTTCGTTTAATATTTTACATTATGCATATCCATGATGGGTAAGTATTACGGTGACCCCCAACGACTAGTTTTGTCGTATCTTGGAGTTGGAAGTATCTTGTCGTTGTACGTATTGTGCCTTAAGGGCAAAGAGACATCGACAGAAAATAAGAAGTGAAAAGGCAAAATACATGCAACATCCAAATGGACGTACACTATCATGTTTTACCATTATTCTACATAGAAGTAATTATCACTCCTGCAGAATCGTTTTAGATTTCGTTCCCCATTTTAGAAGCTATGGAACACTCGATCTAAGGAGGAAATAATGTTTGTTGGCCATAGTGAATGCTATATTATCCTCATGGGTTCAGTCACTGATGACAGCCAGAATCGCATGGGTGATGCTCCGCTGAAAACTAGCAAGGTGATTCGCACCAGGCACCAAATAGAGTTGCTGCAGTGATGATGACAGTTATTGTAGAAAAATTTTCCTTCAATCTGTATTTTTTTTTTAGTTATGGTGTGGTGGTCTCGAATTACTCTTCATGGACGATAACACTATGGCTCACCAGAAAGCAACTGCTATTCAGAAGTTCATCATTGGAAATAGACTTATTCCCACAGATTTCTTAAAATGTGTTGGTACCTTTTATGCAAAGCCTGACAGCAAGTTGCCAACCGCTCGTGATAATTCCGTGGCTAAAACAAATAAATCAAACTGCATATTTCCTAAATGACGCACTTTCCATATTTCATGCAATGTACGATAGTGTCGTGTGATACAAATAGATTCGTAGCTCCAAGATGTAATATATCATAATTCTTCATTTGAAATTTTCAACTTGTCATGTTTGACTCATGTTTTTTTCAGTCATATGGATAAATATCGCATATTTGCAGTTTGTAATGCAACACTTTAAGATTTTCCTACACTAAAAAAAGATAAATGTATCTAAAATTTTAGGGAGATAAAAATACGTCTCTAAAGTCACTTTTTATTACGAAAATAAATTATATACAGCATTAGTTTTGAAGAATCTATAGAGAAACGTGTGATGCAAGCAAATATTTTATTAATTTTTTTTAACATGCCTCCCGGCAAACTATTTCGATTTTATTATCTCAAATATTCGCCGAAATTTTCACAACGTCTTCTTATCTAAGATTACATTTGAAAAATGCTGCATATATCGCATATCTAAACGTAAATAAATATTTCCTACTTCGTCATCGATACTCTTCAATAGAAAGAGTCTGTGTAATTTATGGATGTTACATCTATTCTTTAAATTTCTTAAACATTGCCTTTGGATACAATAAATCCATCATTACCCTTGTTTTATTTCTCTTGATTCTTTAGAAAATAACCCAAAATATTTGTTCATAAGTCCCTTCCCCCTTTTTTATTAGAAATTTTAGCCACTTAGCAGATTGGCATCATCAAACAATATGTCAAATATTTTCTTTGTATAGAAGTGTACTCTTCTCCGCCCCTTACTGTTGTGGAAAAAATGATCTAGATTTACTTTCGGAAAGAACCAGTTTATATCCTATCCTGTTCAAATTGGGTTTCTATTGAAAGATAAATTTATATATTCCATTATTAATAGTGGATTAATTCAGTCTAAGTTAGTTTATTTGGATACGATTTAATATATTGAATGAAGTAGGTCACTGACCCATAAATAGGAAGACAAGGAATTGAATGCTTGATATTAATAATTGTGATATTTCTAAAATAACTTTTGCGTCAAATAAAGAAATATCAATTTCAGATGCAATATTCTTTCCAAATTTATTCAGCTTCTTATTATTAAAAATTGTTTAAAAGAATTTTTTATATATAATGATATGGAATAAATCTAAAAAAAAAATACTGTTCAGTAAACGAAGGCAAACTGGCAAAAAAATAAAATATTTTGAATATTTAATATTGTTTCAGAAAATTTAGCGTATACGGATGATAGCTTTGAAAAAAGTTGTTAAACAGAGTGTAAATAATAATAATAATAATAATAATAATAATAATAATAATAATAATAATAATAATATCTGTATTAAAGATTTCTTAGAACGTCTAACGTGATTCTGTAAAAAAAAATGTGTTTTTTATTCTTCTTAAAAGCATTTCTCATCGGCGAAAGGCGAATTGTAAACTTTTTTTTTATGCTTTTATGCAAATTTTTCAGAAAATTAAATAAAATCCTGTTTTTAGTTAGCATTTTTTAAAAGATTGTTGAGTTATCTTTTCCTTTATTCCAGAGTTCTTTTCTTTCTTCTTCTTTCTACCCAATTTATTCTGCTATTAGTGGAAATCACACCCAGAAAAAGGAATTGATTAAAACAACAAAACATGTTTTGTTGAGTACATTTTGGCTGTTTCAAGCAAAATTTTAGTTGAAGTAAAAAGTTGGTTTTGTTGCATTGAGAAAAAAATATTGTTGACACTCTTACAAAATTTTAACAGAATTTCATCAATTTTACTTGAATTAACAAAATCTATTTTTTTAATTTTACCATAATTTTGTAATTTATAATTCCAGCAAAATTTTGTTGCTTTTACAAAATTTAAATTGTTGTGTAGTAGCCATAACTCTCTCACGTAACTTGGTTTATTTGACTTATATAGCTCTATAATTAAAGGATTAACATATTTTTTGGATAATTAAAACTTTTTTAATTGGGACGGACCAAGGTAGTTTTAAAAATCCCCCTATCCCATTTATTACTTTCTTCTATCTTTGCAAGAAGAAAGTATTGGAATCCTGAAAATTTTCAACTTCTGGTTTTCCACGGATTTTAGAAGGTCCTGAACACGATTTGACTGTTTTCAGAAAATGACTGTCTATGACTCTGTCTGTCTGTATGTGACAAAAATTTTGAGGGCGCTCTATTTCAAGAACTAATGCACGGAATTTAATTAAACTTTATATTCAGTTACTTTCTGATATAAATTGGTGCTGATTAGTTTTTGGCATAAATCGCGCAACAGGAGGCGCTGCTATGTTGCAATTTTCGCGATTTCTGCAATAGATTCGCGATTTCTCAAGAACTAATGCACTGATTTACATCAAAATACATATTGAGTTAGACCTTGACATAAATAGAAGCTGATTACGTTTTGGTGTCAATAGCCCAACAGGTGGCACTGCTATGTTATTTTTTTCATGATTTTCACTGTAACTAAATCTCAAGAACTAATGCACGGATTAATTTTTCAATCATTTTCAGCAGTGATTTGCACCTGTAATTCTTAAATAATAACCAGTGAATGTTTATCCTGTTTTTTTCAAGCGTAAACCGACAGGGTGGACAATTTCCCAAACCGGGAATCGTACCCGGATCCGCAGAATAACGCTCTGAGGCCCCAGTATACGGCAATACAGTTAATTTTTAATTAATTTTCTGCAGTGAATTATGCTTGTAATCCTTGAATAATAACCATTGATTTTTTATCCTGCTTTTTACAGGAGTAATTCACTGCTGAAAATGAATTAAAAATAACTATATGTTGCCGTATGCTGGGCTTTGTACTTTCGTGTCATATTTGCCGTAAAAATTTGGATGCTCATGCAGGGCCTGTTTACCGAATAGTCCCGGGAAGTCCGTGCTTACCCAAAGAAATACAAAGGTGCCCCCAAATTTACTTTTCAGAATAACTTTTTACAAAAAAAAAAAAAAAAAAAAAAAAAAATCAATTAGGGTAAGAAATGCATTTTTTTCTTACGAAATTTTTATCTAAGAAGCTGGCTCTTTCTAAATTGTTGTTTACTCGAAATTTTGATGGTAAAATTTCAAATTGCTGCAGCATACCAAAAAGGGATTTAGTAAATAACAAAGCAATTGGTAGAGGGGCGGGCGGCAGAGTAACGTCGGGCTTCCCCTACTTTTATGTCTTAAGCGGGCGCTGTGCTCATGATGACTTTTCCACCTTGTGCTGCGTTTGCAGCCGGTCCGACATATATAAGAGTGAGAAATTTCGAGTTTGGATATCGTTCCTTCTGGCTGAGTGGTTAGAGTTTCAGTTCGTTATTCTGAGGACCGGTTTCGATTCCCAGCTGGAAACATTGTTCAAACTGTAGATTTACGCTTGAAAAAAGGCAGGATAAAAAATCACTTGTTACTATTCAAGGATTACAGGTGTAATTCACTGCTGAAGACGAATTAAAAATTACCTAAAAAAATAGTTAAGTTTAGATTGGTTCTAATACAAAATATAATTTTAAAGTAAATATTATAATTGTTTATTTAACAGAAACCTTTTGTTGTTAAAAAAAAAAAAAATCTTAAAATTACACAAAACAATTGTTTTTTAAACAAAAGTTTTTGTTACCGAAACTGAAAATAACTCTTAAAGTAACAGATAATTATATTTATTTTGAGAAAACTTTCAACAAAATAATTTTGTTAATTCAATTAAAATTGAAACATTTTTACTTGAATTAACAGAACATTTTTTTGCTGACGATACATAATTTTTTGTTGGAATTGCAAAAAAAATCAACAATATTTTTCTTGTTGATTCAAACAAATTCTCCATTGACCCATATTTAAACGGAAAGTTTTGTTGGGCCAACCAAATTTTTGTTGATTCAACAAAACTTTTCTCTGAGTGCAATATTTTAAAAGTTATTCGATTATAATCTTTCGATTTGAATATGATGCTTTTTTTAATGGATATTTTATATGCTGAAACAGATGATTAATGTTAAACGCTGCCATTGTGGAAAAAACATTAAAAAAGAAGTTATGGGTTAATTTGTTTCTTAAAACTGTAAAATTCTTTTTATAAATCTATTTTTTAAATTTATAAATAATGCAAATAAAACAAAATCTAACATATAAAACAAGCATATAAAACTGAATGTGTCTTATGTAGTCCCAACAATCATCATAGCTTGCTGCCCAATAAGCAAAAAAAAGGGGGGGAGGGGGAGTTTAGAAATGAATTTGGATCAAAAGTAGCAGATTTCAAATGACTGAATGAAAGATAATAGGTAAATGTGGAATGTTTCTAGGGAAATATCAATTTCTAATCTGTCTGTATCAACATCTAATCATATCGATAGGAATTTAATCGAGTTTTGCCTGCAAATCGAAATTGATTTAGGTGTGACTTTGCGTTTCCACACTTGGATATACATAGAAAAATGAATTGACATTGATGTGTAACGTAAAGGCCCCAAAAATCATGTCCAAATGTCCAAAATTGATTTGAATTCGAAACAAAATAAAACAGAATCATTTAAATCATGACAAAAATGACTTATTAATAGTGGTAGAAAAATTATTAATAATCGCGTTTCAGATTTAATAGAAGTGAAAAACTGGAAAACTTCTTACACTATAGAATCCTCAATATTAATTATTATCATCTTATCGAACTACCTTTATAATAATCCAATATTGTTGCAATATTGCATTAATCGGAAATACTTCCAATGACATCCCAATATTGGTTAAATATTCGTTTTACATTAGAAATATTTGCAATGAAGTGCCAATATTCCTGAAATATTGGCTTTGAATTGGAAATATTTGTAAGGAAACTCTAATATTTCTGAAATATTGGATTTACATTTAAAATATTGACAATGAATTGGCGAATTATTTTTTAACAAAAATGGCACAATATTGTCAAACTCTAAACATTGCAATTTTGGGGCATTATTTCATGCCTATATTGTTAGTATTGGCCACAATAGAGTTTAGAAACAGCTTTGGTCTAATATTGTTTTATTACTAGGGTACTGTAAAAATTTACTTTGTCATCAGCAGGAGTTATATAAAAAATATTTCTTAGTTTATTCCTCTCCTATTCCTCCCACAAGTTACAGAAATGCTGCATAAATTCTTAAACTTTTCTAAGTGCTCTTTTAAAGATAGTGAACCATAAGATAAACGTCGGTGTTCAACCTAGCGAAAAATCGTATCCTGGAACGATACATTCAACGGAACCACAAGAGAAAATTTATGATCTGATCTAGGAATGGGGAAAATCCTGACTACTGTCTTTAATATCCATTTCCAGAAATATATCCTTTTCAAGGCCTATTGTTACTGAAATAGAACTACAGGATGTAGACAGAGAGACGTCTGCATACATTTATTCTTTAACACAGCAACAGTCTGCAGTATTCCTTTAACAGGTATTCATATTGATATAAAACATCTATCACTTTGAAAGTAAAAGGTTAATTTACCTGTAGTTTGATTTTAATTTAATTACGAGTTGTATATTTCACATCGATTTTTACTGAAGTCAATTTTTTTATTACACACTTCCAAGATAACAAATTTTATAAATATTTATAGAAATTCCTTGTTTATTTTGGATCTACCCGACTATCTACCAAAGATTTTTTTCAACCACTAAGTTTAAACATACTGAAACATGTATTTACTTAAAAGTTTAAAGAAAAAATATTGATTTGTCATGTTTGAGGCATCGTAGAAAATATAAATGGGACAAAAATAATTTATTTCATCCCATTCGTTATATTCTAATTTTATTTCGTTATATGAAATCCCTCAACATAGATATTGTTTCATTTTTTAATTTGGTTGGAATTTAATATTTGGATGTAGATGGACAGACGTCTGCATATTTATTCTTTAAAAAAGCAATTCACAGTATTTATTTTGATATACAGCATCTATCACTTTGAAATTAATATATGAAGTTTCCTGTAGTTTTATATTAATTTACTTACGAGATGTTTATTTGATATCGTTTTTTACTGTCGTTTTTTACTGAAGTCGATTTTTATTACATACTATTAAAAGAACAAATTTAATAAATGTCTTTAAAGTTCCCCCTTCCTATTTTGGAATAATAAGTAAATAATTTAGAAATAAATCTATCAAACCACAAATTAATATATATGTATATATATATATATATTTCCATAAAAGGTTAAACAATAAATGTTAATTCGTTAATATTTGAGGGCTCGTAAAAGAAAATATTAATAATAACTTATATAATAAAAACATTATCTGCATTATTCCTCTAACGTCTAACAGGTATTGATTTTGATATACAGCTTTGAAATTAATATGTCAGTTTTTCTCTAGATTTATGTAAATTTAATTACGAAATGTTTTCTGATATCAATTTTTACTGAAATATGTTTTATTATATTCTATCAAAAGAACGAATTTTATAAATGCTTATAAAAAAAATTATAAATTTTATAAAGACTCCTTATTTATTTCGAATTATTAACTAAATAATTAACCAGAAAATTTTTAATGCAACAAGTGAGAAACTAACAAATCACATATTACTTACCCGTCATACGTAGTATAGGGTAAGTCTTGTAATCGTTTTGAAAATCGAAAAAAAAAAATATGACGGATTTATACGTTTCAGACACTGAAGATTCCGAAAAACATATTTTTAGAAAAAAAAATTTTGGCGTCCGTCTGTCTGTGTGTGTGCCTGTAAACGCTCTATCTCCCGAACAAATAGAGATAGAGACTTGAAATTTGGTATGTACTTTGTATGTAATAATGAGAAGAAGCTTATTGAATTGCAATAACCTCGATTATCCGGAACTATTTTTTTTTGGACTCTCGAAATATTAGTACTGATAAAAGGTATATAAAAATTTTCGAAATTACTTATTTTAAGGAGTAAATATAAAGGACAATAGAAAAACATAAATTTTGCATAAATAATGAAATCGATCGGGTAATGAGTTGCCGAGATATTTGTAATCCTATTTCCCACACTCTTCGATTTTTCATGACTTTGTATTTCATTCAAATTTCAATTCAAAGATGTATTTTAATTGGAAACTAGAGGCTTGATCTGACGCAGTAAACTCTTAGTTAATATGATTATCATTTTTGAAGTTATAAGGATGTTTCTTTTACGTAATTCAGTAATAGAGCATTTAAAGTTTATGACGTCATCAAGTCACGATTTTATTCGAAATGCAATGCATTTTATAAATAGTTTACACATGTTTTATTTTCATATTTATATTATGCATATCCATGATGGGTAAGTATTACGGTGGTCCCCAACGACTAGTTTTTATTTGTTACATTATCATAAAAGTTTAAACAAAAAATTTTAATTCGTTAATATTTGAGGGAAAAAAAGAGAGAGAGAAAGAGAGAATAACTTATACCATAAAAATCCAACATCCTGAGTACTTTCTATTTACTAATTTATTTAACCCTTTAACGTTCATTGGTTTCCCCACAAAACCACAAAAATTTAATTACGAAATTTAACAATGACAGCAGAATTTTAATAGAAATGTTTTCCATTTATTATGTACTAGGGGGCTCAGCCCCCTACTCGCTAACGCTCGCCAACGCAAGGGCGCCCATATGATTAATTTTAAGGGGGGGCTGAGAAAAATCTCAACTTCCACCAAAGCTATCATACATTTTAGTAAATATTTAAGGTACTTTGTGTTTTTTTTACTATCTTTTGACAAAATTTGAGATTTTTCCCCCCCGCGATCTTTTGACGAAATTTGCATTTTTTGCGATCCTTTGGCGAAATTTGTGTTTTTTCACGAATCTTTGACTAAATTTACGTTTTTTTTTCGCGATTCTTTGACGAAATTTGAGTTTTTCCCACGATTCATTGACGAAATTTCGTTTTTTTGCGATTCTTAAACGAAATTCGAGTTTTTATTCTTCGCGATCTTTTGATGAAATTTGCGTTTTTTCGCGATCCTTTAACGAAATTTGCGTTTTTCTCTACGAATCTTTAACGAAATTCGCGTTTTTTACTGCGGTTCTTAGACGAAATTTGCGTTTTTACGCTATTTGACGAAATTCGCATTTTTCTCGTGATCCTTGAACAAAATTTGCGTTTTTCTGCGATTCTTTTACAAATTTTGCGTTTTCCCAACGATTCTTTGACGAAATTTCGTTTTTTTCTCGATTCTTTGGCGAAATTAGAGTTTTTCCCGCGATCCTTTGACGAAATTTGTGTTTTTTCGCGATTCTTTGACAAAATATTCATTTTTTTCCACGATTTGTAGACGAAATTTGCGTTTTCTCCACGATTCTTTGACGAAATTTACGTTTTTATCGCAATCTTTTGACGAAATTCGTCTTTTTGCCGTGATCCTTTGACGAAATTGGTGATTTTTTTCTGCGAACGATTCACGAAATTGGTGTTTTTTGTGGCCATTTGTCAAAATTTGTGATATTCTTCCGTGATATATTTTATGTTCGAATTTTTGGAACCGAATGCGTTTTCAGACAATTCGGAACATAATCACCCTTACCACTGGCCTGAGGGTACTGAATAAGGGGCTCACAACCATAGTAGACAAAATCCATTTTGAAAAAAAAAAATGAAATAGTCTATTGAGAAGGTGCATAAAATCTGTTTTAACCACTCTCACAGTAAACATAGTCTGTAAACAGGTGAATATTTTTCTATTCTATTCGCACCACTACAAAAAAAAAAACAGATTTTGTAGTATATTTCTCTTGAAAATTTTCTCGAATTTTATTTCAATAATTTTTTTTTTGAGAAAGTGGTGTGAGGTAGAATTAAAAAATTGTCGCCTGTGTCAGCTCTGCATATATGAGAAAGTGAAAACAGATTTGGCTCAGTGTGGTTATGGATAAAACAGATTTTATGCACCTTCTAAATGGGCTATCTCATTTTTTTGTTCAAAGTGGTCTTGGTATACTATGGATGTGAGCCCCTCAAATGACCTTCCTACAGTGCAAATTTTTGGCAGAATTGACTATAATTTAATATGGCTGTCTTAAATAAATGGGGAAATGTAGTTTCTGCGAGGAGATCATTTATCGTGACATTCTCACCACAGTCTTTGCTTTTCCACAAATCAAACCATGTTCTTGCTTCTGACTCCAAATTCTCAATATTATAAAAATGAGATAGCTCCTTGATTTCTTTGACAAAAACATTTTTTTCCATATTTATCATCATATTGCTTTGAATGACGTTTCATTTCGATTCAAAAACGTTGACTGAAGAAATATAATTAAAGAGTCTAAATATGGATTTAGAAATGCTGCTCTGTAATATTCAAGAGGAGTAGCCATAGGAAGGTAAGATTATCTAGTAGACGTTCTGTACATTTTGATATCGATTTCTTACAATTACAATTCTCCATTAGCTCCATGAACATTTCTGAAAATTCTTCTTCTGATTCCATTCTGTGCATAAGAAAAATCTCAAGAAGTTCCATTTTTATGTTCTGATAAACCGAATGCAAATCTTAATCTACAGATTATAATTTGTTTACAACTGGCTACAGATAGAAAAAATATCGAGAAATTATTTTGAGATATACAATAAACTTTATAGATGACGTTGCAGCATCTAAATGAATGACTTGTGAGCGTGTTTCTTGGTTCGTACTATTGTCTTGAGAAAGATTACAGAGATTTTCTTTAACAGTGGCAAAATGATAAGAAAAATATGGTGTGGACTTATACTTTTCTGGCCACATTGTTTCACATAGACCAGGAAAGTGTGATTTACAAGAATTATACAGTTTCAGGTCGACGAAAATTATTTTGTCTTGTTCTGTAGACTTAAGATAGAATTTTTGAGTTCGGGCTGCGTACAATCTGACACATTCAGGATTCTAATCTTTATTGGATTCGGGAAAAAGAATTTTTAATTAAAAATCCTTCCTTACAAAATCCTTCCTTACAAAATCCTTCCTTATGCAGAA
Organism: Maratus michaelseni; assembly: GCA_963931845.1. Taxonomy (NCBI): domain Eukaryota; kingdom Metazoa; phylum Arthropoda; class Arachnida; order Araneae; family Salticidae; genus Maratus; species Maratus michaelseni. The sequence goes on from OZ007591.1 coordinate 211,890,969, forward strand.
AAAGTGTTATCGTCTTGTAGGGAAAAAACCACACAGTAACACCGGCTAAGATAAAAATCGTCTGAAACGGAATTTGTTTCCTATCTTGTGCTTTTCCTCTTTGTAAGAAGCAGACTATTCGAAAGGACTAATTAAAATTTATGAAAATAGAACCTGTCTAAAACAGAATCCAGCTTTAAAAGAAAAAAAAATTATGGTTATGACAAAATGAATTCCTAACAACTATACCTGCTAAGACGGAAACCCGTCTAAAACGGAAATTTCTTCCGGTGACTTCTGATGTTGTCGAGGCATTTTTATTATGCTTTGTTTTCACAAGGTAAAGTTAAAATTTTCATTTCTTGCAACTGATTTATATTAAAAAAATTGACAAAACCAAAATCTAGGGGGGGGCTCAAGCCCCCCCTTGCCCCCCCATATGGGCGCCCTTCCCCCCGTGAATTGCAAAGCAATTCACATTGAGACCGCTACGCGGTCCCAGCTCGCTCGCCCCTTTTTATTTTTCTAATAATTCTAGCCGGAATAAGTACTACAATAAATCATTTGAACATATGAAATTGACAATTTTTTTAATGTAAAAAAGTAATCGAAAACTCCGTTGAAAACACAACTAAAAATGCATTTAGTTGATGCTACTAATGGAAATATAAATCATTTAAATACTATGAAAAAGGGATCTTGGAAACATAATTAGTTTAAAACTTATTGCACCTATAATATTGTAAATTCACTAAAAAAAAATTAAAAAAAAAAAAACACTACGTGGTAGGAAGATAGTTTATCATCAATGATTGTTTAAATTTCGTTCAACATTTTACTATTCTAATTGATTATAGATTTCTGCAAAAGAAATTTTTACTTCATTGAAACTGAAGAAAAATCATTTTTACTTCAATAAAACATCAACAGATGGCAGCAGGGGATTCTAGAAAGTTTATATTTTATTATCTCCGATTTTTTGTGTGAGTGAAATTCGTAAATAAATTCTAAATAAGAGTTGAGAATTCAATATTACTCATAATTAAACGACAATATTACTCATAATCAAAATGAGGAATCATCTCAGACGCTTTGAATTACGTTCATATTATTTTATTTTTAATAATTGCTAGCTTGAGTTTCAGTGCATTGACACTGTCCGCCATCTTGGAGGTGGAGCTAACACAATCTTGTCTGTTCATTGGTCTGAGCTCTGGAAACTACGGCTGTTACCAACGATAAGGTAGAAATTCAGCCCTATTTCCGCGCACGTAAGACAAATATATATATAGATGTGAAATATCGCTTTTTTATTATATAAAGATAAATTTGTTTATAATTTCCGGTGTCAATCATTTATTTCAACCTTTTAGCAAGTGAAGTGCTTTATCCGTTAAAGGGTTAAACTTAATATTCTGATGTAGACGACGTCTATCTGTCTGTATTTATTCTTATTAGAAAGAAACATTCCAGAGTCTTAAAAGGTATTGATTTTGATATAAAGAACGTATCACTTTGAAATTAATGGCAAGACTTTCCTGAAGTTTCATGTTAATTTAATTACGAGATGTTTATCTCGTACTGATTTTAATGAAGCCGACTTTTATTATACGCTATTAAAAGAATGGATTTTATAAATGAAAAGTTTTTAATGATTCCTTATTTATTCTGGATTATTAACTAAATAAATCTAAAAGCTAATTTATCATTCCTTATGTTATAAAAAATAGGTACTTATAATTTATTTGTTATACGTCCATATGTGTGTAAAAAACATTTTGTAAATTCGTGAGGATTAGTAAACAAATGAAAATTAGAAATTATTTCTTAAAAAATTTTGTTATTTAATTTTATTTCAGTTTAATATTCGGCCGTATGAATAGTAAATTTAAAGAAAATCTCACAATTTTTTAAGGATATAAAATTAATTCCTTGATGTTTCGAGATCCATCAAATCTTAGAGATTAATTAATCTCCAAAAGTAAATGCAGTTTCGTTAATAAATGGCGATTCTTAATTTTGCTTAATTTCACTCCATACGTGCCACTAGATCTTAGTCGTAACTTTACACTTCAGCGGAATTTTTCATTTAAGATTATTGAAATGAAAGTAGATACTAACATTGCACCTTTCAAATAAATGTAGATTTGGATTTTGGATTTATTAATGTATGGAGAACAAACATATACCATTCAATGTTAAACTACAAGTGATATTTAAAATAAGAGGATTAATTTTGCTTAATTTCACTCCATTTGTGCCACTAGATTAAAAGTAGAGACTAACATTGCACCTTCCAAATAACTGTAGATTGGTATTTTGTATTTGTTAGTGTGTGAAGAACAAAAATATACCATTCAATGTTAAACTACAAGTGATAGTTAAAATTAGAGGAATGAGTTTGCTTAATTTCACTCCATTTGTGCCACTAGATCATAGTCGTAACTTTACACTTCATCGAAATTTTTCATTAAAGATTATTGAAATTAAAGTAGTTACAAACATTTTACCTTTCAAATAAATGTAGATTGGTATTTTGGATTTGTTAGTGTGTGAAGAACAAAAATGTACCATTCAATGTTAAACTGCAAGTGATAGTTAAAATAAGAAGATTGATTATGCTTAATTTCACTCTATTTGTGCCACTAGATCTTAGTCGTAACTTTACACTTCGACAAAATTTTTCATTAAAGATTATTGAAATAAAAGTAGATACTAACATTCCACATTCCAAATAACTGTAGATTGGTATTTTGGATGGGAGGATTGATTTTGCTTAATTTTACTCTATATGTGCCACTAGATCTTAGTCGTAACTTTACCCTTCGACAAAATTTTTCATTAAAGATTATTGAAATAAAAGTAGATACTAACATTCCACATTCCAAATAACTGTACATTGGTATTTTGGATGGGAGGATTGATTTTGCTTAATTTCACTCTATTTGTGCCACTAGATCTAAGTCGTAACTTTACACTTCGACAAAATTTGTCATTAAAGATTATTAAAATAAAAGTAGATACTAACATTCCACATTCCAAATAACTGTAGATTGGTATTTTGGATGGGAGGATTGATTTTGCTTAATTTCACTCTATTTTTGCCACTAGATCTAAGTCGTAGCTTTACACTTCGACAAAATTTTTCATTTAAGATTATTTAAATAACAGTAGATACTAACATTGCACCTTCCAAATAACTGTAGATTAGTATTTTGGATTCGTTAGCGCGTAAAGAACAAAAATTTACCATTTAATATTAAACTACAGGTGATAGTTAAATATGGGATAGTTGTTCTACTTCCATCTTTTAAACACTTAGCTGTGGTAATTTTAACTTTTATCCTAATGATAGATCTTCAGAAGCTCCGAAATTACTGTCTGCCCTTTTTTACACATATATTTTACATTTGTGCTATTTTCACGTTGTCGTTGTCTATTTATTTTTTAATATTTCTTAATACAAGGAATAAACAAAATAATTCGAATTCTGATATTACAATACAGTTATTTTGAATAAAATTTGGACTCTGTTCGAAAATCTAATAACATTTTTCTCGAATTTCTAGTTCCAGAACCGATTTTTTCTACTTGTATATTTTTATAAACGTCTTCGGATGCAATCGCCTGGAAATACTTTGTAGACAAAGGCAGCTATTCCGAAAGCCAAAGCTAAATGTTAGGGATCAAAGATTACTTCAACAAATTTTAAAATGAGCTTTATATAAAAGGTTCTATCCGGAAAACTTTTAAAAAAAATCATTTTTTTTATCTTTTTGTATATTAATAACGTCTCCTAACTAATGATATTATTTAAATTATGCTTCGGTGTCGTCTACATATTGAAATTGTAACAAACTTTATCTTCAATACTGACACCTAATTTTGACATGATGTTTGGATTCTTTCATAAATTTTACCTTCTATACCAAGGGGGAAAGTCATAAGTTAAAGTAGTTTAGAAATTATTCAGATTTAAAGTTTGGAACTTCTTAATGTTACATTCATTTCCAATCGTTGCAAAACAGATTGCAATGTGGGTAGTTTTTTAAGCCCAACTCAAAATTTATTCGGCGGAATGAGACGTAATTTTGGATTCGTATATTAAAAGTTTATAAAAAATCGATGTCTGTTAATATTTTTATAGGTTACCACACATACTGTGTTTCAATATTAATTCAAATATACATAAATTCTGACATTAATAGTAGAAAAAAAATGTGATGCCAAAATTACAGCTCAGCCCGTCAAGTAGTTTTTGCGTTATGCTTAATAAAACTACTCTCATTGCAAGCTGTTTTGCAACGATTAAAAATGAATTTAACATTAAATATTCCAAAATTTACATCTTCATAATTCTTAAACAACTTCACAGAATGACTTCCTCTTTGGCATCTGAAGGTAAAATTTACTTAAAAATACAAATATGATGTCACAAGATGTTAGTACTGAAAATTGTATGCATTTTTTTTCTATTTGAATATGTAGACGACTCCGACAGCATAATTTAAGTATATCATTAATTGGTAGATATCATCATTACTAATCGATTGGAAAAAGTGTCATTTCTATACAATGATTTTTGGCAGAGTTTGTAGGAGGGATGTCCTTTTTTTTTTCACCCGCATAATGTCATAACTCTAGCACATCAGGAAGTGAGAGATTATGAAATTCAATTTTTATAAACACTAAATAACTCAAGTTAATAAAAAGCATGTTAAATAAATTCCTATCAAGTGATTGAAAGAAATAAAATTTCTATAATGTGACATAATCATTGAACAATTAATACATTTTTCAAATTTCAACTAAAAGATATTTTGTGTAGTAATACAACAAAATTAAAAGTCGTTTTAGCTATTTTGTAGGTTGAATTACCATTAGTGTTAAAAAGAAGTAAATTCGGTTAAGAATATAGTTTTAGGGTCTTGTTTAAATATATTTTCTACATTGTAAAAAAAATATATAATATATGTATATATATAATAGCTTCGCGTATTTAAATCAAGATTTTGACAGACACACGTGCTCTTTCTTTTTTGTTTATTTATTTATTTATTTATTTTGTTTGTTTTGTTTTCTTTGGATTTCACTTTTAGATAATTTCTTTTCTATATAATTTCGCTCTTACGAATAAATCTACAATAAATCACTGCGTCGCAAGAAATGTGAATATAACAAGTCACAAGTTGTCATTTCAGGATAACTGGGTGGCCAAGCTTGCGAAAAGGATCAACTGCAAACAGTTTTCTCCGAATTTCAGCGTGGCATTGCATGTACTCAACAATATATACAGTGACACTCTTTTTATTGAACACAGGGTGACTTCCGGTGTCTGTCTCAAGAATGACCTTATCAGACAGAGTTGCGACTTTTATACCGTCGGCTATATAATCTCTAAGCCAAAAACACTACCTACCTGTCAAAAAAAAAATGTCTATAATTCAATTTTAGCATTTCGAGAAAAAAAAATCGTTCATTTCTAGACTTTCTTTGCAAATGGAATCACCGTCATTAGTTTTCGAATCACTAATTGTTCTCATTTTTCTTGATTTTTGGATCACCCAGTATTTATTTCAAAAAAAGATTTTCTTTTTAAATAGAATCTTTGAAGTGTCACAGAAAAAAAATCATGAAAATGCCATTTATAGATTGAAATCAAATAAAAAGCGAAATCTTCGGAAGCAAAAAGAAATTCTTACACTTCAAAGTGAAACACTTGAAAATTCACAAAACCCAAGCTAAGAAGGATTTGCCGCGATGCTACAGAAAACTTGTATTTCCGCAAGTGTCATCTAAAGCACTTATAATGTGTTCCAACAATGAGACTCAAATTGCAATTGAAATATCTCAGCATTTGAAAAACGGAAGATTTAAAGCACCGAGTTTTCTACTCATTTTTTCCTCTTAAAGCACTTTTACAATGATGAATTTAATCTTTGATTAATTTCAAATTTTTAACAAAAGATTGAAAGAAAAAGCAAATGTAAGACATTTTCATGATAATGTATAAATTCTTTATTTTATATTTCTATCTGCTTTAGTGATTAATTGAGAACCGCATTCCGTCTACACATGCAAAATAAAATCACAGTAAATGTTGTTTGATTTTATTCTTTAATAGTACAATACTAAAGAGCAACATACTTTCTGTTAGCGTTTAGAAAAGATTAATTACGCAAGTCATTTTTTAAGATTTTATAAAAGATAATACATTATTGATGGTATAGAGATATTTGCAGATAATTATTTATAAAGTAAATGTGTTACATTTTGTGATAAAATAAATGGAGGTTCAAAAATGTTGATTTAAAATATATTATAAAAATACATTTCCTGAATCATTATATTTTTTGCCATCCAATCTTCGACAATGTTAATCAAAAACTGTACAAAATCAGATTGTCTATCTTCAATGAGGGATTCAAAAAGTAAGGTTAATATGTGGATTTTTTTTAAGTAAAGGTTAAAACTTCTTATAGCGATTTTTTTTTCTGAAGGACATCATTAGCAGCATCCAGAATAAGTATTCGTCGTAATTCAGCGTAAAAAGTTCTGTTTATAACACTGATATACATCTTCCACACACATAAGGTCAACAGATTCTATCATTGTAACTCATAGTTTTATGCTACGGTTCTTGAGATAGACTGGAGATCCCCTGCAGATGGAGCTAATTCTCTGCTAAAGTTCAAGCCAAAATGTTACTGAATGGTGGAACCACTGTTACCTAACAAAAGATTTTTAACATAACACGGAATTAAGAAAATGCACACGTCCTACTGAGGAATACTCAACGAAACTGATTTGTAATCCAGCAATTTCTTGATTGCTTTGACTCAATCTCGAGATCCCGGCATTGATTCTGAGATTACAGGAACAAGAGTTTCTCTAATATTACTGCATTTTATTTCAACAACTAATTGGTATAACATTTTTAAAACGTAGTTTAATTACCGAATGAAATTATTATTACTTTTAAAATATTACATGAAACAAAAAACATAATTTCGGCTTTCAAAAAATAAATGATAAATTACAAGTTGAAAGTTAATCAACTATGTTTTTCGTTTTAGAAAATTTGATAATTAGAATCCATATTGATAATTAGAATCCATTAAAATTTATATGCTTTATAAAAAATCGTGAGGCGTGAATTAAAGTTATTTAAAACATTCATGGCGTTAAGCAATACACCCATTATTCAAAAGATATGTCTGCATATCATCGATGATGCATGTCGGCGGAAACGTGTATGCAATGTATAGCAAATACCGGGTGTCCCAAAAATGACTGATGGATTTTACAATCCAATAACTTGCAAACGGTGACAGATATTTAAAAAATTCTTGCATGAGGGTTATGTATGACGTCAGGAGTTTTTTACTGCGATTCTTGATTTTAATTCGAATTTCAAACAATAGAGGGCGATGACAGCGATTGGTGCTCAATCGAGGCCGAAACTGACGTCACTCAGCATTGATCAAAACTAACGAAAAAGACAGGCTACCGCGGTGCATTCCACCTATCTTTTTTTACAGACCGCTAGAGTGACGTGATGCTCTTTTCGTACACCTGCATTGGTGCATTCAAGCATCACGTGACTTCCGCGGTCTGTAAAAAAAGATACGCATAAAGCACCGCGGTAGCCTTTCTTTTTCGTTAGCCTCGGCATTGATGCGATGGAAGAAGATTAAGGCTATAGAGTGGTTCTCATTCGCCAGTACAATCTTGCTCTTAGGCCCCGATTCTGAACTCATTCGATATGATTTCAATGGAATGCGTTGTTGCCATGGAAACAACAAATTCTTCGATAGTGGAATACAGCGTTCAGAACTGGGTATGAACTTAAGAAGCAATATTCGAGTTTGTAAGCGATTTTACATTTATGAAGTTTTATTTTCCTGGATTAAATAACTTTTTATGGTCTGATTTAAAGAATATTTTAAAACTAGGTGAAGAGATTTAGTATTTTATGTTGTTGTTAAAAAGTTCATAACTTTGTTACATTCTAAGAAATTTTAGATCTTTTAAGGAAGTTCGTCAGTAGGTTTTTATGAATGTTGAAAAATAATCGTGAAATTCGTTAATAGTATATTGTTGTTCAAAATAACTATATAAAAACAAATATTAGAAGTTGCCGTGTTTAACCCTTTTTGAATAGGAGTATTCTATCGTTGCATTAAAATTAAAAAAAATAAAATAAATGCTAGTTAATTAAAATTTTGTTTGACAGTTTGATATTAAAATATTGTACATGCAGCTTCATCTTGATGTTTGATAAAATAAAACTAGTAAATATGTTTTATCTACATCCATTTTAAATTGTAAAAAAGTATTAAAAGAATTTTTGGAGTTTGAATTTTTACACTTTGGCAACTCTTTCTACACACAATGCTAATATGCATATATTTTTTTAATAATAAAGATATCATTGGTATCTAATGTGATAAACTAAGTTAAAATTAAATTTGACAAGACTCTAAAACTTAGTAGTACTTAAATTATTGAAGGTCACAAACAAATTTTTATTGAAATTTTTATCTTGACATAAATTAAAACCGTATTTCTAATAGCACTTTTTGCTGGAATGCAATTGTAATTTTAAAATTTTTAGTTTATATATATTTTTAAAAAATACATGAATTGTAATAATCAGGACTTGGAAAATGCGGTTGCCACTGGCACCCAATATTTTTTACTCAACTACCAAGATTTTTAATCTGGCGGTTTTGTAGTGTTAACGAAAGAATAAAGTGTAAAAGGCATTTCCCATCTCATGCACAAGAAACGACATTCTTTGCTGCTCTAGCCAGCTAGTATGTCATGTAATGTGATTAGAATGTGGGGATAGGGTGGGTCGTTCTTACGGGTTGTTTACCAGTGTTTTGTTTTCAGAGAAATTTGGTAGTAGTGGTCCGGGGGGAGTGGGGATTGAGAGAGAATTTTTAATATTACAATAATCACTTTATTTACTGAAGAATGTTTTATAACTATACGTGTTTCGTATTTGAATTATCATCTATAGTAAATGGAAAAAAAAATTCCACTGCACTTCAGAAGGACATTTTTGGGGGGAGAGGTGGGGAGGTATTTATCTTTAGCGATTTGATTCTTGTATTAAATAAATCCTCAGATTGTTGTATCAAAATAAGCCTCCTCCACAGCCGGTTGCTAATTCAGATTACATAAAACTCTACTCTAGAACAGTAGAGTGGTTTATTTTAGCAATGCATAGGGTAGAAGGGGGTACAGATACACACTTTTCATAAATTTCAATTTTTGATGAACACATTAGGCTAAACTTATGTGAAAACCGATTAAAATGTTACATTACATTTTCTCACCAATTTACCATTGTAGTTCGCATTTTCGCCGAAAGCACTGCAAAATAAGAAAAATAAAAGCCAGTATAAAAATGTTACAAGGACTGTTTCAAAAAATTATACAACGATGTTTACAAAATAACCACCATTTGCAGCAACAACGTGGCGCAGTTTGAGACCAAAATGTCTAGACACCCGTGCAAACATGTCAGTTGGAATTGTCTCACATGCAGTATAGATGTGTTGTTTCAGCTCCGAAATTGTTTGTGGAGTTTGACGATATACCAGGTCTTTCAGGTACTCCCCAAAGAAAAAAGTCACATGGCTTCAAATCCGGAGAATAAGGAGGCCATGCCATGCCACTTCCTGTATGCATGTCGTAATGCAAGGCAATTACACGGTCATTGAAATGCTTTCTGAGGAAATCGAATATTGCAGGCGTTCGATGGGGACGATCACCATCTTTCATGAACCATGAGGCGTTCAATCAGACCTCCAAACTGTTATGAATCGCCACAAATTCATCCAGAATTTCAAGTTATTGTGCAGCATTCATAGTTTGCTCGCGAAAAAATGGACCAATTATTCCTTTGGACAATATCGCAGGCCCAGGCCAATAGTTTCTGGGGATGCAGGTATGACTGTACAGCAACATCAGGATTTTCGGTTCCCCAAATGTGCGAGTTCTGCTTGTTGATAAAGCCATCGAGGGAAAAATATGCCTCGTCAGAGAACTATATATTTCCAATATTGTTTTCACCCTCATCCAAAAACTGCAGCATAGTGTTTGCGAAATTCCAGCGTGCAAGAATGGCATCCTCACTCAGGGGTTGGCGAGTCTGGATTTTGTACGGGAACACGTGAAGACTGTGACGCATGATACGGTGCGTGGTTATTCTTCGGAGTCCAGCACGAGCTGCAACACGGCGAATGGAAGTTCGGGGCGCTGTACGATGGCCTGCTGTACGGCTTCAGCATTCGATTGTGTAATTGCAACGCGAGACCGGACGACATTTCCAATACGGTCATCATTGACGTTCCCCGTTCGTTCAAATTTTTTGAACAAGGCTTTATCGTATTGTTTGACGGACCGTTTCGGACATTAAATTTCCTTTGAAAACTGCGCCTCGTTTGAACACAACTGTGTTCCAGGCGGTGATACTCCAAAACAAGAAATATCCTCTGTTCCAATGAATAAACCATTTTCAATAACGTATACCCTTTCAAAAGTACTCACTAGTAGATTGCGTAGCAAAATAACGAATGAAGATGTGACGGATTTAATTTCTGTGCAGCTCTGTGCTTGCCATCATTTCACGAAATTTTAACTAAATTTGCAAATTGGTTGGATAAAACTCCCATAAATACTCATAAAAGTAAAATCGCTTGCAAACTCGAATACTGCTTGTTAAGTTCATGCCCAGTTCTGAACGCTGTATTCCAATATCGAAGAATTTGTTGTTTCCATAGCAACAACACATTCCATTAAAATCATATCGAATGAGTTCAGAATCGGGGCCTAAGAGCAAGATTGTACTGGCGAATGAGACCCACTCCATAGCCTTAATCTTTTTCCTTCGCATCAATGCTCAGTGACATCAGTTTCGGCCTCGACTGAGCGCCAATCGCTGTCAACGTTATCTATTGTTTGAAATTCGAACTAAAATCAAGAATCACAGTTTAAAAAAGTCCTGACATCATACGTAACTGTCCTGCAAGAATTTTTTAAATATCTGTCACCGTTTGCAAGTTATTGAATTTTAAAGTCCATCAGTCATTTTTGGGACACCCGGGATGTGCAATATAAGCACAATGAATATCAGTTATAAATTTTCCTTTATGTCTCTTTATGGATTTTCATGTGTTTATGATTTTCATAGATGTTTAAGACAGAAGCAGATACATATGTATTCTATTAGGAGTAATGTCTGTTACAATATATCAAAATATATATTTCAAATTAATATGTATCAAAAATTTTTATTCGAGAACCATTAATGTCTTTTTAGATAGGAAAATAGTCTTCTGACATATACCAATTGTATTATTTATAGAAGTTTCTCCCTTATATCATTTTTTCTGGCAGCTTAACTCCACCTCCTTAATGAAAGTATTTATCTGATTCCATTTGATAAATTCTAAATTCTTATTCCGCATTTTTTGATGATTTTTTTCTTAGTTTTTATTTTTTGCTCTAGTAATAATGATATTTAATCTTTTATTTTCTGAAATTGTAACATTTTTAACAATTTCTAGTATTTCCAGTTTTTGAATTGTCTCAATAAACCAGGAAGAAATACTTTCAATCACAGATAACATTTTGTAACTACGTTATTGGATAGAATGTCGTCAGAAATCAAATTTGCGGAAACATCTGAAATCACAAACGTGATAATTACATTTCATGTAACATTAGAATTATCTTGCACATATCCTAGCATTCATTCTTATTCACAATAATCCCCGCAACAAAACGGTGTAAGGATACATTTATTAGACAATTTTAAATCACATTTAAGCAAACAAAAAAAATCCTTTATATTTGAAAAAAAAAATGCCGGTTTCCAAATTGCTCAAATTTGTTCGAATATGCGGTAAAGATCCCGAATCAAACATCTTCATGAATTAAACTGAGTCATAATACTTTTATAAATATTATCGTTAAAAGCATATATAAAACAAAATGATGAACAAATATTAATACACTTTCGGCCTGTACGAATAGTTATTATTTCGACTGACATTTTTAATGTAATCAATGATTTGCTTACGCAATGTGTTAACGAAATTCCTTCTGATAAACAATTCACTCAATGTAATCTGTTTGGCACAATTATAAAGTCTTAGAAATTGAGATTATTCAATTTGTTAAGAGACATGTTATTGTTATTTCTAACTGTGAGACAAAATTACGTTCCGACGTTAATTAACCTCTGGACTTTGCCTAATCTCTTGAAATTAACATCTGATATAATATTTTGGTATCTCTAACTGTCTCAAAAGAACAGTTAGGCAACTTGATCCAGATTACTTCTTGTAAAATGCAAGTGCTTATACATATATATATCTAGTAGCAGGCTATGCCCGTTGTTCTGGTCCATTTTCCAAATTAGCCTAGAAATGGTGAATTCGACCTTGTATTTTAAAATAATACGGACCTTCACGTGGAACGTACTTCCGCATTGCTGAATACAATGCGAAAGCCATTGCGCTATTATATTATCGTATGCGTTAGAGAATCTTCGGGCCAAAAAGAAGTAACTCTTTTATTTGAACATCTATAGTAGAGTTTGGTAGAGAAATGTGGCCGTTATGACGAACAGAAATTAAAATGTTCTCTCGGGCCTCTCAGCATGGTGCTATGTGTGGTTCTGGTAGATTAAATATAATCTCACTCTACGTTACATTATATTTTGTAATATACGTCATCTTCTGGCAGGTCTACTACATTTTTCTATTTTTTGGATTCCAGCAGAGTGAATACAGCCAAAAATGTAATAAATTATTTTTACACAAAGAACAGTGTTTATCTTTCATATTTAAAAGAAATGTGAATCATAAAAAAGTGGATTTTAGCTGAATTGTTTGAATAAAACTAAACTAACATCATTTTCATTGCCTTTTTAATTTATATACCAGTTGCAATCATGTAACAATTAACCTGGGAAAAACTCGATAGCTGATTCTGGTAGAACAATAATCATTTGCATCAAATAAAGCCTACCTAATATTCCATAACAGGGTCCACAGCCAAGTTTGAAGTCCAACATTAGACGTGTTTGTAACGATATGGCTACAAATGTACCAGAGTTAGCTACAAAACGAAGCTAATAAGCAAAGGGCACGTTTACAAACAAACACTTCCGTCAATCAATCTACCACTACATTTTTGTCGTAGCGATCATTGCAGGAATCAACATGGCGACGTAAGCCAAGCATATCATAGACATGTTTAACATAGACAATCAAATCGCCCCATCTTATGTGTAAAGTAGGAGTCATAAAGAACGGACAGGTTTTTCTTGCTATACAACAGTATTTTTACCAACAGTGACATCAACTGCCTTATAGACTCCGCCAAACTACGTTCCATTAAATAATGTCAAATTGCTGTTGACTGAATTATAGATATTTCACCAATAAAACTCGTTGAGAATGATAAATAAAATTAGTTATGCAAAATTTTCAGTAATAATAATTTTGCTGAATATTTGAAACGAAGATTTTTGTGCATTTCTCTAATGAGCATATTAACACGGAGAAATGAATAGGCTTGCTATTTCTTTAATTTCCAAGATTACATTATTCATCAGTCGGTTGTCTAAATAAACTCTATAATGAACAAATGATAAATCAGCAAATATTGTTCCATTATCCACCACTGGCATTTTAAAGTTTCTTTCGTACATTGCAAGTTTTGCTTTTTTAGTGATAGTAAAATAACTGCAGATGAAAAATATATAATAGTAAATCTTCTTTTGCCCGTTTGCTTCGTAATGAAAAACCATCAATTTATTAATCGTTAGGTACAAATTTCGTGTAATTGTAATTGGATTCACTGTCCAGAGTTCCCTTCAAATATAAAAGAAATTTCCAACAATATAGTAAATACGCCAATTGGCGGGTGACCCGATTACGAAGATTACTCCAATATCTTTTAAAAACCTTCAAAAAGAAGAAAATATATGCAAAGAAAACTAAAAAGAAATGAATGGTGAAATTTTTTTTAAATGTGTGTGGCAGGCATTTACACTAAAATTTAAATATTTGACTCCATTTTTATATTATTAACTGCTATTTATATAATTTACATTTGAATATATATATATTACCTGTCTTATTGTCCCACCCAAAGTGAAACTCAAATTCAAAAAATGTTCATCACCACGTTGCTTAACATGCCCACATGCAGATCCACTACAAATTGTAAATAGTTCTAACTCTAAAATTAATGTATTTTTCTGTAAAGCATACAACATTATTTATTCGATAAACTGCAATATTTGTAAGTTGGAATATATTGGTCAATCATGTAATCCACTGCACTACAGAATCAATCAACATAGACAGGATATTATTAAAAATAATTCTATAAATGTTGAGCACATGCACTTTAGACAACATGACTTTAAAGATATTACAATAAAAATCTTGAGTATGCACAAAAATTTCACTGATAGACTACTTTATGAATCAATTTATATCAAATCTCGTAACTCATTATATCCTTATGGTCTAAATTCTAAATTATTTAATCGTACAAACCTTGTTTATACTAATACTACTAAACATGAACATTACAGTAGCACTTATGCTATATTAAATCATACAGCAAATACAAAAACTACGCGTACAAAAAGGGGTAAAAATTGTACTAGTTCACTGTATATCTCTAGTAATGATATTGAACGGCAATTATCTAATATGGAATATGAATTCAATAATTCTTACAAATGGATTGATATTAGGAAAAATATTTTTTCGATCAAAAAGAAATATCTTAACAAGTATTATAAAGTTTTTTTTTTATCATTAAATCTATCACCACATTTTACTGATGTTTATTTTGATCTTTTATTATTTAGAATTAATCAACTTAATGTAAAAATTTCAAAAAACACTTACAAAAAAACTAACAACACTCTACTTATAATTACTTTTTCCAGTAATGTACTTAATAAAATTAATATACACAATGTAATTAATAACATTGATAACAAATTTCCCATAAAAATTTTTACAATACATAAATCATACAAATACAACGTTACATTAGGACATAGGATTTTCAATTTCAATAAATTTGCAAAATTTCTAACATCAAATGATAAACCTCCTTGCTTATGTAATAATCCCAATTATAGCAATTATGTAGATAAGGTACATGGTCACATTATTACAGGGGATATCAATATTGTAGAGAATGATTACTTGGGAAATTTTATGACTAATGGGACTAAATTTCGAATACCTTCATGTTATAAATTTTTTTCTATTTTAAAACAATTTAATCTGGATCTTGACCTTTTTATATATAAAATATCAATAGATTATAATAAACCTCTTGAATTTTTTAATGAATGGAAAATAAATGTTTTAAGTAATTTAAATGCTGAACTTTACAGGAATTTGGACATTTATAATTTGAATTTTAAACAACTAAATAGTGAAATGACGAATTTACAAAACAAATTTATTATTACATATGTTGATAAATCACCAAACAATTATGCTTTCATCTGCAAATATTATTACTTGCAGTTAATCTCTAAAGCTATAAATACAAGTTTAAATTTAAAAAAAAAACTAATCTTGATAAAATCATTAATAATCGACATATATTTCAATTTTATAAATTACTAAAAATTAAAAATTAAAACTTTAATTATCCATATATTGTTGTTATACCTAAATTCCTCAAAACTCCTTTAAAATTTAGAACTGTAACAATCGGTTGTAATACATATAACAATAATGCAAGCAAATTTTTATTAACTATTCTCACTAAATTGTTTGAACTTACAAAACAAAAAGATAATATGTATAGCATAAAAAATAGTTTTCAACTTGTCAATAATATTAGAAATTTAAATAACATAAAATACATGAAGACGTTTGATTTTAATGACTTATTTAATAACATTGATATTAAAGATATGTTCAGGATAGTAAATTTATTATATAAAGAATACAGGGATTCTATTAAATTAAAAAATAATATTACGTTAAATTACTTTAAAACATTAACTAAATTTATTCTCCATTATAATTATATTGTTTTTAATGATACTATATATATATATATATATACAAAGCTGTGGCCTCCCTCAAGGTGGCATTGTTTCTTCAATTCTTGCAGAATTGTATTTATATTATTATGAACGTAACTCTAATATTGATAATTGTAAAATATACCGTTATATAGATGACATTATTGTCTTCTATTTTAATAGTAATTCAAATTATTTATTACCTATAACACATCATAAAAAATTAAATTACAGTTTCAATGTTATGGCAAATAATGAAATTAATTTTCTTGATCTTAAGATAATTCTTAAAGATAATAAACTTTTGTTTGACATTTATGACAAGCGAAATGATTTTACATTTAAGGTAAACTTATTTACTAACTATTTGTCATGTATACATAAATCAGTATTTGTAAATATTTTACTAAATTTCGCACATAGAATTAATAATCTTTGTTCAAATAACTTTAAAAATCAAAATTTAAAACATATCCTTCAAATTGCACAAGATTATGGTTATCCTTACTATTTAGTTAAATCAATTTTATGCATATAAATATAGATTTAATTTGGGTTATATGTCTGTAATTTTTTTTTTGTTAAAATCTCCTTGATAAAAATGATATTCAACTTTTGACTGTTGATATATTCGGCTAAACTATGAATCCTATTGTGTGCGTGTGCTGCATAGGATTATCTTAGTTAAATGTCATTCATAAATTAAAATTTAAATGTGTGCGAATTCTTTATTTGTCGTTAATTTTCAACTTTTGATTGTTGATATATTTGGCTAATTCATAACTCCTATTGTGTGCATGTGCTGCATAGGATCATCTTAGTTAAATGTCATTCATAAATTAAAATTTACATGCGTGCGAATTCTATATTTGTTGTTATGATTATATGGAGTTAATATTATTGGGGTTGTAACAAACGTTAAAATTATCAAGGATGTTACAATAGGTTATTCAATACAATATAATATTAATATGTTAAACAGATTTAAATTTGGTAAATATTAAATATTTATTAAATATAATACACTAATACATATATCTCTTAGTTTTATATTATTTATTTTATTTTAGATCATTTTATTTAAAAAATTAATATTTCTGTTTTTTATATTTTTTATTTTCATGGTAGATATTATTTATTTATCTGGATTTAAATTCCAATAAGTGCATTTCCATATTGAATAATCTATGTTATTTCTAAGTATAACACTAATTCTTTATAAAATAAAAGTATCATATGGATTCTACATTATTGTTTAAGTTAAATTTAGATATATATTAAATGGGTTAGTTAAAATAGAAAATATATTATACTAGTAACTCTTATTCTCTATATATGTATATCATTAATATTAACTAATAAAATTAATATATTTACACTACATTACAGCTGCATATAAGTAATTTTACCTACAATATTAAGTTTTAGTAGAATATCTGTACACCAGATGTCAGCAGCAAAAGTAAATAATATGATGAATTTACTAGTATGCTATTATGCTAAAATAGTCTAATATTTTAAAAATAGATGGCAGCAGTATAGCTTATTTAAAATATTAAAACTGTTGGAAATTTAGTATGGTAGTAATAATATCTATGAAATACTTTCAAATTATCAAGTAATATAATATATTTTAATTTATTAAATTAAAATTAAAGTAAATTAATTAATGGTTTTTATTTATATATATCATTATTTTTTTATCTCCATTTTTAAAATGTTGTAATCTATGTAGTTAAATAAAAATAACTGTAACTGTAGGATACAATTTATGATCTGAAGGATTTTCTATTTAACTGTGAATTTAACCTCTTCTGTTGGATACACTTTTGTACATGTGCTAACAATATACTAATGATTTGGGTATATTATTAATGTAAGTAATATATGATTTTTTTTCTTCTTTTTCCCACTCCTTTTCAAATTGTATGTATAATTTATAATATTCCATTGTAAAAGGTCTTGTTATTCAATATTGTTTCAACGATTGTTCGGGCAAGATATGGCACAATGTTTAGCAAAAGCTGGTGTCATATACAGAAAACAATCGTTCTTTGCTTATAAATGTGATTTTCTTGCCTTTGAAAAAGTAAATTACTTTATAAGCTTTCATTTGTGTTTATACTCGTGTGGTTTTTATTTCATTCCTTATTTTTTTTCTTCTTAATTTGAATTCATAATGTTACATTTATTAGGACTACAATTTTAATTTGTAATTTGACAGGGCTCTTTGGTATCGGGATTTCAATGTATGTGGTCAGTTTCTTATGTTTCAATGGTTAAATTTTACTTAAAGTTATATATATATATATATATATATATAAAGCATTATTGGGAATATCGCTTGGACTGACATCAAGCTTATGCCTTTTTGGCTTAAAATCAAATTGTTTGGCGACAAAAGTAAAATCCAAATCGTAAATAAACAAATAACATGTAACACACAAGTACAGTTATTTTTATAGTTACATTTACTAGTGGTTTTTTTTTAATCACATGATGGAGGAGTTAGAAAAAAATATTAAATTAATTAAAAAAAGAACAAATCAAAAACAAAATTGTTACTTAGATTTTATTTAATAAAATTTTTAGATGAATTTTTCTTAACCTGGCTCAAAAGATAGATCGCCAAATATTGTTTCAATTGCAATATTTCACAATGAATAATGTTTTAAGCACTACGAATATTCCCTTTTGACGTTTAAATTAAATATTTTCGTTTTGTAACATTATCTCTTATCGAAACGTTTTTTTTTTTCGTTGTTGTTGTTTATTTAAATAAAATTAGTAACAGTTTTTATTTTATTTTTCGAGGTGTTTGTATTATTTTCTAAATGATATAGCCGTTTCAATTATTTCACCAACGATAATAGTCGCCAAACAATGACCAACTGTAACCTTTACGTCCAAAATAACTGAACTTTCCACCATAATTCAACAACTAATCTACATAGAACGACGTGGTCCATACTAAAACCTTCCCTGAAAAATTATCTGTCGAACAGTGTACGTTCCATCAAAATCCATTCAGCAGAACTCGAGTTATAAGCAGTAGGAACGAAATTTTCGTTTGTATTTTATATATATAGTAGATATATATCAAATTTTGTTTTAATATTTTTGCTATATTTTTTCTGGTATGATTTCATTACCTCCTTCAATACGAAACAGACAAAGTAGGTATATGCCTTTGATTGATTGTCGTGCATTTTCTGTTTCTCTTGTAAGACCCATTATTCCGCATAGGCCCTTTCCTTCTATTGGCCGCGTTGCTTGCATATTCCTTGGACCGGGCATGCTCGTAGTAGAATTATTAATTTCATTAAAGTCAGTGTTTGGAATATTGAAAACGACTGAGCTGATAAAAGGCCATTTTAAATCTTTTTTGCTAGGATTACTCATATTTTGCACAATTGGAAATAAAAAAGCATACCCATTCCACACATGGTATAGTTTCAAAATGCATGTTTTTCCATTGATGACAAATTCTTAATAATGTTTCTTAAATCACATTAGAACCAAACATGCTTAGTTGCGGTTTTATAATAGGCATTATAATAAAGATACAGTACAGTCCCGCTATTCCGAACTAATTGGGACTGAACACTGTTCGGTTTAGCGGGATTTCGGAATAGGCGGATTTCGTTAATAATAATCAACGTATTGACTTGTTAAGGCGTAAATTAAGTGCGGGAACATCTGCTAGTGTCAGCTCTATACAGCGTTGATCGGCTCGTGGTGAACAGATTCAGTGAAAGTGGGAAGGGAAGGGCAGTGTTCTTCGACGACTCATCACCCCTCCCTACCTATCCCTATTCCTCTCGCATTCCAATAATTACTACCAGGGTTACTGCATTTCCGCAGAGTATTGACGTATAGATTCCATGTTTACGCCAACGTTGACAAATGATTTTGAAACTCGTCTCCCGGTCAGAGTTTAGTCTAGCGGAGTTTGGTGAACTATGTGCGCTTATTGCAAATTTATTGTGAAAAATTGTGGTTCCGTAAGTACTAAGTTACTACTTTACCGAGTCACTGTGGCATTTTTATTTATGTTCGTAGTCCTTGACGTCAACTGTTAAGCATTAAACATGGTAAGTAAACGAAGTCGTTCTTCGTGTACTTTAAAATAAGAACTTCAAGTGTTAAAAAGACTGGACAAGGGAGAAAGTGCTACTAAATTATCCCTCGAATATGATGTCGGAAAAGCAATGATTAGTGACTGGGAAAAAATCGCCTTAAAATTGAGTAGTTTTGTTCTGCTTCAAGTGAAAACTTGTTTCTTCCCAAAACTACTCACCGCAGCAAGTTTACAAAGCGGATGAAACCGGACTGAATTTTAAGGCTTTGTCTACCAAAAGTCTTCCTTCGCAAGAAGAGAAATCTGCCCCAGTGTCTAAAATGGACAAACAACGTCTAACTGTCTTAGCTTGCAGCAACGCCTCGGCAACAAACAAACTTCCGCTGATAGTAATAGGCTAATCAGCGAAACCACGAGCGTTCAAAAACATTAACATCAACTCACTTCCCTTATAATAATAAGAATAAACAAGAACGAAAAATCATGCGTCAAGCATAGATTATGTAACACTTTCCAACGCTTCCAAAATAATTTAACAAATCATACCGTTTAATAAGCTAAAAGATAACATCTAAGTAAACGATTTGGAAAACGCATAACATATTTAAAAACATAATTTCAGGAATTTCCAACATATACAATATTCGGAAAAATATCCGAATACTTTTATTCAGCCCTGTATCTGTAGATTTGTATATATACTACATAGGATGCTAAATTATAGTTCAGTTAGGAAACGCGTAGCACAGTTTAAAATTCTCCGTCTGGAGTTTCTGTCAATAAACGGAAATGTGTTCGCAAACTTTTGTGCTTCCCTATATAGGATCTACAGAATTTATACACACCACGTAATATACAAAAAGCGAGTTAAAATTTAAATCGCGTTCAGTAACTTAAAACGCACTTCCAGGAATTATTGTTAACAGACAGTAGAGAATTCTTTTGTGCGACCCTGTAAATAAACGATGACTGCTATACACACTATTCTGTAGTAAGCCTCTTGTAATGCACCTTAGTGATATATATAAATTTCAATGCGTTTAAAATAGTGAAACATTATTTAATTAAACCGCAAACGATTTTCTCCATAGACGTAACGTAACGGAATTCTTTTGATTGTCCCTGTCAAGTAACTATAAGTGCTATGCACACCCTATTCCATATTAAGCTTCTTGTACTACACCTTAGTGATATATATCAATTACAATGTTTTTGCAATTGTGTAACATCATTAAAATAAACCGCAAATGATTTTTCCCCATAGACCGTAATGTAACGGAATTCTTTTGAGTGTCCCTGTAAAAAAAACTATAAGTGCTACACCCTCCAGTTGAAATAGGGAACATGCTATAGATAACGACAATAACATATAAAAATTGCAGGGCAATCCGAACCTATTTACGGGAGTTAGAGCACGGACAGACGGCAGACAAACCGAAGTCATAAACACTTTTCAACTGGGTTGGAAAGTGTTAAAAAAAAGCTTGGATGGAACGCGACTTGTTGAAGGAATGTTTCGAGCACCAAATTGGACCCTAAAGTGACTGCGTTCAATAGTGCTGTGCTCATTATAGACACCCAGAAGAAACGGGACTTTTTTGTGGTGACATCAAAGCAGTTTTTCTGCCACCGAATGTTAATTCAATTCTTCAGCCTATGGACCAGGGTGAGTTGCAGGCCATTAAACAAAAGTACAGAAAAATGCTGCTTCGCACCTTTCTTGAAGAGGATGAAAATGAACTCACAATCCTGCAAAAAACTTAAGAAAATTACAACAAAAGATGTGATTTACTGGGTGGCTGAAGCATGGGATAACACCACTAAAGGTTCAATATAAAAATAGTGGAAAAATCTCTGGCCTACATAGGAATTTGTTGAAACAACTTTTACACCAGTGAAAGACTGTCACCTTCTTCCACTAGTCAAGAAAACCCCTGTCTCTAAAGACGCAGAAGACAGCTGTGTTGAAGAGTGGACTGCTCTTGACGACAATGGACACCAGGAGTACGGAGACGAAGACATCGTAGCAATGGCGCATGACTCATCAGCTGAGACCGACTCGGAGTAAAACGAGGAGGAGGTGGAAGCTCAAACTTAACTCATATCACACACAGACGCGGCAAATACTCTTGACATCGCCTTACGCTACGTCAAACAACACACTTCATCAACTCCAAATGATGTTATGTTCATGCGGTGATGGCGGAACATTGCATCCTCAAGTCGATTCAGTGCTCTTCGTCAGAAAAAAAAGAACACTGACTTTACTTCTTAAGTGTGTGTAAATTAATTATTTTTTGTGTTTAGCATGCAGTGATTAAAAACGATTCTACAGAATTGTATAAATGGAGCCGACATGGACTGTAAGTAACCAGCTTTCATTCCAATTTGGTTTCAGGCGTTTTCATCAAGCCTAGGCTCTATGTATGTCTCTATTTAACTTCTTTGTATAACAATAAATGTCCGTTTTTTGCACGAACGTCTTTTTAATTTTCCCTGTTTTGAAGTTTAAAAAAATCGGTATTTTTTCTGAACTCTGTTCGGAATAAGCGGATTTTCGGAATAGTGGGGTTCGGAATAGCGGGACTCTACTGTATAAAAAAATTTACTAAATAGATATTTTCTCTTTTTTTCTAACTATTTTATATAAATGCTAAGGTGTAAATTTGTGTATATTTTTTTAAAGAAAAGTAAAAGAAATATACACTTCTAAAGATTTTTTTTTAATTTTTATGAATTTATAGAAAATGTATCTGTGATCTACAAAGGTATATGTGCATATATAATTACACATCATCCAGACTCTAGAGATAATAGAAACAAAAAAACATACATTGTTCGTCTTCTAGACAACTTCACACTTTCCTTTACTAAAACAAACCATTGAATTGGTTTTCACAAATTCAGCAATCACAGGAGAATAACTAATTTCATTATATCAATTTTAAGTAATTATCTTAGCAATGTCATTCATCATCTGGTTTTCTGTCTGTTGTTTATACATTTTTGTCTTTTTTTTTCAGTTTACTCTTCTAAAACATTGTTTAACTTTTCTGTCATTTTCTATTAACAATTTAAGAATAGTTTACTAAGTGTAACAAGCTAGTTCGCAACAAGTTGCAGTTCTATATTTTTGTTTATATTGTTCGGGATTTTAAAAGTAATTTAAAACATCACATAACTCTACACTGTTAAAAATTTGCAGCAAACTGTCCAGTCATTTGACCGTTTTTATAGAAAACGGTTCCATAACCGTAATTAAACTCTATTTTGACCATAATACGGGCAATAATATGATCAGAATAGCGTTAAATTAGGGTTATGCAACCGTTTTTTTATAAAAACGGTCAAATGACTGGACAGTTTGCTGCAAATTTTTAACAGTGTATGATTTGGTATTTCTACGTCTTGTTTTACTGGACAGTTTGCTGCAAATTTTTAACAGTGTATGATAACTCTACACTGTTAAAAATTTGCAGCAAACTGTCCCGTCATTTGGCCGTTTTTATAGAAAACGGTTCCATAACCGTAATTAAACTCTATTTTGACCATAATATGGGCAATAATATGATCAGAATAGCGTTAAATTAGGGTTATGCAACCGTTTTTTATAAAAACGGTCAAATGAGTGGACAGTTTACTGCAAATTTTTAACAGTGTATAATTTGGGATTTCTACAGCTTGTTTTACTGAAAAAGGAATTACATAATGCGTTCTCACTTTATTCAAACGGCTTTCCTACTTTGTTTCTACTCATAAATGACATATTATATGCTACAATCGACTCTATTGTATAACCTTCACTCTTGGCTACGCAGCTCTGGCTTCAAATTTACATGATGTAGAATTTTTCGGAATACAATCATGTCAATTTTCTCCCACCTCTTGGGCGGTATTCGATGCTTTTCAATGATCATCGGTGGCGTTTCTCTAACGCCTAGCTAAATGAAAATTTTTGGTACCATGGATAAAACATGCCTTTATTTAAGCCGCGAAAACAGCACATTTGACCGGAACGCTATTCCAGAGAATAATTTCGAATAATTTCGAATAATCAATATCATCAGACTCAGTTTTAAAGATACGGAAAACAAAAAGAACAAACTTAATTCGGATACTTTCTTCTCTACGACGGTGCAATATTTTTAAAAAATATATGAATATTAACTCTTAAAAAAAAAATTCATGACTATAAGTCACTTTGCGCTTCCCGAAGACACTCTTTTTTCTGCGCCAAAAGTAACTAAGTGTCAGTATTTTAACACAATATTTTTACACTTTCTTTGTAGACTCAATTTACATCACGTATAAAAATCTCAAAACATTCGGACGATTAGAAATATTTAAAAAGTAAATAAAACCTGTAGTCCAAGTGCTAGGAGTGAAAAAACTGCAAATCGTGATACAGTTATACCGTTTGGTCAGTATCTACTCTATATTAATATAAAGCATATAAGAAGGGGAGGCATCGCGGAAAGTGCGGGGAATTCAAGATGGCGGCCGTTATTCAAAATGGCGTCATTTTCGGGAATTAGTGCAATTTCGTTTCTATTCATCGTATAAAAGCATGCTTGATGGAAGTTTCGATGTTTTTAGATAAAAAATATTATTTGTAACACTTTAAATCACAGTCGAAAAGTATTTATGAATTCAGTTTGCCTGTTTGTCTGGTCGTCTGTCTAGTCGCGCACTAACTCAAAAAAAAATAACCGGATATCCAGATAATTAAAATATGGTATTGTAGTATACCGTAACAAGTTCGGTATTCATTTTCAAGTGTGCATCATTCATAGTTCATTTACAGGGGCAATCAAAATTATTCCGTTACATTATGGTCTGTAGACGAAAATCGCTTGCAATGTGTTTTAATGATGTTATACTCTTTGTAACATATTCAAATTAATATACATCAGTGCGGTGCATTACAAGATACTTACTATAGAATATGCAGTGCATAGCAGTTTTCGTTCATTTACAGGGGCTCACAAAATAATACGGTCACAGGACTTTCAATAAGCACAATGCTGTCTATGCGCATTTTTAATTATATAATGTGTTTTTGAACTTTTCTAGATATGAAAGAATTGCGAATTGTCATATGAATATTTCCTTTTATATAAATATACAATGTAGCGTGTATTTATGTATTTATTACAATGTAATTCTGATGACGAGGTACCACTCAAAATGAGATGTATTCAATATGGGGTTTTGTTCCAAAATTCCAAAACATATTTCATTTTAATGTTGCGATTTCTTACTCTACTCTCAGACTCTTTGGTGCGCAGACGATCAATCTGACAATTGAAATGAAAATATTTTTGTTTATGAAAGATTTGTTCTACATATAATTTTATAGCGCGATGCACGATCATATACTGAAACGCGTGATAAAGATGAATTTTGTAAATATTCAGTGTCAGTATCTGTACCATTTACGTTTTCATGTTAATTAATGTTTTCGTTTTTTCTAAGAATGCAGTTTCCTTTAAATAAATAGTTGTCATCGAAGTCATCCATTTAAAGATACCACGAATTGAGGTAACAAAATTTTTATGATTTTGTATGCATTTGATGTTTCAACATTTTCTTTCAAAATCATAGAATCCAAATAAACTTGATGTCAAATCTCATATCAGTAAATGGATTGAATTTATCTATTATATGTTCTAGAAATAATTTTTTTCAATTTAAGATTTTTATGGCTTTGTGCTTGGTAATGGGAGATTTTGTTCACTCTGTTACATAACTAAATATTGAATTAAATTATGTAAAATATCTTTTATTTTTCAAACTTTTTGTGCAACATAGGCAAATAAATATATTTTTCATATAAATACATTAAAAGTAAAAGTTTATGGTAAAATGTAAATTTATATTGCTAATTCTTAAAACAAAATTTAAAAGTAATGTATGTAAAAAGTAGATTTTCACATCAAATAAAAATATTTAAAATCAGAATCAGAATATTCTGAGTACACATTTCATAGTTCTAAACTAATAATTAAAATTTCAATTGAAAATTTTTTGCTTTTTATCTTTGAAATCGGGAAAAACCCGTTTTGTAACAGAGTGGATACAGCTGTAACAGTTGTAATACTGTACACACAATTATAATACAGAAAACAAATCTATTACAGTTATGCCAGAAAAATAAATAAACAGCATTTTACTTTGGTAATTTCCCTATTTAATATTAAAAAAATAAATTAAGGTTTTTAAAATACATCTCCGTCCATTCCATTTAACTCGATATTTACTCGATTCCATTTTACTCGTTCTGTTTTAAGCGTACATATGCTTTTTTTAAATGTTCTATTTTATCTAATTTTCTCTGTTTCTGTTATATCTCAGGTATGAAAGGTTGAAGGTGAAACACTAAATATGGCAAAACGATCATGATTAGTTTCTGGCAGTAACTTGTGTCAGGTGAATTCAAATACTTTTGATTGGACAATTTGTATATTTTGCCAAAACCGAAGAGATGAAAAACTTATCTGTCCTGCAAAAATAAGTGTAGTTGTAGGAAGGTTGGTCTTTCTTGCACATTATTGTGCAACTGTAAAAACGAATGGGAATGAGAAATATGCTACAAACTAAAGTTTCTATATTCTGCAATTTTATGTCATTCATTTGTTATGTAGCATTCATTTTTTAATATGTTGTATAAGTAAGACATTAGTAAAATGCATTATTATTATTTATTTATTCCATTCATTTTACTCACTATACAATAAAAAAATACTTTAATAATTGAACTATTTTCATTTTAAGCATATTTTTGATATTAAAAAGAAAATTTTTGATTAAAAAAATCGAAAATGACATCAAAGACACTTTCATATGACGAAAACGGAAAAAATTTAATAATAGCCTAAATCTTAAATTCCTAAGACATTTCATTATGCCTGTCTTATATGCATTGTTTTAATATAAAGAAGATACTGACCAATAGGGATATTATTATTAAAAATTGCAGTTATTTCATACCTAGCACATCCCTTAATAACAATCGATTTAGCTGATGATCTATAAAATTTATACACAAGTTATAAAGGCACGGTGCTCGTAGACATTAATGTAACGGTAACCGTATTATTTTTTGAGCCCCTGTAAATGAACGAAAACTGTTATGCACTGCTTATTCTACAGTAAATATCTTGTTCTGCACCGCACTGATGCATATAATTATGAATATGTTACAAAGAGTATAACATCATTAAAACACATAGCAAGCGATTTTCGTCTACAGACCATAATGTAACGGAATACTTTTGATTGCCCCTGTAAATGAACTATGAATGATGCACACTTGAAAATGAATACCGAACTTGTTACGGTATTCTACAATACCATACTTTATTTATCTGGATATCCGGGTTTTTTTTTTTTTTTTTTGAGTTAGTGCGCGACTAGACAGACGACCAGACAAACAGGCAAACTGAATTCATAAATACTTTTCGACTGTGCTGTAAAGTGTTACAAATAATATATTTTATCTAAAAACATTGAAAGTTTCATCAAACATGCTTTTATACGATGAATAGAAACGAAATTGCACTAATTCCCGAAAATGACGCCATTTTGAATAACGGCCGCCATCTTGAATTCCCCGCACTTTCCGCGATGCCTCCCCTTCTTATATGCTTTGTATTAATATAGAGTAGATACTGACCAATCAGTTTAACTGTATCACGATGTGCAGTTTTCACCTTATTTTTGTCGTGTAGCACTTGGACTACTGTAAAATTTTCGCTATGAACATAATATGTGGGTGACTTTTGTTCATGTTTTTACAACCAAATATCCTTATTTCTGCGCGGAAATTATACGCCAGGCTTCCGAAACAGTATATTAATAAGAGACATTTTTTTTTAATTCGCCAATAAAAAGTATTTTCTTTAACTGTTATATGACCCCATGTGAAAAAAAATGTCTTCTTACAAACGCTTTTACCACTAAATACAGGGCTGGCAGCGTTCCTAAAATTTTCTACCTTTGCTACCACTATTATGAAACAGCAAAATTTCTAGTATATTTATATTGAAGATGTAACAGGAATCTACTGCGGAGATTTCCGTTTTAAAATAGTGGTAGCAAAGGAAGAAATATTTAGGAACGCTGCGAACCCTGTAAATATCAATATTTTATGACGAATTTTAGGTAGATTTTCTAAGAAGTACTACCTATTACATTTTCCCCTAAGTTGGAATTCCTGAAAAATTTTTGCAAATCAACACCGATCATGACTCCTAGAACCCAAAACCACCCCCAGTTCAAAAATTATCTATCTATCTATGTATAATCATCATCGTTATGCTAGGAAGATGGAAGTAGTAATTAATCACCACAACTCAAATAAGAACACATTTTCATTTTGATAAACGCGCACCATTTTATTTACAACGCAGCCACTAGCTTCGGCGATCGAAGACTGAAAATGTACAGGTAAAAAAAAAAAAAATAATAATAATAATGAACAAAAGCACCATCTCTTGGCGTCTTTCCATATAACGTTGTAACAATCTATTTATATTACTTTTGTATGGACACGATAACTTCCATAATTCTGCACAAATCTCTTCCAAACTGATACATAAAATCAAGCGGCATAAAATCTCGATCAAGTTCGTTAGTGGGCAAAATCAAACCAGGGGGGGGGGGGCGAATGGGGAGCCCCTCCTGTGAAAACAGGGAAAAACTCACAACTTCTTAATTTTGATACGTATCGAATCCGTTTAAAATTATTATTATTTCTAGGAAAAGGGCCAAAAATTTATGTATGACAGATTTTTGATTTCATTAAAAATGCCCCCAAGGGTGGGGGGGGGGAATAGGGGTTTCAGAAGAAAAAAATTCATATCTTCGTCGATACACAAGATATCAAATCCGCTTAAATTTATTATAAATCTTCTTAACATTACCTACAACTTTTATATTGACATGTTTTTTATAGTATCAACTATTACAGCAAAAAAAAATAAATAAATAAATAAATAAATAAATAAATAAATTAAAAAAAAAAATCTTTGTTGACTCCGCCTACAGACAGAGATATATTTCGAAGTGGGCGGTCCCGACTGCCGCATCATGGCAAATAGGTGTTTCTTCTGCAATTCCCAATAAACAGGCGCCCCACGGTCTACGTCATCGAAATCTACCTGTGCCTGTAGGCCAAGCCGTCAGAATTTCTTTTTTACACAGTCTTCGAAACCATTATATTTATAACTCATATATAGTTTAAAGAGTTTAGATAATAAGACCTATTTTTTTTTTAATATTAAATGACCCTATGTAAAAAAACAAAAACAAAAAAACAAACAAAAAATCCGCACTCTTTAAAATTCCGAAATGTTTTGTACGGATAAACATAATAACAAGGTAAAGAACGTACATTTTACTTTTAAACTACGCGTTCAGTTTTAAAATACATAAATATTGCGGGGCCTCCGATACAACGATTATTTGGAAAGATTTCCCTTTAAAAGTATAAATTCTTACAAAATCGGGTTAAAGATAGAAAGTCATACAAATTTGAGATTTATTTGTGATTATTATCACGGACCCGGGCAACTTTGGGCGAGTCAGCTAGTATTAAATAACATAAACATTTCATTTTTCGAAGTCCATTAATAAAATAAATTAACCCACCTTTGCAATTTTGAGTACTTGTATATTAATAACTACTTTAATAAGTAATATTTTAACTTTCATAAATTTATTTAATGATATTACTTTAAATATACATTAATCCTTTTTCATAACTAAAACTTTACAAAATGCCTTTATTTATTCACAGCGAATAAAAGAAGAAAAAAAAAACTTTAGTTAGTTCAATTTTGCTCCCAGCGCCTCCGTTATGAACATCAGATACATTTAATTTTGACGTTATTAGCTTCCAAAGAAATGCAGTTTTTGCTCCATAAGCAAATGTATTTTTTTTTTTTTTTTTTTTAGAAGAAAAGTTAATAATCTTCTTTCCGTTGATTAAATTGAGTACAATATATTATTTAATTTTTCAAAGGAAGTATATTCTTTTATAACTTAATGTCATTTTATAATGCACCGAACAAAAGCCACGGAAAGTCCCTATGCAAATTAATTTAAAACTACATTAAAGAGAAATCCGTTCTTGTTTTATTTCCCATGTTTGTGGAACGGGACTTTAAGTGGATTTTATTTTGCGTTTGATACTTTCAATTAAAGTCAGGACATTAGTTGTTGAACAGTTGCGCTACGATTAATTGAAAGCAATTATGTTGTTTTAAAAGATCGTCGATCAATTAGCCTACATAAAATGTGTTCTTCTGTCAAGGTTGAAAAGTTTCGCCATATGTCGATGTATCAATTAAAATAAAAGTAATGGGTAAATATAGATTTAAATACACATTTGTATTTTATTTTGAATAAGAAGTTATTTAATACCAAATATTTTTTTAAAATAAACTTTTTTTTTTTTAACTTAGAACAAACTTATAAAATTACTACTTTAGACAAGAAAGAATTTTTTTTAAAAAATTAACGAGTTTCGAAAAAACTTTTATTTGTTGACTCACATTTCACTCGATAATCGAACCCAAAAAGCTCTCAGTGTGGTTGGATGACATCATGTTGGTACAGTAGGGCTTCAATCTCTAGTATTTTCTAGACAAGTATTTTTCACCAAATTTTGCTTTGAAAGTCACTGTATGCTAAATGGAACTTTTGTTAATAGCTCCGCCCATTTACATCTTCAGCCACAGCTCCATCTAATTGAAAAGTTTTCCTTGAAGCATTTTTTTAACAATATAGGATTTTCCCTGCTCTTTTATGTAGCAACTTATTATTTAAAAACAAATCGGATGTGTCAATCCCAAAACTTTCTTCCATATCATGAATGTTAATACTTCAAAATTCGCTATTACATAGCCAATAAAATCAACATTTTTCGTCATTCTGTTGTACGTCAGCTGCAGTAATCGTCGGGTTGCTTGGATGCGAGCAGCCGATGTCCAACACAATTACGAAAAGTCTTTTTGGCCTGTACCGGCAGGAAAAGATAGCCTCCCTATTCCTCGTTTTTAAGTTTTTAGCTAATTTTACTTGAAAATATGAAGTTAAAAAGCGTGGAGCACGATTACAGAAGATTCATTCCCTGTTCTCGTCAATATTGAATTTGAATGAGAATTTCGCCAAATTTGACACCTATAGCGAAGTTGGCTTCATTTATGGCAACCTATTTTTGTCGCCAAATTTGGCGATATTTTGATGATGATGAATATGAATAATTAAGCACATAACAGTTGGAACAATGAAAGGAAATTTGCTAAAAACCCATGTTCACTAAAACTCATAAATTAAACCCGCCTATGGAGGAATCTTGCTGTCTTGTTTGAAAAACGTCAGTCATCCTAAAATTTCAAACTGCTGTATCTTAGCCTTTTTTTTTTTTCAGATAGAGGCAAAACAACAATTGCTCCGGAATCCTTGGATCAAGGCCGAAAATTTAATCGAAAAAGCTTTTAACATTTCTAATTCTTTTTTTACATTTTTTTAAATTTGAAATCTTTAAGTAGTTATCACAGCATCCCCTTCTGGCGGAGTATACCCAAATGCAACTGGGACCAGTTGGCCATAGCCAAAAACCTATAAATGAAATTTGGTTCAATTCTAGGCATAACTCCATGCACTTTTCGATGGTACAAGATTGAAAATGCCACAAAAATCGCTATTACAGTGCTCCCTTCCAGCGGAATATCCCCAAATTGATGTGGGACCTGCTAGCCATAACCTAAAACCTATAAATAAAATTTGGTTCAATTCCATGCATACCTTCATACATTTTTTGATGATACAAAGAGGACACACACACGGACATACGGACAGACAGACATTTTGTAAAAACATGTTTTTCGGAATCTCTGATCCTTAAAACATGTAAATCTGCCTAAAACCGGGAGTCGAAAAAAATTTACATTGCAATACTTTCTTCTATTGTAGATAGAAGAAAGTAATAATGAAGTAGGTAGTACGAGTATTCTTTGAGTTTAAAATGAATAAATTTTTAGTTCATATTTTAACCCTTCGTTTCTAATACAATAATTTTTAAAATAAACTTTTCTTTTCGAAGTTAGGACAAACTTATAAAATTACTACTTTTGACAAGAAAGAATTAAGTTTTTTTAATAGGTTTCGAATAAACTTTTATTTGTAAACTCACATTTAATTCGATAATCTAATCCGAAACTCTCATTATGGTCGATCACGAAGCCATCATGTTTTTACCGTAGGTCTTCGGTATATAGAATTTTTTAGACAAATATTTTTCACCAAATTTGGATGTGAAAGTCGCTGTACAGTATATGCTATATGGGTCTTTTGTTAATAGCTCCTTCCATCAAAATTTTCACCCATAGCTCGATCTAATTGAAAATGTTTCTTTGAAGCATTTTTCAACAATATTGATTGATTTTTTTCTCCTTTTATGTAGCAATTTATTATCTTCTAAAATAAAACCGTAAGTCATGTGACTGTCCTCAACAGTTCCGGGATGTCCGTTTCACTTTTTCATATGCCAAGCGGCCATTTTTATTCAAAATTATTTTTTCGAATAAACTGCATAAAAGTTACATTTTAAGAAAGATCGTTCAAAATAAATTAATATTTGAGAGATGACTTGCGTTCAATTATGTATATATTCTGCAATAACTTCAGTCGAAAGATTCGTAGTTCAAATTCTCTATTCATAAAAGTAAACAAAAAAAAAGATTGATTCGTCGTGAACATTTAAAATATTAAATCATGGAGGTAATCATTCGCAAAGCAAGTTCTCCGCGAATGAATTTTTGGACCGCTGCCTCGCGTCAAAAAAATAATTCGCACCAGTGAGACAATCAAAGTTTACCATAATTATGTGCTATACAACTCAACTTTCGGACCTTTTCTTGACGTAAATTGAACTCATGTAATAATATTTAATGAATCAGATTTTTAGCATTTTTAAAATCGCTAATACAGCTTTTATTTATCGCGTGTACAAATTAGAAATGATACTTTGATTTTGAAATCAAATGTTTTGATTTATGATATTATTTCTTATTTATTTATTTATTTTCTCTTTTAAATGAAAAGTGTGAAGTATTTTAAATTTATGTAATATAAGCATTTTAGATTAAAGTTAAGTATTTTAAATGAAATGAGTGACAGGTTTATAATTTAAAATTAAATTAATTGTAGTATGAATGACGGTGATGGGAACGATATTTGGCGAATTATCATCTGCTCCCGGCTAACAAAAATACTCATAATTAAAAAAAAGAATAAAAATAAATAAATGATAGTTTGATGTAAATAAATATTGATATACATATCAAAAATAATTTATAGAATTAAAATAAAAAATAAAAGTAAATAAACAACAATTTCCATAACAAAGTTTTCGCCAAATTGGCGGGTGAGGGGGGGGGGGGGGATCGCGCCAACGTGCGTATGTGACATTTGTGCCCAAAAAATATGCGAAATGCTACCATGATCGCAAAAGTTCATGATTTGTCTATTAGAATCTTCCGATTTGGCGAAGGATTAAGGGAAAATTAAATTATGAATAAATGTAACGTGTTGCAATGTTTAACATACATTTAAGGGAGACCAAACTGGTCGCCAGTGGCGGCTAGTCTCTATAATAAAACTGTAAGTCATGTGACTGTCCTCAACAGTTCCGGGATGCCGCATCGCTTTTTCATATGCCAAGCGGCCATTTTTATTCAAAATTATTTTTTCGAATAAACTGCATAAAAGTTACATTTTAAGAAAGATCGTTCAAAATAAATTAATATTTGAGAGATGACTTGCGTTCAATTATGTATATATTCTGCAATAACTTCAGTCGAAAGATTCGCAGTTCAAATTCTCTATTCATAAAAGTAAACAAAAAAAAGATTGATTCGTCGTGAACATTTAAAATATTAAATCATGGAGGTAATCATTCGCAAAGCAAGTTCTCCGCGAATGAATTTTTGGACCGCTGCCTCGCGTCAAAAAAATAATTCGCACCAGTGAGACAATCAAAGTTTACCATAATTATGTGCTATACAACTCAACTTTCGGACCTTTTCTTGACGTAAATTGAACTCATGTAATAATATTTAATGAATCAGATTTTTAGCATTTTTAAAATCGCTAATACAGCTTTTATTTATCGCGTGTACAAATTAGAAATGATACTTTGATTTTGAAATCAAATGTTTTGATTTATGATATTATTTCTTATTTATTTATTTATTTTCTCTTTTAAATGAAAAGTGTGAAGTACTTTAAATTTATGTAATATAAGCATTTTAGATTAAAGTTAAGTATTTTAAATGAAATGAGTGACAGGTTTATAATTTAAAATTAAATTAATTGTAGTATGAATGACGGTGATGGGAACGATATTTGGCAAATTATCATCTGCTCCCGGCTAACAAAAATACTCATAATTAAAAAAAAGAATAAAAATAAATAAATGATAGTTTGTTGTAAATAAATATTGATATACATATCAAAAATAATTTATAGAATTAAAATAAAAAATAAAAGTAAATAAACAACAATTTCCATAACAAAGTTTTCGCCAAATTGGCGGGGGAGGGGGGGGGGGGAATCGCGCCAACGTGCGTATGTGACATTTGTGCCCAAAAAATATGCGAAATGCTACCATGATTGCAAAAGTTCATGATTTGTCTATTAGAATCTTCCGATTTGGCGAAGGATTAAGGGAAAATTAAATTATGAATAAATGTAACGTGTTGCAATGTTTAACATACATTTAAGGGAGACCAAACTGGTCGCCAGTGGCGGCTAGTTTCAAAATAATGAAATAAGTAGTACTCTTGAATGTACTTTTAAAGTATTTCTTTCAGTTGAAAATTAATCAATTTTTAGTTTATATTTTAACCCATTTGCATCATAAGCGTATATATAAGTGCATTTGAGGAATTTCTTTTTTATTCAGAAAATTTGAATCTATACCAGAAATTCCGAAAGAAGAATTTTAATTTTATGTAATCGCGAAATGTCTGTCATTAAATAAATCAAAAATTACTACTCAAAATTTATGGCATGAATTAGAAATTTCTGACGGAAAAAGAAATTCCGCATATATCTGAGAATGATGAAAATGTCATGATGCAGTGATTGTATTGATGCCTTTGTAATTATTTGCATGAATAATGATAGAACCTGTCTTTGTATTTAGTATTATCATTTCAATTATTTTACAGCATTTAGTAATATTATTTTTTTTTAAGTTCGCTTAAAGCTTTATACACCGTTGCTGAGACTTTTATTTCAAACTTGTGTTTCATTCTTCAAATTTAAAAATTGAGTCTATTTGTCCAAATAATTAGTTTATCATAAAAGAAAAATATTGGATAGAAATACCTATTTAATCCTGTTATAGTAATAATATTTTTTTTCTAAAAGTCTACAAAACATTTTCCACAGTCTGTTATCATATAAATAATACGCAGAAAAGCTACTGAAATATCCATTAGATTTCAGTAAACCTTAATTTCTGCCATTTGGATAGCAACAACTTAAAAAGATATTAACAATGACAAGTCATTTCACATTTTTTCAGCTTATCAAACAAATTTCTTGTCACAAATATTTTTTTAATATAATTTTATAAATTAAACGAAAACGTGCATTTTCGCCATTGTATCAAGAAGC
This sequence comes from Maratus michaelseni, assembly GCA_963931845.1. Taxonomy (NCBI): domain Eukaryota; kingdom Metazoa; phylum Arthropoda; class Arachnida; order Araneae; family Salticidae; genus Maratus; species Maratus michaelseni. Next base: position 211,926,815 of record OZ007591.1, read on the forward strand.
GTTTTCTAGTTTCTTGTCAAATTACCTTGATGTGAAATAAAAGTGTTTTTGGTGTGTACTTTACAAAATTTCTCGAAAAGAGTCACATTTGGTATTAAATCTGATAGCATTGATACATTTTATAATTGATTTTAGTACCTTATAAATAACAGTTAAAACTGTTTGAGTACTAAGAACTCTCTATGACTAACATAATAATACACAAGAAAAATTACTAGATTGCCACCTTTATCAATCTTATAAGTGGTCTCTTTCTTTATCATCATAACACAGTTTTGCGTTAGTAGGCTTTTCCTTCCCCATTATCGCCACTCGACTGCCATATACAATCTTATTTAAAACTTTAAAATGTATGAGTCAGAATGTATGTTTATATGATGTGTATTAGGCCCGCGCCCGACCCCTAAAAATTTACTATTAACCATTTCCTTCTGTGATGTCCATTTTGAAATTTATTAATTTCATAATAATTCTAAAATATAAAAGAAGTTCTTTAGATAATACAAATGTTTTTTAAGTTTAGTGTGTTTAAAATAGTCAGTTTTAAATATACATACATAAGTAGTTTCATGTGTTTGGCATATTGCAGAGCGCATAGAAATACAAGACTCATTCAATAAATAGTCGGAAAAGTTGTTTAAAGATACAATAAAAGTTGGATACATAATTGTATATACAGATACCATAAAAATAGTAAAGAATTAAAAGAAATACATAAAAGTGTCTAAATATCTTCAAAAATATTTAATAGAGTTATTCCTGTTATTTTCTATATTGAACTTTTGAATAGGAACATTTGGGGAAATTCAATTAAAAATTTATTTTTACATTTTGGTTTTAAAATTTGCATGTATAACTTTTAATTTTAGTCTACAATATTGCTTTTTTCAAACTCGAAACAAAACCAAAAGTAAAACTGACAGGGAATGAGATGAGTTCATAACAAATTTGGGATTGAGACCTTTAAAAGACAAATTGCCACCTTTCCACCACGTGCGCCTACGTTGGGAACCACTGTTTTAAGCTAAACCGTATTTCCCCCTCTAATTAAAAAAATATATATATATATATAATTCGAAATGGTTAGTAAAATGCGATTACAATAGATGTCATTATCAGTTTATGAGACATTCTGATAAATGGATTAAGATTTCAAATATTGCATACTGGCATGATTATTCACATGATTTTTCACCCCCGTGTACTTCTCGCACCTCTAACTTTTAGAAAGAAATTTTCATGAAAGCAAAAATTTCGCGTAGATTTTGTGCATAATATGGTGAATTTGATAGTTTAAAACAAAATTATAGCGCCTAAAAGAGAGACACTATAACGAAAGAAACGCTATTTCTTTTAGACGCTAAAACGAAATTAAAATTCGATTGTGCGAATTGAAATGAACAATTCATTAACTCAACGATTCTCAAACTTTTATGCCTTGCGTACCCGTTGAAAAATTGCAAATTCCTAGCATACTCTTCCCCCTTTTCTTATGAAAGAGTCACGAATAGAAAACAGTTAATAAAGAAAAGAAGAAATCGATACCAAAAAAACATAACTTTTATTTTTTACATTTAAAGTAAACCTTAAAAAAAAGAAAACTTTTTAGCTGACGTGTGAGCTTGCTTACCATAGCATACTTTTTTTAATATTTAGTGGTTAACGCTGTACAATAGTAAATTATCTTTAACATTTTGTCTGTTTCTTTGTTTGGCTCGTCGCGTTCGATAGCAACTTTGAGGAACGCTGCGCTAACTTTTTCTCAAAATATTTTCTTTTTTTAACCTGCGTCAAGAAATAGGTAGGTGTTATTGTAACCGATAATGTCTTTTTTATTCATCGTGTGATTTGTTTGTTCTTTCTGCTGAAAATTTAGCAATATTATTTTAAATTTTATCAACCTAAATGTGGGCTATAAAAATTAAATTTGCTCAAAATAATTTTGAAGAAGATCTAAAATTTGAAGTAGTCTGTTTTAAAAATATATCATATTGGTAATGGAACCGCCAAAAAGCAATAGAAACAAAGATTGTCTTAAGTAAATAAAACTGCGTTTCAAGCATAATATCCTTTTTTTCTTAATTTCCATCTGCTATTTTCGTATTACTAGCTTCTTTGCTCTGTACATTTTTTGTATTGGTTGATTCCTCCAATTTCCTATAATTTTATTGGTCGAAATTCCTCTTTCTCTAATCCGCTTGCATTGATAACTGTACGCTCAGTGCTACTGAAACCGTTATGTACGCAGTATCCTCTGAATTTCCTGTCAGTTTTCAAAGACTGCCTTTGTAATTCGCGGATTTCCTTTTGCGTTTACATGCAGTAATGTCGAGTCAGTGCGAAGCTCTCGCGATGGAAGGCTAAATCACCGGCAAAAGGTAAGCGGGAATCTTTTCAATGGTCTTAATTCGTTCATGAACGTATAATCTTCAATTAGGTACCAGCAGCATGTAAAAATTCCAATGGGTTCATATTTTATGAGCATTTTTTAAAAATCCCCATTGGTTTAGTATGAGAAAAGGGCTCTTTTCAGGGCATTTATGTTTGGGGCAATCCCCTCCAGTTTCAACCCCACCCCCCAGTGCCTTATTTTCGCTAATATGTTTAAATTTCCTGTCTACATCTACAAATAATCATTTAGTTTATGCCTTAATTTTTAAAAGCTGCAAAATCTTTTTTTTTTTTAAATATGTGTTGATTGTACCTGCTTGCAACTGTTTGTTTGTTTACACTACATTTATCACTAAATAATGTCCCCATGGTTCCTTAAGGGTAACTAAGTCAATTAATTGACTCTTCCCTATCTCCGGTGACAGTTTGGCTAACTCTTTTTCTTTTTTTTTTTTTTACAATTTTGAAGCAATTTTATCCCCTTTCCTCGGAAAGTAACCAATTTTTATCCCTCCCTCCCGTATCTTAACTAATTAAAACCTCTTAAAAGTTACTTACTCACTCAATCTAAAATCTAAGCTTTCGAACGGTACCCATTTTATTTAATTCAAATTATATTAAGTGCTTCTTTTCATCATGCAAAGTTTGTATAATTCGTGTAATTGTTCAATTCAAAATGGCTGTTCTTTTTCCTCCTGTAAGGAATCCCCACGCCAAAAATTTTCAAAGTAGTTATACAGAAAGGTACCAGCGAGGCCCCAACTCCGAGTTTCTTTTTAATCAATTCACAGCTCAAGTTGACAAACCACTCACCCAAACTTCTGGAATTTTAAATATTTACTGAATTGGTTTTGCAAAAAATTATTCAATGGAGTTCAAAACTTTATAGGGGAAGAGGGAAAACAGATAATTCCATTATTAATTACTAATTTGTATTATTAAACTTAATTTTCTACTAATATTTTTAGGATTTCGGCCTGGTTTCCCTATTAGTAGTCATTTTGGGGCGCTCTCCACGATGGTGTAGCCCTTTTTTACAAGACCTCTTACAGAGGCTCGGTGCCCCCCTTCCCCCCCCCCCCCCCCCGGTTGGAAAAAAAAAAAAAAAAAATTCTCTTATTTGCTCATTTCAACACATATAGCATCTCTATTGATAGATTAAAAGGGAAAAAAAAGGAAGAAAAGGGTAGAAAAAAAAAAATCTCAACAACTGCTGCACATTTCTTTCCCCTTTACCGCCCCCCCCCCCTCCATGGCCGTGTGCTCTTTGGGGGGCTATCAACTAAATAGAGGAAAAGAAAATAGATTATATTTAATAAGGAAATATTAATTCTTCCCACATTTAGCTCATACCATCACTTATAGCATGTCTTTTAATTTTCCACAACTGCTGCACACATTTTCCCCTTTTCCGCCCCCCCATGAGAGTTCACTCTTTTTTTTTTTGGGGGGGGGGGTTTAATTAACTCAACTTTTACCCCCACATGTAATATATCATGTGTTAAGTTTAATTGTTTCAGCATTCCACTTTGATTTTCCACCCACTGCGTTCAACCTTTTTTTTTATTAGTTTCCCCCCCCCCTTCCCTTCAATTATTATTTTTTTTTTCGATCATTTTGGGGCGCTAGACACGTTGGTAGCGCTCTTTTTGCTATGTCTCCAACTGGAGCTGAGTTCCTTGGGGAGGGGCTTTCAACCTTTACAACTTTAACCCCCACATGTAATATACCATTAATTGTTTTTGTTTTTTTGTTTTGTTTCACTCAGCCTGTTCTTCCTATTTGTAATGGTTTCGGGTCGCCCAACACGATGGTGGGGCTCTTTTCATTTAAACTTCAAAAGTGGCTGAGTTACCCCCCACTCCCCCCCCCTCCCCGTTGAGGGAAAATTAATTTAGCCTTTTATTTTGCACGTGCATCACATATAGCAAGTCAATAGACAGCTAATTTCTCAACACTCCGTTGCAATCCACATTTCCCTTTCCTGAACCCCCTCCCCCATGAGCCGATTCTGTTCGGGGGGTGGGGATCTTTGCACTTTCTCAACTTTAACCCCCACATGTAATATATCATTGGTTAGGTTTCTTGGCTCAACAACTAATGATCAGCAGTCTGACTCATTTCTTTTTTTTTTTCCCATCCTACCATGATCAATAGCTTTTTCAATTACTAATTAAAATTATTAAACGTTAAGTGTTCAGAGTTCCGCCTGCGATCCCCCCCCCACCCCCGTCTAGCTAAGACTGCGCTTCCCCGTCTCCTCTACAACACTTTAACACCATAAGTAGTGGAAATATACTAACAACACAGTAACTACAGATTTATCGTTAGTAAGTCATATCCCGCAACAAATCAAGTTGAGCAATAACCCAGTTTCACTTGTTAAAGCATCTATGTGCCTATTCAGAACAATTAAAGTACTAGTATCTCTCCTCATAGGCGCACATCAATTCAGCAACAACACCTTTTAAAAAACAGAAGGGAAAAAGAGAGGGAATGTAAAGGAAGAATTCTGTAATTCCCCCCCCCCCCGCTGCTGGTACCAACAAATCCCAGGACCTTGTAAAAACAACAATTCAAACCACAAACATTAAACACTCGATCATTGAGGGTTCCCGTTATGCCTATAGCTATTTTAGTGAAGAGTAGATTTAAAACTGAAATTATTCATTTGTATTTTCAAATCCCCCTTTTTATTATTTTACAATCAAACACAGAGTTAGCCAATAACTTATGGCTGCAAAAATGCAATCAAACATGAACACTAGGTCAGCATCAAATCAAACACAACTTAAACAGGTAAAAAAACCAGTTGATGCTAAGATAAAAATAAAAGAGTCTTCCAAAAATGCTAACAAAACATCCGGTAGTGCAGGCACACCAGGCAGTTCCCGGTCAACTCAGGACAAAGAAAAATTAAAGAACAAAACAAAGACAGAAGAGCAAAGCAATCAATCAGCAGTCAATCTAGATAAGTACTTTGAGGAAGACGACACTGTAACTGAATGCGAAGAAACGGATTCGGAATCAGAAACGAGCAAAACTAGTAAACAAGTTGCACTTGAAATAGTTAATGCCCCCGAGGTACGCGGTACGAAGATGGAACTCCAAAAGTTATGTGATGCCCCAGAAACAGGGAAAAGAAGATCAATAACAGTTGAAAAAGCGCTCAGAGCAATAAGTTACATCAGAGTTATAGAAAAACGAACCACAAGATTGCCGAAAATCGTCTGCAGAGAGATAGATAAAGCATTGGAAATAATCTCAAGATCAATAGTAGAACTCGAAGTCAGAGCACAGCACGCAGAGGCGCAGAACGATATATTGGAAAACATGACGCACAGGCAGACAGAAAAGGCAGAACACGATTCAGCAGACGAAGTACATGGGAGAGAACGGGAGATAAAAACAAACAAACCTCCAATTAACTACGCAGAGGCAGTAAAAGCAGCCACATCAACAATTATCATACAGGCAAAAGAGGACAGAACAGCTGAGGAAGTAGAAAAACAAGTTCTTAACCATTCCAAGGACCATCACGGTAATGTTAAGAGTGTACGAAAAATCAGGAATGGGGTAAAGATCATGTGCGAAAGCGCAATGGCCGCACAGGAGCTTAAAAAGACAATTACTGAGGATCAAGAGGTAAGCGAAGCGCTAGAAATAAAAAACGCAAGCCTGAGGAAAAAAAGAATAATCATTTTCAACGTCCCGAATTGGGTCCCTGAAGACCAGGTAACATCAAAGCTCGCACGCATTCTAAGGGTTAATAATGATGAATACAACGAAGATGTCTTCAAACTGACGAAGCCGTTGGCGGCCAAGAATGAGAAAATACACATTCCAGTCACTCTTCCCGAACCTCTGGCGGACCACCTGCTTAAAAAAAGGACGGTTTGTCTGGGGTTCAAAGAATGCCCGGTGAAACATTTCGTAACAATCCAAAGATGCCACCAATGCCTCGGTTTCGACCACGTGGCATTACAATGTCCAAACACACAGATGTGCTCCAACTGCGCAGGGGAACACAGCTACAAAGACTGTAAATCGAGACGCAAAGAATGTGCTATGTGTCGTCTATATAACTGGACCAACAAAGGATGGCTGAGAGCTCAGAAACCAACAGACCATTCGACACATTCAGGACACTGCTGGGTGTACCAGACACTACTGCAAATACGACAATTAGAACTTCAGGAGGGTAAGAGGCAGCTAACAAATGGCTTAGAGGTGATACAGGGGTTAGTCTCAATTCACACGTATAGGGGCAAGCCACGAATTGCTAGGACCACTAATGAAGAACACGGCAGGTATCAACGCAGGGACGAACTAAGAAGAAAACATCATGCTTAATACCGCCTCAAATAATCACATAAACATGCACTCACAGAATGCAACACAAACACGAAGACCAGACGTCCTAAACGCCATACAGATCAATCTTCACAACAGCAGCCATGCCACAAACGAATTAGGGGGATACATGGGAGCAGAAGGAATACATGTTGCTATGTTACAAGATTACTACCAGAACAAAGAGACAGGACAAATAGCAGGTATAAACCCAAAACATTGGTCAATAACAAAAACGAAAACAAACAAATCAGCCATCATAACAAAGTTAGGATCAAACCCGATAACGCTAAGTGAACAAGAATTTGTATCAGCCATAACTATCGAAAACAATAAAGAAAAACTAACAATTATCAACACATATGCTCCCCCCTCAGCCGATTTCTCAGTGGTGCTTTCAGAAATTGAGAACACTATGAAGATAGCATCGGGAGAAATCCTGCTAGTGGGAGACTTTAATGCACATTCACAAGCATGGGGATATGACAATATCGACGACAGGGGACAAAAACTCACAGACTTCATCCTTCTTAATTCACTTTTTGTCCAGAATCCACCAGGTGCCCCTTCCACTTTCTGCACTATGAGGAATAAAAAAGAAATTAAGGGATGGCCGGATTTAACGATAGCAACACTTAAACTAGGGAACAAAATTAAGGACTGGGAGGTCAGCGAGGACGAATCTCATAGTGATCACAAATTAATAAAATTTAAAATTCAACATGACAACACCAGCCACCACAGACACAGATTAGAAACAAAACATGGAAAACATGAAAAATTTGACAAAAACATAAAAAAAATCAGAAATAAATATATCAAAGAGTTAAAAAAAGTATCGGAAATAGACCAACTAGATAATATTACCCTCAGACTTCAAAATGAAATCACAACCGTAGCGATTAACTGCTATAAAAAACGGTCAACACCCGATATAACAGCCCCACCATGGTGGACAGATGAAATTAAAACGGCAAGAAACAGAGTCAGGGCCTTCAGGAGGCGATATCAAAAACAAAAAGACGAAGAGCTAAAATCTAAACAACACATAGAATACAAAAAAGAAAGAGCAAAACTAAAAAAATAGTCCAAAAAACAAAAATTAAAACCTGGAAAAGATTCTGTGAGGACGCAACAAACAGATACGGGTCCCAGTATAAACTAGCATCGGGAAAAGTTACGAAACCCCCAAGACTTGTAAACATCTTACCAGATAACAAAACAGTAACAATAAAGGAAACTCTTAATCACTTTCTAAACAACCTGTTTCTTACAGACCCGTCAACAGAACATAAACTTATACCAGCCCCCCCCAGATTTAATGACTCAAGGCCCCCCGTGATAACGAAACAGGAATTAAACCGAATAATAAGAAATATAAAACAAAACAAGGCACCAGGGTATGATTACATAGATTATAATTTAATTAAAAGAATACACAATGCAGAACCACAACTTTTACTAACGCTTTTCAACACATGCCTCAAACTTAACTATTTCCCAAAATCTTTCAAAATAGGTACAGTAGTACTATTCCACAAAGCTGGTAAAGACACCAAAGATCCAAAAAATTACAGACCAATATGCCTACTACCAGCATTCAGCAAAATATTAGAAAGAATAATACATGGTAGAATAAACCACCATCTAACAACTAGTAATTTTTGGAGCGCCAAACAATACGGGTTCAAACAGGGAATATCAACAGAACAAGCACTAGACGAACTTATTAACAAAATTAAACAAGACAAAGAGGAAAAATATCAAACACTGCTAATTTCTATGGACATTAAGGGCGCATTTGACAATATAAGTTGGCCGATAATAGCCAAAACCCTAAAACAATCTCCCTGCCCCAGATACTTAATTAATTGGATCATTAGTTTTCTGGAAGATAGATACGTAACATTAGAAGAAAATGGTATAAAAATAACAAGGCAAACATTCGGCGGATGCCCACAAGGCAGCTGCCTGGGACCACTTCTGTGGCTGCTAATAGCAGATATAGCACTTAAGAAGCAATGGGGTATAAATGTCAGGATTCAGGCTTTCGCAGACGATTTTATACTAATCTTAAGATCAAAAACAAAAGAAGAACTTATAAAATTAGCAAATAAAATAATAAAAGAATTTAACGAGTGGATAACAAACAATAGATTAACATTAAATTGGGACAAAACAGAATTACTGTACCTAAATAGAGGACACACAGGGAATCTCCCAACCGAAAATTCATACAACATAGAGGGCATTGAATTCAACGGTAAAAAGTTAGAGGTCAAAGAACAAATTAAATATTTAGGGGTAATGATACACAAGAATCTAAACTGGCTCCCACATTGCCAACAACAAACAAAGAAGATCAGAAAATCATTTTGGATGATGGGACGGATGGTCTCTAAGGGATGGGGTCTACAACCCAACATAATTAAAATTTGGTATAGGTCAGTAGTGGAGAAAACACTTACATACGCCGCCCCAATATGGGGGCATAACCTGAATAGACGCAGCAAGGAAGTATTATCTAGCTGTCAAAGGCACTTTGCATTGGCCATAGTCAAAGCTTATAGGACAGCCTCAACAGCGGCACTTCAGGTTCTATCTGGCCTGATTCCAATTCACCTTCAAGTACAATACGAAGCAGCTTACGGCACTGTCTCAAGATTACGCAAAACAGTAAACACATACAACACAACTATCCATCACACGGACTATGTTAAAAAGATCAACGTTTGGCACAACCACCCAGCAGAAACAGTAGAACCAAGATTCGGACACAATCTAAGAGACATAGTCGTATACACAGACGGTTCGAAATTGGAATCAGGCGCTACGGGATCGGCTTTCGTAGCATACAAAAATGAACAAAAAATCAAGACATGGTCGGTGCCACTAAGAAAGTGCAACAGTGTCTTCCAAGCCGAACTACTGGCCATACTCAAAGCCGCAGAATGGGGTAATACCACAGGGCAAGATTACAGCATACGCTCGGACTGCATGTCAGCAATACAAGCATTAAGCAAACCCTTTAACGTAACTGAAATAATAGATACAATACAACAAACAGTAAAAAAATCAAATAATAAATTTAAAATCAGCTGGGTCAAGGCTCACGTGGGCATCCAAGGAAACGAGGATGCTGACGAATTGGCCAAACAAGCAGCACAAAACCCATACAATGCAATCCCTTACCACATGGAGAAACCAATAACAAAACTAAAGAGAACCCTGAAAGAACTAACAATTAAGCAATGGCAGTTCGAGTGGGACTACGGGGACACAGGCAGGCTGACACACAGGTACTTCCCTAAAGTGGATACACACAGATTGATAAGCTGCAAACTACTTTCTCAAGTCTACACAGGCCATGGCGCGTTTCCAGCATATCTGCACAGATTCGCACTGGTGGAAACGCCAGATTGTGAGTGTGGATTGATGGGAACTTCCAAACACTACCTCATAGCCTGTCCACTCACACAAGCACTCCATCTGGTAGGCATAACACCAAACAACGAGCAACTTTGGCACAAACAGCTAGCTCAAAACAAACATGTACAAGCAAAAGCCAAAACAGTGATCAGATGGTTAATTGATAACATAGACTTAATTTCACACTAACGTGAAGCAAAACTGAACAAGCCCTTCCCACCATCCACACAAGATTAATTCCTCAGCAGCAACAGTAATCTAGCGTAGTGCATAGCGAAATAATAAAAAGCAATTAATAGAATCCTCTATTTTTGCACAAAAAGGCATTAAAAGAACTTTACTTTTACTGCACCAAAAAAACTATAAAAAAATATATACTAAAAGCACAATGTGCACAAAAAAAAAAAAAAAAAAAAAAAAAAAAAAAAAAAAAAAAAATTAACGAAGCCATGTACGCTAATGGCGCCTGGTGCATGTAAAATCCGTCGTGGGTGCAAAGTCCTCCAAGTTCCCTTTGAATTATACCTCTGGAGGTGCCTAGTCAGGTGAAGGTCTCGTCACCTGATCAAGGTTCTAAATTACGAGACCAATTCCTTTCTCTTTTTTAAAATTTAAATTTCTTTTTTAAACCTGCCATTTCAGCGAGGTTGGATGGATGCCGTGAGCTGTCAAGTAGAGAAACTCTAGCAAACCACTAGAGAACACTACAGACAAGATGTAATACATAGCGGAAACACAAATATTTAAACTGAATTATATAAACCTGTCTATATTAGCAACCATAGTCAGTGTGAATATGGCCCGAAAGCAAGCCCCTTTCCTTATTCGACAACATACCCAGATACCCATAATTAATAACAAACTAGAACCGGCCAACACAGTATCAAAGTAACTCTCACGAAATACCGTTGCAGCCAAGGACACCCAAGAAGCTAATCAGGTGGATCTCCGTTATGAGGAGATTAGGCGAATTTCGCCCCGCGGCCAGGTATACAAACTCGTTAAGCTGGGCATAATGCCCGGCAGGTAGGGGCCTGGTCTGCGGTTTAATAATAATAATAATAAAGACTGCCTTTGTAAAAGAACACCATATTTAGTAATATTTATTTTCTCTCTAAAACAAAGCTGTTGATGTATAAGGGTCTCTAGACATTTTATATTTATGATACAATACCAAATAAATTAAGCGTAAACGAAAAAAATACGCATTTAGATGATAATATATTTGAATATTTTGTGATCTTGTAAAAAAAAAAAATTCTATATGGCATGAAATTTCTTAACAACAGTCTAGTAGAGTTGGGAAGTGCTCCATATTATATGTGGAACAGATGCATTCTTTCTTTTAAGGAAAAGAACGATTTAGCAAAAATCAAATATTTGTATATTTTAAATATTTTTTCAATTTTTTATTGAATGTTTTAGACAATTGTTGCAAATTCTAGGTTTTAAAAAAATTATCACATTTAGCATTTTCGTAGCTAATTATTATCTAATTTTATTTTTGAATGTTTCTGCTACGAGCAGGCCTAACAAAGTTATTTCCATCGCTATGCATCTGGCGTTGACTTTAACGGATGTTCCTTTTTCTCTTTATTCTGCGCCCTTCTAGAACAGGAGTCGTGTCGCATTTTCTTTTATCGTTGGCTGCTTCCAATTAAAGCCCAAATGATGGTGAGACATAGAAGAGCCTTAACAAATGATAATTACTTTAATAATAAGCTTTTTCATTGGTTTTATTTTATTCGTTAAATACATTTTACAATTTTTACAAATGTGAGGTTAAATTAATTCATTATGCGATATAACAACTAATATATTTCAATTATTTATTTAACCCTATTCTCGCAGCAAGTTTATTTTCTAAAATAATTTAATTGAATATTAAAAATGTCATTAAAAAAGAAAATATTTAAAAAAATGCTGTTTTGAAATATGTAAAGAAAAAAAAAAACTTGTTTTCATGTTTCTTTAAACATATAAAAAATAAATATTAAGATTTTTTACCAAAATTTTTTGTCAAAAATGAAAGCATATCAAATAGAGACTATCGGTAAAAAAAGAGAAAAATACCCGTAAATATTTTAATAATATTCATTTTTTTTTAATTTATCGAGTACCAACATAAAACTAGCTACCAACTACGTTAAGCTTCTAAGCTGCGTTCAGCTTGACACAAAATTTGATTTAAATACCTCAAAAATGGGTAAATAGAGGGCTCCTAAAGAGTAAGGAAATATTTTTTAAAAATCACTGGAGACCAGCGCTGTCCAACGTCAGCGAGCTCCATGGCGGTTTTCTGTTATCTGCTTTTTTGAAAAAATAAAAATTAATTTTAAAAAGATACTTTGCATGAAATTCATTAATATACGCATGTTTTTTGTACTTATACGCATCATTAAGCTTTTTTGGTTTCTTCCTCAGAAACTCTTTGGGGGATAGGCTCCTCCCCATCTGTAAAATATAATGCTAAATTTACTATGATTTATTTTTTTCTGGATTTAATTTTTTTCACGGAGTCTTTATTTTATACCGGCCTTATCACTACCACGTTGCTACGTATGTGTATCATGTACTAATATAAGAGTCTTGTGTATCGCTACCACTACTACATTGAGATAATATCGCTGCACATTTCTAATTACGTGAATAATGTCGCCCGTCCTAACCTACTAGCAGCTGAGGCGCACTTCTGCTTATTGAACAGCTGGACTGGCCTACTGTAGGCAGGTAATAATCTTAAAATATATTTATGATTTTCAGAATTGAATGTAGTATTTGTTATTCAGCCAAATAGTGTTCATTAGTGTGCCATACTGTTCATTATTCGGCTGAGCAGACGAAATATTGAACGGTTGACGGAAGTTAGTTTAGAAACTGGGAACAAGTAATTTTGAAACAAAAAAATCGACACGACTTCGAACGAATGTTTCTTAATAAAGGACTCGCTGCAATTGTACAAAAAACTGATGCTATTAAAATTATCTATTTTTGTATTTACTTATTGAGCACCAGTTGACGAATTTTAGCGGGAGTGGTTTGGCACAAGAGATTATTTTCTATGTCAACCACATTCAGTTTTATCTACGTTGTTGCCAAATATATGGTTTTATATAATAAAAAAAAGAGTAGTGGCATACGCACATGACACATGCTGAGATTAGAAATTTTCGATCCAAACCGTTGCAATACACATTCTTGAACTTGGCAAAACTCGCCTGATCAAGTTCTATTAAATGAGCGAGACAAGTCGACAAACATTATCTTGGCCATAATGGCAGGTTTGACAAGATTTTGTCCAAATCCTATCGATCCATCAAATTTTATTGCATATATGTCGCCATTATGTTATATGTAAAGGCACTCTAGATGCTCATCGCTCCCGATTTCGTCCAAACTCCTCTCGACAAATCAAATTTTATTTCTTGCATCCCACTTCTCTAGCATTTATAAAGGCAATCTATTGTTCATCGCTCAGGTTTGAAACGCAGTAGACAATCATATGTTACAATATTTGATGTGTCCCTCTACAAGCAAAAAAGAGGGAGAGACGATACGATGAATCCTATTAGCTTAAAACATTCCCTGGTGTACTGGAATTGTCGTTCAGTAGTTTTTAAGAAAATTGAGAACATACATGCATACATACATAACGACCAGAAACAGAGTCTTTTTTCGCAAGTCGCTTAAAAAACCTCTTAGATCAATCAAATTTTACTTCTCGTATGCCATTTCTCTCACATTTATAAAGCCAATCTCTTGCTCATCGCTCAGGTTTGAAAGGCACAATCATATATTAAAACATTTACGTGTTCCTGTAAATATATATATATATATATATATATATATATATATGTGTGTGTGTGTGTGTGTGTGTGTGTGTGTCTGTGTGTGTGTGTGTGTGTGTGTGTGTGTGTGTGTGTGTGTGTGTGTGTGTGTGTGTGTTCGTATGCGTATGTGTATAGACGATACGATGATTTCCTTTAGCTTAAAATCTTCCTTGATTTTCTAGAATTGTAATGTAAAAGTTACATTCAAATCCGATCAGCGGTTGAAAATTGAGGACATACATTACATACACACATAACGACAAAAAACAAACGTTTCTTTTTCTGAAGTCATTTAAAAATAAGTTCCTATTTTATAAAAGAAAATTAGCTGCCAAGTAAAAATGTTTAGGTAAGACTTAAAATTTTTAAAATTCAGTCTTAACTTTTTTTAAAAACTCTATCTTTGTTGGTGTCGTGACGCAGTCGTGTTAGTGTTGACGGATTGTTACATGTAATGCTAGAAAAAAAGAGAACAGTGGTTAATTTATTGAATGATGCCTACGTTAAATTGACCATTTTCTCTCAATTTTTTTTTATTATTATTATTCGTTGTTCAGCTAACATTTGCGATTCAAGAAAAGCTATACCTTCATCTTTGATTCAATTAGTTGCAAAGCTAATTTAGTTATCTGCAAAATAACTTTTTCAGAAGTAAGAAAACAAGAAAGAAATCTCTTCTGTCAGGCATAGATTATGAAGCATTTTCCAACACTTCCAGAATACTGTAACAGAAGTTATCCGTTTAACCGTATAAACGTACTTCTATGATGTCCCCACGTAAGCACCAGGATCAGTATACCATCAGAACTGGACGAGTTGTTCGCCCTCCGCAGAGAATGGAACTTCGAATAAAGGGAGGTGTGATATTAGGACATTAACTGTAACCGTCAAGGTACAAGAACATTAACTGTAACTTAGATTGATGGAATGCTGGCTGTCTTTATGTTGTGTTTTGTGATGTCGTGTTTCTGTAACCTAAATAGAATAGTTATGTGTGAAATATAATGCAAATAAATTTACTGTCTCTTTTTTTGGAGCCTTCGACCGTTCGCTAGGTTAACAGAACCTATAACAACACAGAAGTTACTTAAATGATGTAGAGAAACTTTGAGTCATTTACAATTCCAACATAGTGCGGAGCTTTTCTGAAGATTTCATCCATTTTGAAAGCTATTTCTTATTTATGGAATGAGGAAAGAAATGGCAAGTTGTCCTGTTTTCCATTTTTCTGCAAGATATTGGATTTGAAGTAAATTAGTGATGTTTATCTACCTATGTATACTACACTCAAGATTTACAACTGAACTCCAACAACAAACTATTCTGCCGAAAAGCCATTTTCTGTTTTAAAACATTCTAAAAACTATATACAGACAGCAAGAATGACTGGTCAATCTCGGCGTGGTAGCCATAGAATGAAACATTATATGCAGCCTCAATTCCCAGTAAGTTTCAAATGCATTCCCAAATTCAAAAGGGAGAAGATAGTAATTTTTTATACTTCTCAAGTATCGCAAAATAATTATCAAATTATAAATTATTATTCGTTTGTAAAACATACTTTTGAAACATTAAATCAGATGTTTCTGTAATATATATTCGGTATATCAGTATAAAAATTAAATTGAAATAAACAATTCCACAAATTATTGGAATTCAGTTGAGGAAACAGAAGGAAATAAAGGGCGTAAAATAAATGACAGCACATACATTCGATATACGGGCCTGTATATATATAGTCTAAAAGTGATCACTACATTGGCACTAAAAATGCGTTGTTCCGTTCCTAATTCCAGAAAATGTCAAAAATTCATAAAATTCAAAGTATCATAACTCGGTAAGTTTTTATAGTAAAATAATGAAATGCTTACTGTTTTCTTGTTGGAGCAGGGAAAATGGTTTTTGAAAGAATCCAAGGACCGTATAAAAATATCAATTTCGCAATTTAAAAAAAAAAAAATCTATTTTGATGTAAATGCTTTTTTACATGGTAAAGACCAATGTTTAAAGCCTTCTTGCAGCTTTAATTATGCCTCTAAAACTAACGATTTAGGAATTGGATATTGGTTAACGATAAGAACGGACACCCTTTATAATTTTTTTTACAATATCATTTAACTTTTTTTTTTTTCATGTTTACCTTATTTCAACTTTATCATTTGCAGCACATTTTTCTGTTCTTGATTAACGTGGTGGGTGTTGTGTATTTCTTAAATCTTCATTTAAAATACTATAAATATTATTTAATTCCATCTTACGCCGACTTGAAATAAATATTTTAAATCAATGAGTCATGAAGTTTTAACTCGAAAATTATTGAAGAGGATGTAAGATGTAGAAATGCAGTTTTGCGTTATTACTTCTCTAATTTCTCATTCCATTAACCTAAACCTCAACACCTTTTCAGGTAAAATGATTTTACATTTACACTCACGATGATTCGTATTCAAAAGAGTTTTCTTCAAAAATGTTTCATATTTCGTACTTTGTTAATTAAGTTGAAGTTTAGGTATTTCATTCCATGCTAGTTAACTAAAATCATGGATAGTTTAACATGTAATTTACACATACATTTTGCATATGATAGAGACATGATTTATCGGTTCTAGTCGGTTTATTTTTCTGCACTAATTGTTTAAATTCCTCTCCTCCAATACAAATACGGTTTTAGTTAAGCAAATCAAATCGACGTACAGAAATTAAATGCAATAATTCGAATACTTTTATTTTTATATGCTTAATTTGAAGTAAGAGGACAAAAGAAGGTGTAAATTTCTTAGCTTTCCATAAGCCGATATAAATTGATATAATATATAAAAATTCAAAGCAGGTAATTTTTTAGTGCGTTGTACTATGGCAATCCAGTAAGTAAGTTCCGTTTTCAATTTTTGCCGCCGAAGCGCTGTGTTTGTGATTTCACGCATGCGCTCATTGCTGATTGGCAATTGAAGTTATTTGTAGATCGTCAAGTATTGCGTTGGTTGCAGGTTAAGTGTTTAAATTTTTTTAAATTTTTAAACATCCCGCCGCATGCGAGTTACGGTCTGTCATACGCTTTCTGAATGCTAGGAACACTAAATCAATTGAAATTCACAGACAAATTTGTGAAGTCTACGGACAAAATGCGATCCGTGATTCAATGGTAAGGAGGTGGGTGCGAAGTTTCAAAGAAGGATTTGAAAACGTTCACGATGAAGAACGATGTGGGCGAAAATCTCTGATTGATGATGAGTTGCTTACAGAAGTTGAAGAGAAGATTAAAATGAATCGAAGATTCACAATCATAGTTCATGGTAGATGACGAGGTGAAAAACTCTGTTACCACATCGTCGCTACCATGTCGAACTATCGAATTTGCAAAAATGCATTTTTCATTACTTTTAAAAAAGAGCCAATTGCCACCACTAAATTTTAACAATTTTCATCAGCAGGGTTGCCAGTTTGGCCTCTTTTTTTTCATTCAGAAATTCCGCATCGATACCAGAAATTTCAAGCAGAAATTTTTGCTTTATTTAATGACAGTCATTTCGTGATTCCTTAAAGTAAAATGTTTTCTCCAAAATTTGCGGTATGAATTCGGTATTTCTCAATCAATTAGAACGCCAAACCTGCAACCCTGTTTTTCACAGAAATTTTATGGGCATTCTTACTTGGCGAAGAATTCTAATAAAATTTAGTGGTGACAATCGTCCCATTTTTAAAAGTAGTGGAAAATGCATTTTTTCACATTCGATAGTTTGACATGGTAGCGACGACATGGTTAGCGTAGGAGGCAGCATCTTTCTATGACGACGGCATACAAAATCTTGTGCCCCGCTATGATAAATGCTCTAACAATAGTGGTAGCTATGTTGAAAAATAATGTAAGCATTGTAATTCATTATGCAATAACTGTGTTTTTCTAATAGCTATTAAGAACTTACTTTTTGGATTGTCTTAAAATTGCATATCTGTCACTAGTAACGAATAGTGACAGAACTCCAAAAGTATTAAACTAAGATAATGAATACAACAGTAAATAAATATATATATATATATATATATATATATATATATATATATATATATATATATATACTTTAACAAATTACACACTATAAAAAAAATTCGGAACGTTTCAGGAAATTATCCTGAAACATTTCGCATATTTTACCGGAATTTCGAATTTTTTTATGTCCCACGTTAATTACAGCAATAATTCGTGTAATATTTTTGAAAGGTTTCAACTTTTCCGTAAACTACATTCTGCGCATGCGTGCTTCATGTTTTATGTTCCATTAGCCATTTTGATAACTAAAGAAGAATAAAAAAACAGCTGCCTAGGTACCTAGAGACAAATGCAATCTGAACAAATCCCATTCTTTGTTTGGATATCAACCGATAAAGTAAGTAGCTAATTTAAATATGTTTACGCTTCATTATTTGAATTTTTATTTTATCTGTAATACGAAAGTTTAAAATTTAATTGCTTAAATAAGACACTGAATAAAAAAAGTATTTTAATTATTGAAAATTGGAATGTTTCACTACTTTGTTGTGAAACGTAACAGCAAAAAGCTGTGACATCTTAATGCCACCACTTTTTTCCGGAACCTCCCGGAAAAATTTTTACAGTGCAACAACCATTGGAAAAATGTTCCAAAAGCTTATTTTTTTAAAAAATTAATTAAAAATATTAATTATTCAAAAATATTCAACGAAACTATCTACAAATAAACGTATTTTCCATTACTACAGTTAAAGAGATCCTGGCATTCTCTGTCCTCGCAAAAATATTCGTTTGAACCATCGCCACAGTTATTGAAACGCATTTTCCATTACTATACCTTATCCTTAATATATACCTTAATATTTTGTCAGGTACTTCCTGCAATAACTTTAACTCTTGTGTAGATTGATGTCTGAGCTAAAGGTATTTTGAGGAAATTAAAGTTGAAGACCACATTTTTTGCTTTATCAGACGATTTCTCATCCGACGTCAATTTTTGAATTTGGCTTTTTTTCATATCTGATAGTTTGCATCTGTCATTTTTGTAACTTTAACATTTTGTAACGATTGTATGCATATCTATTGCCTATTCAAAGAAAAATTTTACTAAAGTTACATAATTTCGTTAAAAACGCTTAAAAACACTTAAAAAATAAAGTGAAGACGTCAAGAAGTCCATTCTCGACTGAAAGCCACAACCATTTTCCCAATGGTTAAAAAAACGCTTAAAAAAATAAAGTGACGACGTCAAGAGATCCATACTCGATCAAAAACAACAATCATTTTCCCAATGGTTAAAAAGCACCAAGAACTGGCCACAGATAAATAAAGTAGTAAGCTTCGTCTTGTGGTGTTACCTTCTAAACATGTGATGGCTTTACAATTGATGAATGATCAATTTTATATGACCCGGAACGGTACCGTAGTGTTTATTTTATTATTTTTTAGGGTGATGTAAACAAATTGTTCTGCTTTATAAGTTAGTGGATGTTTAATGTTTTAAGAACAGCAAACTGTGAAGTGCAATAAAAAAATTGCAATACAAATATCAAATTCCGATTAATGACGTTGATGATATAATTGGTACAGTACAGCGCAAAAGTTTAAGCACCACGCAAATATTTTAATAAAAATAAAATTGTACAACGGAACCCTTTTAAATATCCACTGTAGATGAATACTATGATCATAAATATATATCTCAAGTTTAGAAAAAAATCATCGTTGAGAAAATCAGAAATTACTAAAAAACATTTTTTGTGATGTCGCGAAAGTCTATGCACAAATGAGATTTTATGCAAATAACTCTTTAAACATGATAGGTGGAGGATCGGCGAGACTTCTTTCCTAGATTATAAAGTGTAGCGATCGTTGTACGAGTTGT
Organism: Maratus michaelseni; assembly: GCA_963931845.1. Taxonomy (NCBI): domain Eukaryota; kingdom Metazoa; phylum Arthropoda; class Arachnida; order Araneae; family Salticidae; genus Maratus; species Maratus michaelseni. The sequence continues at coordinate 211,946,691 of OZ007591.1, forward strand.
CAAAATGCAGAAATCTCTGCAGTTCTCGCCTGAAGAGGTTGTGGAAGTTTGGAAGCTGAAAGCTGAAGGTAAATCCGTTTTGCAAACTTCCCTTATTTTAAATCGTTCTAAACGTGGTATTTATAGTGTTTTGCAACGTGGAAAACAATTCAAAAAGGCCTATTGCTCAAGAAGGCCGAGAAAAACCACATTTGTGAAAATAAAAGAATTAAAAGAATGGCTGTAACTGGCAATTTGTCTCTTAATCATATAAAAAATCGTCTTGATCAACAATATCACGTGACACCCTATGCAGACAAATAACTAAATCAGGATTCATCAAAAAACCAAAATTATCTTGTAAGCCTTTTCTGAAACAGTGTCACAAACGAGCAAGACTTCAACGGGCAAAATAGCACATGTATTATTGTGACGAATGGATTAGTGTTATTTTTCTGATGAAAAAAATGGAATTTGGATGGTTCAGATGGGTTCTCATTCTATTGGCGTGACTTGAGGAAATATCCGAAGAGCATATTCAGCAGGCAACAACGTGGTGATTTGCTCATGGTATAGTGCGCTTTTGGCTACAATGGACAAACGTCTCTTTTCTTCCTAATTGGCAGACACAATTTACGAAAGTATCAGGAAACTCTGAGTGAGCATTTGTTGCCATTTGGTGAACTCCTTAGGTGGTCCCAACTGGACCTTTCAGCGGACAACGCATCGATACACACTTCCCGTTGCAAAAAAGAATGGCATAGATCTCAGAATATCAGTGCGATGAACTGGCTAGCACTCAGCCCAGATCTCAATCCGATAGAGAACATCTGGGGAATCCTCTCACGTGACGTCTACGAAAATGAGAAGCAGCAACTCGGTGCAAGAGCTCAAATCAACGATCGTAGAAGCCTGGTACAGACTCGCTCCCGAAACCTTCCATATTCTCGTGTTATCAATGGAAAATCACTTATTCGATCTCATCAGGTGCAGCCCCACCAGTAGCTGAGAGGTTCTGCTCTCGAAGCTGGTAGACGGGAGGTGCTGGGTTCGTTCCCAATCGCGCCCGTCGGCCTAATCGTTCGGAGTTTTCGTGGTTTTCTTCGAGCCGTGGATTTATCCATGCGTAAATACGGGTTAGGTTCCCTTAGAAAGACCCCCACGAAGGGCACTCCCCCCAGGCCTATATCCCTAGTGTAGATAATTGGCCGTCAATAATCAACCCAACTCAACCCAACTCATCAGGTGCAATAGAAACACCATAGAATACTAAAGGACTTTTGTGCTTTTTGAAATGTAAATATTTTGTTTTTGTGCATAAACTTTTGCGACATCACAATTTTGATTTTTTTTATAATTTATTATTTTCCTTTCAATGAATTGTTTCCGAATTCGAAACATGAATTTGTAATCCAATTGTTTAGAGACAGTAAAAATGTCAAAGCACTCCGGTGCATATTTCTCATTTTATAAAAAATATTTAGTTTGTGCATAAACTTTTACGCACACTGTATAAAGGATTATCTGATGCAAATACTTCGATCTTTTCGTTTTGTGAATTTGGCCACTACTGCAGCCTTTATCAGGCCCATGGCGTTTCACGATGAGAGCGCGTATAATTGATGCATTTGCTAGACAAGTTCGTGCTACATTGTTCGTGCATATCAAGATCTACTACATCCTAGATAACAATTGCAATACTCGAACATTATCGAACGTGCACAAACAGGAGAAACTGTAGACGAGAACCAAAGTGTTAAGGTAGAGAAAGAATCACGAATATAAAAGCCATCGCAGCGTAAAATAGCATTACATACTACTTTAGAATAAATGCAAGTTCAATGAAACATGTTTTACCTAAAAAGATTTTATGTAAATAAGATGATTTTCATAGGAGGGTTGCAATATCTTAATATTTATTTGTTTCAGAAAAAAACTTAACAATGAATTAATAATGTAGTGTTTATGATAAATGAGCATACTCTTCAGACAAGGTGGATAGATTATGCTTATTTTTGTGCAACACCCTCCCCCACCCCCGATAAAAGCAATTTCCCTTTTTAGGGTTTTGTTCATCTCACGAAATCCTATTCGTCCCGCTACGTTGTCTGTCCGTCACAGAGCCGGGTCTCAGAAACTATACAACTTACAGACATGAAATTTTGCGTACTTATAGCTGAATACCTACTATGAAGTTCAAAAATCATAAAATTTGAAAAAAAAACGTAATATTTTAATATAGAGAGATAAAAAACCAAATACCTAACAGCTTTTTCCTAATAAATTTAAACATTTTTCGTTATACCAGTTGTCAACAATTAAAAATCCACAATAAAATTCTTTCTACAATAATTAATTTTCTATTGAAAGAGTTCCACGTGAAAAATGAAAGTGAAATAAAAAGTTTCACCAATTGCAAAAAAGATTAATTTGACGTCATATTGGTAATAAAACGGAAATTTTCAAACATTTCTCAATAATTCAAGGAGTATGAGTATGTGTAAATACTGAAAGCAGCTTAATATGACGTCATTAGAGAATTAAAAAGAAAATTAATCTGATGTCCTATTGGAAGTTTAACGGACTTTTCAAATGTTTGAGAATAATGCAAAGAGAGTATCAATATGACTAATAGAGAAAGCAAGTACATATGACGTCAGCAAGTGATTATAACACCATGTGAGTTTCAGGAACGTATTGAAGCATGATAAAAACCCGATTATGGAAATATTGGCATATTTTAACATTTTGAAGGTCTCTATACAACAAGTTTAGTTATGAAATTAATTTAAAAAAAACGCATTTAGTCCACATGACAAATATTATTATGACAGAGTATAATAGCGCGCTTCGCCCGCTATCGGACCAGCTCAGATTTTCGAAAAAACGAGAAAAATAGACCGGTAAATTTTTACTTTATAAAAAACATCAGGTGTTTTTTTTTTTCTTTTTTTTTTTGTAAAATGAAATTTATTTGGATTTATTAAAGAAAGGATAAAGTGCTTTGAAAGGAATATTAAATGAAACTCTTTGTGCAATCTTCGATCACACTTACCCACTTTTTCTGAGATATTTTGACTGTTTAAATATAATTAAGGATCTGTATTTATTGAATTTCTGATTATTTTTTCTTTTGAAGATCGTTTAATTGTGTTATTTAACAGGTTTTAAAACCTATTTCAATTATATCAACCAGGAGATCCAACTGAACAGAACATAGATGAAAACCATTTTTCATCGAAAATTCTAATATTTGCATTTAGTATATTTTTAGATTATACTTTTCGTTATTTCGACGTGTTTCAAAACAGCGCAGTTAAATGCTAATGTGGAAATCCGGTTCTTTTCGGCAACCCCAAACTTTCGTTGAAATCAAAGAGGCATGTGTTCTTTCTTTGTTTCCATATTACTTTTGGGGTTAGCGTCATTTTCAGATAAAAAGATAGTATTTTTGCGATTTTTAATGAATTTTTAATTAATATCTCGACTAATTCTCAAAATATTAAAATTCTGAGCCTCAGGGGCATTAGGACATGCTTTGGACTATCCTTACCGTAATTTTCATACATCTAGGTGCACTTGATTTCGCTAGCTATCGCCGACACACCCACACAAACACACAGAGCGAAACTTTCTTTTATTAGTATAGATTTCAACTTACATGTTCTAAAAAGAAAAAAAAATTATCCCGACCGACAGCTCATAGACATAGTTTAAAATCATTTTGAAGATCTACTTTTCTTTTTAGAAAATAAATCTTATAAATCTGAAAATCGAATTTTTTTTTTATGCTGAATTTTTGTTTTTATCTATATGCATATATCTTATGAAATGCGAGCTTCTAATACCCTGCTTCGTCCTAAAATAATCTCTCTACTCCAAGATTTATTTACCTAAAAAAAGGATGCAATCCCCTTTTTCCCCGAAGATACACCATCTAAATTTTAAGATAAACTCATATTCTTCCTGTTTTTATGCTATATGAAACCTTGCAAGGCTTGTTATTCGGAAGAAAATTTCTCAAAAGAATTTTCCAGAACGCAGTTATGAACGCATCGTATTTTTTTTTTTTTTCAAAGTTCTTTTAAAACTACCAGTGTATTATGCAGCAAAGTTTAAATAAAACTTTGCGAAAAAAGAGTGTTTTACTCAAATATTAACTTTTGATAAGATATTTAAGAAAATATACATATATTAAAACGTCCTTATTGGAAGATTTTGTCTACGCTAAGATTAATATATATATATATATATATATATATATATATATATATATATATATATATATATATATATATATATATATATATAAACTTTAAGTAAAATTTAACCATTGAAACATAAGAAACTGAACACATACACTGAAATCTCGATACCAAAGAGCCCTGTCAATTTACAAATTAAAATTGTAGTCCTAATAAATGTAACATTATTAATTCAAATTAAGAAAAAGAAAAAAAAATTAAATAAATAGAAAATAAGGAATGAAATATAAAATACACGAGTATATACACAAATAAAAGCTTATAAAGTAATTTACTTTTTCAAGGGCAAGAAAATCACATTTATAAGCAAAGAACGATTGTTTTCTGTATATGACACCAGCTTTTGCTAAATATAGTGCCATATCTCGCCCGAACAATCGCTGAAACAATATTGAATAACAAGACCTTTACAATGGAATATTATAAATTATACATACAATTTGAAAAGAAGTGTGAAAAAGAATTAAAAAAAAAATAAAAAATATATATATTACTTATATTAATAATATCCCAAGATATTTATTATATTGTGAGCACATGTACAAAGTTATATCCAAAAGAAGAGGTTAAATTCACAGTTAAATAGAGAATCCTTCAGATCATAAATTGTATCCTACAGTTACAGTTATTTTTATTTAACTAAATAGATTACAACATTTTAAAAAATATAGAAAAAAAAATTATGATATACATATAAATAAAAACCATTAATTATTTTATTTTTATTTTAATTTAATAAATTAAAATATATATAATATTACTTGATAATTTGAAAGTATTTCATAGATATTATTACCTCCATACTAAATTTCCAAGTTTTAATATTTTAAATAAGCTATACTACTGCCATCTATTGTAAAAATATTAGACTATTTTAGCATACTATCAAATACATTATATAATTTACTTTTGCTGCTGACATCTGGTGTACAGATATTCTACTAAAACTTTAATATTGTATGTATAATTACTGATATGCAGCTGTAATGTAGTGTAAATATATTAATTTTACTAGTTAATATTAATGATATATATAGAGAATAAGAGTTACTAGTATAATATAATTTCTATTTTAACTAACCCATTTAAAATATATCTTAATTTAACCCAAACATTAATGTAGAATCCATATGATGCTTTCATTTTATAAATTAGTATTATACTTAGAAATAACATAGATTATTCAATATGGCAATGCACTTATTATAATTTAAATCCAGCTATTTAAATAATATCTACCATGAAAAAAAAAATATATAAAAAACATAAATATTAATTAAATTAAATGATCTAATAATAAAATAAAATAAATAATATAAAACTAAGAGATATGTTTATTAGTGTACTATATTTAATAAATATTTAATATTTACTAAAATTAAATATGTTTAACATATTAATATTATATTGTATTGATTAACCCATTGTAACATCCTTGATAATTTTAACTTTTGTTACAACCCCAATAATATTAACTCCATATAATCATAACAACAATTATAGAATTCGCCCACATGTAAATTTTAATTTATGAATGACTTTTAACTAAGATGATCCTATGCAGCACATGCTCTTAATATGAGTTATAATTTAGCGAAATATATCAACAGTCAAAAGTTGAAAATTAACGTTAAATTTTAAAATATGAATGACATTAAACTAGGATAATCCTATGCAGCAACGCACACAATAGGATTCATAGTTTAGCCAAATATATCAACAATCAAAAGTTGATTATCATTTTTATCAAGGAGATTTTAACAAAAAAAAAAAAAAAAAAAAATACAGACATTTAACCCAAATTAAATCTATATTTATATGTGTAAAATTGATTTAACTAAATAGTAAGGATATCCATAAACTTGTGCAATTTGAAGGATTTGTTTTAAATTTTGATTTTTAAAGTTATTTGAACAAAGATTGTTAATTCTATGTGCGAAATTTAGTAAAATATTTACAAATACTGATTTATGTATACATGACAAATAGTTAGTAAATAAGTTAACCTTAAAAGTAAAATCATTTCGCTTGTCATAAATGTCAAACAAAAGTTTATTATCTTTAAGAATTATCTTAAGATCAAGAAAATTAATTTCATTATTTGCCATAACATTGAAACTATAAGTTAAATTTTTATGATATTTTATAGGTAATAAATAATTTGAATTACTATTAAAATAGAAGACAATAATGTCATCTATATAACGGTATATTTTACAATTAGCAATATTAGAGTTACGTTCATAATAATATAAATACAATTCTGCAAGAATTGAAGAAACAATGCCACCTTGAGGGAGTCCACAGCTTTGTATATATATATTATCATTAAAAACAATATAATTATAATGGAGAATAAATTTAGTTAATGTTTTAAAGTAATTTAACGAAATTTTATTTTTTAATTTAATAGAATCCTTGTATTCCTTATATAATAAATTTACTATCTTGAACATATCGTTAATATCAATGTTATTAAATAAGTCATTAAAATCAAACGTCTTCATGTATTTTATGTTATTTAAATTTTTAATATTATTGACAAGTTGAAAACTATTTTTTATGCTATACAAATTATCTTTTTGTTTTGTAAGTTCAAACAATTTAGTGAGAATAGTTAATAAAAATTTGCTTGCACCGTTGGTGACGCGTATTGCCCACTTATAGTCATCTATGACGCATGTATGATGTATATATATGACGTGAGTATAAGATGTATACATGATGTATATATGGCATATAAGTCGTAAATAATAATATGCATACAATGACTTATATATGGCACATATATGAGCATTAGAATTATAGGTACTTCTCTATTATCCCGTCGATCACTTTTTATAACAAAAAACTATCGCCAAACTGTAACTCCAAATAAACGGGAGAACGTTGCCATTAGAATATCAAAGTAAATAAATAAATAAAAGATAAGAATTTAAAGACACAATTGTTATTTTAATTAATGAAATAACTGATAAATCAGTAAAAAATAATGAAAAATACACGCAAATGTCGAATTAAAAACCACTTGATGACGTAACAAGCACTTATAATACTTCTGACATCAAGTAAATGGGACTGCATTTTTGGCGTTTAATCTTACAGTTTGGCGATAGTTTTTTCATTCTGAAAAGTTGTCGACGGGATGATAGAGAAGTACCGAATTATATATATGCGTATACATGAGGTATATATAATCTTTGCTATGATCTTGGTGAAATCGTAACTGCAATCTCGGCATAATGGTAATTGTGAGAGCCTCTATAACACGAAAGTACCAAATATTTTTACTTTTAAAACACATATTGTAAAGAAATCATTGTAATCAGGATTTTTGTCTCTGTGAGAGAGAGAACACGGTAACTCCCAAACGGTATTACTGATTGAGCTCTTACTATCGCAAAACTTTATTGAACAGATTTTCATAAAAAAATCGGTCGACGGACCAGATATTAAATCCATTTTTAAACAATTTTGCGACTTTATTCTATAGGGAAAATCTCCAAGGAGATATTGCTGCAATCTAATCAAGTATCAATAGCGCGGATGTATAAGCTTTATGGATGTCGCGGATGTCGCATTAAGCTTTCAAAACAGGAGGTCCAGCGTTCGAAATGAGCACAAATACTAGTGCACATATAAACAATACAAATGTATGTATTTAAAATGATCGTCGCCTCGTATATTCGTTTTTTACTGGGACACGTCAAAATCTTAAGTATTTGATTGACTACAAATAAAAACGTGTCATATTGGTCGAGAGGATTAAAGACAAAATCTTAGGATCCTTTTCATTATCTTGAACTTGGCGGTCCTACAACTATCGCCAAGCTAATGTTTTATTACTTTATTAACTCGTTGAAGCGAACTTGTCCAGGCGAGTATCGCCAAGTTCTCTAGAGTAAGTTACAATGTTTTTAACAAAAACTTCCAATCTGAGTATGCACCCTGATAATATGTCATCACTCTCTTATACAATCCCTCTAAATATTACTCAAACGTTGCATCTCTTCTCTGTGTACGACATTATATTCAAAGGTGATAATCATTTGTCAGAAGCATTTTAACCTATGACGGATTTCGAAGCTCGTGGAATGAAAATGACGCAGCTATACAAAAATATTTCAGTTTTAAGAATTAAAATGTTTCCAATACATCCTTTCTTATATAAAATGATGTCATCTGCTCTGCTAAAGCATTCGACTTTTAGGAACCTTAAGAGCCTACACTAGTCATAGTATACGTTTTGATCCCTTTTATCCGCAAAAATGTAGTAAATAAGTTGCTATCATTACAAAAATTTCACCGAAATGCATAGAAAAAATAATAATATCTCGGAAAGTAATTCAAATTTTTAAATTCTGAGAGATTATGCGGGATTCATGCGAATGACTTGTGTTAATTGCATCGCCCAACGTTTGTTATTCCAGGAAAAGTAGTTGTAAAATATAAACAGACAGTCAGAGTAATCATATATATTATTTCTCCTGTCAACATCCCTTTTTCTAAGAAAATAAGAAACACAGAACGACGAATGAGATGGCATATGAAAGGATTTTGAACAGGCTTCTGACATAGCGCACTTAACAATTTGTTAAAACATGTTTTTGATTAAAATTTGCTGAAAATTAAAAATTAAATCGGCATTGTTCTCATAAAAGAAATGAAAGGTTTTCTTCAAAGTATCGTTGCCACAAAAATAAAATACCACATTATATGATGCTCAGCAATTATTATAAAAAAAACGCACAGGTTTATTTTATATTTATGATTAAAAATCGAAATTGAAATTGTAATGTTTAGATTTATATTTATATGTCCCATGTTTTCCCGAAGCGGATGACGTCATCCTCTAATGCAGTTAAAATACGATTGTTATTTTTTTTTTCTCGCGCGTGCATTTTGCAATCTTGGATCAGTTTTTACTATAACTTTGATGGAATAAATTAGATGATATTTTAGCTTGACTAAAAACTAAATGTTGTTTGCAGATATTTTGATCCTTACTTTTTCTTTAGATGTTTAAACCTGCATCTAAGAAATATTACATATAGATAAAAAATGGTACTTCTCTATTATCTCGTCGACCACTTTTCATAACAAAAAACTATCGCCAAATAAACGGGAGAACGTTGCCATTGGAATATCAAAATAAATAAATAAATAAAATATAAGAATTTAAGGACACAATTGTTATTTTAATGAATGAAATCCTAATCCTAATCCTAATCCTAATAATATTATAAGTCTGATTGTGTGCAAATGTTAGGCAGAGGCCAGCGTCAAAATGGAGCATTTAATGATCCTGTATCTTTGCATATACGTTGATTATAACCCTCAAATGAACATAGGCCGGTTTTTGTTTATTTTATTCAAATATTTTTCTTAATAATTCAAAATTTCGTTATTTTGATAGAGAATAAATGGACGTTTATTCGTATAATATTTTAAAATGGTTAAATTTACTTTACCGTTGCTAATACTTTATCGTTGCCAAAACTAATTCAAAACCCGGAATAATAATTTTTACTCAACAATTTAGTTTCAATTGAAAAATTTTCACGTGAAAAATGTAAATGAAATAAAAAAAAAAATTAAAGAATTAAAAAGAAGATTAAATAATATTATTATTAATAAAACGTACTTTTTTTAGTTTTTGATAATAATACAAGGTTTCAATATGCGTAACCATAGGAAACAGGCCAATATGACGTAATACATCGAAAATAAAACGGAAATGCTTTGATTGGTGAAATAAAATGATCTTGGGTTTTTTCTTCACTTTTCTTCTTTTATGTGGTAACAATACTTGGCGTTTTGCCGTCTGCGCAGGGCTAATATAACTATACCGTATTTTCTATTTAATATTTAAAAAAGTAAAAAGAAGTTTTAAAAGAAAATGGTTAGCAAATGTCAATAATATGCTCCGCAAAATTATCCATGTCGAAAATGATGTCATGGATAGCCAGAAATATTTATCTTCATTCTTAAAACTAAAAGAAATAACTCTATTACCTAAAAAAATGACGAATGTTAATAGTTCCATTTTTGTTGATATAACATAAAGATTGAATATTATTTCGTTAAAGTAACATAATTTCCCCTATGCCACAGTATTGAAATTAATTGCCTGGAAAAGAAAATTAACAAGAATTATGCCATAAAAAAGGGATTTCTCTGGGGGAAAAAGAGACGTCATATTTGAAATAAAACGGGAATTTTCCAATATATTTTAAAATGAGTGTGAATAAATTCCTTACATTAATAATACAAGAATCAGTAAGTATAGAAAGTAGATGAGTTTCACGCCATATTTATAACGAAAAATTTAAATGGTTTTTTTTTTATCTATACTGATTATTAAGAATGAGTATCCGTTATATATACAGATGAGAGTTTTATGCTAAAAATCACATCATAATTTTAAGAAAAGGAAAATGAACACGAATCTATTATATTAAAATCTGACCGTGTGTTTGTATTTCGCAACTAATCCTAGACTATCTAACACAACGCGATTTACTTAACACCGGTTATCATTGATCCGAGGATGTCACACAAACTGTCAGAATTTAAAAAATTAAATTAGATGCCAAGATTTTTTTTTTTTTTTTTTTTTGTTAAATTTTAACGAAGTTTCTCTAAAAACAGAAAGTAAATTACTCCATTTTGCGTTATAAAAAAAGGAGAAATAAAACAGATCAGTATATTTTTTACACCCTTTTCTCATTGAAACTGAAAAACAGAATTTATTTTCGCTTTGAATAGATGGTGAAAACAAAATCTTGATTTCAGTAAATTATCCGAAAAATAAAAACATATTTTCACATATTCAAACTTCATGAATGAATTTATTCTGGAGAACTAAAATTGCCTGTCAGCATAGTGTCTTTTAGAAAAGATTTGTTTCAGCTATACATTAAATCAAGGAGGCAGAATTGAATTTAAAGAAAAAGCATGTACTTTTTCCAATTAATGTTTTTTGAAGGATGGCTGTTAAAACGTTTCAAAAAGGCGTTAAAAGTAAAATTGTTTATCAGGTAAAATTGACATTTGTGTTTACCCAATTCGTCTATTTCCACGATTTTATTTGGCCCTCCTTTTTGCATTGGTTGCAATTTCATTTTCGCGATTATTTGGCACAAAATTTCACTTTTTTAAAACTGAGTTATGTCAAGGTCCCTATAACAAAAAATACCGTATTGTCTCCTATGAAATGTAATAAATAGTTAGTTAATTATTAACGTTTTTAATTATTGGGAGTGAAATATTTTGCTTAATTAATGTATTTATTCTTCTTTTAATGTTGCGTGAACGAAGTCACGGGTAACAGCTAGTAACTAATAAACCAGTAAAACATAATGAAAAATACACGCAAATGTCGCATTAAAAACCACTTGATGACGCAACAATTACGTATAATGCTTCTGATATCAAGTAAATGGGACTACATTTTTGGCGTTTAATCTTACAGTTTGGCGATAGTTTTTTGTTATGAAAAGTGGTCGACGGGATAATAGCGAAGTACCTAAAAAATATTAGATTTCAGTGCTAAATCCTCGCACGGGCCCTCTGGTAGATAGATAAAATAATAATAGATAAGATACTACTTGTAAAACAAATGCCAAAACCTACACTTGATTTGCATACTTTTTACTTTCTTTTATCTTTACAAGAAGAAACTATTGGATTTGGGAAATATTTCTAAAAAAGTTTTGGCGAATTTTTACGTTTTAGAAAGTCCTGAACATGATTTAACTGTTTTTAAAAATGTCTGTCCATGATTCTGTCTGTGTGATATCTGTCTGTATGTGACACTAATTTTGTGGGCGCTCTATCTAAAGAACTGATGCACGGAATTAATTAAAATTTCTGGTTCAGTTAGACCTTGACATCAATTGGTGCGGATTAGGTTTTGGTGTTAATCCCCCAAAAGGTGATGCATTTTTTCTGATTGCCGAGATATCTAAATGTCAAGAAATAATGCACGGAATTTCACCAAACTTTATATTCTATTATACCTTGACATGCGTAAGTAGAGAGAAAATGGGGATCCGGCCCCAGGAGGAGCTTGGAGCCGGAGGAGCGAGGAGGGCTCCTCCTCCCGAAGTGCCCTCCTCCTCCTCCCAAAGTGCTCTCCTCCTCCCAAAGTGTGCACCTCCTCCTCCTAAAGTGTGCACCTCCTCCTCCTCCTCTCGAAGTCTGCACCACCTAAGATAAGGGGATTAGTGTTAATTAATTTTAATTAGGGAACTTAGAAATTTTTTGAAGCAAAATTTTTTTTTCGCGGAGAATTTCCTACTAGAGTACGAGGTGTGTTTCAAGGGATTTATTTTAACGAATTAGAAATTTAATTAATTTTAATTGCGAAACTTAGAAATTTTTCGAAGCAAAATTATTTTTTTTTTTTCAACGAGAGTATGTAGTTTGATTATGAGTGTATGCAGTAGAAGTGAATGATTAATTAATTAAAAATATTAATTAAAAATAGTAATTAATTAATTTTAATTGCAGAACTTAAAAATTTTCGCGAGATTTTTTCAACGAGAGTAGGGTATTCGATATACATGTTAGAGGAGAATTTTAAAAGTCAATAATGGTTTAATTAAAAAGGGTCATTCATTAATTTTAATTGAGGAACTTAGACATTTTTCGAAGCAAATATTTTTTCAACGAGATAGGCTATTTGTTATACATGTTAGAGTATATTACAGGTGAATTTTAAAAGTCAATAATGATTTAATTAAAAAGGGTCATTAATTAATTTTAATTGGAGAACTTAAGAAATTTTGGCAAGATTTTTTTTTCCCTCAACGAGAGTATGCAGTTTGCATGTGCAGTAGAATGGTAGATGCTAGTAATTAAAAAGGGTCATTAATTAATTTTAATTGGCGGACTTCAACATTTTTGAGGCAAACAGGCGCGTTTTAATGAATTCAATATAGGTTGTAGTAGGTCCCGCATGAATTATACTGTACTCAACTGAATAGCTCCCCCCTCCCCCTCCCTTTTTTACCCAGAGGGGGCCCTTCGATAGACTAACAATACACACTTCCAAAAGTATAGAGTACTATAAAAAGAATTTTAGCGTATATGTAAATAAACAAGTATGTAAAATCAGGCATAGTAGCATAATTCATGAATCACTTTCCAACATTATCGAAATGTTATGTGAACAAAATATAATTTTACCATCTAGTGCATTAGTTAATTAAAATAGTGAACAGTTACAGATCCCCTTTTTAATAAAAAGGCCCAAGGCCCTTCACAAAAAATCCAAAGAATTCAAGAAAAAGCTTTACCCAACTGATAGCCAAAACATATAGGATTCTTAAATGGATTGAAGTATACAAATAGGTTCTACAGGAATACATTTATTTAGGTTAGCATGTAAAAATAGTTAAAAGTTATAGGGAAGCCTTCGAATGGAGTGATTATACGTTTTGGGGACCCTTCAAAAAAAACTGGAAACAGTTATAGATATTGAACCCTTCACAAAAAATTGGACAAATCCCTTTTTAATAAAAAGGGCCCCTTCACAAAAATTCCAATGAATTCAAAATATGCATAAATACTAGAACCCTTCATACATTCAGTTCGTCGATCCCCCTTTTTTTTACCTTTCGAAGTGTGAACTCGCATTAGACTAAAGGGTACCTTCATAAAATAAATGAGATTACGTGCCCTATTCAAATAAACACCACCCTTCACAAAAACTGTAGGGGTTCCCTTTTGGAATAAAAAAGCATCCTTCACAAAAATTCCAATTATGCATAAGAACCCTTCATAAAATCAGATAATTTACACTTTCGCCTTTTTTTTTCAATTCAAGTTAGGCTAAAAGTACAGCTTGCGCGTCGATATGTTCAAAACACATAGTTATAGATATTAAGCTACCTTCACAAAATAAATTCAATAGATTCATGTTATATTATGGCGACAGAAATACAAGGGATACTCACCTTCCATGAAAATGCAAGGTCCGCTGTTTGAATGAAAAGGCCTCCCTTCACAATATACACTGTAAAAATATTATGATTCCACAGATATTTTAAGAAATAGAGTACTAATCTCAAATGAATACGAATTCATGCAATGTAAAAAATAGGTTTTACACGAACACATTTTTAGTATAACGTTCAAAATATAGTTTTTAGAAAAAAGATTCATGTTTCACCAAATTTATCATACAAGTCTGTAAAATAGGGTAGATCATTTCATGAAAAATAATTGAATTTTCGAATGATTATGCTTTAAAATACATATTTATAACTGCAACTAAGATTTGAATGTTACCCCCTCAACATGCATATCGCTGAATCATAATGAGTCATATTATCAGATAAGCGAAGATCTTGCTTTGATTTCACCCCGTATGCGATAATGAGTCACTCCGCGATAAGAAATACCTGAGACTCGTAATTTCTGACACATTTTTTGTAGGTAAATGAACTATTTAAAACCGTCAATGTATACGAATTATTTCGTGTAGTTCTATATAGGTGCTACTCTTCATATATACATATGGTGATATATACTAAAATCTGTTAAGTTTTAAAAGGCTTCACTGTGTATTCATTGTAAAATAAGAAATATCCCTTAAGAATTTTGAGTATAAGAGACGGGTTTAAAGGAATTTGAATCTGTTTAAATGTACCTGTGTTTAAATGAATTTGATACAGCTTAGGGTAAAAAATATACAGGACTCCCTATAAAATATAGGAATTAAATTTTAAATAATATAAAACTAAATTACATTAGTCTATGCTTTTTTTTATATAGAAAAATTATACTAAATTGAGTTTTTAGTATTTTAACTTAAAAACTTCTTTTGAGGAATGAATAACTAACCTTTTGACTTTGTTTTTATAAAATATATATTGTACTATTTAGTTAGGGCATTATTTAAAAAATTTTTGTTTTTAATATTGAAAAAAAAATGTATCTTACCTAAATATTTAAACCATAATGTACTGGAATTCATACAAATTTGATCGACTGCATGCATGTCTTAAAAGAAGTAAACGTGTTCGCTTATCTCTTAAAACCACGGGATATTATAACGTTATGGATAAAGCATAGGGTAGAATACAGAATGAATAGGTATTATAAAGCAGAATCATAAATTTTGCATACTTTACACTTGTAGTATGTGAAATGATTGCTACTATTGCCTATATGAGAAAATGAATCATCAACGAATCTTATTAGTGTATGTTATATTTAACCAACAGGCTTGAAATGCGTGAATTTTGACTAGAATTAATCATTGAATGTAAAAATGATTTATTTTTAGATCTAATATTTATATCGTTTAACATTTTAAAATATATACATAAATTAATCTTACCTTATTCACAAACTTGCAATCCCGTCTTCAATATATGACTACAGCATGAAAAAACATGCGTGGTACTTGTATAGCAACAGGACCAGAAATGATTTCAGTACAAGTCCATTATCTTATCGTTAATCTATAGATTAGTAACATCACGTGACTGATTGCGATAACATTCTATATAAGATTTACTGATATGAATACATTTCAATTCATTTCTCTCAAAAGCAAGTGTATGAGTTGGTTGTGAGATCTAGGTAAGTATCCTTACTTTATATGTTTAAAGTTATAATATATGAATAGATATAATATTAATGTATTTTTTCAATATGTATGGTAGGCAAAAAGGAATAGGTAGGCAAAAAGAATAGGTATTATTGCATGTTTCCTCTAATTTATTTTTAAAATAATTATTTTAAAAATACATACTAACAATTTATGCGATGAGTCACACAGCATGATGGGACGATATATGAAATTTATTTTTATATTATACAAGCTCCTATATACAATTCATATGGGTGAGCAAGATTATTTTTAGAATTTTTCACTCTTACCCTCTATAGGCTATACTTTTAAAATAGTAGTATTCGAATACTTGTAAAATGTAATTATA
The DNA here is from genome assembly GCA_963931845.1 of Maratus michaelseni. Classification (NCBI taxonomy): domain Eukaryota; kingdom Metazoa; phylum Arthropoda; class Arachnida; order Araneae; family Salticidae; genus Maratus; species Maratus michaelseni. The sequence goes on from OZ007591.1 coordinate 211,962,889, forward strand.
GCTTAGTAATTTTCTAGTCTTTTAACTATGCCGTTGAAGGAGTATTGTCATATTTAACTAACAGGCTCGAACATGCGTGAATTTTGACTAGAATTATTCACTGAATGTAAAAAAAAAAAAAAAAAAAATGATTTATATTTAGATCTAATATCGTTTAACATTTTAAAATCCTATTAAAAGTATATACATTAGTATGCTTGTGAAAGGCCTATTGTTAATACGAAACGTTGTGTGAAGTGTCCTGTTTTAGGGTTAAAAGTTTCGTGAAGGGGTCTGTTTGAAGGAGCCTGTTTCGAAATGACTTAAGAACGCACAATTTATTCCTAAACATTCAACTCGATTCGTTATATATGCTTTATTAAGTATTCAATAAAAAATAATAACTAAGAAATAAAATTAAAAATAGTAATTAAGAGATATCCTTAAGAATTCTTGCGATAGGAGATTGGTTTTAATTAAATAGGTTAATGAATCTAATTCGATACAAGTCTTGTTAAAACAGAGATTATAGTTAAAATACACATTAATTATACAGCATTACACTGTATTACACAATGCGCTACCTCACCTATATTATCACAGAAATACCTTCGATAAAATTTAGACTAACAATACGCACCTAAAAAATATATACAGAGTACCCAGAAAATGATAGGAATGAATGAAAAATTTTAACGTAAATTATAAAATAGGATCTACAATAAGTGACAATAAATAAATATGAAGGAAAAATCATGAGTCATGGTATACTTTATGAAATACTTTCCAATGCTATGTGACTATCGTTAAGAATTTGAAATAAGTGAATTAGATTTAATAATTCATACTGGACATGTATTTTTAAAAAAATTAATAGCTTCGTCTACTTTTAAATCATTCAAGACATATGATGAAGATTTAACCGCTGCAGAACGACTAAAAACTAGTATCTTAATGAATCGACCTATTTACGTCTGGTTCACAATTTTAGAATTATCTAAATTAGTTATGTATGATTTTCATTACAATTTTATAAAGAAAACATACAAAGATCATGCAGTTTTACTCTTTACGGATATAGATTCCTTAACTTATCATATTCAAACACATAATATTTATAAGGATATGGAGCACCATCATGATTTTTTCGACTTTTCTGAATACTCGAAATCCCATCGTCTAAACCGCACAAGTATCGAACCCACAAACATATAATCAGACTTGACATTTTATAACCAGGACGCTAACCACAGGGCTAAGTGAGCCCCCGCTTATTTTATAGTCACCACGCTGACTATTGGACTTAGTAAGCCCCAGGCTAATTTATATCCACCACGCTAACTATTGGGCTTAGTGAGCCCCTGCTTATTTTATAGTCAACATGCTAACTATTGGGCTTAGTGAGCCCCAGGCTAACTTATACCAACCACGCTAACTGTGGGGCCTAGTGAACCCCCGCTTATTTTATAGCCACCATACTAACCACAGGGCTAAGTGAGCCCCCGCTTATTTCATAGTCACCATGCTAAGTATTAGGCTGAGTGAGCCCCAGGCTATTTTATACCCACTATGCTAACTAATGGGCTGAGTGAGCCCCAGGCTATTTTTTACCCACCACGTTTACTGGGCTTAGTGTGCCCCCGCTTATTTTATAGCTACCACGATAACCACAGGGCTGAGTGAGCCCCCGCTATTATATAGTCCACACGCTAACTACTGGGCTGATTAAGCCCCAGGTATTTTATACCCATCACGCTAACTACTGGGCTGAGTGAGCCCCAGGTTATTTAGTAGCATGAATATGATTTCCAAGGTATATGTCCTAACATGATTTAGACCATTGCCTATGGTAAGATAAAGCTAGGAAGTAAATTGGTAAACTATGTACCTCGAAAACTTACTTGTATTTTATTAAATATCTGCAGAAATTAGCATAGTTTATTAAAATTATGTACATTCTTATTAGTTTATGAATCTACTAACTTATAATATCTATATGATAACTTGGATTATTAGTATTCCCACTTAAAAATTTCTTTTGTAGATTTAATATGATAAACACTAACATGAGACTGACTAAACTTTTACCATTTTCATTTCAACTTAAATTTAGGAAATTTATCTACATAGCTTTAAATTTTACTAATTAGTAAGTCTATTATTTCAAAGTATTATTTTTTAGTTCTAATATTCAAAACATATTCATATCGTTTTACATAGCAGGTATCAAATTAATTTAAAGTCATATTAAAATATATATATATATATATATACAAATACTATTCTTACCTAACACGCCAGCTAGCTAAGCACCCAACCATCTCACACCAAGACTCTGAGAAAAGTGAATGCTTGTTCAGGGCCTTATCAGCTAATATAATCACTGATAAGACTTGATCACGTGATCTCTGGCGTCATTGGTGACGTATTGAATGATACCACATGGTCACGTGATATCACTTAAACAGTGACGTCACATGTCACGTGATCAAGTCTTATCAGTGATTATATTACCTGATAAGGCCCTGAACAAGCATTCACTTTTCTCAGAGTCTTGGTGTGAGATGGTTGGGTGCTTAGCTAGCTGGCGTGTTAGGTAAGAATAGTATTTGTATATATATATATTTTTTTAATATGACTTTAAATTAATTTGATACCTGCTATGTAAAACGATATGAATATGTTTTGAATATTAGAACTAAAAAATAATACTTTGAAATAATAGACTTACTAAACAGTAAAATTTAAAGCTATGTAGATAAATTTCCTAAATTTAAGTTGAAATGAAAATGGTAAAAGTTTAGTCAGTCTCATGTTAGTGTTTATCATATTAAATCTACAAAAGAAATTTTTAAGTGGGAATACTAATAATCCAAGTTATCATATAGATATTATAAGTTAGTAGATTCATAAACTAATAAGAATGTACATAATTTTAATAAACTATGCTAATTTCTGCAGATATTTAATAAAATACAAGTAAGTTTTCGAGGTACATAGTTTACCAATTTACTTCCTAGCTTTATCTTACCATAGGCAATGGTCTAAATCATGTTAGGACATATACCTTGGAAATCATATTCATGCTACTAAATAACCTGTGGCTCACTCAGCCCAGTAGTTAGCGTGATGGGTATAAAATACCTGGGGCTTAATCAGCCCAGTAGTTAGCGTGTGGACTATATAATAAGCGGGGGCTCACTCAGCCCTGTGGTTATCGTGGTAGCTATAAAATAAGCGGGGGCACACTAAGCCCAGTAAACGTGGTGGGTAGAAAATAGCCTGGGGCTCACTCAGCCCATTAGTTAGCATAGTGGGTATAAAATAGCCTGGGGCTCACTCAGCCTAATACTTAGCATGGTGACTATGAAATAAGCGGGGGCTCACTTAGCCCTGTGGTTAGTATGGTGGCTATAAAATAAGCGGGGGTTCACTAGGCCCCACAGTTAGCGTGGTTGGTATAAGTTAGCCTGGGGCTCACTAAGCCCAATAGTTAGCATGTTGACTATAAAATAAGCAGGGGCTCACTAAGCCCAATAGTTAGCGTGGTGGATATAAATTAGCCTGGGGCTTACTAAGTCCAATAGTCAGCGTGGTGACTATAAAATAAGCGGGGGCTCACTTAGCCCTGTGGTTAGCGTCCTGGTTATAAAATGTCAAGTCTGATTATATGTTTGTGGGTTCGATACTTGTGCGGTTTAGACGATGGGATTTCGAGTATTCAGAAAAGTCGAAAAAATCATGATGGTGCTCCATATCCTTATAAATATTATGTGTTTGAATATGATAAGTTAAGGAATCTATATCCGTAAAGAGTAAAACTGCATGATCTTTGTATGTTTTCTTTATAAAATTGTAATGAAAATCATACATAACTAATTTAGATAATTCTAAAATTGTGAACCAGACGTAAATAGGTCGATTCATTAAGATACTAGTTTTTAGTCGTTCTGCAGCGGTTAAATCTTCATCATATGTCTTGAATGATTTAAAAGTAGACGAAGCTATTAATTTTTTTAAAAATACATGTCCAGTATGAATTATTAAATCTAATTCACTTATTTCAAATTCTTAACGATAGTCACATAGCATTGGAAAGTATTTCATAAAGTATACCATGACTCATGATTTTTCCTTCATATTTATTTATTGTCACTTATTGTAGATCCTATTTTATAATTTACGTTAAAATTTTTCATTCATTCCTATCATTTTCTGGGTACTCTGTATATATTTTTTAGGTGCGTATTGTTAGTCTAAATTTTATCGAAGGTATTTCTGTGATAATATAGGTGAGGTAGCGCATTGTGTAATACAGTGTAATGCTGTATAATTAATGTGTATTTTAACTATAATCTCTGTTTTAACAAGACTTGTATCGAATTAGATTCATTAACCTATTTAATTAAAACCAATCTCCTATCGCAAGAATTCTTAAGGATATCTCTTAATTACTATTTTTAATTTTATTTCTTAGTTATTATTTTTTATTGAATACTTAATAAAGCATATATAACGAATCGAGTTGAATGTTTAGGAATAAATTGTGCGTTCTTAAGTCATTTCGAAACAGGCTCCTTCAAACAGACCCCTTCACGAAACTTTTAACCCTAAAACAGGACACTTCACACAACGTTTCGTATTAACAATAGGCCTTTCACAAGCATACTAATGTATATACTTTTAATAGGATTTTAAAATGTTAAACGATATTAGATCTAAATATAAATCATTTTTTTTTTTTTTTTTTTACATTCAGTGAATAATTCTAGTCAAAATTCACGCATGTTCGAGCCTGTTAGTTAAATATGACAATACTCCTTCAACGGCATAGTTAAAAGACTAGAAAATTACTAAGCTATAATTACATTTTACAAGTATTCGAATACTACTATTTTAAAAGTATAGCCTATAGAGGGTAAGAGTGAAAAATTCTAAAAATAATCTTGCTCACCCATATGAATTGTATATAGGAGCTTGTACAATATAAAAATAAATTTCATATATCGTCCCATCATGCTGTGTGACTCATCGCATAAATTGTTAGTATGTATTTTTAAAATAATTATTTTAAAAATAAATTAGAGGAAACATGCAATAATACCTATTCTTTTTGCCTACCTATTCCTTTTTGCCTACCATACATATTGAAAAAATACATTAATATTATATCTATTCATATATTATAACTTTAAACATATAAAGTAAGGATACTTACCTAGATCTCACAACCAACTCATACACTTGCTTTTGAGAGAAATGAATTGAAATGTATTCATATCAGTAAATCTTATATAGAATGTTATCGCAATCAGTCACGTGATGTTACTAATCTATAGATTAACGATAAGATAATGGACTTGTACTGAAATCATTTCTGGTCCTGTTGCTATACAAGTACCACGCATGTTTTTTCATGCTGTAGTCATATATTGAAGACGGGATTGCAAGTTTGTGAATAAGGTAAGATTAATTTATGTATATATTTTAAAATGTTAAACGATATAAATATTAGATCTAAAAATAAATCATTTTTACATTCAATGATTAATTCTAGTCAAAATTCACGCATTTCAAGCCTGTTGGTTAAATATAACATACACTAATAAGATTCGTTGATGATTCATTTTCTCATATAGGCAATAGTAGCAATCATTTCACATACTACAAGTGTAAAGTATGCAAAATTTATGATTCTGCTTTATAATACCTATTCATTCTGTATTCTACCCTATGCTTTATCCATAACGTTATAATATCCCGTGGTTTTAAGAGATAAGCGAACACGTTTACTTCTTTTAAGACATGCATGCAGTCGATCAAATTTGTATGAATTCCAGTACATTATGGTTTAAATATTTAGGTAAGATACATTTTTTTTTCAATATTAAAAACAAAAATTTTTTAAATAATGCCCTAACTAAATAGTACAATATATATTTTATAAAAACAAAGTCAAAAGGTTAGTTATTCATTCCTCAAAAGAAGTTTTTAAGTTAAAATACTAAAAACTCAATTTAGTATAATTTTTCTATATAAAAAAAAAGCATAGACTAATGTAATTTAGTTTTATATTATTTAAAATTTAATTCCTATATTTTATAGGGAGTCCTGTATATTTTTTACCCTAAGCTGTATCAAATTCATTTAAACACAGGTACATTTAAACAGATTCAAATTCCTTTAAACCCGTCTCTTATACTCAAAATTCTTAAGGGATATTTCTTATTTTACAATGAATACACAGTGAAGCCTTTTAAAACTTAACAGATTTTAGTATATATCACCATATGTATATATGAAGAGTAGCACCTATATAGAACTACACGAAATAATTCGTATACATTGACGGTTTTAAATAGTTCATTTACCTACAAAAAATGTGTCAGAAATTACGAGTCTCAGGTATTTCTTATCGCGGAGTGACTCATTATCGCATACGGGGTGAAATCAAAGCAAGATCTTCGCTTATCTGATAATATGACTCATTATGATTCAGCGATATGCATGTTGAGGGGGTAACATTCAAATCTTAGTTGCAGTTATAAATATGTATTTTAAAGCATAATCATTCGAAAATTCAATTATTTTTCATGAAATGATCTACCCTATTTTACAGACTTGTATGATAAATTTGGTGAAACATGAATCTTTTTTCTAAAAACTATATTTTGAACGTTATACTAAAAATGTGTTCGTGTAAAACCTATTTTTTACATTGCATGAATTCGTATTCATTTGAGATTAGTACTCTATTTCTTAAAATATCTGTTGAATCATAATATTTTTACAGTGTATATTGTGAAGGGAGGCCTTTTCATTCAAACAGCGGACCTTGCATTTTCATGGAAGGTGAGTATCCCTTGTATTTCTGTCGCCATAATATAACATGAATCTATTGAATTTATTTTGTGAAGGTAGCTTAATATCTATAACTATGTGTTTTGAACATATCGACGCGCAAGCTGTACTTTTAGCCTAACTTGAATTGAAAAAAAAAAAAGGCGAAAGTGTAAATTATCTGATTTTATGAAGGGTTCTTATGCATAATTGGAATTTTTGTGAAGGATGCTTTTTTATTCCAAAAGGGAACCCCTACAGTTTTTGTGAAGGGTGGTGTTTATTTGAATAGGGCACGTATCTCATTTATTTTATGAAGGTACCCTTTAGTCTAATGCGAGTTCACACTTCGAAAGGTAAAAAAAAGGGGGATCGACGAACTGAATATATGAAGGGTTCTAGTATTTATGCATATTTTGAATTCATTGGAATTTTTGTGAAGGGGCCCTTTTTATTAAAAAGGGGATTTGTCCAATTTTTTGTGAAGGGTTCAATATCTATAACTGTTTCCAGTTTCTTTTGAAGGGTCCCCAAAACCTATAATCACTCCATTCGAAGGCTTCCCTATAACTTTTAACTATTTTTACATGCTAACCTAAATAAATGTATTCCTGTAGAACCTATTTGTATACTTCAATCCATTTAAGAATCCTATATGTTTTGGCTATCAGTTGGGTAAAGCTTTTTCTTGAATTCTTTGGATTTTTTGTGAAGGGCCTTGGGCCTTTTTATTAAAAAGGGGATCTGTAACTGTTCACTATTTTAATTAACTAATGCACTAGATGGTAAAATTATATTTTGTTCACATAACATTTCGATAATGTTGGAAAGTGATTCATGAATTATGCTACTATGCCTGATTTTACATACTTGTTTATTTACATATACGCTAAAATTCTTTTTATAGTACTCTATACTTTTGGAAGTGTGTATTGTTAGTCTATCGAAGGGCCCCCTCTGGGTAAAAAAGGGAGGGGGAGGGGGGAGCTATTCAGTTGAGTACAGTATAATTCATGCGGGACCTACTACAGCCTATATTGAATTCATTAAAACGCGCCTGTTTGCCTCAAAAATGTTGAAGTCCGCCAATTAAAATTAATTAATGACCCTTTTTAATTACTAGCATCTACCATTCTACTGCACATGCAAACTGCGTACTCTCGTTGAGGGAAAAAAAAATCTTGCCAAAATTTCTTAAGTTCTCCAATTAAAATTAATTAATGACCCTTTTTAATTAAATCATTATTGACTTTTAAAATTCACCTGTAATATACTCTAACATGTATAACAAATAGCCTATCTCGTTGAAAAAATATTTGCTTCGAAAAATGTCTAAGTTCCTCAATTAAAATTAATGAATGACCCTTTTTAATTAAACCATTATTGACTTTTAAAATTCTCCTCTAACATGTATATCGAATACCCTACTCTCGTTGAAAAAATCTCGCGAAAATTTTTAAGTTCTGCAATTAAAATTAATTAATTACTATTTTTAATTAATATTTTTAATTAATTAATCATTCACTTCTACTGCATACACTCATAATCAAACTACATACTCTCGTTGAAAAAAAAAAAAAATAATTTTGCTTCGAAAAATTTCTAAGTCTCGCAATTAAAATTAATTAAATTTCTAATTCGTTAAAATAAATCCCTTGAAACACACCTCGTACTCTAGTAGGAAATTCTCCGCGAAAAAAAAATTTTGCTTCAAAAAATTTCTAAGTTCCCTAATTAAAATTAATTAACACTAATCCCCTTATCTTAGGTGGTGCAGACTTCGAGAGGAGGAGGAGGAGGGCACTTCGGGAGGAGGAGGTGCACACTTTAGGAGGAGGAGGTGCACACTTTGGGAGGAGGAGAGCACTTTGGGAGGAGGAGGAGGGCACTTCGGGAGGAGGAGCCCTCCTCCCTCCTCCGTCTCCAAGCTCCTCCTGGGGCCGGATCCCCATTTTCTCTCTACTTGCGTAGACGCTGATTAGGTTTTGGTGTAAATCGCCCAACAAGTGGCGCTGCTATTCTGCATTTTTTTACGATTTCCACGATAACTATATCTCGAAAACTAACGCTCGGAATTTCAGTTAGACGTTGACATAAATAGATACTTATTAAGTGTGGCTATATCTCAAGAACGCGACCGGGGATATATTAAATCTTGAGAGGGAACCCCTGATTAGTCCCTGGGCCCTAACGCACGGAATTTCATTAAACTTTGTATTCTGTTATACCTTGACATGCGTAGAAGCTGATTAGGTTTTGGTGTAAATCGCCCAACAGGTGGCGCTGCTGTTCTTCATTCTTTACGATTTCCACGATAACTATATCGCGAAAGCTAACGCACGGAATTTCAGTTAGACGTTGACATAAATATATCCTTATTAAGTTTGGCTATATCTCAAGAACTAATGCGCAGAATTTCACCAAACTTTATATTCTGTTATATCTTGACATGCGTAGACGTTGATTAGTTTTTGGTGTAAATCGCCCAACAGGTGGCGCTGCTATTCTGCATTTTTTACGATTTCCACGATAACCATATCTCGAAAGCTAACGCACGGAATTTCAGTTAGACGTTGACATAAATAGATCCTTATTAAGTTTGGCTATATCTCAAGAACTAATGCACGGAATTTCAACAAATTTTATATTCTGTTATATCTTGACATACGTAGAGGCTGATTAGTTTTTGTTGTAAATCGCCTATCAGGTGGCTCTGCTATGCTGCATTTTTTACGATTTCCACAATAACTATATCTCGGAAACTAACGCGCGGAATTTCACCAAACGTCATATTCTGTTAGACCTTGACATAACTAGATCTTGATTAAGGTTGGGTTTATACCGCCCAACAGGTGTCGCTGCTATGCTCTGTTTTTCACGATTTCCGCAATAGCTCTATCTCAAAAATGAATAGATTATCATTTAATTCTGATTTCAGACGATTTGATTTATATATAGGAGAAAGTTTTGAAATGGCCACAACATACTGGTTGTAATTGGAAGTATGTTTCTGTCATCAACAGCTTAGAAGATAATCTGAGTTCGTTTTATTTTTAATCAGACGATATGTCCTCTGTTTTATATTTTGATTAACACCAGAAAATCATTTATTCATAACTGCTTGTGAAAGCTTTAAGTTTATTTCTTTGAAAAAAAAAATGCAGAGAATTTTTTTAGCAGTTCTTTGGTTTCAACGTAGAAGCTTAAAAGTTTGAGGTTTAAAATCAAACTTTTTTCCAAGTTATTCCCATAGCAGCTCTTTTTCATTTGAAATTTATTACTACTTTCATGCAAAATGATAGGAACTGCTTGAAATAAACATTATTTAAAGCACTTAAAATTTGGCATTTTTCCAAATCTGAAGTCTCGGTTTATAAATCCGTAAAAAATTAATGATAGGAAATATTTTTCATTAAACGTGAAATGGAATCGTAATGTTTAAATGGAGACGTTAAAGAATTCCGATATTTCTCATATTTCGGCGAAAGAAGAATTCGGAAAAATTATGTGTTTCAGAGGAAAAAGAAGTTATGTTTGCATTTCTCATATATTTTTAATAGAAAAGTAACAACTTAATTAATTTGATTTTGGTTTTATTTGATATATTAAATATCTTTATTCAATAAATTTCTTATTTTATTCCATAAATATTATTTATTGAATCTTCTAAAAAAATTAACAATTTAACAATTTTTTATTAATTATTCATTAAACTATTTAATTCGTAAGTGACATAGAGAATGATATTCATGGTTCACAGCATATGGCCTATAAGGCATTAAAGCTTTTAAGCAGCAGAGAACGAGATACAGCAAATATTAATGTGATTAGGGAGAAGCAATAGATGAGCATTATAAAAAAGTATGGTGTAATGAAGAAGCAACAGATGAGACAGAGGATATAATTGCGAATTCTGATGAAGTAGACCCTATTAGAGGAAAAAGAACTTGAAGTTTTGGAAGCTCTAAATAATCGAAAGGCTACTGGAACTGATCGAATAAATTCTGAATTATTTAAATATGCAGACCCTATTACAAATACCAGATTGCTGCATATCATTAACTTTTGCTGGAAACGATGTGTAATTCCTGATGACTGGAAAATCGCTAAAGTTATCTCTTTAACAATATAATAAATTATAACACCTTGTAATAATATATTCCTTTTAAATGCTAAAGGTGTAAGTTAACAATAGAATATAAATTAAAATAACTTTTATTAGTTGTTTTACATGTTTCGACTCTTTCCGAGTCATTTTCAAAAACAAAATGAGAATATTCCAAAAGTTGCACGGGCTTTGAAGTTATTATTCAATAACAATTTTCATCCAAATAAATTTCAATGAAAGTAAAATAATATTTCTTTCCAGTCTATACTATATCCATCCATAATAAGAAAAACCACAGAGATACTAACACGCAAAAATACAATATGTAACGATGCGACGTCTTTTAATTTACCGAAACTGTGGCTCGAGTTACTCCATGGTCACAGATATGAAAATAAACAACCAAGTAAAAAATAATAGATAACGTGCGTAAGTTTTAGAAAATAATAACTTCAAAGCCCGTGCAACTTTTTGAATATTCTCATTTTGTTTTTGAAAATGACTCGGAAAGAGTCGAAACATGTAAAACAACTAATAAAAGTTATTTTAATTTATATTCTGTTGTTAATTTACACCTTTAGCATTTAAAAGGAATATGTTATCTCCTTATTTAAAAAAGGAGATCGTAGTGTATGTGATAATTACAGACACATTAGCCTATTGAACACTGAATATAGGATTTATTCAAGAATTTTAATTAACAGGTTGAGAAATATCTCACATTGAGGAACAAAATGGTTTTAGGAGAGAACGATCTTGTATAGACAGTATATTCACTCTGAAACAGCTTTTTGAAAAACATCGAGAATTCAATTTAGAAACGCATGTTGCTTTTATAGATTTCTAAAAAGTTTTTGACAGAGTAGATCGAGGAAAATTATGGGAAATTATGGACTACATGCGGTACCCTCCCCATCTCATCAAATGTATTAAGAGCCTATGTAAAGAAACTTTCATTGTTTTAGATCTAGATTTTAAAGTTTCAAGATGTAGTTTATCACCACATCTATTTAATATGTATATTGATGATGTTATGAGAATTTTGAAAAATAAAATCAAAACTGGAATAGATCTCGGAAACATCATTTTTAACAATATATTATTTGCAGATGATCTTTGTTTATTTCAGGATAATGGAGACGATTTACAACGTGCAATTTTTACTTTAAACAAAATTAGAAAATATTAGAATTTAATTATTTCAAAGAATAAAATAAAGGTAATGAAAGGCATTTAAGGGCAAAGATCCTATAAGAACAAATATTATTTTGGAAAATAAACCAATAGAACAGATTTCACATTTTAATTACTTAGGATGCGATATATCTTATGACTATGACAATGATATACAAAATAAGCTTTATAAATTTCAATACATCTGTGGGACTATAAGAAGAACTCTTCGAAATACAAGAAAAGACACAAGAAAAAATATTTTAAAACAATGGCAATACCAACTTTAATATACGGAAGTGAAACATGGACACCCACAAAAAATGATGAAAGACAAATACAATCCTCAGAGATGAAATTTTTGAGGAGTGTGAAAGGATGTTCGATAATAGATGAAATAAGGAATGACTACATCAGAAGAGAGCTTGAGGTTATGCCAATATTGAATAAAATAGAAAATTACAGAAGGAAATGGAAGGACCACATGGAAAGGATGAATTCTGATCGCATACTAAAAGCAGCCTTGAATTATAAAGCAAATGGAAAAAGAGACAGAGGAAGGCCACGAAAGAGATCGATTGAGGCCGGAACAGGCTTATAGCCTTAAACCATGTTTTGGGATGATGATGATGATGATGATATTGAATAGACATTTTTAAAATATACTTTTTATTCAAAACAAGAATGAATTATTGTTACTTTTTTATTTTTTATTTTCATAAACAAAATTAAGTAAATTATCCCTTATCACTCATCTATACTACACAAAATAGAATCAATATATTGCGTCGAAATTTTCCGAAAATATGAAGGTTTCACATTTACAATTTCTTTAAAAATTACCGATTACTAATTAAATTTTCCCGGTACCTTTCCCTGTAATATTTTTTCAGTTTGTCAATAAACCCCTAACAAATTTCTTTTTATAACTCTATGAAGATTTAAGAAAAAGAGTATAAACGATGTGTTTTTCTGGGATGCTTTGATCCAAGGAAATGAAAAAATTCCAAAAGTGTGAGTTACCATCTCAAAATTGAAAGTTGTCACAATATTTAATATATAGGTGACCCCTTATGACAAAATAAATTACATGCAACTATAAAGAGTTTTCTGAAAAGTAAAACGGCTTTTTTTTATTTTACCTTTGCATTAATTTAAACTGAAGTTATGGCCATCGTTCGTTGTTGGTTTTTGTTGTTGTTGTTGTATGTTTGTTTGTTAAGTGTACAGAACATATACATGTCATGCTTTCATTCTTACATTAATAAATCAATATTCTTTTTCATACATTCTTATATGCACATACACTTTACTTTTCATTTACTCAATATGAAATTTTAGTTTTCTTGCATCTAAAACTTAAATTTTATTTTATTTCAGTTAATTTTTTATGGGCTAAAACATTTTCTAATCAATTCAGATTTATTATCTCTTACAAAGTGTTGAAAGATGATGTAATTTATGAGATTGCACTGATTAAAAAAATCCATACAAAGTTTTAATCAAAATGTTTTTGAAAAAATGTTGAATTTTGATGAACATGTAAAACTAGGCGACTAAATCAGCTCTATTTAAATGTATGAATCAAGAAAACTATATGAAATAAGTTTAGATCCCGGTACTATTATTTACATCTCATGAGTTCTTTATATGTAAATATAGCTTTATAAGTTTCTTTAAAATAAGAGAAAAAGAAAGGAGTTTCTGTGTTATCTTTTAGAATCTTGTAAAAAAATTTTTTATAAAAGTAAGAAATTATTTTTAGCTCAAGTTAGTGAAGAAATCTATATTTTAAAATAAAAACATCTGCGTGAGTAGCGCTGACGTCATACTGACGGTTGCAACAACCTAACTATAAACTTCGCTCTAAATGCATTTTTTACTTTCTTCTATCTATAATAGAAGAAAGTATTGTAATCGAAATTTTTTTCGACTTCCGGTTTTCGACGAATTTACACGTTTTAGGGGTCAGAGATTCCGAAAAACATGTTTTTACAAAATGTCTGTCTGTCCGTCCGTCCGTCTGTCCGTCTGTCCGTCTGTCCGTCTGTGTGGCTTTTAATTGTACTAAAAGTGTATGAAGTTATGCTTCAAATTGAACCTAATTTTTTTTCTATGTTTTTGGCTATGGCAAGCAGATTCTATCAGAATTTGGGGATATTTCGACGAAAGGGGGCGCTGTGATCGATATTTTTGTTCCATTTTCACTATTGTACCATCTAAAAGTGTATGAAGTTATGCTTCAAATTGAACCATATTTTTTTTCTAGGTTTTTGGCTATGGCAGGCAGGTTCTATTAGATTTTGGGGATATTTCGACGAAAGGGGGCGCTGTGATCGATATTTTTGTTCCATTTTCACTATTGTATCATCAAAAAATGTATGAAGTTATGCTTCAAATTGAACAACATTTTTTTTCTATGTTTTTGGCTATGGCAAGCAGGTTCTATTAGAATTTGGGGATATTTCGACGAAAGGGGGCGTTGCGATAGCCATTTAAAGATTTCAAATTCAAAAAAGATGTGCAAATTCAAAAAAATTAGAAATCCTAAAACTTATTTTTCGTTAAATGTTCGGCCTTGATCCGGAGAATCCGGAACAATTTTTGCTTTGCCTCTATGTTAAAAAATGGCTGAGATATAGCAGTTTGAAATTTTAGGGTGGCTAACATTTTCAAAGAAGACAGCAGAATTCATCCATAAACGGGTTTAATTTATGAGCTTTAGTTAACATGGTTTCGGCAAATTTTCTTTCATTGTTGTAACCATTAATCCTATTATTTGCTTATCACTATATATTTATACTAGGGGGCCTACCCCCTGCGAGCTACGCTCGCCAACCCCCGCTCAGACTTCGAGGCCTCTAAAAACATGACAGCGTGCTTTATTTTAAAAATATTGGTAAATCTGTCGTTGAGTTGCCGTGCTTTTAACGTTTTAATGGGGCATTTTTTTATTATCATGGCCTCATCCACAGCTGTTGCGACAACTGACGACTGTTTTCGGGATTGATAAGTGAAATCAGTTACACCTTGAAAACCAGCTTGTATAAAATGGTTAGGTTTAAATTGTGGCTACCTCTAGGACTTTTATAACAACGATCTGTATTATATTCTTCCTTTGCGTTTAAGGATGAGAAAAATTCCATCTGCTTGTGAATAACATTAAGAACCACGGTATTGAAAAGTACTATGTTACAGACATTTTCAGTAACAGGTTTTAATTTTCTCTCTATTTTAGTGCACCATCATGCATATTTTCATGTTATTTTAAATATGTAAATTATTTATTTCAATTAATATGTATATACGAATTTTCTAATAATTATTTATCATACAAAATTAATTAAATATTTTGTGCACGCATGCCTGCATTTATTCGGCATCAATTGATGAGATATTTAAACAAATTTGCTATCCGCGATAATTTTACACCATGTTATGTCACTTGAATATTTTTCATAAGAAAATCGGGTACTTTTCCAGTATAGGATACTTTTGCTTTTGTTTGGCGTAATTCGAGCTTCAAAAAGGGATAGATTCGTTAATATTCATAGATTTGTTTCCAAAAGTTATAAAAACAAACCCAATGAACTTTTGGTGCTTTTCTATAATAGGGGTCTTGACGTTTTTTTAAAAAGCTTGGCGGATAAAACCAAGCAGGATAGAAAACCAAGCAGGATATTTTATTCTCCTTCCGTTCAGTTGGGCAATTATTATTTTATATATTCGTTTCAAATATCCGAATTAGTGATTTTATAAATTCGTTTAATTAAATTTTACAAAAAAATAACAAAATGATATCAATAAATAATAATTACTATTAATTCCTTTCCCCGCCTTTCTTTTGCGTTTACATAAATGACGTCATTTGGACGAATTTATTCAAAATATTTTCAGTTCATAAATTAAATTAAATGCTGATAGACGATTGAATCCTAACGATAGAAATGTGATTTTTGTTTTCAAATTTTCCTGAAAAACATATTTAATCACAATCTTGTCTTCATTATGGATTGAAATAAAAGATAAATCCAATTTCAATTTGAAAATGACGAATAAAAATAAATCAATAATCCCTATCGGGATACTTTTCAATTTTTCCCCTTTTTTGTCACACAAAAACTGAGTAATTAGTTGCCATCATTACAGAAATGTCATTAAAATTAGAAAAAAATTAATATCTCGAAAACTAATTCCAATTTCAAAATTCTATTACCAGTTTTGACATCCGCGGATTTTTATGGACAATTAGTATTAATTTCACAGTCAAGCGTTTAATATTTTATTAAAAATAGCCCTGAAACATAATCAGCCGTTTAATCAGTCGTTTCATAAAATCGTTTCATAAATTCGTTTCATAAAATCGTTTCATAAAATCGTTTCACAAATTCGTTTCATTAGGATTTTATATATATAGGGTAGATTCGCCAACGTCAAATTCTCGCCAAACTTGGCGACAGTTGGCGGAATATCGCCAAATTTGGCGACCAAAATAAGTTGCCATAAATGAAGCCAACTTGGCTGTAGAGGACTAATTTGGCGATATTCTCATTCAAATTCAATGTTGACGAGAACTGGGATTGAATCTTCTTTATTTAGGTTCCACGCGTTTTACCTTCGTGTTTTCCATTAAATTAATTAGCTAAAATCATAAAACCAAGGAATAGGAAGGCTATGTGTTCCTGTCGGTTCAGGCCAGAAGGACTTTTCGTAGTTTAGTATACATCGGTTGTTCGCATCCTTGTAACCCGACCATTCGCAAGCAGCTGACGTACAACAGAATGATGAAAAATATTGATTTTATTGGCGATGTGATAGCGAATTTTGAAGTATTAACATGACTGAGATAGAAGAAAGTTTTGGGATTGGCACATCCGACTAGTTTTTTTTTACTTTTAAACATCGTGCAATTTAATTTTTTACACAATCGAGTAGAAAAAAATTCTTTTAAATGCAATTTGTTTGAAAACTGTATCTCAATTTATTGTTTTTATATGTTTTTAAAAATTATTTTCAAGCATGAATATTTTTAAATATGATTGCAACCCCTTACGGAAGATTAACCTATTTGCACTAAAAACAATGTAAATAATTCAGTACCTGTTTGTTTCCGTGTGATTTTCCATAGCTAAATTACCAAACGAAATTAAAACTTCACGAATAAATAAATAAAACCCGAATTTAACAGACATTTAATCGAAATAAGCGCTTAAACACAGAAATAATCATAATCATAAAGTTGCTATAAATAGTGAAATGTTTCGGGGTTGACCGCATGCGAGACGAAAATGACTATTACGAAAATGTCAATAATGTTTTTTGGTGTAATTGGTGGGTATTCTAAAACAAGTTGGAAATTGTACGTCAAGCGTGACAAATGAAGTGCGTTCGTGCTGTTATTATTTCAGTGAAATGAGTTATATCGCCTGTTATTATATGATTAATTTCCGTAATAAAATAAGTACATTTTAAGTTGGCAACACTTTATTTTTTGTTGACATTTACTGAAAATTCCAATGGGAAACTGAAGCCTAGCTTTGAAAATTTCAGAACTTGAAATTCATATTTAGACTCTTTTTCCATTTAATGTCTATTTTTCTGGAAACTTCTATCCAGAAAACTGTCGGTAAATTATAGGATTGCTATAAATTAAACATTTTTAGTATACAAATTTGGTTTTTAAATTCAGTAATACGGAAATAATATGACTCCATCTTAAATATGACGTAAGCATCATGGAAACCTAGAATCATTATCTATCATGGGATATTATTGAATTAATTAAGTTTGATAAGACTTAATAGAATGAAGAATGTGACTATAACTTGGTCATAGAGTTCATAAAATGTCCTATATGACTATAACGTCAAACAATTCAGATAACTTGGCGATACATCTCGGTCGCTTGACGATTAATCCTCGGAAGCTGCTAGAACAAGGAAGTACCGATTTTTAAAAAAATCAAATTACTTAATATATATTTTTATTAATATATTTTTAAGTTTTGATTCGATTTTCATTAAATTTGAAATGAATCGACAAAACTCTGCAACGATTATATATATTAAATTTCAAACCATTCGGTTGGGTAGTTTTTCCGCACTTATATGAGGACAGACAGGCGGACGGACAAGACGACGACTATAGGTGCTACGTATTTATATAATTATGGACACACCTAAAAACGCACTTTTATTAGTGTATTTAAAAAGAGAAATACATCGAATTAAAATTCATGTTTTATAAATGGAAATCCACATTCTTTATATGACATCGCATTCCTATGTAAAACAATACATTAAATGTTAAAAATTAATGAATTGTTATTACAAAAATTGCATTTTTCCTCGGTTTCTTTTAAAGATATGGCAACAGAAAATTAAAAAAAATATTTTTTTATTACTGCAAATATTGTTTTACATTATTATAACAAGCATATATTTATCGTTGAGTAATGTAGTAATATATTTTTTAAAGTTCATGCCTGAATATTATTTAAACTATCTAGGATTTCTAACTTGTTTTCTCGACGTATAAACAAAAATTAATTAAAATTAATCTATTGATATTACAGTTTAAAAAAAAATGAAAATATGATAGTGTTATTTGAGAACACACGACTCTACATAATTGATAGAATTCCAGCACATCAGGAAGTGATTGAAAAATAGATTATAAAGTTCCACTTTTACATAGTTCATAAACCAAGTAAAGTCAGATATAAATAAAAGCGGGTAAGTCAATAAACACTAAAAAAAAAACACATTCACGTATTTTTCGCACCTTCTCTATTTTGTATGGAAGGAATGGAAATACCGGTTTAAAAAATGTATCACTTAATGTAATACAGTAGTTCTCTCGTTATATTGTAGCTTATTACATTGCTAATTCAGATAATATCGCTGTTATACTCGCATCAATCTACTTTCATTCTAGGTAGATTTCGTAAGAAATACTATCTATTACATTCTAACCTAAGTTGGAATTTTTGAAAAAATTTTGCAGATTTACGCCGATCATGACTCCCAGAACCCAAAACCACCCCCAGTTCCAAAACTTTATATGTCTATCTATGTATCTATCTATCTATCTATGTCACTTTTTTATGGACACGATAACTGCAATATCTCTTCTGCACAAATCTCTTCCAAACTGATACATAAAATCAAGGGGCATAAAATCTCGATCAAGTTCGTTAATGGGCAAAATCGAACCAGGGGGAAATGGGGGGGGGGCTTTTTGTGGAAACAGAACCCCCCCCCCTAATTTCTTAATTATGATACGTATCGAATCCGTTTAAAATTATTATTACTTCTAGAAAAAGGGCCGAAAATTTATGAAGGACAGATTTTTGATATCATTAAAAATAGCCCCAAGGGGCGAAAAATGGGGGGGGGGGGGTTAGAAGAAAAAAATTCATAACTTCGTTCATTCACAAGATATTACATCCGCTTAAATTTATTATAAATCCTCTTAATATTATCTAAAACTTTTATATTGACAAGTTTTTTATAGAACCAACCCTTATAGCAAAAAAAAATTAAAAACAAAAACAAATCCCTGCCGGCTCCGCTTACAAACAAGTTAGGTTTCGAAGTGGGCGGTTCCCACTACCGCATCATGGCAAAAAGGTCATTTCTTCCGCAATTTCCAACAAACAGGCGCCCCACGGTCTACGTCTTCGAAATCTACCTGTGCCTGTAGGCCGAGTCGTCAGGGATTTTTTTATATGGCGATTAGCTAAGTGTAATTATATCTATTAGTAATTTATTATTAAATTTGAAATATGCTTATACTCTAATGTTTTTGAAAAATAGAACATAGTTACTTCTAGGTTTTCATCTCTCTTATTATTATTTTTAATACCCTTGGTTATATCATTCTTTTTCGTGTTTCCTGATCTGCTTGGTACAACAAAGGGTTACTGTATATTCTGAGTATCCCAAAGCATTTTTTTAATATCCGTGTTAAAAGCTCCATTTAATGTAATACATATGATCCTTTAAAGGAATGGTTTTAATATTTCTGCACTGCAAAAAAAAAAAAAAAAAAAAAAAAAAACGAAAAATCATGCGTCAAGCATAGATTATGTAACACTTTCCAACACTTCTAAAATAATTTTACAAATCACTACCGTTTAATAAGCTGAAAGATAACATCTAAATAAACAATTTGGAAAACGCATAACATATTTTAAAACGTAATTTCAGGAATTTCCAACATATATTTCCACCATAACAAATATTCGGTAAAATATCCGAATACTTTTATTCAGCCCTGTATATGATCCATAGATTTGTATATATACTACATAGGATGCTAAATTTTAGTTTAGTTAGTAAACGCGTAGCACAGCTTAAAACTCTCCTTCTGGAAATTCTGTCAATAAACGGAAATGTGTTCGCGAACTTTTGTGCTGCCCTGTATAGGATCTACAGAATTTATACACACCAAGTAATAGAAAAAAAGTGAGTTAAATTTAAAATCGCGTTAAGCAACTTAAAACGCACTTCACGGAATTATTGTTAACAGACAGTAGAGAATTCTTTTGTGTGTCCCTGTAAATGAACGATGACTGCTACACACACAATATTCTGTAGTAAGTCTCTTGTAATGCACCTTAGTGATATATATAAATTTCAATGCGTTTAAAATAGTGAAACATTATTTAATTAAACCAAAAACGATTTTTCTTCATAGACGTAATATAACGGAATTCTTTTGACTGTCCCTGTAAAGTAACTATAAGTGCTATGTACACCCTATTCCATATTAAGCTTCTTGTAATGCACCTTAGTCATATATATCAATTACAATGTGTTTGAAATTGTGTAACATCATTAAAATAAACCGCAAATGATTTTTCCCCATAGACCGTAATGTAACGGAATTCTTTTGAGTGTCCCTGTAAAAAACTATAAGTGCTACACACTTCAGCTGACTTGGGAACATGCTATAGATAACGACAATAACATATAAAAATTGCAGGGCATTCCGAGTATATTTACGGGAGTTAGAGCACGGACAGACGGCAGACGGCAGACAAATCGAAGTCATAAACACTTTTAACTAGGTTGGAAAGTATTAAAAAGTGTTGGTTTTACAGTATAATACTGGCATCCCAGCTGCCAATATTACATCGTAAAATTAACAGTAATAAATAGTAAAATAAGCAGTAATAAGCTACTGCGCATGCGCGGCAGCGTATTACTGCTCACTTCGTTCAAATCTCTAAAATCAACACTTTTTTTTTTTTTTTTTTTTTTTTTTTTTTTTCTTGCAGTGTGTACTTTAGAATTACTTTTTTTTACTCTTTCCAACAGAGTTTAAAAGTGTTTGGGAATTCGGTTTGTCTGTCCGTATGTCCGTCCATGAATATACGTGATAAACGTAAATATAAACGGTTTAATCTTCTGCATAGTATATTTTAATAATATTACACTATTTTAAACATATTGAAATTGATATGCAACAATTAGGCGCACTATAAGATGCTTAATAGGATGTGCATACCATTTTTCGTTCATTTACAGCATAGGTTCCCAACCTTTTCTGGACCACCGCCCCCTTTACAAGAAAAGAAAATCCCAACGCGCCCCTCAACCATAATAGTTAATTATACCAAATATTAAAATGTTACATATTATTTTTTATCTATTTTATGTATCTATCTGTTTATTAAGAATCACAAAATAAAACGACCATCAAATGCAGTAAAAAGTTGTTTCACACAAAATCAATCAGAAATAAAAATAATTAATGAAATGGTTGAGATTAACAATTTGTTAATGTCGGGGTTCCAATTTCGTTGACATCAGTCATAAATTGACACGTTCACTGATGTGCAGTCTGTTCCTTTTCTTAGACAGTAAATTAGCTACTGCAATGAACCCACCCTCAGCCAAATACGATCAAGAAAATACAATTAAAAATTTCTGTACACTTGCCCACAATTCAGGGTAGAGAACTGGTACTGATTTTTGAAGCCAAAATTCTTGGTATCTATTTCAGAATTTTACTTTTAGTTATTTGTTAGTTATAAATTCTGTGAGTTCCTATTCTAAATTTGCGAAAGGATCTAAAACCCAACTTGGTATATTAATGTTTATAATATCATGAAATTGCTCCATAAAATCAGCATGAAGAATGTCCAAGTGTTCGCAGTAAGTAAGTAAATCTTCCTGTTTTGCAGAGACTGGTGCTAATGTAGGCCTAATGTATTCACCTCTACCTAGATTTCGTTTGAACAGAAGTTTTCACAAAGCAGCTATGACGTTTTTTGTTTTAATTGAATTCAACTCATCACCTTGCAATTGTAAATTGACTTCATTAAATATTCTAAATAGGTCTGTCAAAAATATTCGATGTCATTTTAAGATGTAATCAGGTTTTTGCGCAGTTTTTCGTCGCTATTTTCAAGGAAATCCAGTACTGAGTTATTTATACTGCAGAAACGATTCAGACAAATACCTACTGAGAGCAACGAACTTCTGTGTGAAGAAGCAAATGATTGTAATCTTAATCATTTTCACTACAAAGCTAGCCAATTAATCTGTTATGCAATGAATTGCTTCTAATCTTATTGACTTCTCTAATAACGTAATGATGCGACGTATTCAGGAGTTTATTCAAATTTTTTGCCACCAAATGCTTCTAATCTTCTTAACTACTCTAATAACATAATGAAGCGACGTATGCAGGCGTTTATTCAATTTTTTTGTAACCAAATGCTGACGATGAATAACAAAATGTATAGCGAATACATCTGGTACTGCTGGTTTTAAATACGCTATGAAATCCTTATGACGCCCTGTCATTGCTAGAGTACCATCAGTAGAAGCTGACTAAACATTACGAATAGGAATTTATTTCTCTTGAAAAAAAAACTTGCTCATGGTATTAGATTCTGCCTTTGTATCAGTTTCCTAATTTTTAGCAAATAGTAACAATTGGCAAACTTTTTCTTTACTATGAATCGAAAGAATACTGCTTCGTTATTTGGTAGAGTTGATTTTTAGAATTGAATGGAAAATTTGTAAGTCTTTAAGTAACAACATAATGATATTTCAAAGTCTGTGGCCATTTCGTCTTTTCTTCTTTACACCGAATTTTTACACAAAGGAAATTTTCTGATGATATCTGACGGTGTCTTATGATGAAGAACAGTTTTTATTACCTGTTTGACTGCCGGCAAGATTAATTCCTTGCCAATTATGTGTGGTTTTTCCGCTTTTGCGATTAACAATGGAATATTATATTTGGCTCACAGTCCGCATTCTTCTTGTCTAGAAAGCGATTCAAAAGCGTTTGATACATTTCGCTGTTTTAAATATTTCTTTTCCAGTCCTTGAAAATAGGATAAATCTTTATCATTTTTGTCAACATGCATTTTATTCAAATGCTCTTGTAGCCTAGAAGGTTTAATAGCTTCATTTGAAAAAAAGTTTTCAAAAATTAGACACATAGGTAGTGATTGCTTTGTAGGAGAATGCGTAAATCCATATTTTAAATAGTATACTGTCGGTATTTCTTCTTAGATTTAGACATTTTGAAATACAAAATTTGTCACGGTTTAAGTTTAAATAAATTAACTTTTCAACAGATTTATAGATAGTTATATAATAACTTCTATCACTTTCACTCAGAATAAAAGAATTTCTTGAGCAGATTCAAACTACGGGTTCGTTTGGAAATCTCTTTTCAGGCATGTGTTGCCATCTTTTTGACATTTTTTTGAAATGCAGGTTAATAAAATTAGATTCGGTTTCAAACTTTTAGCCAGCCTAATATAGCAAATTTTTCACTCCACGATATTTGAATTTTTAACGATTTTTAATGCGATTTATGACTTTTCACGTTCAGCAGCAATTTTTTGATATTCAGGAAAAAAATTGCGGTTAAAATATTTTAGCCCGCTGCAATAAAATTATTTCCTCTGCGAGTTTCAGCGCTTATTCGTATTCCACGGCGATTTTTTGTTTTCGTTAAATAAATTCGATTTGGAGACCACAGCTCTAGGTTAGTTTGAATGGATTTTCATTTAAAGGTATATTTAAGTTTTTTTTTTATCACAGTCCCAGGCAACACCAGGGGGGGTCAACTAGTTTTATTATATTAATTTCCTAAATAAGTAGGTACGCCACGGTCGTTCCCTTAACGCTCTTAACGCCCCCCATTTGCCCTTGAACACGCCACCGCCCCCCTGGAAGGCTCCAGCGCCCACTGGGGGGCGGTACCACCCCCGTTGGGAACCTAAGATTTACAGGTACACATAAAAGAATTCGGTTACAGTATTGCCTATGAGCAATAATTGCTGGAAGTACGTTTTCAATTATGGTACGCGATTTAAATGTAACTTTTTTTTTTTTTTTTTTTTTTTTTTTTTTGCATAGTATCTGTGTATAAATTCTATAGTTCATATACACGGCTGCACAAAAGAATTCGAGTACATTTTTCTTATTAACGGAAGTTGCTGAAGAGGAATTTTCAACTGTGTTATGCGTTTCCTAACTAAACTAAATTTTTGCATACTATGTACATTACTTAAATATGTAGTATGGATATAGTAAATATGTAGTTATACTAAGTATATGCACTGAATATATAGTTGCATATATGAGTATATAGTATACAAATCAATATACAGAGCTGCACAAAATAATTCGTATATTTTTACTATTATAGATAATAATTGCTGATGTTCTGTTTTCAAATGTGTTATGCGTTTTCCGAATTGTTTATTTAAACATCTTCCACCTTATTAAAATTTGAAGTTTTGTTACAGTATTCTGAATGTGTTGGAAAGTGTTTCATAATCTATCCTTGACGCATGATTATTCTTTTTTGTTTTAAATATACCTTAGTACGAAAAATACGTGAGTAAATACAGTAGTGTTAACCTGTAAACTATATAAGCCTTCCTTTAGTTTCACCCAAGAATTTCACTGAAAATAATACACGAAAGATTATTATGCACACATTACAATCAAATAACTTACCATCCAACTTCTAAATAAATCTTATTACATAGACAATCTGAATGTCTTGTAATGTCATATATGAGAACAATTTTCACTTTAAAGGAGTCGTGCAAACCATAACTTGAATAGCTGAAGCATAATTTGTAAATTGTTTACGAATTATTTACCTCATATTACGGTTGCTGCGGAAGACAATGCCTTGCAATTAAATAGTATATTCCTTGCGAATAAATTTAATACAGCATGTTTCAAATCGAGAGTGTCATTTTCACCTGCTCGTTTATTATAATGTTGAGAATAGTTTTGATAAATGAAACAAGTTCTAGATTCAGACAGCCGAATTTTAAATTTGCAGTTAGAACAAAATAAAACGTTTATTCCATTTTTAAGGTTTTGCAGACCGAATTCAGATGAAGGTGTTTTTTAATTCCACCCCCCCCCCCCCCCACCGCCCAATACTCAGTCTGTTAATGGTTTAATTGAAGGAGGTCTGGGGGTCAAAATTCTCATGAAAATCCATTTTTAGGGTTTCGTTCATCTCACGAAAACCTATACTCCCACTCCGTTGTCTGACCGTCACAGAGCCATTCTCAAAAACTATATAACTTATAGAGTTGAAACTTTGTGTATCTAGATGAATACCAGCTGTAAGGAGCTCAAAATATTAAAATTTGAAAAATTCGTATTATTTTAATAAATAGAGATATAAAACCAAAATTCTAACAGCCTTTTCCTATAAAATTTAAACATTTTTCGTTATAGCAGATGCCAAAAATTTTAAATCCACAATGAAATTTTTTCTACAATAATTAATTTTCTATCAGATGATTTCCACGTGAAAAATGAAAATGAAATAAAAAGTTTCACCAGTTGAAAAAAAGATAAATATGAAATAAAATTGATTGACGTCATAGTGGTAATAAAACGGAAAATGTCTAAGATTTCTCAATAATACAAGGAGTATGAGTATGTGTATGTACACAAAGCAGCTTAATATCACGTCATTAGAGAATTAAAAAGAAAATCTGACGTCCTATTGGAAGTTTAACGAATTTTTCAAACGTTTGAGAATAATACAAAGCGAGTATCAATATGAGTAATAGAGAATAGTAAATATATTAGTTTGAGAAACATATTGAATCGTGATAAAAATCCGATTATGGAAATATTCGCATATTTTAACATTTTGAAGGTGTAGAATTTGTTTAATTTAGAAATTATTTTTTTAAATATTGCATTTAGACCGTATGACGGATATTATTATGACAGAATATAATAGCGGGCTTCGCCCGCTATCGGACTGGTTTAGATATTCGAAAAAACGAAAAAATAGACAGGTAAATTTTTACTTTATAAAAAACATGACTTTTTTTTTTGTTGTTGCTAAATGAAATTTATTTGGATTTATTAAAGAAAGGATAAAGGGTTTTGAAAAGGAATATTAAACGGAACCCTTTGAGCTATCTTCGATCACACTTACCCACTTGTTTATTTTTCTTGCTTGTATAATATGCTATTAAAAATTTGCAGCAAACTGTCCCAGTCATTCGACCGTTTTTATAGAATCGGTTACATAATCGTAATTTAGCTCTATTCTGACCATATTATTAAATAATAAAATAGAGTTAAATAGAGTTAAATTACGGTTATGTAATCATTTTCTGTAAAAACGGTCGAATGACTGGACAGTTTGCTGCAAATTTTTAACAGTGTACTACAATGTTAAATAAATTAAATAAAGCAAGCCGCGTATTTCTACGCTGATTATATCAGCAGAAACTTATCTCAATGGATTTTTTCATAATTTTTCATCTTTAAAAGTATTTCTCTCTATATAAAAAAAGTAACCACCGCTACCGCTTCCGGCGTCAATGACGATTTTGTGCCTTGAAGTCTTTCTGGACTAATATCCAGAAACCTATTGCATATAAAAATATGAAAATTGGTAGTTTTTTTAAAGAAATCTTCGATAAACACGCTGAAATAGACAGTTTTTAAATCAAAGAATTATTTTATGAGATATTTAATATTAAAGTTGGTCAAAATAATTCTTTTAAAAAACTTTTATAGGAACGAAAACTATGCACAGGAATTTAACCATAATTTAAAAGGATATAGTTGACAAGCTTGCGGTGTGCAGAGTGCAATATTTTTTTTTTATTTGAGCAATTTATCAAGGTTATATTTCAATTTTTTATTAAAATTTCCATTATTTTCATGGAGATTTATTTCATATTTCAAAAAGTCCATTATTTGAATTGTTGCCAATTTGTAAAATAGCGCACATAATAATATTTCCTTTCAATTAAAAAATGTATTTACACATGACTATCAAAAACAGAAATAAAACTTTTAAAAAAATAATTAAATGATCACGTGTTAAAAGCAGTAATTGTAGAAAATTGCGTAATAAAAATATACTTGCGCGTGAATATTAAAAAGGGCAATTATTAAATTATTACGCGTTCAAAGCATTAAATGGGGAAACTTAAGTTATATTTAAAATGCTCAAATAACAATATATCCAAACAGATTCAATATAAAAATATATTTACACGAGAGATTAATTTATTTCGACAAAATATTTTACCTATTATTGCAAATTTCAAAACAGCGTATAAATAATAATATTTCCCTTCAGTTAAATATTTTTCCTTTAATAAGAGGAAGAAAACTTTGAAAATTACGTCATACTGGAAACGATACATTTAAAACGTCTTACTGAAAACAATTTTCGGTACTTCTCCATTATATCGTTGACAACTTTCCAGTAAAAAAAACTATCGCCAAATTATTCCCCAAACTCTAATGTCCCAAAAAAACAATGGAAGAATGTTGCCATTGGAATCTAAAGCTCCACTCACTAAAGTGTCAACTATCAGTAACTATAAACAATAAAATTTATAATACATTAATGAAAGGAGAAAAAAAGTTATCTTAAATATTTATTTATTTACAATATTTTTCTTAATTATCCCCCCTTGCTGATGGATAAGTGTTTATGAGGTCAGTTGAAACGGATCTGTTGTGCGTAACTACGCATAGCAATATTTTTTCAACGCTTTTTCTCTTTTAATATCATGGAGTGCCATTTAAGGTGATTATTATTATTTTAATTAATGAAGTAACTAATAAATAGGTAAAATATCATTAAAAATACAGATAAATGTCGAATAAAAATCTCTTGATGACATAAAAAACACGTGTAACGCATCTGATGTCAATTGAATGTGACGCCACGGTAACACACTTTTGGCGTTAAATCCTTTAATTAACAGGTTTTTTTTATTTTTTTGGATATAGGACGACGGGATAACGGACCCAATTTTTTATAACATCATTATAAAATTCCCCGATGCAGCGACATTGTTTACTTACCCACTTTAAAGAGGTTGACTTTCAAATGTTTAATTGATCTTATTTAATCAATAACGAAAACAGTGGTTAGCTCTTTCGACAGCAGTTGACTCGGTCTTAAAATCCCTCTGTGAAAGGAAAATGAATGGAAACCCGATTACAGGAGATAGCCACTGGTCGCTTAATTATAATCCAATCTTCCGTAATCATTTTAGAGTTGATCAAATTAGCGTGTTTTTAGAGTTTGTGGTGTCAGAACGGGGTTGGCGAGCGTAGCTCGTAGGGGGCACAGCCCCCTAGTATATCAAAACTTCCTTACAAAATATGTGCATGAAAATTTGGAGAGAGATTTTATGCTCTGTTTTTAACAAATTGTCTTCAGAATTTTTAATTCCATGTGAAAAATTTAAAAATATATTCTTCGAAGTAAAAATCACTCTCAAAGGTCGTCTTTTTTTTTTTTTTTTTTTTTTTTTTTTTTTTTTTAATTTATTATAAATTTTGTAAAAAAATATTTTTATAAATCCTGAAGACAAATTAACAAAAATTCCTTTCTACACACAGTAGTGAAAAAATGTAATGAAATCGGGCAAGTGGTAATTTAGTTTTTTTAAAGAAATTTCAAAGCTTTCAAAAACGTTTTGTTTGAAAAGTAATCTTTATAGAAATACACATTTCAGGAAATAAATTCATTGAAAAATACCTATAAATAACGAAAATAAAATTTTGAACACTGGACCTCCTTAAGGATATCGATGCATTAAAATGGAGAGAAAACATTGCGTAATGTTTTATGGTTTATTTTGATTTGGAGGTTATTCGGAAAATAAGGTCCAAATCGCCGTGGCTAATCGCTACCTCCATGTCCGTAATACTATATTACGGAGGTAGTGAGCTAATCGAATGTCGCGCGAACATTGAAACGCGCATGCGCACGGACTCTCTGCATGCCTTGCTCGTCAAACGACACCAGTACAAAATTATAAAAACAGGTCAAAATTATAAGAGTGTGCCTTCTTGCAAAACATTCCGATTAACTGAAAATTCTGTAAAAAAATATTAACTATCCTGTTACATATCCCCAAAAAGAATTATTGCCAAACATAATAATCAGTATCAAGTCAACAAGAACAACGAGGACATAAAATCTTAGCTTGTATAAAAATTTAAAAGATAAAAATGTATGACGTATAAAATATTGACAAATGAAAACAAAATCCAACGTTATGTGTGTGTAATTTAACCAACATACACACAAGGGGGAAAAAAAAAAACCTTCTGTGAACAAACAATGAACAAAAGTTCCCTATATAGGCAAAGAACTGGAAATATTATGAACTACGTGTGAAAGTGTCTATCAACAAAAAGCTCTCTGCTTACACAAAGAACCAGAACTACAATGAACTATGATAAAAAAAATTTTAAAAAACCCTATGGTCGACTCCTTAAGGATATCGATGCATTAAAATGGAGAGAAAACATTGCGTAATGTTTTATGGTTTATTTTGATTTGGAGGTTATTCGGAAAATAAGGTCCAAATCGCCGTGGCTAATCGCTACCTCCTTTCAAAAACTACCTGTAAATTAAAAAAGAATACCGTCGTCTTTTTCATCAAATAAATTCTAAGATGATATGAATGAATTAAAAAAAATATATCGTAATTTATTGTTAATTTAGAGAAGAAAAAAATGACCATTTAATAGCAGAAGAACATTGTGTGCAGAAATGAACAACTTCACATGCAAGACTTACTGTGTGAACGAGGATTTCGCAGTGCAGTCCAATATTTTTTAGATGCAGGCTTAAACTTCTAAAGAAAAATTAAAGATACAAATATCTGCAAAATGACATTAGTCAAGTCAGATTATCATCTCATTTATTCCATCAAAGTTACAGTAAACACTGCTTGAAGGTAGCAAAAGGCACAAGGGAGAAAAAAATTAACAATCGTATTTTAATTGCATTGCAGGATGACGTCATCTGCTTCCGTAAAAAACATGGGACATAGAAAAATAAATTGAATACATATAAAATACAATTTAATATAATATAACAAAGCATACCTTTTAAGCTACACGTGAAATACCACTGCTTCGACTGATCGATCGATTGTGCCTTTTTCTTCTAAGCCTTTCAGTTTCAATTTTGCGTTTTAACCATAATAAATATAAAATAAATAGACTTTATCTTTTTATACTATTTATTTTTTATAATCATTCCTGAGCATGATATAATGCGATATTTTATTTTTGTGGCAACACTGATATGAGAAAAACTTTTCATTTCAATTATGAAAACAATGCACATTTAATTTTTAATTAACTTCAATTTTGAATCAAAAACATGTTTTAAAAAACAGCGAATGTACTATGTCAGAAGCCGATTCAAAAACCTTTTGAATGATACCTCATTCATTGTTGTGCGTTTTGTAATTGCATAGAAAAGGGATGTTGAACAAAAATAATATATATGATAGTTGTTCACGTTCTAAAATTATAATCTTATAGAAAATAATGTTTCCGTGCAGATTTTTAACTTGCAATAGTTTGTTTTTCTGGAAAAAAAAAAAAAAAAGTAATAGATCTCTAAAAGGGAATTTGGCGTGAATGAAGTACCTATTCTATATTGTCACAAAAAAATAAAGCACAGCAATTAAAAGATTTTCTTGGTTCCAAATATCTTAATTCGAGGTAAAACTTGACAAAGAACAGTATTTTAAGAAACTTCGAAATGTTGATTGTGCTTTATCATCGGAAATCTTACAATTACAAGCACATGAGATCTAATCATTTCTCAGTTAATTTTGTATTAAAATATTATAGTCCTCTTAAAAGCAATCATTCCTTTAGCAACTCAAAATTTTCTTCTAGGAAAAATTTACATAAATAAGTACTTAAAGGAAAACAACTTTTTTTTCGCACCCCCTAGACTTGACAAAAAAAAAAAAAAAAAAAATGTTTAAAGTGCGAAAATTACGAGAATAAATAAATGTTCTAAATGAGTGAAAAGTAACGCCCAAATCACTTTTTGAATTAAACATAAAGAAAGAAATGGTTATTATTAGTTATTATGTGTTAGTATGACATCCTCAAATATTCCGAATACGAAATTCACAAGCTGTATCTGGCAAAACTCGAAATTCGAAATTTTGAATGGTATTTTCCTATCATAGAAGAACAGACTTCACCCAGCGGGGTCATTTGAATAGCAGCCGCTTAGTGAAGCATTTATTTCACAATTTATCCGTGCCTCATTTACTCTGCAACATTTGGGTCACTTTGTAAAACAATGCCTTTTGATTTAACATCAAAGGCAGATGAATAAAATTAATTAAACACATTTCAAGTTAGTGGAATCAGGAAGTGTCATTTTCACTTGTTCTAACCCAGTAAAATGTTCATTGAAAATGCGCATCTCTGAACTGATTGAAGAAAAGAAAAATACAATTTTTTTGCCAAGAAATGTCGGAAATTTCTGCTGGTTGCTGTCTTCTTTCATTCATACGTCGTTTTGTAGCATTCTATTTATTTGTTGCGTCTTTTGATGTTTTCTTTTTTCAAAATATTGTTTGAATGGGTACCAAAAATGTAGCAGATTTTTGTACTCTAGAGTGACATATTCGGAACTCGATTTATTTTCGCCTGGAAAAAAACGAATTTACTTATTATTAATTCAGGCATTTTGCCCAACAATTTTTAAGCTTCATATTGTTATTACAGTCAATAGGCTAAATACTCTGTTCCATCATGTTTCGTCTATGTTTATTTCTGAAACTAATTGATAAAAATTACGAGTCACTGACCCTTACAGAGTTCTGGTGGTTACGCATATCTAACATTTTTTTTATTATTATTATTAGTATTATAGATGTAGTTGTTTCACAGAGAACGATGGAGCGCAGCGCTTCCACCGATCTCGACTGTCACGTGATGGAGGTAGGCTGAAAAGCAATTCGATAATTAGTGTAAACAGTCTATGCTGATCAGGTGACAGGCGAGATGGGTTTAGGGGATGGTTCTACTCTGGTCTAGAACTTTAAGATAATCGATCTTTTTTCATGTTTTATGCTTGGATACATAAAAAAATATGTATTTAAAAGGTAAATGTACAGACCCGGCGTCGCAGATTAGAGGTTATATTTTAAGAAACTTGTCATATGCAAAACGTTACAAGCGATTTTCCTGAAATATATATTTTTTTGATTTGGTCGAACAAATATCTAAAAAACTAATAGATCGATTTATTATTTTTAGGGTTTCGTTCATCTCACGAAACCCTACTACTCCCGCTCCGTTGTCTGTCCGTCACAGAGCCATTCTCAGAAACTATGTAACTTACAGAGTTGAAACTTTGTGTATATCTAGCTGAATACCAGCTATGAAGCTCAAATATTAAAATTTGAAAAAATCGTATTATTTTAATAAATAGAGTTAAAAAACTAAAATTCTAACAGCCTTTTCTATTAAATTTAAACATTTTTCGTTAAAGCAGTTGCCAAAAATTAAAAATCCACAATGAAATTCTTTCTACAATAATTAATTTTCTATTGAACGATTTCCACGTGAAAAATGAAAATGAAATAAAAAGTTTCACCAATTGAAAAAAATATTAATATCAAATAAAAATGATTGACGTCATAGTGGTAATAAAACGGAAATTTTCAAAGATTTCTCAATAATACAAGGAGTATGAGTGTGTGTATGTACACAAAGCAGATTAATATCCCGTCATTAGATAATTAAAAAGAAAATCTGACGTCATATTGGAAGTTTAACGAATTTTTCAAATGTTTGAGAATAATTCAAAGCGAGTATCAATAGGAGTAATAGAGAATGTTAAATATATGAATTTGAGAAACATATTGAATCATGATAAAAATCCGATTATGGAAATATTAGCATATTTTAAAATTTTGAAGGTGTATAACATGTTTAATTTTGAAATTATGTTTTTAAATATCGCATTTAGTCCGCATGACAGATATTATTATGATAGAATATAATAGCGGGCTGGTTTAGATATTCGAAAAAACGAAAAAATAGACCGGTAAATATTTACATTATAAAAAAACATGACTGTTTTTTTTTTTTTTTTTTTTTTTTTTTTTGCTAAATGAAATTTATTTAGATTTATTAAAGAAAGGATAAAGTTTTTGAAAGGAATATTAAACGAAACCCTTTGAGCGATCTTCGATCACACTTACCCACTTGTTTTTAATTAAAGATTAAACATTTCCCTGTCAGTGAAACTTTAATACCGTAAGATTATGCAAATTTACTCATTTTTAAGCATCTAGAATTACAAACAAAAAACCCTAAAAATATAATGTTTGATTTTAAAATGTCAGAAAGACTTTAAATTTTTCTTCTTTTTTTTCTTAAGTTTACTGCCGCAACAATTTAACACAGTTTAGGTTTTTTTTTTTTTTTTTTTTTTTTTTTTTTTTTTTTATTTATTTATTTAAAAGATTGCTATGAAGAATAGCTTTCATTGCTTAAACATTTAAAATCATTAAATAAACCTATGATTTATTTTTAATATGTAATGCATATATAATAAACTATAAAAATGCAAAATTGCAATTGTCAATTTTGTTTTTTATTTAAAAAGAAATTCTATTTCTCAATCTAGACAAGAAGCTCCCCTTGATGGGTAACAGCCTTTTTCACTCCCTGAAATTTAAGGTTTTTTCGAAAAATTTTTTAAGCAAATGCCAACTTTTTATAAAAATCCATTTGCACTAATTTATTATGTATATATTAAAGTAGCAAACCATATTTTTGTTTAGTTGATATATTAAAAAATGGAGGTTTGACAGATGATGAGTGAAAGCATTTCGAAAAGAGGGTCAAGCAGTGGACACGTAAACGCATCGTAGACTTGACCGAGAACAATGAAACAAAATAATTTGTTTTCTTAGACCAAAAGCTAGTGAAATACGTAGTTGCTTAAATATGCACTAGATGGAACCCGTCAAAACTTGACGGAAAACAATTTGATATGAATTACAAATTTTATATGAATATTGCTAGAGCATGAGACAAAAACTTTAGATATGTTTAAAATCAGTGTTGATTTCTGAAAATTTTCTCAGCGCAGGATTTCTGCAGCTATATATAAAAAATCGGTACTTATCTATTATCCCGTCGACCACTTTTCATAACAAAAAAATATCGCCAAACTGTAAGATTAAACGCCAAAAATACAGTCCCATTTACCTGATGTCAGAAGCATTATACGTGTTTGTTATGTCATCAAGTGGTTTTTAATTTGACATTTGCGTGTATTTTTCATTATGTTTTACTGATTTATTAGTTATTTCATTAATTAAAATAACAATTGTGTCCTTAAATTCTTATATTTTATTTATTTATTTATTTTGATACTCCAATGGCAACGTTCTCCCGTTTATTTGGCGTTACAGTTTGGCGATAGTTTTTTTGTTTTGAAAAGTGGTCGACGGGATAATAGAGAAGTACCAAAAAATCTAATTCATAAAGTGTGAAAATAAAAATTATTATCACTTGCGATACACCCAAGAGGTGTAGTGAACTCTAACACTTTATTAACCTTTCAGCGGCTACATGCATTGAAAAGTTTTAGACAAAAATTGTTTTTCAAAAACTTTCCGGTACTTTTCCACACCATGCCAAAATGTATGTATGTAAATGTATGTATTAAATGTATGTAAATGTATGCTTGGCGACAATGGTGTCCGTATAACGGAAAAGTACCAAATTTTCTCTTACAAACAGTATTGAAAATCAATTTTTACTATTGATATATATAAAAGTGCATCTTTTTAACTGACGTAGTATAGGAAGAGTTTTATATTCTGTGCTGGTTGGCGCGATTGGCCAAAAAATCCAAAATAGCGCCAAAAGGGATGTGACGTCACGTTTATTAAGTTTATTTCAGTAGTTAAAAATGTAACCCCAAGGACTGAAAATTGCGACAATCACATCAAACACTTATCGCCAAAATCAACTCGCCAAAAAAATCAGCACAGGATACGGAAATCCTCCCTAAAAGATTTTCTTACAATTATTTTTCTTAGAAAATATAAAATAAACAGTTTTTAGGCTTATGCTATAGGAATTATTTTCATTGTACATAAATGTGTTAAAAAATGGTACTTCTCTATTATCCCGTCGACCACTTTTCATAACAAAAAACTATCGCCAAACTGTAACGCCAAATAAACGGGAGAATGTTGCCATTGGAATGTCAAAATAAATAAATAAATAAAATACATGAATTTAAGGACACAATTGTTATTTTAATTAATGAATAATAACTAATAATTTAGTAAAACATAAGGAAAATAGACGCAAATCTCGAATTAAAAACCAGTTGATGACATAACAAACACGTATAATGCTTCTGACATCAAGTAAATGGAACTGCATTTTTGGCGTTTAATCTTAGAGTTTGGCGATAGTTTTTTTTGTTATGAAAAGAGGTCGACGGGATAATAGAGAAGTACCCAAAAAAAATACATAATTTTTACTGTTAAAAATTTAGTCTGACTCTCAGAATTTTCAAAGAAGTTTTTCTTGCTTAATTAAACGCCATTGAGGCATGAGGCATATTTCCAAGATCAACAAAAAAGCGAAAAATATATATATATCAAATACGGTACTTTTATGTTAGCTGGTCGCCAGTGATAACTCGCCAAATCTTGTTTCAATTGGTATCATTTGAATTGCAACCCTTTCAATTCAATTATTTCAATTTTGATTTCAATTCAATTCTTGAGATTTTGTTATTTGTATTGATGTGCTTGTGGTGGCACAGATATCATATACGCACCACATTGGAGCTATCCCCCCCCCCCCCCCCCCCGCCAATCTGGCGAAAACTTTCAGTGTCCATTTCAATGTTATGAAAATACATTAGAGGGTTGTTTTTTTTTTTTTTTTTTTTTTTCTTAATGGGACGACGGAATAATGGACGGAATTCCGACAGGATAATGAACGGAATTCCCACAGGATAATGAAGAAGTACCAGAATATTTTTCTGCATTTTATACTTATATTAAGAAAAACATATTTTTAAGATTTGCTGAATGACTTATTTGTTTACTTTTTCATGCATTATATTATTGAAGGTTGTTAGTTCTTTGGTACTTTGAAATATCTCCTAATTATATAAAAATTGCATGTATGTTCTCTGCGGTGTTTCGCATAAACGTTGTAAAATTAAGGTTATTAGATTTTATCCAACTTTGCTGTCAGAACTGCTGATGAAGCAGTCATTTTTGGCGATTTTTCTGTTACCTGTAAAATGTTTGTTTTTGGTATAGCCCGAACTAAGAAAAAATTGAGTACTTTTCCGTTATACGGACAACTTTGTAGCCAAGCATACATTTACATACATTTAATACATACATTTACATGTATGTCATGCTGTCCCTATAACGGAAAAGTACCAAAATTTACGATCGATCAAATAATTAAATTTCGTTAAGCATTATATTTTCTTATTTTTAGTCCGAGAAAGAAATAATAATCATGGTTTTAATTAATTTTGGAATATGCGGTGAAACCAAAACAATTTTGATTAAATCGGTACAGATATCGCAGACGCACCGGGGTTAATTTTTGGCGACAAAATGACAATTTTTGCTTTGTATGGTAACCTGATGTTTTATAATAAAATTGAATATGTGTGTAAATAAATAAAATAAAATAGGTGCTTTTATGTTAGCTGGGCGTCAGGGATAACTCTCCAAATCTTGTTTCAATTGGAATCATTTAAATTGCAACATTTTACGTGAGATTTGTTATTCATATTGATATGTTTATGTTTAGATATTTTATTATTATTATTTTATATTTTATTATATATTTTAGCTAATTTTAAGTAAGTTTTTTTAAGATTTTATATTACAATGTTAAATTTTACCTAGTTGAAATTAGCTAATGGGGCATTCCACATCAAATCAGGCAGTAAAATATCAATATGTAACCCACCATCACAGATTTTAATGAAACTGCATGTGTTTGTTCTTACTATTAAGATATGATCACCAGTAATCTTTTTTGCTCCTTGGTGAAATAGTTTCTGAGAAAAAAAGTATCAAATTTTGGAAAATTGTCATGAGTTCGCATTCTTGATTGTTCAGTTTTCAAAATCATTATTTTATTTATAAAATCATATGTCAATATCTAATGAATAAATCATCTTCAAATAATTTAGACAAGGTAAATGATGTATGTAGATCATGAAAAAAATATTGTTGTAATGTTTAAAAAATTTTAAATGTGTCTAAAAAATTGTATAATCTTTGAAATAAAAAAAGATTACAAAAAATAATGAAATTATTAAAAGATCTTTATCAACCAAAGGCGCAGTTTCTATGATGATTTTTTTAACTTTAAATTGTACATAATACTATATTATAACTGGATTTGAAATAAAAATAGTGGGATTTTGGTTGGTTTTTCGTAATGTTTAAATCATATTTAAAATTATCAATATTTTCAGATTTAAAATTTACTGAAAGCATGATCTCTGGTAATACTTTTTATTTATACATTTATTTTTGTCTTCATATTATTTTTGATATTCGTTTCTTATGCAAAAAAAAAGTACAATATTGTTTTTTAGTAAAACCATGGGTGTTTCCTAGAACAGAGAGAAATTATCCCTTTTCAAAGAAAGAGAAAAATCACTTTCTCCTCAACGTCTAATAGAAATTTTCAAAATGTCACTCCTAATCTTTAAACTCATATTTGCATGACTTTGAGCTGCTGGTTTAAAGAAAATACCAATTTTCACTCTTTTGAACAAAGTTTTGAGATATTGTGCTTCAAAAATATGAAAAAATTGTACAATAATCTATATTTATACCCTAGAAATAACTATATCTAAAAAACTTTTTAAAACTAAATAAGATGTAGTTTTGTCATTTTATTCACTTTTTAATGACCTTTGATTTATTGCATCATAATCTTGCTGATAGATGGATTTTTAATATATATATAACACGTTCCCAAACAAATTATTTAAAAACTATTTATTTATACTTAACTCATTAAAGCCTAGCGATACAATATGGTACCGGAAAA
Source organism: Maratus michaelseni (assembly GCA_963931845.1). NCBI lineage: Eukaryota > Metazoa > Arthropoda > Arachnida > Araneae > Salticidae > Maratus > Maratus michaelseni. The sequence continues at coordinate 212,001,400 of OZ007591.1, forward strand.
GCTGCCAATCAATTTGCTGTTTCAGTACCCATATTTTTTAATAGAAATATTTGCTCCATTTGATGACGGAAATTTCAGGATAAAATAATACCAAAGTTGCTTTTCTAAAAAATTGGTACGAAATGCAATTTTTGCATTTTAAAGAGAAAAATAATTCAGTCTTTTATGTGTTAATAAAGCATATATATTGTTTATACACTTACAGAGAATACATATGCTAAACTTTATGATGTTATGTCAACAAAATCTAAAAACTAAGAAACATATCTAACAGTGTGTGGGGAAAATTTAACATCTGCTGTAATGACAACAAATTGTTATAAGAGTTTTACTTAATTTTGAATGAATGAAAAAAGCATACATGCTTATATTTTATTGAAGTACAGGTGAAAATTTCACAAAGACATGCCTATCTCAACAACATCTCAGTAAATCATATTCACACAACAGCTGATTTTATTCTTATTGATCTTTCGGTTTTGATGACAGATGGTCATGAATTAATTAGTTTTGTTAGAAGTGTCATTGCAGCCAGCATATTAACTTCACTGATTTTTTTTTTTAAATATATTTTTATTGACTCGATGAACAATCCACATTTAAAGTGATCATTAGATGTATTTTGAGTTAAAAGCTGATTTTTAAAATCGTTATGTTCCTCAATTATTATTATCATCTTAAGATAATAAGTTGTTATTAAGATTTTTAAATGTAGCTTATTTATTATTTGAACAACTGAAAGTATTTTGCAATATGAGCGATTTTAAGTAGGCTGTTGAGCAGTGTAGTGTTGGTATTTTTGACAAAATTCTAGATTTTAAAAATTAACAAGATTATAGACACGTTTAGTGTTTAAACATAACAAAAAATAAGAAATAATAATCTGCATGCTTTATTTGTCACGTATAAATTATTTGTAACCTATTTAGTGATTTCATATTGAAATGACTTTTTTTAATGCACTTTCTCTGAATATAGAACAGTCATTAAAAATAATTTAAGATAATTTTCCAAAATTTTGATATTTTTTATGTTAAAAAATATTTTACTCAGGTTTAAGAAAATTAATGGTAATTATGTCTTAAAATCAGCAAAAAACATACTCAGTTTCATTGAAATCTGTAACAGTGGCTTAGGGGAAATGGCATGCAATGACTCTGCTTGATTTGATTTGGAATGTCCCTCAAAATATTTTTAAATAAGAAATACTACTAAAAACACCCAAAATCCCACTATTTTTATTTCATAATCGGGTAAAGGACACCTTTAAGCATAATCCCCAGCAAAAATAAATTTAATAGAAACTGCGCCTTTAGTTGATAATGCTTTTTTTGTTAATTCATTATTTTTCCTAAATAATTCACGATTTCAAAGTTTAAATTTTTTTTTAGACAAACTTAAAATGTTATAAGCGTAACAGTATTTTTTTTTTCATAAGCTGCGTACCCTATTTATTATGCATAAATTATTTAAAGATGATTTGTAGAATAGATATTGAAATATGATTATATTTATGACATGCTACATTTGAAAACCGAGCAGTCAAGAATGCCAACTGACGGCAGTTTTTCAAAATTTAATAATTTTTTTTCTCAGAAACTATTTCACCAAGGAGTAAAAAAAATTACTGGTGATCATATCTCAATAGTAAGAACAAACACACGTAATTTCATTAAAATCTGTGATGGTGGGTTACAAGCCTGCCTGAACTGACATGGAATGACCCTAATGTCAAAAGAATTGCGAACCACAGAGTTCAGAGAATAAACTCTATGCCTCGCAACAGTGGGAGTTGCCGACATTATGACGTCATAAGCAGAAGTAAAAGTTTAATTGAAAATTATGGCTAATTAATTAAATTTTTGAACAAACGAATGCACGATAACAAATCTGTGTCCAAATATATTTCATTTAAAAAAAAGAATGGTGTAATTTGATGCAGTAGTTTGTTCTCACGGATTGTCGAAAGAAATCGCTTAGCGTTTTAAATATATAGATGTTAAAATATTACCTAGTTGATATTAGCTAATGTCAAAAGATTGGCGAACCACAGAGTTCAGGGAATAAACTCTATGCCCACAAAAGTGGGAGTTGCCGACTTTATGACGTCATAAGCAGAAGTAAATGTTTAATTGAAAATTACAGCTAATTAATTAAATTTTCGAACAAACGAATGCACGATAACAAATCTGTGTCCAAATATCTTTCATTAAAAAAGATAATGGTGTAATTTGATGCAGTAGGTTGTTCTCACGGATTGTCGAAAGAAATCGCTTAGCGTTTTAAATACATAGATTTTTATTGAAATGGCATCGATTCAAGTTTTCAACCACAAATTTCATTATTTAATGTTACACAGAACAGCGAGGTAACAATATTTCAATATATATATATATATATATATATATATATATATATATAATAAACTATAAAAATGCCAGATTGTGATTGTCATTTTTGTTTTTTATTTACAAAAAAAATCCTATATTTTAATCTAGTCACGAACGTCCACTGTAAGGATGACACCACTTTCACGCGCTGAAATTCAAGATTTTTTCGGGATTTTTTTTAAAGAAATGCGAACTCTTACACTTTAACTCTTATAATTAATTTTCAAAAAGATAGAAGTTGATTGATTGAAAATTGGCGGAGGTAGAGTGTCCACCGATTTGTAAAATTCTGTTCTGGAAATAAAACGCTCTTAAAGTTTTCTTTAATGTTTACTCGCTATGGCGCGCTCTACTTCTTATAGTTCGAAAATTGTCCTTTTACTTTCGCTATCGGTTTCTAACTATTAAAATATGATTTTTGTGTGTTAAAAAAGAAAAAACTTTAAGAGACAAACATTTGTTCGAAATTTTAAACCACTTTGATCGGTTTATAATTTCTATTTTTTGTTTTATTTTGTCGCTTATAATACTGTTTATACACACGAAAATTATATTTTAACAGTTAAAAATCGATACAGAAAGTGAAAGGGTAAATTTAGAGCGCGCCATCGCGAGTAAACAAAATTGAAAACTTTAAGCGCTTTTTAGGGTTTTGTTCATCTGACGAAATCCTATTCGTCTTGCTCCATCACTGTCTGTCACAAAGTTCTTGGAAACTTTGAAATTTTAAATAATTATAGCTGAATACCTCCAATAACACAATAAATCATAAATTTTTGAAAAAATCTTATATTAGTTTAATTAAATGAATTAATTTAATGACACCTGACCATTTCTGCGATTTAGATTTTAAAACATAACCTTAATTTCAGCCTTTTTCGTGTAGTATAGTTGGCTCTGTGGTAACGCATTTACCTGCTGTTTAAAAAGTTCCTGGTTCGAAGCTGGCCGAAAGTTCTTGAAAAATATTTTATCAAATATTTAAATAATCTAATAAAAAATATTTTATCAAATATTTAAATAATTTAATAAAAAAAAATTTTTATCAAATATTTAAATAATTTAATTTAAAAAAATTTTTATCAACCTTTTTTTTTTTTTTTTTGGAGAAATTGCAAAATTTTAAATTTGTTTAAACTACCGCTAATATTTTTTGAATTTCAGAATTTTAAATTTCGTTTAAACAATTTGTTTTGCTTTGAAAAAATTCGAAATTTCATATTTTGCTTGACCATCCACTAAATTCTTGAGAAATTTCAGTATTTTAAATTTCGTTTAAACATATATTTCTTTTAAATGCTAAAAGGTGTAAATTAACAACATAATATACAGTAAAATAACTGAACCGAAAGTTTTGAACACAAGCAACATGACGCGCGCCTTGAGAGAAGAAACAGGTTTGAAACAGGTTAAAACAAAGAAGAAGCGGACTTCCGCAACTTATAGCCTTGACTTGGCCAGGCACTAATTACGATGGTGTTTGAGATGGTTAGCTTAAGTGAGTTAGTTTCGCTAGTCTGAACGACATTTTAATTGAATATTTAAATAAACATTACATGAGATTATGACGAAGAGAACAACGAGAGATCAAGCAACTCTCTAATAATACATTTTCCTGCGAGAATTATTTAAAGAAATGACACAAATCAACTTGAATAAAAATGAAATGAGCGATACAGTTGTAAATCATTTTGTAATCCAGATTTATATTTTACATTACACAGCGGTTCAATGTTTTTGTTAAGAAATATAGAGAAATTCCGTTGTTGCTATCTTCTTTCATTCATAACAACGTTCCGTTTATTTGTTGCGGCTTTTAATGTTTTCTTTTTCAAAACATTGTTTGAATGGGAACCAAAAATGTGTCAGATTTTGGTACTCAAAAATGACATCTTTGGAACTGAATAGATTTAATCGGCTTTTGTTTGAAAAACGATATCATATATTCTAATACGAGCAAATCTTGTGTGTGGTCATATATATATATATATATATATATATATATATATATATGGGAGAAGCCTTGGGAGAAGAAACAGGTTTGAAACAGGTTGAAACAAAGAAGAAGCCGACTTCCGAAACTAGCCTTTACTTGGGCAGGCATTAATTACGATGGTGTTTGAGATGGTTAGTTTAAGTGACTTAGTTTCGCTAGTCTGAACGACATTTTAATTGAATATTTAAATAAACATTACATGAGATTATGACGAAGTATTAGAACAACGAGAGATCAAGCAACTAATAATGCATTTTCCTGCGAGAATTATTTAAAGAAATGACACAAATCAACTTGAATAAAAATTAAATGAGCAGTTGTAAATCGTTTTGTAATCCAGATTTATATGTCATACATAGCGGTTAAATGTTTTTGTTAAGAAATATAGAGAAATTCCGTTGTTGCTATCTCCTTTTATTCATACAAAATTTCGTATCTTTCCGTTTATTTGTTGCGGCTTTTAATGTTTTCTTTTTCAAAGCATTGTTTGAATAGGAACCAAAAATGTCTCAGAATTAGGTACTCAAAAATGATATCTTTGGAACTGAATAGATTTAATCGGCTTTTGTAGAAAAACGATATTATCGACTAATTTAGCCATCTTGTCCAAAATATTTTTAGCTTCAGAGTATTAGAGATCTTCTTTCATTCATAATATATTTCGTATCTTTCCGTTTATTTGTTGCGACTTTTAATGTTTTCTTTTTCAAAACATTGTTTGAATGGGACCCAAAAATGTGTCAGAATTTGGTACTCAAAAATGACATCTTTGGAACTGAATAGATTTAACCGGCTTTTGTTTAAAAAACGATATTATCTACTAATTTAGCCATCTTGTCCAAAATATTTTTAGCTCCAGAGTATTAGAGAATCAGTAAGGCTAAATTTATTGTAGCATCTAATTCCATATATTTAGATCTTTGAATATAATTAAAGCAATTTGATTTTACGGGTGACTGATCTTTCCGAAATTTGATTATGGTCATTTCTTTTATTAGTATCATATAGTTGTTTAAATATGAATATTTGAATAAACATTTCATGTAACCGTAGTTAGACATTAGAAAAAGAAAGACCAATCAAAAATTAATAAACCAATTAAATAACATTATAATACACTTTTTTGTCACAGTTCTTGAAATATGCGACACAGTTCTAAGTCGTTTATCTTCCAGCATTATTTGTACAGACGTTAAAAAAATCTGAGCGATAGTTATAAATCCAAATCGAAAAGAAAAATTTCGAAAAAAGTCAAATTAAAAAAATGGTTGTTACTGCAAACCATATATTACCTGCTAAAAATAGTTGAGTTGCTATGTATAGTTTTTGATACTATAAAACGTATGTATAAATGAACTATCTTGACCAATTTCAATGCTGAATAGCGCTTAATCCTATTCCCCGATGTTGGGTACCAGCATCGGCACAGATGTCATATACGCACCACATTGGCGCGATTTTTCCCCGCCAATTTGGCGAAAACCTTGTTTTTGAATATTAACATTATAATGTATATTAACGTTATAACACTAACTTTATAACATTAACGTTATAATATTAAAGTTATAACGTTTTGAATGTGACGTTATAGCGTTTTGAATATAACGTTATAGCGTTTTGGATATAATGTTATTTCATTTTTATATCTAAACTAGCCGCCACTGGCGACCAGTTTGGTCGCCCTTAAATGTATGTTAAGCATTGTAACATGTTACTTTTCTTCATTATTTGATTTTTTTCCTTAATCATTTGCCAAACCAGAAGATTCTAATAGACAAATGAAGAACGTTTGCGATCATGGTAGCATTTCACACATTTTTTGTGGTTATGTATTTCATCTTTCTTGACAAAAACCCCTTAACTAACTTAAGCATTTTAATTTCATGTCCGTTTGCTCATCAGTTGCAATATGTTCGCGAATGCGGAGATTCTGAAACATATTAAGTAATTTTCCGTAATTGGGTCCATTGCCAATTGGCGTATTTCAGTTAATACGATTTGATGCAATGAAGTCTGTTTTTTGAAAGTCTTTAATGATATCCGCATTTACACTGAACCATGTTGTTGCTAATATTTTTTTGTTTCTCGCTAACTTTGGCTGTAGACTTGATTACGGAAGATTAGAAAATCTAACATTATTCTCATCTAAAATGTCTTGAATAGTCCGCCATAATCAGGCTGCATATTATTACACGTAATTTTCGAGTATGGTTTGGTGAAATATTGAACTTTTGGAAGAGAATGGGAGTGCTCAGCAGGTGGCGGCGCTCCCACCGCCGTAGCGCATACAGGAACTCTCCTGGTCGTGCGTACTAAAAGTCCCTCAGGACTTGGGTAAGGCGGTTGATGTGCCTGACGGGCGACCTCAGGCGGCTGGCGGCGCAGCTCAGTTTTAATCACATTCCCTTTAAACTCTATTTGCTGTCAGAACTTTTGACCCTTGACGTACAATCTGATTAAAGTTCACGAACTTCCTTCTAGATGCCGATCTCTGTTTGTCTCTGCTCTCCTTTCTTGATCTAGTTTAGAAGTTTTCATTATTGCGTAATTCTCTTACTTTGGCATTTCTGCTTAATGTCTACTGACTATTAAGGTCTGTAACAGGTAAATACGCCGCGCCAATATTGCCGCCTATAATTCTAATTACAGAAACCCGTTTTTTCTCTCTATTTTGTAACTCTATACTTAATATTATGTAGTAGAAGTATAAAAGACAATTAAAGACGCTTTTATTGCTATAGTAGATATAGATATATATATATTATATTCATAGGTATATAGTATGTGATTAGAATATATATCTCATATTCATTCCGATGGATATAACATACCGCAGTAAAACTACCATCGTAAATATGTAGAAAAATCCATCGATATGATTTTATGCTAAAAGTCGTCGATATGATTTTATGCTAAAAAATATGATTTTATGTGTTTAATAAATGTATACTAAATTATTTTTTGTATTATTTCACTTTGATTCTATATTATTTACCACTTTTAATGATGGATGCTTTTAGGTACAGCTGTCGCAGACAAACCGGGGTATCATTTTGGCTCCAAAATGGCAATTTTATGCCTGGGCAATCCGGCTGTTTCGGCTAGAATTTACTTCGTATGTTAACCCGGTAGAGCATATTCCGTATGTTTTATAATAAATTGAATATTGTGTGTTTTATAATATATTAATCATTGTGTGTGTTTTATAAATATTGTGTGTTTTTTAATATAAAATAAACTATTTCATAATAAAACTAGTCGTTGGGGGCCACCATAATACTTACCCATCATGGATATGCATAATGTGAAATGTTAAAATAAAAATGTGTAAACTACTTATAAAATGCATTGCAATTCAAACAAGAACGAAAAATCATGCGTCAAGCATAGATTATATAGCACTTTCCAACGCTTCCAAAATAATTTTACAAATCATACCGTTTAATAAGCTAAAAGCTAACATCTAAGTAAACAATTTAGAAAATGCATAACATATTTAAAAACATAATTTCAGGAATTTCCAACATATACAATATTCGGAAAAATATCCGAATACTTTTATTCAGCCCTGTATAGGATCTATAGATTTGTATATATACTACATAGGATGATAATTTTAGTTCAGTTAGGAAACGCGTAGCACAGTTTAAAATTCTCCGTCTGGAGTTTGTCAAAAAACAGAAATGTGTTCGCGAACTTTTGTGCTGCCCTGTATAGGATCTACAGAATTTATACACACCACGTAATAGACAAAAAGCAAGTTAAAATTAAAATCGCGTTCAATAACTTAAAACGCAATTCCAGGAATTACTGTTAACAGACAGTAGAGAATTCTTTTGCGTGTCCCTGTAAATGAACGATGACTGCTATGCTCACAATATTCCGTAGTAAGTCTCTTGTAATGCACCTTAGTGATTTATATAAATTTCAATGCGTTTAAAATAGTGAAACATTATTTAAATAAACCGCAGACGATTTTTCTCCATAGACGTAATGTAACGGAATTATTTTTACTGTCCCTGTAAAGTAACTATAAGTGCTATGCACACCCTGTTCCATATTAAGCTTCTTCTAATGCGCCTTAGTGATCTATATAAATTACAATGCGTTTAAAATAGTGAAACATTATTTAAATAAACCGCAAATGATTTTTCCCCATAGACCGCAATGTAACGGAATTCTTTTGAGTGTCCCTGTAAAAAAACTATAAGTGTTACACACTTCCGTTGAAATAGGGAACATGCTATAGATAACGACAATAACATATAAAAATTGCAGAGCAATCCGAGCATATTTACGGGAGTTAGAGCACGGACACACGGCAGACGGCCAGACGGCAGACGGCCAGACGGCCAGACGGCCAGACGGCCAGACGGCCAGACGGCAGACGGTCAGACAAACCGAAGTCATAAGCACTTTTCAACTAGGTTGGAAAGTGCTAATAAAATCGTGGCTTGATGACGTCATAAACTTTAAAGGCTCGATTACTGAATTGCTTGAAAGAGGTTTTTCCCTATAACTCCAATAATAATAATCCTATTAACTAGCGGTTTATTGCATCTGATTAAGCGCCAAATTTCGAATTAAAATATATCTTTAAAGTGAAATTTGGATAAAATACAGGGTCATGAAAAATCGAAGAGTGTGGAAAATATGATTCCAAATATCTCGGCAACTAATTATCCGATAGACTTCATGCTTTATGCAAAATTTATGTTTGTTTATTGTCTTTTATATTCATTTCTTAAAATAACCAATTTCGAAAATTTTTATATACCTTTTATCAGAACGAATATTTCGAGAGTCCGAAAAAAATAGTTCCGGTTAATCGAGGTTATTGAAATGAAATAGGCTTCTTTCCATTATTACATACTAAGTACATACCAAATTGCAAGTCTCTATCTCAATTTTTTCGGGAGATAGAGCGTTTACAGACACACAGACACACACACAGACACACACACAGACACACAGACGGACGGCAAAATTTTTTTTCTAAAAATATGTTTTTCGGAATCTCCAGTGTCTGAAACGTGTAAATCAATCAAAAAAAATTTTTCGATTTTCAAAACGATTACAAGACTTACCCTATACTACGTATGATGGGTAAGTAATAAAAGTAACATGCTATTTTAGCAATCTCTAACCGGTACTTGAAAATAGGGTTTTCTCGCCAAAATGGCGCAAAAAATCAAAGCATCGTTTTTAATTTGCACACGCGAAAAATAAAAGCTGGTATTGGCGATTTTAAAAATACTATTGGCGAGATTTGCGCCCAAATAACATAAAAGTGTTTAATGGTGTTATGTATTTTATAAATGTATATTAAATTACTGATTTGAACGCGATTGGTCATTAACAGTGATAAATATGATTGGTGATTAACAATCATTTTCGGTGATCTCTCTTCCTGGCAAGTATAATACGTAAATACCAAAATAACTGATAATTCATTTCGAAATTTGATTCATTAAATATTATTACATGAGTTTTATTTGTTTACATTCAGCATACGTCAAGAAAAGATACGGAAGGAAGTTAAGTTGTATAGCACATAATTATAGTGAACTTCGATTGTCTCACTGGTGTTAATTATTTTTTGACACCAGGCCGCGGTCCAAAAAATCATTCACGGAGAACTTGCTTTACGAACGATTACCTCCATGGTTTAATATTTAAAACGTTCACGGCGAATGAATGTTTTTTTTGTTTGTTTGTTGTTGTTTACTTCCATGGATAGAGAATTTGAACTGCGAACTTAATTTTAACTGAAATTATTGCAGAATACATACATAATAGAACGTAAGTCATCTCTCAAATATTAATTTATTTTGAACGACCTTTCCAGAAATGTAACTTTCAAGTAGTTTTATTCGAAAAATATAATTTTGAATAAAAATGGCCGCCTGGTATATGAAAAAGAGAAGCGGACATCCCGGAACTGTTGATGACAGTCACACGACTTATGCTTTTATTATAGAGATAAAAAATCACGTGCTATTGTTGCATGCTATTTGTAACTAATATTCAAAGACAAAGTTTTCGCCAAATTGGCGGGGAAAAAAATCGCGCCAATGTGGTACGTATATGACATCTGTGCCCTAGAGTCTCCTATGCAGATATTCACAATGCAAAAAAAATTAACTTTAAATGATATTGCTGTCAACATTGTCGCATAGATGTCATATACGCACCACGTTGGTGCGATTGCAACAAAATGGCAATTTTATACCTCACATGGTAAACCTGTTATTTTGTTTATATTGTTCTTTATTTATTTTTTATTTTAATTCTATAAATTATTTTTATTATGTACATCAATATTTATTTATATCAAACTATCATTTATTTATTTTTATTTCCCTTTTTTAAAATAATAGAAGCTATTTCATTTATTACGTTATTTTATTTCTATATTGAAATAAAAAATCACGTGCTGCTATTTAGTCCAGGAGAAATGTACATGTTACCTTGCAAAAGATCGGGTAGAAGATTTTATTTTTCCAACTTCTATATGATGAGGCCAGCATGGAAAAACCGAATTATCCAACAAAATTTCTTAAGGGAGAATTTTCTGTGGTCAAAAAACAACAAATTTTTGGGACTTTTTTCGTTGTTTTTTAAATATCTCGAGACTCGTTGTCGTAGCGTATTATTTGTTAATTACAATGTTAAAGGAGATAAAATTCTCTACAACTTTCATATGTACAACTTTTTAATACACTCAATAGCAAGCGCAGTACGACATTTCAAAAATAAGACATTTTTTTCGATTTCCTTAAAAAGCGTGAACAACATAGTTTTGTCCCGATGATTTAATGTTCCCCACGGATATAATGATGTATGTCAACTTCTATATATAGACAGCAGAAAATTATCTATTATTCGCACACCCTCTTCATCATTTTCATCACAACAGACATAATTTATATTCAATAAATCTACACCAGAGGGCCCGTGCGAGGATTTCGCACTATAATGATATTTTTTAGGTACTGCTCTATTATCCCGTCGACTTTTCATAACAAAAAACTATAGCTAAACTGTAAGATTAAACGCCAAAAATTCAGTCCCATTTACTTGATATCAGAACCATTATACGTGTTTGTTACGTCATCAAGTGGTTTTTAACGCGAAAATTGCGTGTATTTTTCATTATGTTTTACTGATTGATTAGTTATTTCATTCATTAAAATAACAATTGTGTCCTTAAATTCTTATATTTTATTTATTTATTTATTTTGATATTCCAATGACAACGTTCTCCCGTTTATTTGGCGATAGTTTTTTGTTATGAAAAGTGGTCGACGGGATAATAGAGAAGTACCATTTTTTATCAATATGTAATAATTGTTAGATGCAGGTTTAAACATCTAAAGAAAAAGTAAGGATAAAAGTATCTGCAAACAACATTTAGTTTCTAGTCAAGCTAGAATATCATCTAATTTATTCCATCAAAGTTATAGTAAAAACTGATCCAAGATTGCAAAATGCACGCGCGAGAAGAAAAAAAAATTAACAATCGTATTTTATTTTAACTGCATTAGAGGATGACGTCATCCGCTTCGGGAAAACATGGGACATAGAAATATAAATCTAAGCATTTCAATTTCAATTTCGCTTTTTAATCATAAATATAAAATAAACCCATGCGGTGTTTTTTATAATAATTTCTGAGCATCATATAACGTGGTATTTTATTTTTATGGCAACGATACTTTGAAGAAAACCTTTCATTTGTTTTATGAAAACAATGCCGATTTAATTTTTAATTTTCAGCAAATTTTAATCAAAAACATGTTTTAACAAATTGTTAAGTGTGCTATGTTAGAAGCCAGTTCAAAATCCTTTCATATGCCATCCCATTCGTCGTTCTGCGTTTCGTATTTTCTGAGAAAAAGGGATGTTGACAGGAGAAATAATATATATGACCAGAGGGCCCGTGCCAGGATTTCGCACTGAAATCTAATATTTTTTAGGTACTTTTCTATTATCCCGTCGACCACTTTTCATAACAAAAAACTGTCGCCAAACTGTAAGATTAAACGCCAAATATGCAGTCCCATTTACTTGATGTCAGAAGCATTATACGTGTTTTTTACGTCATCAAGTGGTTTTTAATTCGACATTTGCGTGTATTTTTCATTATGTTTTACTGATTTATTAGTTATTTTATTAATTAAAATAAGAATTGTGTCCTTAAATTCTTATATTTTATTTATTTATTTATTTTGATATTCCAATGGCAACGTTCTCCCGTTTATTTGGCGATAGTTTTTTGTTATGAAAAGTGGTCGACGGGATAATAGAGAAGTACCATTTTTTTATCAGTATGTAATATTTATTAGATGCAGGTTTAAACTTCTAAAGAAAAAGTAAGGATAAAAATATCTGCAAACAACATTTAGTTTTTAGTCAATCCAAAATATTATCTAATTTATTCCATCAAAGTTAGAGTAAAAACTGATCCAAGATTGCAAAAGGCACGCTAGAGAAAAAAAAAATTAACAATCGTATTTTGACTGCATTAGAGGATGACGTCATCCACTTCGGGAAGAACATGGGACATAGAAATATAAATCTAAACATTTCAATTTCAATGTCGTTTTTTAATCATAAACTAGATGGAACCCATCAAAACTTGACGGAAAAAAATACTATAACAATATCAGTAAAATAAGCTTCTTTATTATTTAAGAAGGGGTGCGTATGAAACAGCCTTTCAAATATTTTATTTTAAAAGTTTTTTTCCACAGTGAAATACAATACTATTTCCGATGCAAACTCCAAACAAACAATCCGTAAACAACTGTGTAATGCAAATCAGTTTGACATTACCGCCATATTTTCCACGGCAAGAAAAAAAATTCATGGCCCTATGAAGTATCATACAATTCTACGTTCATTTCATATTCAGTAAATAAAACACACATCTACAACACTATTTTTAATAATTTTAATTTTCCTGAAATCCTTTACTTTTGTGAATATTTTTATTAAAAAATGAAATCGTCTAACCTATAATTTAAAAAAAAGTAATTGGTAACATGTAATCAAGGTATGCAATCAAGATGAAGCAATCAATAAAGGCTCCAATTCTAATCTTTATAATTAAGAATGGAAAAATCAGTTAAAATTACGCCATGTTGATACAATCATGTAATTTTTTCACTTTAGTAAGTAATACTCTCTTTAGTAATTTTTCTCTTTTATCAAGGTTAAAACGCATTTCAAGCTAAGCATAACGTCATTTTCACCGACGCAAACTTTTCACACGTACTTTATATACGTTACTTTTATGCTTAAACACCATGTATGCAAATAAAAATATATTTTGTATTTAATTGTAATGAAAAAATGGCATCAACAAAGTTATAATGCATAATGATAAAATAAACCCAATGGACAATATTCCCATGACGTCACAATAAATATGAATTTTTATTCGCTTACAAATATAAAGTGCACGCGATAAATAGTTTTACCGAAATTATACTTGCAAATTAAAAAAAGGGGGGCCTAAAAGCCACGTGCCTTTAATATTTATTATTTCTCTTTTATCTTCCCAACCGTAGAGTTTCTCGTTACTCTGTGCCTCGCAAATCCGATTGCCGACTTTATGACGTCATATGCAGAAGTAAAAGTTTAATTTAAAATTATGGCTAATTAATAAAACTTTCGAACAAACGAATGTACGATAACAAATCTGTGTCCAAATATCTTTCATTTAAAAAAAGAATGGTGTAATTTGATGCAGTAGTTTGTTCTCACGGATTGTCGAAAGAAATCGCTTAGCGTTTTAAATATATAGATATAAAATAAACCCGTGCGGTGTTTTTTATAATAAATACCATATAATGTGGTATTTTATTTTTGTGGCAACAATAATTTGAGGAAAACCTTTCATTTCTTTTAAGAAAACAATGCAGATTTAATTTTTAATTTTTAGCAAATTTTAATCAAAAACATGTTTTAAAGAAACGTTAAGTGTGCTATGTCAGAAACCTGTTCAAAATCCTTTCATATGCTCTCCCATTCGTCGTTCTGCGTTTCGTATTTTCTGCAAAAAAGGGATGTTGACAGGAGAAATAATATATATGATGATGATAATTTAGCAAGTAGGGGAGAGTGTGGATGACTGAGACAATTTTCATATTTAGACAGTAACTTTAAGAATATACAATTGTTAATTTTAAAGTATTGTTTAAAAGAATATTTCAGCATTTAATTACTTATTGGCACGACAGTTTCAATAAAAAAAATTGTTTAATTTTAATAATTATTTTTATAATGCATACATATTTTTCATTTTATTCATTTTAGCCAACATTTTATTCTATGGTACAATGGTATATTTTATTTACCAATTATTGATGACATACGTTTTAATGTTTTGCAGTTTTAAATATAGCAAACATTGAATTGTAGTTCAATATAAAAGGAAGGACTCAAAAAATAAATATATCCTATGTAACAAATACTTTTACCTTATAAAATATCTACAAATGACAGATTATTTCATTAACAAATATTATGCATTTATATCTGTGGAACCCCCAGGTTGTGTCTCTTGTGTTGTCATGTTTCCTTGTACTATCTCGTCAAGATGTATGTAATTGTAGAATTCATGTATATGTTTCTGTGAATAATAAATAAATGTATATGGATCATTCGAGACGACAGCCTTGTAGCTATAGGTCTCAAAGCC
Organism: Maratus michaelseni; assembly: GCA_963931845.1. Lineage (NCBI taxonomy): Eukaryota > Metazoa > Arthropoda > Arachnida > Araneae > Salticidae > Maratus > Maratus michaelseni. The sequence goes on from OZ007591.1 coordinate 212,016,494, forward strand.
CACCTCCCTTCAAAGTTCAAAGTATGCATTTATATCTATTGTAAAATTTAAAAGTTCTATCAATAAAATATTTGAGATCACTATTTTCATAAAAATGTTCAAAATATTAGTTTTAGTAAATATTGTTAATATTTTTCCACTTTTATTATATAAATATAACAAGAGATTATAACATTTTACGCGCAAAAAAATATATTTTAAGATTTTATCAATTAAATGCCTTAAAGCTCAAACAGAGAAACTTACTTTGGTTGTTGAAAAATACACTTTGTGGAATATTCTAATCTTCTGTAATATGTACTGTTTTGAAACTATATCTGTTGAATAATCTCAGTGCTACCAGTTATCAAATGAAATACCAAGTTATATATGATTGTAGATCATATAAACATTTTTGTTGTTCATTCACCCCCTATCTCATTCAAGTCCACTTTCCCTACACAATAAAGTAAGGTACGCTATATGACTGCATAAGCTAAATGAAAAAAAAAATGTATTTTAATAATAATAATTTCTACGGGATATTTAACAATATTTTTGTCTCTTTGATGGGACTGTTGTAGGATTATTAGCATTCAGTTATCATGAATAGAAGATATATCAGGATCGTGTTCCCCTACAGCAGGAGTTCCCGAATTTTTAGACTGACGTACTACTAAATCGAAGTTCATACTTCCGCGTACCACCAGGTAACAAACGTAAAGCTAATATAGAAAACCTATAAAAAGGAACCTGTCTAAAACGAAATATATCCTCGGTCTTTCGTGTTTCCGTCATAGCAAGTTTTATTATACATAAAAATTAATGATTACATTACTAAATTAGTACTAAGTATGTATATACTACCTTAAAACATATGGACCTTTATGTAGCTATATGTACCTATGTAGCTTTACCTTTTTATTATGTACCTATATGTAGCTTTACCTCAAATCCGCACTGCATATGACCACAGTTTTTGCTTGATTTCAGATCACGATTTTAAATAACCTTACTCTGTTAAAAACTAATTTTCATGAAATAGAAAGAAATTATGCACATTTTGTACAAGAGAAGAAAAATATTTCAATCAACAGAATGAATTAATTTGTGAAATATGTTTGAAATAAAACTTTTATTTCAACACCTCTAGAAGCTCTTCCAGTACAAAGAGAACAATGTGTTATAAATTACACTTGGAATTTTATTTTGTTTTAACTGCTCCTACTCACACAAGCTACTCCTACTTCCAACCATCCAGACTTACCTTCAAATAATTCAATTTATAAAGAATATTTTAAAAAGTTCTTCTGCTAATTAAAAATACTTCATTCATTAATTGTATAATTCGGTCTTTATTAAAAAAATTCAATTTTTATCCATATAAATCTAATAATTATGTTTTAAATTCTGGAAAACTGATTGTATCATAAGCGGTGTGTGCGAATTTCAGCAAGTCTGCAATAACAAACATTTCTCGTAACATAAAAAAAAAAAAAAAAAAAAAAAAGTGTTTGCAGATCCAAAATCGATTTTTTTTCATTTCCAAGCAATAAAGACATGCCGGTTTTGATTCCATAATAATATGCTGCATTCTGTATTTTATTCCACGTACCAGTATCGGACTTCTGCGTACCAGTAGCCAAAGCTTCGCGTACCATAGTTCGTACCAACACCTGCTCTAGAGGTATTTTTTCTTTTTCCGTGCAATTATTTGTCACCCGTCTCCTCTTTCCAATACCCACTCTATCTATATCGAGCGGGTATGTAAGTTTGAAAAATAGCCTCATTTTTCAAAGCCTGTACTGCACTTAAGGGGTCTCAGGACTCTTAAAATTGGAAAAAATGAAAAAAAAATGACCATTTTTAACATTTAATATCTTCAAATGTTTATGATTTAAAAACACAATTTTTATTGGGATGAAAAGATATAAGCGTGTTCTTTCATTTCACATATTTAAAAAGTTACAAGATGCAGAATTAATATGTATAGGGGACTTCAAACTGTCAGACATTTGTCGAGCAGAAAATTGACATGACAGCTTACGCGCACGATTACAAAATAATTTTTGCATCTAGAATAAAAAATTTGGAGCCTAATTATACTTCATATTGTAATAATTACACTGAAGCTAAATAAATTTGTATTTAAAGCATTTTTATATTTTTAATGCAAAGTTGTATTGAGCTAATACAATTTTTTTTAATTTTCAACATTATAACCACTTAAAAAAATATTTGTTTTAATAATAAAAATGAAATTTTAGGTTCAATTTATGTAGACTAACATGACACATATTTTGTGGAAAATTGCATGAAAAAATATTGATAAGTTTTTGAGATATCATGCGCGTTATGCCCAAAAACATCATTTTGAGAAAAATGATGTTTTGCTTCAGCTTTGAGTATGCTTCAGCTTTGAGTGGGTATAATTCTAAAAGCCATAACGTCTGTTCTAATAGGAATTTCAAGAAAACATTTACACTAAAATGTTCAGAAAAGATAGGAGTTTAATATATAAAAAAATTAAAAATTCGAAAATTTTGAAGGTTTAAGAGTTCTGAGACCCCTTAAGAAAGAGGGCGTGTAAATAATATATATTTTACTGCTATCAATATGTATAAGTTGGCATCCATGATTAAATCCGTGGAGAACATTTGAATCATCGGGACAAAACTACGGTTTTCACGGTTTTTAAGGAAATCGAAAAAATTGTCTTATTTTTGAAATGTCGTACTGCGTTTGCTATTGAGTGTATTAAAAAGCTGTAAATATGAATGTTGTAGAGAATTTTGTCTTCTTTAACATTGTAATTAACAAATAATACGGTACGACAACGAGTCTCGAGATACTTAAAAAACAACGAAAAAAGTCCCAAAAATTTGTTGTTTTTTGGCCACAGAAAATTCTCTCTTAAGAAATTTTGTTCGATAATTTGGTTTTTCCATGCTGGCTTCATTATATACATGTCAGAATAAAAAATTTCTACCCGACCTTTTGCAAGGTAACGCCTTTTTTTGGTACATTTCCCCTGGACTGGGGAATATTCAAAAACAAAGTAACTAATATTCAAAAACAAAGTTTTCGCCAAATTGGCGGGGAAAAAATCGCGCCAACGTGGGTGCGATCCAAGGGTTCACCACTGCTTGGCACGTTTTCAAAAAATTGCCAAATTGGCGCGTTTTTGCCTCCACGGGAGGAATGACGAGGGTTGCAAGACTCAGACCGTTATCGCGCGCGCGCTAGCACGCCAAAACAAACGGACGCCAAGCAGGGGTGAACGCTTGGATTCCCCCGAAAATAACATTCAATAAGTCCGTATCCTAAATTAGATTGAATTATTATTAATTTAGAAATACAAATATTTTTAACAATTTAATCTTTATTGTACATTTAAGAATTTGACTGATCTAACTTATATCTCAATAATTTTCGTTTAAAAAACCAATACAGTAAATTAATCAACAAATCGGTTCTGATATATCATATCCTGCAAATTTCCCCGGATGCAGACAAAAGTAATTATTCAGCAACATCTTCGGCTGGTACTTTGGCTCGTCTTGACCTCCTTCGTTTTCCAGAACTGGATCGTTTACGTCTTCTTCCACTACTAGAACGTTTACGCCTTCCTTTTCCACTGCTGGAACGTTTACGCCTTCCTTTTCCACTGCTGGAACGTTTACGTCTCCTGCTACCGGATCGACTGCGTCGTTTTCCTCCTGAACGTTTCCTGGATCTGGATCTGCGTCTAGATTTGCCTCTTGAGCGACTTCTACTGCGCGATTTCCTGCGCCTTGCAGTTTCTTTTATTTTATAATTCCCATTATCCAGTTTCAAAAGAGCTCCTTTGTCGACGGCATTTTTTAAATACTCTTTGATACTCTTTGAATCAGGCATATTTCCGCTGGCTTGGTACATAGACAAGAGGAATTTTTTAATATCAACGAAAGATGATCCTTTAGATTCATCAAGATGGCGAATAGCTCTTTTAACTGCGATTCCAATGTTGGTTTGAGGTTTGGGCTTTTGAGACATCTTCTACCAACTTTTAATTATATTGCTTGAAACAAAACACAACGCAATAAAAATTCAGAAAAAATTTCGCTTATTTTCTAAAATTCAAAAAATTTATAAAAGAAGTTTTTTTTTACCACAAAAGTTCAACCAATTCGAAAGTAGCGTGAAAATTTTTATGTTCCAGAAAATGGCTCGTGCTTTTACTCTCACTTATTTTAACTCTCGTGTTTATTTCCGTGAAAATAAAACAAAATTCATGGATATTCTGCTAGACTGGAAATGGCAGTCATGGCTCTAATCTCAAAAAGATAAAACGTTTCCATCAGTAAAAATGACGTCATTCCTAAAAGCACACGTACACTCCCATTCATAAAATGCAATACTTTATTGGGCAAGTGCAAGAAATCGTGTAATTTTAACTGATTTCTGCTTCGTCGGTTTAGCTACATCATATATGTTAATACTTCAAAACTCTCTATCACAGCACCAATAAAATCAATGTTCTCCTTCATTCTCTCAAATTAAATTTGAGTTCAAATATCATGACCCATGACCATAATGACCCACTAATTGAATTTTCTCGAACATGTGACTTAGCCCAACAGTCTTCTCGTGCCCGAAAACCATAGGATGCAAAATTATTGTAAATAGTCTGAGCCGTTTTTAAGATAAAATAGCTTGACCCATAATGACCCATCACCAAAATGACCCACTAATTGAATTTTCTCGAACATGTGACCTAGCCCAACAGTCTTCTCGTGCTCGAAAACCATTGGATGCAAAATTTAGTGTAAATTGAGCCGCTTTTTAGATCTTGACCCACAATGACCCAGAAATGACCCACTAATCGAATTTTCTCGAACATGTGACCTAGCCCAATGATTTTCGCGTGCCCGAAACTCGTAGGATACAAAATTTAATCAAAATCGTTAGAGCCGTTTTTTAGATAAAATTAATTTGGCCCGCTTTGACCCAAAAATGACCCCTAATCGAAAGTTCTCGAACATGTGACCCAGCCCAACAGTCTTCTCGTGCCCGAAAATAGTCGGATACAAAATTTCGTCAAAATTGTTTGAACCGTTTTTTAGATACAATTAGCTTGACCATGACCCAAAATGACCCAAAATGACCCACTAATTGAATTTTCTCGAACGTGTGACCTAGCCCAACAGTCTTCTCGTGCCCGAAAACCATTGGATGCAAAATTTAGTGTAAATTGAGCAGCTTTTTAGATCTTGACCCACAATGACCCAGAAATGACCCACTAATCGAATTTTCTCGGACATATGACCTAGCCCAATGATTTTATCGTGCTCAAAACTCCTAGGACACAAAATTTAATCAAAATCGTTACAGCCGTTTTTTAGATAAAATTAATTTGACCCGCGTTGACCCAAAAATGACCCACTAATATAAAGTTCTCGAACATGTGACCCAGCCCAATAGTCTTCTCGTGCCCGAAAATGGTCGGATACAAAATTTCGTCAAAATCGTTTGAACCGTTTTTTAGATACAATTAGCTAGACCATGACCCAAAATGACCCAAAATGACCCACTAATCGAATTTTCTCGAACATGTGACCTAGCCCAATAGTTTTCTGGTGCCCACAACACGGTAGGATACGAAATTTTGTCATAATCGTTAGAGCCGTTTTTAAGATAAAATTTGCATATCCTTCTATATTAAAAAAAAGTAATCTGGAACTGAGCCAAAAACGAAATGGACCAACCAAATTCTGCGTAGATATTCCGGGTTATTCTCATCGTTTTTTTACTAGGGACTTTTTTGAGGAGCTATTACTTTTTTTCTAGCCATCCTACGGATTCGAAAATCATACCACCAGACGCGAAATATAACAAGCTTTCAGAAATTGAAAAAATTATCATGGTCGGACAATAAAAACTCAAAAAATCCTTAAAAATCAAGTAAAAAATCTTTTATTGAAAAAGTCATTTTTTTATATTGTTGCCAATTTCTAAATAAGCGCAAAGGATTATGTTTTCCTTCTATATTAAAAAAAAGTAATCTGGAACTGAGCCAAAAACGATTTAGAAATGGACCAATCAAATTCTGCCTAGATATTATGGTTATTCTCATCACTTTTTCACTAGGGACTTTTTTGAGGAGCTATTACTTTTTTTCTAGCCATCCTACGGATTCGAAAATCTTACCACCAGACGCGAAATATAACAAGCTTTGAGAAATTAAAAAAAATTATCATGGTCGGACTATAAAAACTCAAAAAATTCTTAAAAAACGAGTAAAAAATCTTTTATTGAAAAAGTCATTTTTTTATATTGTTGCCAATTTCTAAATAAGCGCAAAGGATTATGTTTTATCTCAAATAAAAAATGTATTTGCGCGAGACTATTAAAAACAATAATGAAAGTTTAAAATAATAATTAAATGATCACGTGTTGAAAGCAGGAAATAAAGAAAATTACGTCATAAAAATTGTGTTTTCACATGAATATTAAAAATAAAAAAGATGAATTAAATGAAAAAGCATTATAACCAGTTAAATGAAAAAGCATTATAACCTGATTACAGAAGAAAGTCGCCGTTCGTGATATCATCAACATCATCTTTTTAAAACAGGATACATTACCAGGTTTTAAGAGGCTCTGAAATCAGAACGGGGGTTGGTGAGCGTAGCGAGCAGGGGGCTGAGCCCCCTGCTCGCTAGCACCAAATAAACAACACACCAAATAAATTTCATTTGGTGCCAAAGGGGAATTTAAAGGGTCTTCTCCTAGTTAACAAGCAGAGGCTATTAAACAGCCCATATATATATATATATATATATATACTTTTTTTTTTTAATATTGTTACCTTGCTGTTCTGTATAACATTAAATAATGAAATTTGTGGTTGAAAACTTGAATCGATGCCATTTCAATAAAAATGCATATTTAAGCAACTACGTATTTCACTAGCTTTTGGACAAAGAAAACAAATTATTTTGTTTCATTGTTCTCGGTCAAGTCTACGATGCGTTTACGTGTCCACTGCTTGACCCTCTTTTACGAAATGCTTTCGCTCATCATCTGTCAAACCGCCATTTTTTAATATATCAACTAAACAAAAATATGGTTTGCTACTTTAATATATACATAATAAATTAGTGCAAATGGATTTTTACAAAAAGTTCGCATTTGTTTAAAAAAAATTCCCGAAAGAACCTTAAATTTCAGGGAATGAAAAAGGCTGTTACCCATCAAGGAGAGCTTCTTCTCTAGATTGAGAAATAGAATTTCTTTTTAAATAAAAAACAAGAACGAAAAATCATGCGTCAAGCATAGATTATATAGCACTTTCCAACGCTTCCAAAATAATTTTACAAATCATACCGTTTAATAAGCTAAAAGCTAACATCTAAGTAAACAATTTAGAAAACGCATAACATATTTAAAAACATAATTTTAGGAATTTCCAACATATACAATATTCGGAAAAATATCCGAATACTTTTATTCAGCCCTGTATAGGATCTATAGATTTGTATATATACTACATAGGATGATAATTTTAGTTCAGTTAGGAAACGCGTAGCACAGTTTAAAATTCTCCGTCTGGAGTTTTTCAATAAACAGAAATGTGTTCGCGAACTTTTGTGCTGCCCTGTATAGGATCTACAGAATTTATACACACCACGTAATAGACAAAAAGCGAGTTAAAATTAAAATCGCGTTCAATAACTTAAAACGCACTTCCAGGAATTATTGTTAACAGACAGTAGAGAATTCTTTTGCGTGTCCCTGTAAATGAACGATGACTGCTATACACACAATATTCCGTAGTAAGTCTCTTGTAATGCACCTTAGTGATCTATATAAATTTCAATGCGTTTAAAATAGTGAAACATTATTTAAATAAACCGCAGACGATTTTTCTCCATAGACGTAATGTAACGGAATTATTTTTACTGTCCCTGTAAATTAACTATAAGTGCTATGCACACCCTGTTCCATATTAAGCTTCTTCTAATGCACCTTAGTAATATATATAAATTACAATGCGTTTAAAATAGTGAAACATTATTTAAATAAACCGCAAATGATTTTTCCCCATAGACCGCAATGTAACGGAATTCTTTTGAGTGTCCCTGTAAAAAAACTATAAGTGCTACACACTTCCGTTGAAATAGGGAACATGCTATAGATAACGACCATAACATATAAAAATTGCAGAGCAATCCGAGCATATTTACGGGAGTTAGAGCACGGACAGACGGCAGACGGCAGACGGCCAGACGGCCAGACGGCAGACGGCCAGACGGCCAGACGGCAGACGGCCAGACAAACCGAAGTCATAAGCACTTTTCAACTAGGTTGGAAAGTGCTAATAAAAACGACAATTGCAATTTGGCATTTTTATAGTTTATTATATATGCATTATATATTAAAAATAAATCATATATTTATTTAATGATTTTAAATGTTTAAGCAATGAAAGCTATTCTTCATAGCAATCTTAAAAAAAAACTCCTCAAAACTGTGTTAAATTGTTGTGGCAGTAAACTTAAAAAAATTAAAAGAAAAGAAAAAAAAAGAAAAATTTAAAGTCTTTCTGGCATTTTAAAATCAAACATTATATTTTTAGGTTTTTTGTTTGTAATTCTACATGCTTAAAAATTAGTAAATTTGTATAATCTTACGGTATTACAGGTTCCCTGAAACGGAAATTTTTAATCTTTAATTAAAAACAAGTGGGTAAATGTGCTCGAAGATCGCTCAAAGGGTTTCGCTAATTATTCCTTTCAAAACACTTTATCCTTTCTTTAATAAATCCAAATAAATTTCATTTAGCAAAAAAAAAAAAAAAAAAAAAAAAAAAAAAAAAAGTCATGTTATTTATAATGTAAAAATTTACCGGTCTATTTTTTCGTTTCTTCGAATATCTAAACCATCCCAATAGCGGGCGAGGCCCGCTATTATATTCTGTCATAATAATATCTGTCATGCGGAATAAATGCCATATTTAAAAAAAAAATTTCAAAATTAAACATGTTGTACACCTTCAAAATGTTAAAATATGCGAATATTTCCATAATCGGATATTTTTATCATGATTCAATATATTTCTCAAACCCATATATTTACTATTCTCTATTACTCATATTGATAATCGCTTTGTATTAAACTTTTCTCAAACGTTTGAAAAATTCGTTAAACTTCCAATATGACGTCAGATTTTCCTTTTAATTCACTAATGACGTGATATTTATCTGCTTCGTATACGTACACATACTCATACTCCTTGTATTATTGCGAAATCTTTGAAAATTTCCGTTTTATTACCACTATGACGTCAATCATTTTTATTTCATATTTCATATTAATATTAATAGGGAAACACTGTTAGAATTTTGGTTTTTTAACTCTATTTATTAAAATAATACGATTTTTTCAAATTTTAATATTTGAGCGTCATAGCTGGTATTCAGCTAGATATACACAAATTTTCAACTCTGTAAGTTACATAGTTTCTGAGAATGGCTCTGTGACGGACAGACAACGGAGCGGGAGTAATAGGGTTTTCGTGAGATGAACGAAACCCTAAAATTAATAAATCGATCGATTATTTTTTAGATATTTGTTCGATTAAATCAAAAAAATATATATTTCAGGAAAATCGCTTGTAACGTATTGCATATGACAAGTTTCTTAAAATATAACCTCTAATATGCGACGCCGGGTCTGTACATTTACCTTTTAAATACATATTTTTTTATGTATTCAAGCAATAAGAAATGAAAAAAAGATCGATTATCTTAAAGTAACTTAACCAGATCCATCCCTTAAACCCATCTCGCCTGTGACGTGATCAGCATAGACTGTTTTTCACTAATTATCGAATTGCTTTTCCGCCTACCTTCATCACATGACAGTCGAGATCGGTGGAAGCGCTGCACTCCACCGTTCTCTGTGGAACAACTGCATACTAATAATAATTTAAAAGTCCTTCCGGCCTGGAGGAAAAGGTAGCTTTCCTATATCTTCGTTTTAAAATTTTAGCTAATGTTACTCGAAAACAGCAAGCTAAAATACAAAGAAACAGTTTACAAATGATTCGTTAATACTGAATTTGAATAAGAAATTCGCTAAATTATTGAGCTATAGCCAAGTTGGCTTCATTTATGAAATTTATTTTGGTCGCCAAATTTGGAGATATTTCGCCAAATGTCGCCAAGTTTGGCGAGAAATTGGCGCTAACGGATATGAATATATAGTTTTGTGCGTATGATTGGGAAAATTATTACAACAATGAAAATTTTTGTAATGTGCTTTCTTGTTTCAAAATGTCAGCCACCCTAGAATTTCAAACTGTTCTATCTCAGCCATTTTTTAAGATAGAGGTAAACCAAAATATTCTCTGGAATCCTCAGGCCTAACACTTAATTAAAAAATAAATTTTAATTGAAACAACAATGAAAGAAAATAATTTGCGAGAAATCGCGTTCACTTAAACTCATAAATTAATCGTTGGTTTTAGGTAGCTTTCAATACAAAAAAGTCCTTCCGGCCTGTACCGGGAGGAAAAGGTAGCTTTCCAATATCTTCGTTTTAAAATTTTAGCTAATGTTACACGAAAACAGCAAGTTAAAATGCAAAGAAAACGTTTACAAATGATTCGTTAATACTGAATTTGAATAAGAAATTCGCTAAATTATTGAGCTATAGCCAAGTTGGCTTCATTTATGAAATTTATTTTGGTCGCCAAATGTCGCCAAGTTTGGCGAGAATTTGGCGCTAACGGATATGAATATATAGTTTTGTGCGTATGATTGGGAAAATTATTACAACAATGGAAATTTTTGTAATGTGCTGTCTTGTTTCAAAATGTCAGCCACCCTAGAATTTCAAACTGCTCTATCTCAGCCATTTTTTAAGATAGAGGTAAACCAAAAAATGCTCTGGAATCCTCGTATCAAGGCCTAACACTTAATTAAAAAACAAATTTGAATTTTTAACTTTTTTGTATATTTATTTTAGTTTTAAATTTTTAAGTGGCCGCCATCTTGAAACAAAATGGCGGACCAAGCAGGCCAACGAACTCGGTCGAGACATTGGTGAGCTTAATACACACAATTAGTTTCATCAAAATTGATTTATAAATACGAGCGTTATTGTATGACATAAGTCAGATATATATATATATTGTTATGAATTTTGTATATATCTGTAAATATTCCATTTGTTTAAATTTATTTTATTTTATTATTGTGAAAATTGCAGTATTATTAATGTATTTCCTATTGAGCATCATGTAACTCAATGCTAAAGGCCTCAGGTGGTTTGCAAGGAAAACAACCTTACAGCATCGGTTTTTATAATGGAGTCTATGGAGAAATCGCCAAGGAATGGGTTTATCGCCAAGTTGGCGATGGTTTTAGCGACTTATTTTTGTCGCCAAATTTGGCGATATATCGCCAAATGTCGCCAAGTTGGCGACGTATTTGGCGACTTTTTGTGCAACCCCCCCCCCCCTTATACCTGTACATTGGGATCCTTTCTCGCTTAGGTTCTCTATCGAAAGTTAAAGCACTTTCTGGTAATTTCTAGCATCTGAAGGCCCTGGAATAATCTGGAAAGATCTCTGAAGTCTATATAAGGGACCTCCACCAGTTCAGTGGGTTAGTTGTCTGTCAACTGCGATTGAATTCATACGAGAGGCTTTGCATTGAGAACTGTGTTTCTCGGATCGATTTTGTCGTTGATACGTCGTATTGAACGCATTGTTTCTGTGTGAAATTTGCTGTGCTTTTATTGGATTTGAAGATTACTGAATATCTTGTAATTTTCAGAAGATATTGGTGTTCGTATTGCACTGTTTATAGTGAATAAAGCCTTTTGATTATTCTTATATATTGGCATCAGTCCTTTCGAACCCCGAGCTCACAACATTTGGTGTCAGAAGTGGGATTGAATGCCGATTACAAGAGCAATGGAGGAGCAACTGAACAAATTATTGGAGAAATTAGGAGCTATGGATGAAAAAATGACTGCCAACCTTGGCGAGTTGCAAGAAGAAATGAAGAAAGATATGTCAGCGATGGATGAGAAAATGACTGCGAATCAGGCTGAGATGTCAACCAACCTTGCTGAGTTGAAAGAAGAAATGAAGAAGGAAATGACTGAGAATCAGGCTGAAATGAAGGAGATGTCTGAAGAAATGAAAAAGGATATTTCAACCAACCTTGGTGAGTTGAAAGATTTAATTGATAATAAAATAACATCTTTAAATAAGAGAATTGACGGCGTGGAAAACAAAGTTGAAGAAAGATTTCCAGAAATAGAAGAAAAAGTTCAAAATACAGCCAAAACCGTAGAAGAAAAGGTAGAAGAAATACAAAGGACAGCCAAAACCGTAGAAGAAAGGATTGAGAGTGTAGAAAAGGAGTTGGAAAATGTGAAGAAACAAAAGATAACTGCCGAAAACTATCCCGAAGATATCAAGTATCAAGCTATGCTTCCTCGGGTCTCTATTAAACTCTCGACCTATGACGGAAAATCCTCATGGCCAGTTTTTAAGACACAATTTGGGAACGTAGCGGACGCCAATGGATGGGATTCCCAGACAAAGGCTTGCCAGTTAGCTGCTTCTCTACGAGCTGATGCTGCCGACGTCCTACAGACTTTGCCTGCAAATGAACCGCTGGATTTTGAAACGCTCGTCAGTGCCTTAGAATTGCGCTTTGGCGAGAAATGCATGAAGGAATATAGCAGACTCCAGCTCAGATCTCGACAGCAGAAATCCACTGAATCCCTGCAAGAGCTTGCTACGGATGTCGAGAGACTTTCCCATCTTGCTTATCCTGACTGCCCGACTGAACCTAGAGAAAGTTTAGCTCTGCAACATTTTATCGATGGTGTGCGTGACCCTGAGATCCAGACAGCACTCCGGATTGCAGATCTCAATGATTTAAAAGGGGCTTTGGTTTACGCTCTGAAATTCGAGGCAGCCAAGCAAGCTACTAGGAAAGATCGACACTTTGTGCGAGCAGCCAACCTGCCTGAGACGTCGGATAGAGCTGTGGAGCGCTTACAGCAGCTGATGAATGACATAATGAGAAAGATGAACTCCTTAATGGCCAACCAAGAAGATCAAGTGCTGGAAATGCGGTGGAGAAGGCCATATCCAAATCGACTGCCCAAGACGACCCAGCACCGAAGGTAATATCTCTCCCGCTAAAGGAGGAGCAGGAAAACTGATTAATGGCCATCTTGCGGGGCGGAGGTTGCCAGATTTTGAGAAGCCCCATTTTCAAGTATGTGAAATTTCTGCAAGAAGTTGCGGCGAGAACGGAGTTTTTCTAGTCGGAAGTGTGAATGATTTGCCCTGTAATATGATCATCGATACAGGAGCCAATGTGACCATCATTCGGAAAGATCTAGCTCAGCGGCTGAAAGAAAAACTCTTCTGGACCCCGCCGCGTGTTATTCTTCAAACTGTGACCGGAGATAAGATCGATGTACATGGAAGAATGACACTGAAAATAAAGTTTGGGAACGCCGCTTATCGCCATACAGTCTACGTGGCCGATATTTCAGACCCTTTCATACTCGGACTGGACTTTTTAAAAGAGCATGGATTTACACTGGACTTTAAGAATAATGAGTTACGCTCTGCTCAAGAAGATGTCACTATTTTCAAACTTGGAAATGAGTCCGGGTCTATTCAACGGATCACAGCCAAGGCAGATGTTATCATCCCTCCTCGGACCGAAATGATGATACCTGGATTAACTGGAAACGAAAGAATTTTCCAGTATGGCTTGACTGGATATCCTGAGAAGAGCCCAAAGGGAGTGCTAATAGCATCAGCGCTGGTAGATCTGTCGAGAGATGTGATCCCTGTGAGGATGGCGAATGTAAGTGAAAAGTCTAGAATTATCCAGAAGGGTGAAGTGCTTGCTACCTGTGCTCCAGTCACCTGTGTTTGCAAAGACCCGAGCTTGACGTTGTCGGAGCCGCCTACAAGTTTAACACCTGAAATTGGACGAAATGAGAATTTATCTCCTGAGCAGAGACATGCCGCAGAAAGACTGTTCCAGGAATTTACGGATGTGTTTTCACAAAACGAGAATGATATAGGTCGCACTTCTCTGACACGTCATAGAATTGATACTGCCGACCATCCACCGATTAAACAGCATCCAAGACGCTTGCCGTTTGCAAAACAAGAAGAGGTTTCTAAGCTCTTACGAGAGATGCAGGATAATGACATCATCGAACCGTCATCAAGTCCGTGGGCCTCTCCCACGGACTTCACTATTGACGCCACCAGATCCCTGGAGTGATGAGAAGATTCGAGAAGATCAAATGGCAGACTCTGAGATCAAACCAATCTTGGAGTTATTAGAATCTTCTAGCACGAAGCCCAGTTGGAAAGACATCTCGACATACAGTCCTACGACGAAGCAATATTGGGCTCTTTGGAACTCTCTCCACGTCAGGAATGGTGTCCTGTTCCGAAAATTCGAATCGGAAGATGGGAAGACATCTCGGTGGCAGATGGTACTTCCTCGATCCCGAATACCAGAGGTCCTCAAGGAATTACATGGCAGTCCCACTGATGGCCATTTTGGAGTCATGAAAACATTACATAGAGTTCGAGAGCGCTTCTTCTGGGGAAAAGCGAGAGCTGACGTCGAACGATGGTGCAAATCTTGCGATGCATGTGCAGCTCGAAAAGGACCAAAGAAACGTAGCCGAGGAAGACTACATCTCTATAATGTAGGAGCACCTTTCGAACGCATCGCCCTTGACATCCTAGGCCCTCTGCCAAGAAGTGCTGATGGCAACAAATACCTCCTTGTTGTCATGGACTACTTCACGAAATGGCCTGAAGTTTATGCCATCCCTGATCAAGAAGCTTCTACGGTTGCGGATGCCTTGGTACACCAGTGGATATCAAGGTATGGAGTCCCCCTTCAAATGCATTCTGACCAGGGGAGAAATTTCATCTCTGCTGTGATTGAGGGTCTCTGTCAACTTCTCGGAATGGACAAAACTAGGACGACGCCTTTACATCCACAATCGGATGGCATGGTTGAGAGATTTAATCGTACCATCCTTAACAATCTCTCACTGCTAGTCTCAAGAAACCAACAAGACTGGGACCAAAAACTTCCCTTGTTTCTTCTCGCCTATCGCAGCGCCGTCCATGAAACAACCGGCTATTCCCCGTCTCAGATGCTTTTCGGTCGTGATCTTCGTCTACCTTGTGATCTGATTTTTGGTCGCCCTCCAGATGCGCCTTCATCGCCAGAGGGATACGTGCAGAATCTCCAGGCACGATTTGAAGACGTCCACAACTTGGCTCGAGAGCGGATCAATATACAGACGGAGAAGATGAAGACCAGGTACGACACGAAAGCCACGGGACATCAATTCAAAGAAGGTGACAAGGTTTGGTTTTATAATCCGACTCGACGTAAAGGACTCTCTCCAAACTGCAATCGCACTGGGACTGTCCTTATACAGTCCTAAGCAGACTGAACGATGTCGTAATTCGGATTCGAAAGTCACCAAGTTCGAAGCCTAGAGTCGTTCATTACGACAGGCTGGCTCCATACTATGGCCATAGTACTTAGTTCGTTCATATGGTGTAGTGCATTGAATGTAAATAGTGTGAATTAGTATGACCATGGTCTTGTGTATAAGTTAATGTAATTATTTATTTTGCTTAGCATTATCATTATTATTATTATTTAAATACTTGTATGTAATAATGTCTATGCTTTAATTTAATTTAATTTTTTTAAATAAGTGTATATTTTGTATAATTCAGCATTATGAATGTGTTTAATTGTTATTTTGCATGTTTGCTTTAAGTGTTTTTGAATAGTATAGCATTTGTTGGCAACGGGATTTGCTTTCCGATCAAAGGTTGAACTGCCCGGGACGTGCAGTCCTTGAGAGGGGGGCATTGTTATGAATTTTGTATATATCTGTAAATATTCCATTTGTTTAAATTTATTTTATTTTATTATTGTGAAAATTGCAGTATTATTAATGTATTTCCTATTGAGCATCATGTAACTCAATGCTAAAGGCCTCAGGTGGTTTGCAAGGAAAACAACCTTACAGCATCGGTTTTTATAATGGAGTCTATGGAGAAATCGCCAAGGAATGGGTTTATCGCCAAGTTGGCGATGGTTTTAGCGACTTATTTTTGTCGCCAAATTTGGCGATATGTCGCCAAATTTGGCTATATATCGCCAAATGTCGCCAAGTTGGCGACGGATTTGGCGACTTTTTGTGCAACCCCCCCCCCCTTAAAAATAATTTATAACAAACTTAACAGTCTATATTCATTTATTAAGTATACATTTTGAACGTATTTATCTAACATTAACTTCAAGTATTCTAAAGGTTTTGAGTTGGATAAAGCATGATTTATAGATTGACTGTGACATAGTTGAAGATTTCTGCAATAACGTATATTGGTCATTTAATTGTATTTGGAACTGTTATATTTACTGATGATCTACATGAACATTGTACAGTGATTATTACTATTGTTATAATTATCAACAATCAGTATTATTTGCTTAAAGGAAGAATATTATGTTCTGAATTAAAGTTTTTTGTTGTTTCTTAGCAACGAGGTGGTATAAGTAATACAGTATATAGTGATGACTATCTGTTTTAAGGACATTATTTTCATGAACATTTGCTTTTAAGGACATTTTATTTTTATATACTGAACATTTTGGTGATCTTTACTGATCTTCTTATGCATCATAGTTAAATGAAGTTGTTCAGGCACAATTATGAAAACTTTTGGTAATTTTGATCATTGGAGGAAGAGAGATGGTGGACTGTGATATATTCATGAAATCTTGATGAACATTTGTTTTTTTTAAAGACAATATATCTTTTCATAGTGAACTTTTTGGTGAACTTCAGTATAATTTTTCTGTTATTCATAGTTAGTTTAGTAGTCACAGTAAGCTACTGTGATGATAGTTGATGTAATATTTAGTTAATTTATTGATAATTTAGTTTACTATTTAAAAGCAGGCATGTTGCCAACTTTGCTTTTGATTTGTCCCAGTGTGGGATGATTTGTGAATATTATCTTGAAAAAACGCCGCTGATCAAGCTTGATTCCTTGCGGAATCGCTGGATGGTGGGGGGGGAGTTTCCGCCAGGACATTTTCACTATAAACCTCGCGGTTAGTGTCCTGGCTGGTTGTTCTTGTGCAACCCCCCCCCCCTTATACCTGTACATTGGGATACTTTCTCGCTTAGGTTCTCTATCGAAAGTTAAAGCACTTTCTGGTAATTTCTAGCATCTGAAGGCCCTGGAATAATCTGGAAAGATCTCTGAAGTCTATATAAGGGACCTCCACCAGTTCAGTGGGTTAGTTGTCTGTCAACTGCGATTGAATTCATACGAGAGGCTTTGCATTGAGAACTGTGTTTCTCGGATCGATTTTGTCGTTGATACGTCGTATTGAACGCATTGTTTCTGTGTGAAATTTGCTGTGCTTTTATTGGATTTGAAGATTACTGAATATCTTGTAATTTTCAGAAGATATTGGTGTTCGTATTGCACTGTTTATAGTGAATAAAGCCTTTTGATTATTCTTATATATTGGCATCAGTCCTTTCGAACCCCGAGCTCACAACAATATATATATATATATATATATATATATATGATACATTCCTGTCGAAAATTGGCACATTATAGACGATCGCTATTGCTGTCGACTTGAACGTTCTTTCCACCAGACAATCGGAACATCTCAGTCCGAAACCACTAAAATTACCTGATAATCATATCGAGGTAGCCGCAGTCGAGATCGTTGAAATGTAGTCATGACACCCGGACAGGGCATCACTTCGAGTCGCTCACCATGAAGACAAACCTCGAAGATATCACATCGGGAATCGTAGTGTATTTGCAGTCGTAAAAATTGAGCAGAGGCAGTGAAATCCAGAAGAAATTTCCCAAAAACATTAAAAAGAAGACTTAATAACTTAATAGATGAGCAGTGGCTTTATTGTGATCACAGAGATGAAAGCAACTCCACCAACTTTCGCTTCATTAAAACTGAACACATTTGAAGATCTTGAAGAATTAGCTGAGCTTGAAGAACATACTACCGATGCATTAGTGTAGACTCCCCAGTGACGGCAATTAGATGACAACCACTAATTCGTGTAAATATATCTCTCCGAAGCCAGTGTAACCGTATAAATACTTCAAAATTTGGCCCAAAGGTACAAAACGCGCGAACAAGCTGGTCCACTCGCATCCATGTTCGGAGGGCGCTAGGGGGATAAAGAAGGCGGAGCTTTCTCGCTAATGGATGAAAAAAATGAGGCCACGAAGACGTGTCTCTGACGTATGATTAAAACTCTTTAACAGAAGCGGCAAATTAAAAAGGTAAAAAGGCCTTTGGGCGCGAAAACCGCTTGGAATCATGGGATGCCGAATGAATTAAATAGAAATAAAAATGGTATTACAAAAGTTCCAAAGAATAAAAATTAAATGTCTCAAAAGAAGAAATTAGGCAGGTGCGTTTAGAGGCAGTGTTGCAATTTAAGAGAATAAGGTTTTAATAAATACGTGTAGCTTTTAACAGATTAAGATTTTTAGAATGATAAATAACAGAATATTTTGATTAAGTTATGGAATAAAATACAAAATAGATTTAAGAGATATTTTAAAAAGAGAGGGAAAAAAGAATTGGAGAATTTGGAATAATTTAACTAAAGAAATAGGGCGAAATTTTTTTATTATTACATATCCCCCCACCCAAAAAGACGAATGAACCGGTAGGTCATATGACCTGCAAGTTCATTGAAGGGAAATGTTACACGGACTTGGATTACAATTTATCAACTGGAGGAAGTCAAAATAAGTACATTTCCAAAATTTATTCATTAATGCCCAATAACATTAAATTTAATAACTATAACGCGAATTGGTGGAGTTGTTAATAAAAATACAATTACAAGATATTAATCTTGTTAACAATGACATAAAAAGCTTTAGAAAATATTAAACAAAATAAGAAAAGAATTGTAACAATTTAAAATAATAGATAACATACTTCCAGAGTATCATCTTACAAAATTTGTTGCAAATTGCTTGTAGAATTGTTGCTTAATTTGTCGTTCAGTTCTCGTCTGAGTGATAGTCCATCCAAAAAAGTTATTTGCATACCTCACAAACTGAACAGTTTACAAATTGAAAGAGAAAAATCCTTCAAATTTTAGATCTTACTGATCTTCCTTATGAAAATCTATTTCAGAATTAAAGTTCATCTGAATGCTTTATATTTACTAGCAACAACTCGAAAATAGTACTAAGATTAATATTAACAACAATAAAACACAAATAATACAATAGTAATAATAATAAGAAGAAGAATATCAACAATAAAAATTTAAAATAATAATACTTAACAATAACAATAATCATAAGTTAATTTTCAAATATTAAACTTATGTTTGTCTGAAAAACTCAGTCCTGAATGGAATGCTAAGAAAAACTTAAGAGAAATGAGTATTTTGTTATGGTATAGTTTGTCTGACAAATGGTAATTACTCTAAAAAGGCAAATAGGTAATGTAAGTAGTATAAGAGTTTTTTACTCAACATCAAAATTACTATTACCATTATTACCTTTATAACTTCCATTACCTTTACTACTTTATTACTTGTTTACTTCTAGAAGTAAAAATTTATATATCTCAACATATTCAAATTCAAGTAGTATTCAAATTCAAGTAATATTTAATCTCAATATCAAATTATAAATAGTATAACTAATAATAATAATATTCAACAATAAGTTCATCATTAACAAGCATTATAATTCAAAAATATCACACTCTTTCTTTAATTACTTTCTTAAGTATATAATTAATATCTCATCCATATAGTAGTGAATGAGGTATGAAATATACTCAATAAAATACATAATACAAAAAAAGGAATAAATAAGAAAAATTCGTGAAAACAATCATTATTGTGTAGATGATGGTTATGTAACTATCTTGCTTTCAGTCAAACAAGAAAACATAAGTTGTGAAATGAAAAAATGGGACCTTGTAGCATATTAAGAAAGGTTGGACAATTCTCAATTAGTATTAAGATATCATATTTGATTAGTTTAAGATATAATTTAATCCAGTTTATTTTATTAGTTTAGTTAATACTGTTTAATTTATTATTCTAATCTAATCCAATTCAGTATCAGAAACTCCTAACTTAAATCAACTAAATTACGCCAGCATAAAAAGTTGACTCAAGTGGAAACTTCAACAGTGACACTCTCGTGTGCACAATCAAGAACACCACGGTTATACAGAAGAGAATTGATTAGTTAATTATTAATTTATTTTATTTCGTTTATTTTTGAATTATATTAAAATCAAGACGAAACTATAAATTTAACATTAGTTTGTTGTTGGTTCTCATGGGATAATTTTAATTGATCAGGAGGATAATAAGGGCGTAATTTTGACACATGTACTATTTCAGTAGGTTTATTTTGAATTTGTCTATCAATTTCAAAATTGACATCAGATAACTTATTAAGGATTTGATAAGGACCACTAAAGACTTGTGAAAGTTTTCTGGTATTAGGATATTGGAACTCTTCATAAATTACAAGATCTCCAATCTCAAATTTTGGTTCTAGATAATTTCGATCATAATATTTTTTACTTCTCCAATAGAATTCATCAGTGCGTTTTTTAGCAAGTTTAAGGGCTTCTTGAACAGGAGGGTAATAATTTTGTTGAAGAGGAGAATCATAGGGTAATTGGCCAAAAAGTAAGTAAGCAGAAGGGAATTTAGTGATAGAATGAGGGGTATTGTTATACTCATTAACTACTTCTGTCAAAATTTTTGTCCAAGGAATTTTGGAGTTGGTAGAATTGACTTTACACTTCAATCTAGTAACTATTGTCTGGTTCGCTCTCTCACATTTGCCATTCGTTTGAGGATGATGTGATGTGGTTAAACGTTGCTTAATATTGTGGTTTTGCAGAAATTTTTTAAATCTAGATGAAGTAAAGGCTGCATTTCTATCACTTAACACTTTTTGATGGGTCTGGACATTAAGAATTTTATTAAAACAGAATAATTGTTGTGGTGTTTGAATATTAAAAACTTGGTTTAGACAATTAGTATAAGTTTCTGTGGTAACACTTTTTGAGGGGAAAGCCCAAACATATCTAGTAGCATGGTGGATGATGATGTGTAGATATTTTTTGGTGGAGTTATAATAATTGAATCCTCCCACAGTATCAATAGAAAGACATTCAAAAGGTTGATCTGTGGTGTGCATAGCTTGTAATAAGCCAAATTTTTTCTGTCTGGGTTTTTTATTCTTTTTACAAATATCACAATGTTTTACAAAATTGGTTATATCTTGCGTCATGTCAGGCCAATAATAATTAGGGGAGATTAAATTTAACATTTTTTGGATACCAGGATGACCAAATTTTTCATGAGCAACATTTAGTATTTTTCTCCTTAAAGACATGGGGACTACTATTTTTCTAAAACCTTTCTTTTTTACTATCATAAGTCCATTTTCCTTTAGATAATTTTTACCACACACATTATCTTTTTCCTGCCTCTCTATAATTTCTTTAACGTCCAGAAGAAAAGTAAGTGGTTGAATAAAATGTGAAATTGGGTTTCTCGACAACATGTCGGCTTCGACATTTGTGGATCCCTTTTCGTAAACTATATTATATTCAAACATGCTCAACTTCAAAGACCATCTAAATAACCTGCCTCTCAAATGTTTAGTATTTTTTAACCATACAAGAGATGCATGATCAGTATGAATGTAAATTTTACACCATGAAAATAATGATAGAATTTGTCTAAGGTGTCAATGATGGCAAGACACTCTAACTCGGTAATAAAATAATTCTTCTCATAACTTCTCAATCCTCTAGAGTAATAAGCAATTGGATGTAAAAAATTATTACTATCAGGTTGTTTTAAGACTGCACCTACTGCCACCTGTGAGGCATCAACAAACATATGGAGGGGTAACTTAGGGTCATAAATTTTTAAGATAGGTTTGGCTATTAAGGCATCTTTTAATTTTTGAAAAGAATTTTAACAATCTGTATTCCATTCCCATAGTGTATTTTTTCTGAGTAATCTGTTAAGAGGGACTCGAATTTCGGCATATTTATCTATAAACTTGTGATAAACATTGATAGATCCTAAGAATCTCTGAAGTTCCTTTACATTTGAAGGGGGTTTTAGTTTTTTTATTACTTCAATATTAGCATTAGCAGGAGTTAATGTGCCATTCTGGATGGTATATCCTAAGAAGTTAATTTTATTTTGGACAAAATTGCATTTCGAGAGTTTAAGTTTAATGTTTTCGCGTCTACATAATTCAAATATTTGGTTTAAATGTTGCATATGTTCTTCTAATGAGGAAGAAAAAATAATGATATCATCAAAATAATGGCAAGCAAAGTCTATTTTGTATTTAGTAAGTATTCTTCTAAGGGTTCTATTAAATATCGGGGGGCCTAATTTAATCCCGAAGGGCAGAACTAACCATTCAAAGAGCCCAAAGTTGGTAGCAAAAGCCAATTTTTCAGTATCGGATGGATGTATGGGTATGTGCCAGTAGCCAGAGGCTAAATCTAAAGTTGAAAAATACTGCGCACTACTCAGTTTATCTAAAATTCCATCGATACGAGGTAGGGGTTCTGCGTCATTTTTCATTATTGCATTTAATTTTCTATAGTCAACACATAATCTAGTTTTTTTACCTTCTTCTCTTTTCATTACTAATGTAACAGGGGCAGAATAGGGACTATTGCTCTCTTTAATTAAACCAGCATCTAATAGTGAATGAATTTGATCCGAAATCTCTTTTTCTTCTAAAGGGGAAGTTCTGTATGGCCTCAGAGATATTGGTAGGTCAGAATTAAGAAGAATACGTTGCGGTTCGATATTAATTCTCCCGACATCAAATTTATTTTTAGAAAATATATCTAAATAATCCCTTATACTTTCCCTTAAAGTTTCATTTTCTATAGAATTTATTTCCCCAATTAATTTAGAATTATCAACATTAGATGGAACAAAGGATTGAGGAGATATGATCTTTCCATAATCGGGTTGCACTCTCTGATAATCATAGTTAACATTAAAATGAAGTAACCTTAATTTATCACTGGATATGTTCTTAGATTCATTTAAAACAAGGTCTCCTTGTAATACTCTACATGTAGCACAGTCAATAATTAAATTAAACTTACAGCATTCTTTTAAACCTAGTATAGCATAATCTAAATTTTTATTACATATTAAAAATCTAATATTTTGTTGCACATTACCTAATTTAAACAATAAATTACAAGCTTTATCTATTACAACAGTTCCTTTGGCTTGGCCAATAATAACAGGTGGAATATTTATAACTTTAGCATTTAAGAATTTAACAAATTTAAAAGGCAAAATACTTATGGTTGAGACAGAGTCAATCACACAAGGTAGTTCCCTGTTATTTACATATCCTGATACAATTAATTGTCATATATTATCAGTAGATGGTTGTGGTTGACTAAGAGGGGGTGCAGAAGATTGCAGAGGCCTAACATTGAATACACAATCCCTCTCCCAGTGATAAGCATTTTGGATACCTCTATTTAAACACATTCGACATGGTCGACTAGGAAGCCTTCTTTGATAATGATTGACAGGCAATCTGGGACTAACGAACCTGGACGTTGAAGGGTTAAAATTAGTTGCTGCTTGGAAATTTGGATTCCTGTAATTAGGTTGAGGGCGAATCCAATGTCTAGGTGAATTAATTGGTTGAGAAAAAGGTCTGGAATTTTGAGACATATTTCTAACATTACTATTATTGTTACTGCTCGAATGAGATGGAATGACAACAAGTTGTTTAACTAATCTATACCAATCGGTAGTAGATTCAGGAGGATTTACTATTAAATAGTTCTGGTATTCAGGTTTTAAGCCATCTGTCAATCCTTGTAAAATAATAGTTTCACATAGTTTAAGTTGTCGACCTATCTCTATTTTCTGACGGAAATAATTTTCTAAGTTGTTTAGGTCATGCAATTTCAGCGAGGCGAAATCAGAAAAACGGGGGACTGTTACTTTCAGAAATTTTTCAGTTAAGATCTCAGCAATTTTTTCATACTCTTTACAATCTAGACATTCATTAACATACACCTTTAATGCTTCGCCCTTCAAATATTTGGAAATATTGTTGATTTTCCACTCTTTTTTATCTGGAGGGGCTGATCCTTCAAAGTGTCTAAGCCAAGACACAACATTCATCCCACTTTCTGGGTCAAAAATAATAACATTAAGATCTTTTTCAGCCATTTTGGTTTGAGTACCCTTACTTTCAACAATAACTTTAACAAACCCTGACTTTAATAACATGTAAAAAAAATAACAATGTATAAAGAATTCTTTAACTTAACAACAACTGTAAATATCTAACTCTTAATAATTTAAATAACAAACTAAATAATATTCAACAGTAAAAAAGTCCAATTCATATTAAAATTCATTTCACTTAAATAGTAAATGTAAACTACTACTATAATCTTTCTATAAATAGATCCACTATATATGAATATCACAATTTAGAATGAAATAAATAAAACACTTTTTTAAAATAAGTATCATTATTTCGTAAGAACAATTTTTTTTGGCTCTTGAATTGTACTCTCAGAATATAGCATCAAAAAACAAAAGTAATAAAATAAACGAATAAATTAACTGCACAATAATTTTACCCTTTCAATGTTACTCAACTTTCTTTTGAGATAACACATTTTTTTTTTCACATTAATAAACTTCAAAAGCTATTTTTGCGATTATTATGCAATCAGTGAAGCTGTAATTTCAGATAATCTAATAAATTTTTATGCATTTTTAGAATGGCATAGAATATGTTCCAATACATGTTACTTGAAAAGAGATTACTCATACATTTTTTCAATAAATAGAAATTATTTCCTATGAATAAATATCACCGAATGAAAAGGGACTATAATTAAATGATAAAATAAGAACATAAAATGAAGTTACTCTTGTAAAATGAAGTAATATAGGAATAAATATCAGAGCAGTTCAAAACTTTCAGTAATATTTGTGAGCTTAATCAAATAAAATTAATTTTTTAACAATACATAAGAATAAATATTAAATTTCGTAAGTTCTAAATGTTCAGGATAAAAGGAACAAAATTCTTCTAAAGTATTCTAAGAACAATTTTTGTTCTATATAAGCCAATAATAACAAATCAATAAAATAAGAAATCAATAAAAATAAAAGAATAATTTAACTTACAGACGTCACTTCTGGGATAAATTTATAAACACTTATGAGTGATAATTTGACAACTAATCGGTAGTTGTTCTCCAATATCACTGGGAAGTCTCCAAAATGTTTTTATTACACAGGTCATCAGTTATCCTGACCGGCTTTTTTGATACATTCCTGTCGAAAATTGGCTCATTATAGACGATCGCTATTGCTGTCGACTTGAACGTTCTTTCCACCAGACAATCGGAACATCTCAGTCCGAAACCACTAAAATTACCTGATAATCATATCGAGGTAGCCGCAGTCGAGATCGTTGAAATGTAGTCATGACACCCGGACAGGGCATCACTTCGAGTCGCTCACCATGAAGACAAACCTCGAAGATATCACATCGGGAATCGTAGTGTATTTGCAGTCGTAAAAATTGAGCAGAGGCAGTGAAATCCAGAAGAAATTTCCCAAAAACATTAAAAAGAAGACTTAATAACTTAATAGATGAGCAGTGGCTTTATTGTGATCACAGAGATGAAAGCAACTCCACCAACTTTCGCTTCATTAAAACTGAACACATTTGAAGATCTTGAAGAATTAGCTGAGCTTGAAGAACATACTACCAATGCATTAGTGTAGACTCCCCAGTGACGGAAATTAGATGACAACCACTAATTCGTGTAAATATATCTCTCCGAAGCCAGTGTAACCGTATAAATACTTCAAAATTTGGCCCAAAGGTACAAAACGCGCGAACAAGCTGGACCACTCGCATCCATGTTCGGAGGGCGCTAGGGGGATAAAGAAGGCGGAGCTTTCTCGCTAATGGATGAAAAAAATGAGGCCACGAAGACGTGTCTCTGACGTATGATTAAAACTCTTTAACAGAAGCGGCAAATTAAAAAGGTAAAAAGG
Source organism: Maratus michaelseni (assembly GCA_963931845.1). NCBI lineage: Eukaryota > Metazoa > Arthropoda > Arachnida > Araneae > Salticidae > Maratus > Maratus michaelseni. The sequence continues at coordinate 212,042,720 of OZ007591.1, forward strand.
CCTTTGGGCGCGAAAACCGCTTGGAATCATGGGATGCCGAATGAATTAAATAGAAATAAAAATGGTATTACAAAAGTTCCAAAGAATAAAAATTAAATGTCTCAAAAGAAGAAATTAGGCAGGTGCGTTTATAGGCAGTGTTGCAATTTAAGAGAATAAGGTTTTAATAAATACGTGTAGCTTTTAACAGATTAAGATTTTTAGAATGATAAATAACAGAATATTTTGATTAAGTTATGGAATAAAATACAAAATAGATTTAAGAGATATTTTAAAAAGAGAGGGAAAAAAGAATTGAAGAATTTGGAATAATTTAACTAAAGAAATAGGGCGAAATTTTTTTATTATTACATATATATATATATATAATCCAGCAAAAACATGATTTTGGCCTGAACTAGCATTGTTTTTGTTTTTGTTTTTGCTGGATTATATTGAATTTGTGTGTTCTAATATGCAGCTTCTGGCGCTGTTCACACGAATATTTAGCTGTTTTGTTTGTGTTGTGATGGTTACTGCTTATATATATATATATATATATATATATATATATATATATATATATATATATATATATGGATATATCTCTATATATAAATCAACATTTGAATGAGCAGGTCTTCCCTGCTCGTTATCTGCTAATTTAGCCATCTTGTCCAAAACATTTAGAGTATTAGAGAATCAGTAAGGCTAAATTTATTGTAGCATCTAATTCCATATATTTAGATCTCTGAATATAATTGAAGCAATTTGATTTTATACGGGTGACTGATCTTTCCGAAATTTGATTATGACCATTTCTTTTATTAGTATCATATAGTTGTTTGTATGCGAATATTTGAATAAACATTTCATGTAACCGTAGTTAGATATTAGGAAAAGGAAGACCAATCAAAAATTAATAAACCAATTAAATAACATTATAATACACTTTTTTGTCACAGTTCTTGAAATATACGACACAGTTGTAAGTCATTTATCTTCCAGCTTTATTTGTACAGACGTTAAAAAAATCTGAGCGGTAGTTATAAATCCAAATCGAAAAGAAAAAATTAGAAAAAAGTCAAATTTAAAAAATGGTTGTTACTGCAAACCATAACCTATTCACGTATATACCTGCTAAAAATAGTTGAGTTGCTATGTATAGTTTTTGATCCTATAAAACGTATGTATAAATGAACTATCTTGACCAATTTCAACGCTGAATAGCGCTTAACCCTATTCCCCGCTGTTGGGTACCAGCGTCGGCACAGATGTCATATACGCACCACATTGGCGCGATTTTTTCCCCGCCAATTTGGCGAAAACTTTGTTTTTGAATATTAACGTTATAATGTATATTAAAGTTATAACACTAACGTTATAACATTAACGTTATAATATTAACGTTATAACGTTTTGAATATAACGTTATAGCATTTTGAATATAACGTTCTAGCGTTTTGGATATAACGTTATTTCATTTTTATATCTAAATAAAAAATCACGTGCTATTATTGCATGCTATTTGTAACTAATATTTAAAGACAAAGTTTTCGCCAAATTGGCGGGGGAAAAAATCGCGCCAATGTGGTACGTGTATGACATCTGTGCCCCAGAGGCTCCTATGCAGATATTCACAATGCACAAAAAATTAACTTTAAATGACACTGCTGTCAACATTGTGGCATAGATGTCATATACGCACCACGTTGATGCGATTGCAACAAAATGGCAATTTTATGCCTCACATGGTAAACCTGTTATTTTGTTTATATTGTTGTTTATTTTTTATTTTAATTCTATAAATTATTTTTATTATGTACATCAATATTTATTTATATCAAACTATCATTTATTTATTTTTATTTCCCTTTTTTAAAATAATAGAAGCTATTTCATTTATTACGTTATTTTATTTTTATATTGAAATAAAAAATCACGTGCATGCTATTTGTAACTACTATTCAAGAACAAAATTTTCGCCAAATTGGCGGGGGAAAAAATCGCGCCAATGTGGTACGTGTATGACATCTGTGCCCCAGAGGCTCCTATGCAGATATTCACAATGCACAAAAAATTAACTTTAAATGACACTGCTGTCAACATTGTGGCATAGATGTCATATACGCACCACGTTGATGCGATTGCAACAAAATGGCAATTTTATGCCTCACATGGTAAACCTGTTATTTTGTTTATATTGTTGTTTATTTTTTATTTTAATTCTATAAATTATTTTTATTATGTACATCAATATTTATTTATATCAAACTATCATTTATTTATTTTTATTTCCCTTTTTTAAAATAATAGAAGCTATTTCATTTATTACGTTATTTTATTTTTATATTGAAATAAAAAATCACGTGCATGCTATTTGTAACTACTATTCAAGAACAAAATTTTCGCCAAATTGGCGGGGAAAAAATCGCGCCAACGTGGTGTGTATATGAGATCTGTGCCAACATGGTTTATGTTTGAAGCCAATCCTTGACAATGGACCCGATTACAGAAATTATAGCCATATACATATATCGAAAGAGAAAAAATGTACATCTACTAAAGCAATATACATCATTGAAAAACTCGCCAATCTAGTTTTTCTAAAGAGAAGAGCTGCACATTTAAGTTACACAAAGAAAATAACATCCAGTAAGTCCATATCCTAAATTAGATTGAATTATTATTAATTTAGAAACATAAACATTTTTAACAATTTTATCTTTATTATACATTTAAGAATTTGACTGATCTAACTTATATCCCAATAATTTTCGTTTAAAAAATCAATACACTAAATTAATCAACAAATTGGTTCTGATATATCATATCCTGCAAATTTCCCCGGATGCAGACAAAAGTAATTATTCAGCAACGTCTTCGGCTGGTACTTTGGCTCGTCTTGACCTCCTTCGTTTTCCAGAACTGGATCGTTTACGTCTTCTTCCACTACTAGAACGTTTACGCCTTCCTTTTCCACTGCTGGAACGTTTACGCCTTCCTTTTCCACTGCTGGAACGTTTACGTCTCCTGCTACCGGATCGACTGCGTCGTTTTCCTCCTGAACGTTTCCTGGATCTGGATCTGCGTCTAGATTTGCCTCTTGAGCGACTTATACTACGCGATTTCCTGCGTCTTGCAGTTTCTTTTATTTTGTAATTTCCATTATCTAGTTTCAAAAGAGCCCCTTTGTCGACGGCATTTTTTAGATACTCTTTGATACTCTTTGAATCAGGCATATTTCTGCTGGCTTGGTACATAGACAAGAGGTATTTCTTAATATCAACGAAAGATGATCCTTTAGATTCATCAAGATGGCGAATAGCTCTTTTAACTGCGATTCCAATGTTGGTTTGACGTTTGGGCTTTTGAGACATCTTCTACCAACTTTTAATTATATTGCTTGAAACAAAACACAACGCAAGAAAAATTCAGAAAAAATTTCGCTTAATTTATAAAATTCAAAAAATTTATAAAAGAAGTTTTTTTTACCACAAAAGTTCAACCAATTCGAAAGTAGCGTGAAAATTTTTATGTTCCAGAAAATGGCTCGTGCTTTTACTCTCACTTATTTTAACTCTCGTGTTTATTTCCGTGAAAATAAAACAAAATTCATGGATATTCTGCTAGACTGGAAATGGCAGTCATGGATCTAATCTCAAAAAGATAAAACGTTTCCATCAGTAAAAATGACGTCATTCCTAAAAGCACACGTACACTCCCATTCATAAAATGCAATACTTTATTGGGCAAGTGCAAGAAATCGTGTAATTTTAACTGATTTCTGCTTCGTCGGTTCAGCTACATCATATATGTTAATAGTTCAAAATTCTCTATCACAGCACCAATAAAATCAATGTTTTCCTTCATTCTCTGTTGTACGTCAGCAGCTTGTGAATCGCCGGGTTACCTGGATACAAAACACCCTTCGCTGCACAGCAGTCGATGTACAACAAAACTACAAAAAATCGAGAAAAGTTCACAGAAATCGGTAACACAGCGCCCCCTTCCGGCGGAATAGCCCCAAATTCAACTGGGGCCTGCTGGCATACCCAAAAACCTATATATGAAATTTGGTTCAATTCTATGCATAATTTCATACACTTTTTAATGACACAATAATGAAAATTAAACAAAAATCGCCATCACAGCGCTACCATTCGGCGGAATATCACCAAATTCAACTGGGATCTGCTGGTCATAGCCAAAAACATATAAATGAAATTTGGTTCAACTTTATATATAACTTCATACACTTTTTAATGACACAATAATGAACATGAAACAAAAATCGTTATCACAGCGTCCCCTTTAGACGGAATATCTCCAAATTCAACTGAAATCTGCTGGCCATAACCAAAAACATATAAATGAAATTTGGTTCAACTTTATGTATAACTTCATAGACATTTCGATAATACAAAGAGGATACACACACGGACGCACTAACAGACAGACATTTTGTAAAAATGTATTTTTCGGGATCTCCGGCTCCTAAAATATGTAAATCTTTCGAAACCGGAAGTAGAAATTTTTTTTATTATAATACTTTCTTCTATTATAGATAGAAAAAAAAGTAAAAAAGAAACATCACTCACCACGTAAATAGTACATGTAAAATGGGGTTTTTCGGAGACATCCTATGGCCATTCACCAAAATTTGGGAAAAACTCTGTTTTCGCCCTAGAAATGAGTATCATATGAGTCCGGAGAAAATAGTTGTTTTACCATGTTTTTTTTTTTTTTTTTTTTTTTTTTTTTTGAGGGGATTGGACAAAGGGGAACAAAACATTTGTTACAAAGCCACGGCATGTTTTGTGAATAAAATATCGAAAATTATACTTCAGTACTGGTAAAATAGGGTTTTATAGGGGTGGGGGGAACTTCACTTTTTAGGGTTTCATTCATCTCACGAAACCCTATTCGTCTCGCTACGTTGTCTGTCCGTCACAGAGCCAGTTCTCAGAAACTATATAACTTACAGGCTTGAAATTTTGTGCACTTATAGCTAAATACCTACTATGAAGCTGAAAATCATAAAATTTAAAAATATCGTATTATTTTAATATAGAAAGATAAAAAACCAAAAATCTAACAGCTTTTTCCTATTAAATTTAAACATTTTTCGTTATAACAGTTGCCAACAATTAAAAATCCACTATAAAAAATTTTCTACAATAATTAATTTTCTATTGAAAGACTTCCACGTGAAAAACGAAAATGAAATAAAAAGTTTCACCAATTGAAAAAAGATTAATATGACGTCATATTAGTAGTAAAACGGAAATTTGCGAACATTTCTCAATAATACAAGGAGTATGAGTATGTGTAAGTACAGAAAGTAGGTTAATATGATGTCATTAGAGAATTAAAAAAAAAATTAATCTGACGAGATATTGGAAGTTTAAAGGTCTTTTTCAAATGTTTGAGAATAATACAAAGAGAGTATCAATATGAGTAATGGAGAAAGCAAGTGATTATAACGTCATATGAGTTTGAGGAACGTATTGAATCATGATAAAAACCCAATTATGGAAATATTGGCATATTTTAACATTTTGAAGGTCTCTATACAATATGTTTAATGTTGAAATTGATTTTTTTTTAATATCGCAGTTAGTGCACATGACAGATATTATTATGACAGAGTATAATAGCGGACCGGTTCAGATTTTCGAAAAAACGAGAAAAATAGACCAGTAAATTTTTACTTTATAAAAAAACATGACTTTTTTTTCTTTTTGTAAAATTAAATTTATTTGGATTTATTAAAGAAAGGATAAAGCGTTTTGAAAGGAATATTAAACGAAACCCTTTGTGCGATCTTCGATAACACTTGTTTTTTAATTCGGTCGAGTGAGGTCTCTTTTTGCTATGTATTTTTTTAATTATGAATCGAACGACATCATCCACAAGTCGATACGATCATTTGTTACAAAGTTCCGGCAAATTTTATGAATAAAAAATCGAAAATTATACGTTGCTGCAGGTAAAATTGGGTTTTACAGAATACGAAAATTTGGGAAGAACGTTGTTTTGACACTATAAATAAAGATCTAATGATATCCTAAAAATAAAGTTGTTTTACTATGGTTTCGGGGGGGGGGGGGGGGACTCAACTTTTTGTAAATAGGCTGAGTGGGGTATTACCATGTATTTTTCAACTCTCAATCGAATGACACCATTCTCAAGTCAATACAATTACGTGTTACAAAGTTAGGCAGGTTTTATGAATAAAAAGTCCAAAAGTACACTTTATGAGATAGCACAACTTCATTACTCCTATTTTACATCCACAACATAGATGACCTTGAAAGAGACTCACATGACCCGGATTTTGAGCGACTCACATGACTCACATGACCCAGACGGCAGACAGACAGACAAAACGAATTCATAAACACTTTTCAACTATGTCGGAAAGTGTTAAAAAAATCCCTGACGGCTCGGCCTACAGACACAGGTATTATTATAGATTTCGAAGACGCAGACCGTGGGGCGCCTGTTGGAAATTGCGGGAGAAATTACCTTTTTGCCATGATGCGGCAGTTGGGACCACCCACTTCGAAACCTAACTTGTTTGCAGGCGGAACCGGCAGGGATAATTTATTTTTAAATTTATTTATTTATTTATTCATTTTTGTTTGCTATAAGGGTTGGTCCTATAAAAAATTTGTCAATATAAAAGTTTTAGATAATATTAAGAGGATTTATAATAAATTTAAGCGGGTTTGATATCTTGTGAATTGACGAAATTATGAATTTTTTTTCTTCTAAAACATCCCCCCCCCCTTTGAGGCCATTTTTAATTATATCAAAAATCTGTCATACATAAATTTTCGGCCCTTTTCCTAGAAGTAATGATAACTTTAAACGGATTCGATACGTATCATAAATAAGAAAGTATGGCTTTTTTCTGTTTTCACAAAAAGGCTCCCCCATTCCCCCCCCCCTGGTTCGATTTTGCCCATCAACGAACTTGACCGAGATTTTATGCCCCTTGATTTTATATATCAGTTTGGAAAAGATTTGTGTAGAATTATTGAAGTTATCTTGTCCATAAAAAAGTGACATAGATAGATAGATAGATAGATAAAGTTTTGAACTGGGGGTGGTTTTGGGTTCTGGGAGTCATAATCGGCATAGGTCTGAAAAAGAATTTCAAAATTTCCAACTTAGGGGAGATTGTAATAGGTAGTATTTTTTATGAAATCTACCTAAAAAGAAACGCTCGATTTTGTTACTGACAACTTTGTGACTAAGTTGCGCTATTGTATCACAAGGTTCTTACTTTGTAAACCTTATAATTTAATTCCTTTTCTACGTTCTTTTCAATAAAAAAAAATGTTTGTAGTGTTGTCTGCAACGACTCAAGAGTTATTTCAGTTAAAAGTTGTAGGTTAATTAAAAGTCACCCTGTAAATGTCCTACTTTACGAATGTTGTAACTTTAACACTAAACGTACCGAGAATTTTACTCAGTTTTTTTTTTTAAATTAAATATTTACACCAGGATTTTTATTCAAAACTATTTAACTTATTTCTGTGCGATTTATATTTTATTAATTTTATAAAGAAATTTCTGGTTAAAATCAAAATATTTTCATTGAATACCGGGACAAGTGACCGCTTGTTTGATATATTTAGTGTTAACGGATTTTAACTGCATTTCGACCCAATTCCACATGTAAAATGTAAATCTGATTGCGGATATTGGAAATCGGAATTGGGCGATAATATTAGGTAAATGCGTCTATAAAGACTTTTCTTTTTATCGTATATACTCTTTTTACTACATAAAAAATGTTTCTTTTTCAGTTATGATGGTAGCTGCAACAGATGAAAATGAATATCGACTCACGAAACATCTCCTTACTAACTACGATAAAAGTGTTAGACCAGCGAGGCACAGTTCGGAACCAGTCAATGTCACATTTGGCCTCGCGCTCACACAAATCATCGACGTGGTAAGTTTCTTTTAAATTTACATTTTTACGAATCTTTTTTCGTCATTTTATATGTTATAATAAAGGTGTATGATGAATGATAATCTGTTGATAATCTATTGATATTCTTTTCTGTCTTCGATTTTTCCATTCCCATCGGGTGGAGCTTGTAAATTCATCAAGTTTTTCGATTAGTAACATCAAAATTGATATTATCACTTATTTAATTGCATAAAATCTATATCTTATACCTTCTGAAACATTTCAAAATTCTTTCCTGCAATTCAGCAAAAGACCTTCTGCCCTTACTCCCGTTCAGCTGATAAAGATTAGAACTGAACATTTTCCAGCTTAACTGTTTAAATTTTACTTTACATGAACTATCTGGTCCTAAAACTTTATATTCATGTTTCTTTTTCCTTTAGTTACATTTCATTTATATATTTTTTAATTCCATATGCCAAACGATACTCTTTCTTTTTTTTTTCTCTCCCATTCCCGAGTATGTAGATTATAAATTCATCTAGTTTTCTTTGTTTCTTAGTCGCATAACTTTTATTCCTCCATATCTTCTATTATATCGTTCCCCACATTCCAACTTTTATTCCGGAAACTTAGCGAAAGACCCTTCCTCTAGTTCGCAAGCAGCCGACATACAATAGTTCATTTTCCGTCAAAACTATTTAAATTATCACTCTACACGAATTACCTTTTCTATTTCTTAATAGTCATATATTTTCCTTTATTTACATGCATTTTTTTATTATTATTAAACTGCACTTGCCGAATGACCCTTTTCTCATTTTTCTTTCCCGTTTGGGATTCTATTTTTCCGCTTGTAAACTCTTCTTAATTTTAAATTTAAATTTTTAAAATTAGCTTCTTTTTACCTAATTACTTTTTTTTTCTCCTTAGCCCTGGTGTCTGGACATTCGGCACCAATTTACTTGTTAACCTTCCCCCTCCTCCTAGTCTCTCAAGCAAATCCTGGCCAGCGCGTGGTACATGCTGCTTTCATCCCCGCTTGTCTATTCCTCCTATTTATCATATGGGTAAAAAACTAAAGCAAGTTTCTGCCCAAACATACAAATATTGTAACTGTTATTTCCCATCCAACTTAAAGTTTTTTTTTTTTTGTTCCTCTTTTGCAGCACTTATTTCATTATAATAAAATGTTTTCCCACCGGCACATATAGAGTAGAGACTGGCATCCTTGTTGGAATTTCCTGACCTCCCTATTCAAAATTCAAAATTCTGAAAATGCTCCATACAGCTGTCAGTACAGTACTATGTCCACTGGGCGAGTAGCCACAGTGTCCAACGGTTTATTCTTTCATTGCTTAGTTACCTATATTATTTATTTCGTTCACCATTAGAACAGTTATGTCAGCAACCGACCAGATGTCACATCAATCCAGTCTGCACCATTAACGCCATTATCAAGGAGTAATAGTATATCCTCTCTCAACCAAAAGAAGGAATGCATCGTTGACTTAGCATCTAAATGCAAAATACACATCAACAAAATAAACAAGAAAGAAAAATCATGCACCAAGCATAGATTATGAAACACTTTCCAACACTAACAGAATACTTTAACAATCCATTGCTGTTTAATAAGGTAAATAATTTTACTAAGTAAACATTTCAGAAAAACACAAAACACATTTGAAAACCAGATTTCAGCAATTACCGTCCACAGCCAGAAAAGTACTTCATATCTTTTCGGCAGCCCTGTATATAATTTATATATTTGTATATACTCTATAGTATGATATAATTTAGTTCAGTAACAAAACACATAACACAGTTGGAAATTCATCTTCAGCAGTTTCTACCAGTAGACGGAAACATACTGGAATTATTTTGTACACCCCTGTATATTACCTTAAGCTTTTTATACACGCCACACATTAAGCTACAGTTTAATTCAGGCAAATACACGCTGAAATCACACTTCCAGAAATTATCATACATAGGCAGCCATGTATTCAGTTCTTTGCGTGGCCCTGTATATGATTTTATTTACATTCTACAAACATTTCTTGGTATACTAAATATATTTCACGTTCAAAATGCATAACTCGATTAAAAATCCATTTTAATCAATTTACGCTGATACACCGTAATGCTTACGATTTTATTTTGTGTAGCCTTGTATATGATCTGTAGAATTTATACATAGCTCATGGAATTCAAAAATTTAGTTAAACGCATACCTTACTAAAATAGCACTTGCAATTATGGCTTATAAACAATACTCCGGACACAGTACTGTACCCGAAATATTTTGTGTGTCCCTGTAATGAACGATATATGCTATGAACATAACAAGTGTCTTGTAGTAAACCTCAATAATGTATATCAATTTCATTATATTTGATGACGGAGAAACCTTTTTTATGAAGTTAATAATCTCCACGTGCAGTGAACGATCGAAAGAACATGTTAAAAACCAGACCCCAATTAACTATAAGTACTTTAAGTGATAACCGCAGATGCAAAACATAGTGAATAAAACCAGAGACTGTCAAAACCAATTAACTGTGAAATTCTGCAGACCTCCCTACTTCAACCTACAGCTGATATCCCGCGCGCGTGCACTGAACTTAATAACAATTCTCCCTCAGTTTCCAAAATGTATCCGAGCAGTTAAGACGCTCTTGTATATATATGATGTAAATATATCTCAAATATAATGTAAAATTGGAGCACCTATATGCAGTCTCCAAAACGCGATAAAAATGTACATATCTAGCCAAGAATTATAATATTATATTCAAAGGAAAATGGATCTACTTCTTATTTCACACAATGTTATTTTCTAATAATAATGTTTCTTACTATTCAAATACAGTGATACGACGATCACTCAAAGGGATAAATATTTGGATACACTGTGGATATTCTGTGCGCTAAAGGAAAATCTCAGGTAAGCCGAAACAATATTCTTTACCATTATCGAAAGATGAAAATGCAAATTAAAATATGAAGACTGATATAACAATTTATTAAGATAGAAAATTAATCATGCTACCGACGGTTCCCCTAACATTTGAAATGGCGTAACATAATTAAATACGCTGTAAACAGTTTTTTCCCCGTAGACCATTATATAAAAGAATACTTTTGTGTGGCACTGTAAATGAAAGAAAAAAGCTTTATACTCCATAATTCTACAGAGAGCATGTCTTAGTGCATCTCAAAAATTGATATCAATTGAAGAGTTCAATTAATTTTCTATATGTAAAAAGTTTCTGAAGAATTATTTATTACTAGCTGTTACCCGTGACTTCGTTCATGTAACATTAAAAAAAGAATAAATGCCTTAACTTAGTAAAACATTTCACTTGATAATTAACAACATATATAATTAACCAAAGCTTTATCACATTTTATAGGAGACCATACGGTATTTCTTTGCTATAGGGGCGTTGACATAACCCAGTCTTAAAAAAGTTAAATTTCATGCCCAATAATATATACAATCGCGAAAATGAAACTGCAACTAATGAAAACAGAAGGACCAAGTAAAATCGTGAAAATCGAGGAATTCCTCTTCGTAAAACGAAAAACAACACTGGCAGAATTCTTCTATACAACAGTGCATTTTAGGTGGTATTTGGTGTACAATTTGTATATGTGTGCATTGCTAAATGGACATTATTATATTGTTTATTTGCATAGACATATGTTATATATTTCTTACTACATTATCTTGTTTATGTATATATTAAATTAAGTGCTTCACGCTAAGTGGTGTAAATAGTGAACAAACTGCTTGTGGATTTTATAAATTGATAGATATTTCACAAAGATATAACAATCTGATGTGATTCTAAAATGTAAATAAAGGTTGCTAGCAAGTACTTTAAATTCTGCCCAATTTAACCTCGATATTTTCTCTATCGCGTCAAGAACACTATAAGCAAATAAATACCGACGACACAAATCTGATAATCTAAATTTACATATTTTTGTTAGTATATATAGGATTATTTTGATTTATTTCATGCGCTTGAAATTTTTTGCGCTTTCTCTAGGGTTAGGTGTCGAATAAATGTAATTTCTTGTTATTTTATTTTGCCATTTCTATTTATTCTATTTGCCATTCATTCCTTTTATGGATATTGATTTCATTTACATATTCGTGTCAAAGAATATTCTTTAAAGTTCTTATCAGGATTAGGATAGGATTCGATTAGGGTTAGGATTAGGAATAAAAATTGAACGACAATGGCATGACCGATTCAGGTTTAAAGTATGGACCAGGAAGTCTATTTACATCATGAAGCAATAAGAAAATTAGAAAATTATCGGCTAATATTTTTTAATATGTTTTACAGTCATAGTTGGCATCAAAGGTGAGCGAGGAAATGATCATCTAAAATATCATTAAGTGTTTACCAAGCAAAAAACAGATCTGGTTACAACAATGTATTTAATTTTGCGCCAAATTTCTCTTGATAAAAAAAAAAAATCAAATGGACCTAATTACTATGGACCTAACTGACTATGGACCTAATTACAGACCCCTAACCTTCCTATTCTCACAAATGTTCTACCTATACGTAAAAAAAATTCTACTGTATAGAACGCGCTTTCACGTTTATAATGTTATGAATTGGCACGATCGGCTTGTTCAAGTTTACGCAATTCGGCTGGAAGAAAAGATTCATTACTTTTTTATTTCTTCTTTGCTTTTGCATTACGCGAATTTGTTGGTAAAATCGATTTTCTTTTCGATAACATTGTTATTTTTCAAGTTTAAAAAATATTGTAATTTTACTTAAACATTGCTTTAAAATCTATGCAATTTTTCTTATCCTGCAAGACTTTACAAAAATCTATTATGAAACAACTTTAAAAAAAGCTATATTTAAAAAAAAAAACCAAAGTTTTTCCTATTTTAAAACTAAAAGAAATGTAAAATTAAATTCCGGTTCGAAACGACGATTTACAAATGTATTTTCGATTGTGGGAAAATGATAGAGGAAAAATGCTGTTACTTCGACACAATCATATTAAATCTTTAGCTTTTATGAGAAAAGCAACTTTCTTTTAAAAAATATAGTTATTTTTATTAAGATTTTCTGATTTTCGTTTCTGATAATTTTGCGATGCATATCATTGACATTTGCCACCCAATTTTTTTTAATTTATTTATTTTTTTTTTTTACTTTTTATAATTTAAATTAAAAATATGGTATATTTATGTTAGCCGTGTACAGACGATAAATCGCCAACCTATCCCATCATTCGTATTGAATTCATTAAAAATATAAATCTTTCACTCATTTCATTTAAAACACAGAACTTTAATTTACAACACATACATTTAAAATACATATATTACGTACATTTAAAATAATTCATTTCATGTGAAAAAGAAAAAGAAAAAAAAAGAAATTAATCACAAATAATTTGATAACCCAAGATCATTTTATTTCAACATAAAAAAAAATCTGTTTTATTTTTCTATATATGACATCATATTCGCTTGCTTTCCATACTTACTCGTATTTATGCACTTTGTATTATTATCAACTATTTGAAAACGCACGTTTTATTTCTAATATGACACCATTTCATATTCTGAATAAATTTAACCATTTTAAAAAAAGCTGCAAAACCGGGCCCTTTGGGCCAAACCAACCAAACCAACCAACCATTGTAAAATATTCGAAAAAATGTCCATTTATTCTGTATGAAAATAATGAAAATTTTAATTTTTAAGAAAAATATTGAAATAAAATAAACGAAAACCAGCCTATATTCATTTGAGGGTTATAATCAACTTATATGCAAAGATACAGGATAATTAAATGCTTCATTTTGACGCTGGCTTCAGCCTAACATTTGCACACAATCAGATTTATAATATTATTAGGATAAAAAGTTAATAATTGTGTCTTGCATGCATATTGAGTTTTATGTAAAACTTCCTTATGCGTACGCGAATGTTATTGTTCATAATTGTTTAAAATTTTAAAGTTTTTTTAAAAAAGGAAAGTTAAAAAAAAAATTAATTGAAGTTAAATGAAAAATAAGTCAATTGCCTGGACTTATAGAATGACTCAGTTTATTTTAAATGGTTATCCATCTTATAGAATTTTTCTCCAAAGAAAAATTCCGGTGGAGTGGATCCCTCTATAAGAGTGGAATTTCTTTAAATAACTTTTTATCCGCAGGCTGTAAAATGTTTTCGAGTGTTGGACGAAACTCAATTTTGGCAAGCTGGTGTATCATAATTTTATTAACACTTGGAAAATCTGAAGGCTCTCCTAACGTGGTAATATAATAATTCTCTAGATGCTTGAGACCATAATAGTAAGTACTCAACCTCCACTCGAAATACAATGGTAGAGCATGGACATATACACGGCTGAAAGAGGCCAAAAAAAGGACTTGAAAGAAAGAGAGTGAGCTAGATGAAACTCTATTTTTTTTCTGTTTCGCTAGTGAGGCGAGCAGGCAAAAGCCGGGACTTGGTACGGTCATACGAAGTGTACGAAGCCTGGAGGTAGGCTCATTTTTACCGGGAGAAAAAAGCTATCCACGGAGAAGTTACGAACATTGCTAAGAACATCAGCGAAGTCAAACCCACGTGCAGAATATAATTCTGTCGACAGAGTAATTTTCTAAAATATTCTTTCTGTCTAGTTGTTTAGTACATTGTGCTGTCCTATAACTGAATGTAATAAAAACCTCTAAAAAAACCATCCTGACTCAGTCTATTGGTTGTGACGTTACAGTAGCAATACATACACATACATTGCTGCTGATGGTGACAGAACACAAAAATGACACAAAAATCTGTTGAATATTCAAATGCAAAATTTTATCAACATATTTTTTTAAACAATAACATCACATACAAAATTTAGTGTTTTCTTCATAATATGAAATGAGATACAGTTATAATGTCCTTCAGAAAAAACATGCTAATATTTTGTAATCGGATCAACCAGCTAAGTTTGGCGTCCAAAAAATTGCAATTCTGAAAACAAGTTGATGGAAGTGCGTGGGAGTTACAACAATGTGGTTACATCAAGGTAATTAATTATACGGCAAACCATACTAAAATGCATCTATTGATTGTGAGCCCGATTATGAGATATTCCTCAAATATAGGACAGCCGCGACCACTTTTTAATGATCAAGGCCAAAATTGAATCCGCATAGCTTTTCAGAAAAGTCATCTTACATATTAAATTTGGCGCAATTCCATCTAATAGGTGCCAAGACAGCTATCACAGAAATCATGACAAACACAGCATACCATCGTGACTTGTTCGGCGATATACACCAAAATGTAATCAGGACCAATTTATAACAAGGTCTAACTGAATATTAAATTTAATGAAATTCTGTGCATTAGTTCTTTAGTTAAAGCGGTCACAAAATTTGCGTCTTATGCAGACAGACGTATAGACATACAAATATACACATAGAAAATTTCTAAAAATAGTCAAATCGTATTTAGGAATCCCAAAATCTGAAAATTCATCAGAAACCAGAAGTCGAAAATTTTCACAAATACAATACATTGCTGCTTATGTATATAGAAGAAAGTAAAAATGAAATATTGCTTGATGACGAATTATTATTTATTATATTGGCTAAGAGTTTTCAAAAGGAAGAGGAATAAATATGTTGTACCATTTAAACATGAGGTTATAAATATTATATATTGGAAGCAAGGGTAGTAAAAGAAATACGTTTAATAACGAAGCCATATTAATAAAAATATTCTATTCTAGTCTTAATAGTGTGATTAAGGAGAAACAAAGATGAACATTTTAGTATCCAAAAATTCAAAATTTACTTTTAGCAATTTTTGTTTTCAGTATATTAGAAGCTTTTGTTACAAAGTTTAAATACGTGTTTCAAAATTAATACTTAAATCATCATCGACAGATGTTGCGGAAAACGTAATTATATTTTTTTTGCTTTTCATGTTCAATACTCGGTGTTAATTAAGGGTTACTTTAACGAGCGATGGGATAAGAAACAATGTTGATGGAATAGAATGGCATTAGCGCATGTAGAATGGTGTAAAAATATAAAGTACATTTTTAAATTACGGAACTAAAATTTTCAAAGTGGCGTTTAATCTATTTTTTCTTTTGTGTGTGTGTGTGTGTGTGTGTGTTAGGAATAAAATTGCTTCAATTGTTATTTTATTTTATTTTAACCCGCTTTTATTTAACATCGTTCATTGTTTGTCTGTCTGACTGACTCAAACATTGCATTTGATTCTTGGCCCACTTCGATTCTTGAATCGATTTTCCTCAAGTTTTCCACACAAGTTCATTGTCGATGACAATACAATATTCAAGTATTTGTTACTTTAGCGCAATCATCTGATTGGTATGTACTGATAATAAAGTGTATCTATGTTTCCATCGTTTATTGGAGTTTCTTTACCTACGGCTTATTTTATTGAGCTGTCTATATGACAGACCAGTTGCTATTGCCAAAAGATTGTCTGAGTAAATTGTATCGTCCGATTGTCGTTCCAGCTAGCTCAATCGGATGAGCATGACAATTTAAACCAAATGTTCTGGGTTCGATTCTTGGCCTGGGTACTTTTTAACTCAGTTAGAAAATTTTCATCTTGTATATATATATGTATTTTCAGGACCATGCCTGATCAGCGGCAAGTCCAGATCCAGAAATTTTCTTCTACATATTTTATTGAAATTATATAACTAACTAACCGATTTTTCTTACATTTTGCACACAAGTTCATTGTCAATGACAATTCAATATTCACGTAGTTTTATAGTCATAACTTAACATCAAAAACATCCAGGAGTCAAAACATTCTTTTACGTGTTTAGCTTGAAATCACATATCTAACAAACCGATTTTATTCAAATTTTGCAAACGAATTCATTGCCGATGACAATGCAATATTTATCTATTTTCAGAGCCGTACCTCATCAAAGGCAGGGTCCAAGAGAGAAAAAGTAATCTTTAAAATTTTTTATTGAAATTACATACTTAAAAAGTCAATTTTTCTTAAATTTTGCACACATGTTAATAGCCGATGACATTTCAATATTCAGGTAGATTTATGGTCATAACTTATCAAAAGCAATTGTCCAGGGATAAAAACATTCTTTTACGTTTTTAGCTTGAAATCGCATATCTAACAAACCGAATTTACTCAATTTTTGCATACAAATTCATTGCCGATGACAATGCAATATTCATGAATTTTCAAGACCGTACCTCATCAAAGATGGGGTTCAAGAGAAAAAACATTCTTTTACATTTTTTATTCAAATTACATATTTAAAGAACTGACATTTGTTGCATTTTCCACACAAATTCATTGTCGGTGACAATGCAATATTCACGTAGTTTTATGGTTATAGCTTCTTATCAATGGGCTCCAGGGTGAAAAACTGTAGCAAAAATTCCAAAACTGCCTGTTCTAAAATATAGAGCAATACAAATGTTCTAAGCGAGTAACGGATTAACCCTTCATGCAAAGTAAAAAAAAAAAAAAAAAAAAAAAATCATGCGTCAAGCATAGATTATGTAACATTTTCCAACGCTTCCAAAATAATTTTACAAATCATACCGTTTAATAAGCTGAAAGATAACATCTAAGTAAACAATTTGGAAAACGCATAACATATTTAAAAACATAATTTCAGGAATTTCCAACATATACAATATTCGGAAAAATATCCGAATACTTTTATTCAGCCCTGTATAGGATCTATAGATTTGTATATATACTACATAGGATGCTAAATTTTAGTTCAGTTAAGAAACGCGTAACACAGTTTAAAATTCTCCTTCTGGAGTTTCTGTCATTAAACGGAAATGTGTTCGCGAACTTTTGTGCTTCCCTGTATAGGATCCACAGAATTTACACACACTAAGTAATAGACAAAAAGTGAGTTAAATTTAAAATTGCGTTCAGTAACTTAAAACGCACTTTCAGGAATTATTGTTAACAGACATTATTCTTTTGTGTGTCCCTGTAAATGAACGATGACTGCTATACATACAATATTCTGTAGCAAGCCTCTTGTAATGCACCTTAGTGATATATATAAATTTCAATGCGTTTAAAATAGTGAAACATTATTTAATTAAACAACAGACGATTTTTCTCCATAGACGTAATGTAACGGAATTCTTTTGACTGTCCCTGTAAAATAACTATAAGTGCTATGCACATCCTATTCCATATTAAACTTCTTGTAATGCACCTTAGTGATATATATCAATTACAATGTGTTTGAAATTGTGTAACATCATTAAAATAAACCGCAAATGATTTTTCCCCATAGACCGTAATGTAACGGAATTCTTTAGAGTGTCCCTGTAAAAAAACTATAAGTGCTACGCACTTCTGTTGAAATAGGGAACATGCTATAGATAACGACAATAACATATAAAAATTACAGGTCAATCCGAGCATATTTACGGGAGTTAGAGCACGGACAGACGGCAGACGGCCATACGGCAGACAAACCGAAGTCATAAACACTTTTCAACTAGGTTGGAAAGTGTTAAAAAGACAATTCTGGCTGAAAAATTGTTCCACGTGGCAGATGCAAAAACGCTATAAAAATGCAATATTTTTTAACGTTTCTGTAAAAAAAAAAAAAAAAAAAAAAAAAAATCTATGTTTTAAATAAATTTTCTCTAGAGCTTGTAGAAAACCCGCTGAAGTTAAAAGTAGATTAAAACTACGGATACCTCATAAATGATTACCAGAAAAAAATAACTATTGTTTCACTATCAAGATAACATATTCATAGTTTCTATCTAGTCTAAATGATACATTCTTGTTATGTATAATTTTTTACCGACTTCCAACAAAGAAGGTTCCAAAAAAGAGCTCATTCTGGTCAATTTCTTCGGAATCCAAAAATATTATGTTTGTCCGACTGACTGTTTTTTTTTTTCACTGTTTGGGGTCTCACTTTTGTGGGGGAAAAAAAGGCCAATCCTTACGAAATTTAAATATGCTGTTGAAGTACATAGCCCCAGTCCTTAAAATAGTGCTCGTTTCAGCAATAGTTTTTTTTACAGGGTAATGTAAAAAATTGTAATACATGTTCGTCTATTGTGCGTCAAAATAAACGATATTGGCAATAGAGGGATTTGAAGTAAATGGGGATAACAATAAAGAGTTGAAAAAAACTCAGTTTCGCCAAATCATTCTTATTAATATACGTCATCTGGCGTGCAGTAAGTAAACATCAGTGCAATAAGGTAAGAAACAAGAACTTGAAGCCAGTTTTATTTTGTTTTCTAAAAATTACTTGTATACTATCTTGGTTTTATCTTTTTCTAAAAATTACTTGTATACTATCTTGGTTTTATCTTTTTCTAAAAATTACTTGTATACTCTTGCCGTTTGCAAAAATATTTAAATGACAATATTTTATTGAATTAATATTGTTCCGCTAAAATGTTCTAAATATTTTTTTCTTTCTTTTTCAGGATGAAAGAAATCAAATTTTGACAACTAATTGCTGGCTTAATCAGGTATTTCATTTCTCCACTACACTGTATTTTTAATAACACAGCTCTGTATATTTCAGGATATATTTTATCAAAGCTTCATTTCAGATCGTCAGCAATTAGAATATTGTGTTTCTTTTCACTTTTTACTCTATTTCCTTCCCAATAAAATTTAAAATTAAATAAAATTTTAGTTTATCCGTTATGTGTCTCACTACTAACTTCGAAACCTACTTCACAACATACATTGTAGTTCAGTAATGGCGAGTGAAGTTACATTACTTCATTTTCCTATACCCGCATTAATTCAATCATTGGTATGTATATGTATCGTGAATATTCAACAAAGGTTACGGAATACATCATTTTTATTGCGATTTTTAAATTCAGCACTAATAATTACATTAAGAAAAGCTAAAATTATTTTTAAAAATTTTTCATTGTAACACTGTGTGTTAAAGCTTTGAACAAAATCTCCAGGTTTAACTTGGAATGAAATACCCTGTGTATTTTTGATTGAGTAAATGGGTATACATAAATGGTGTTTTCTTGCTGCCAATATGAAATTAAACAGCATTAGCTCAAATTTTGCACTATCACTTCGCGTATATTTTGATGTTGGAAATGGTTGAAATACTTGCGACGTACTCTATCAAATTTTCCCAAAATGCTGGCCAAAACCCGGAAACCAAAGTTACACACTTTCTACGCACAACTTTGCGTAATTGCATATCAATTTCCTTGAAATATGTTTCGCTTACCTCCATTGCTTATAGTAAAGGCATTACAGTTTATTTTATCTCATACCATCGTGGTGCTGAATATTTTGGAAATCAATTATCTCCACTGCTCAAAAAGATAAACAGAAACTTACTTTTTTCTGGCGATAATTTTTTTTATGCTTTATGATGAATTGTGTTTCAGGAAAGATGCACCAGCAAGTTTTGATCGTAAGCACTTACGAATTTTTGAAAATGCCATCACAGAATGTTCAATTTCATATTTCCTTAATTATCATTATATATATATATATATATATATATATATATATATATAAAGCTTGATATTCAACGGAATCCAGTCAAATTAACACTAGAATTGCGATGAGGGGTCATTTTGACCCGTACTAAATGAATAATAGTCGACTCGAACCAGAAATTTCTTCATAAAAATTTTAATTGTATAAAAAATAAGTTAAACACACTCACAAAAATAAGTTAAATAAATATGCTAAATGGTTAAAATACAAATATTGATCTAAAATATTCTTATAAATTTTGAGTAAAATTTCACGCCGTTCTAGTGTTAATACATGAGAAAAACAGTTTGTAATCTTATCTGTACAACGAGGTTAATTTCAATTACTATTTTTTGCTATAATGAGAAAGAGATGCTGTTATATTAATTTTTTTCACTCAATAAACGCACGAAAGGACTGTACTTTTGCACTGAGATTCTTAAAATTACTCTACATGGTACCCATAAACTCTACGCTTTATAAAATACAGATCCACCTTCCCTGGTATTTAGTAATTCTCCATTCTGACTATCAGCTTGATTTCAAAGAGAACTCAAAAAGTTCATAAAATATTCTAGTTTTGGCACAGTTTTCAGTTTCAGGAAAATTTGTCACTGTGTGACGTTTTGTGCCCCTGCGATGCAAATAAAATTGGCATACTTGCAAATTAATTGCTGTTTTTGCACGGAGGAAGGACCTCTATTGCTACTTTGATAAATAAAGTTACTCTAAGGTGAACATATGTTCACCTCCAATTTTTGGAGACAAAGTTCATATTTAGTATGTCAGCTTCGACATTTTGACATAAAACTTATCAAGTTTTAAAAAGGTGGTAAATTTATAAAATTTTAAAAGTTGAATTGTAAAAAGTTATAAATTTGTAATTTTTTTTTCAAATTTTGAAGCTGATTGATGTTAATGTGGTCACCTTATGGAACAATATTTTAATTTGTTGTAAATTTGTGATCATGTGATTATGTATAAAATGAGTTATTTAGGGGTCCTGAAATTTTGATGCCCAAGTTCCCGGATTAGCAGAATCGCGCATTAATCAGACCCTGATGAACTCTAAGTATTGGAATTTCAGTACTTAAAAATTATGCTTTTTGGGGAACCTTGTAATGATTTAACAGCTTTTGCATATATTAATTACTATGTAACAAACGCCACAATTTTTTTCAAGCATGGTGAGCGTTCTTATTTGAGAGAGTCTTTTTGTTAGTATTTTGTGAGAAAGCTTTTTTGCGATAAACGCAGTTATAATGGATGATTTTATGTTGCTATGAATAATTTTATGTTGCAAAAATACAATTTTAAGTATTAATATTATTCATGTAATTGAAATATTTTCAAATGTGTTGCATTAAGTCTTGTGCAACTTTTTTTTAACAGGTAAGCCTGAAAGATGAATGGGTATCCTTTATTATTAACACATATTTTGTATCTGTCTTTCTATATATTTCTTAATTTACTTACTTGACTATTTTATGTATACGATTTGCTGTTTTCGTGTGATGTATATATGTCGTTATTTCCTTTGCCATTAATGTTTTTGATTGTCTTATTTTTAGTTATTACAAAAAAAAAAAAAAAAAAAAAAAAAAAAGTACGGGATTACAGAATTTTTTTTTTTTTTTTTACTTTACTTTTATTTATAATATTTCTTCTATAATAACAGTTACTTATTTTGCTTATGATAGTAGCTATTTACTTTATTTATACTCATTTTAATTATAGAGTAACGTTTATATAATTAGAAAATGCATCTGATAATGTTTTCTCGCTTATCCAACGATTTTGATTTTCCGACATACTCCTGATCCCGTGAGTGTCAGATAATCATGAGTTATTGTGATTGTTAAAATGTTTATGGACTTAAATACATCATGAAATCTTTCTAAATGTGTTTAGTACCCTCTAAAACAAGCAATTTAGGAATAATTCTTCAAATTAAGTTAGCATTTATTTATTGGCTTTTTTAGGATTGTTGTGTCTTTTAAGATAGCGACGAAACAAAAAGTGCTCCAGAATCCTTGTATCAAACCCGAACATTTAACGGAAAAAACGCGTTTAGTACTTCATATATATATATATATGAATTTAAAATCTTTTAGTGACCGCCATTTGGACAAGATGGCGGATGAAGCTGGCCACCAGCTTGGGCGAGACCTTGTACACATGCTTAGTCACATCCAAATCCCTTCATAAATGCGATTGCTATCGCATGACAAAAATTATATATATATATATATATATATATATATATCATAGATATCTGTTGCAAAAAAAGAGGCCCTGAAAATGTCTGTCTGTATGTTCGGGCTAATTTCAAAACTACCGGATGGATTTTTTTATGGTTTACAGCAGGAGCAGGCCCTGATCATGACTAATTGGGGCCCTAGGCAAAGATAAATTAGGGGCCCCATTCGAATCGTTGCAACTTTATTCAAATGGAACTGACGGTTAGTCATATGTGTAATGCATAAACAATATTTTCGCACCTTGGATTTTAAATAGAAGAAAATTCTTAGCTCCGTCAATTCTAAATTAAGTACCTTAATTAATAAAAATACTTTTTTTTTTCTTTGTGCAGAACAAAACTCTTTTGTATAACTTTAGCAACTTGTTATATTTCTTTAAGGAAAATTTAATAACTTCAACTTATGGAAAAGTGTCAAATACTCTAACATGTAAATATGAGTTATTCAAGTTACTTTTTTTTTTTTATAGTTTTTGAAGTTGTACTACTCACAACATAATATCAAATCAAATAGATTATACTACACAAGTAGAAAGTGTTTTTTCAATAAATCTAAAAAGATGGCAATTTAGCTAATAAAGCATATAGCTATTATGTTCTATGCTCTGTGCTTGCAGCCAAAGCGGAGCGGTGCTTTGCTACTGAGGTTAGCTTGTGAAAGCACTGAGCTCCGTGAGTTCAAAATGAAATTTGTTTTTAAGAAAGTTTAGTAGAATCTTTTAAAGATGAAATTTGTATTCTGTATTCGAAAATTTTCAGAGTTGGAATTGGGCGGAGAAAAAAGCAAATATTTTATAAATTAATATATGTATTTGGGGGCCCCTTGAGGTCTGGGACCCCAGGGCAAAGTCCCGATTTGCCCATGCGATAATAAGGGCCTAAGCAGGAGTGTCAAACTGTGGCCCTCCGGATATCACTAACATTTTATAGTAATTTTTCCCATATTTTGAACTTATCGCTATTATATAGGGGAAAGTTGTCCAAAATGGGGACGCTAACATATTTCTGTCTGCAAAAAAAATCTATAAATAAGAAAAATGTGGCAAAGCATTTCCCGTTTAGAGCATGTCTTAGACTATGAGATGGCAAGGGGATTTTTTAAAAAAAATCCTTAGTATAGGCAAAAAAACCATTTTTCTGAAAAATGTTCGAAGTCCCTGTTTTGGACAACCGGGTGGGTAAAATGGGGTACTCATATGAAATAGCATATAAATTCAAGTTCTACTGCGAAATTTTATTAGAAAAACTTGTTTTACAAAGAAAGATTGACTTTAATGCAAAATCAAAATGCAGATAAGGAATTTTACCTTTTTTAACAGTTACTAGAATGTCACAAAAAGTAATCAAATACAAAAGTCACATATGAAATTGACATCGCTTTCGTCAACACTTGAACATGCTTCATGGGCCCAACCTCGACAGCTGCTACATTGAATCCACCCCTCTTTGTGTTTCGAGTCAATGTAAAGCTCATTACAAAAAATGCAAGCGTCATCGCTATTCTCTTCCTCATCAGATGATAACGGATCTTGATTTTTTTTTATTTTCTTCTCATTTTTAGCTTTTGGATATTTAGGATTGGGTTCGATGGGTTTCTTGACCAATTTTCTTTTCAGTTTATTTTGCTTTTCATTTTTCTCCTGTTCCATAGCTTCCAATTCTGCTTTATAAGGCGATGAAGTGAGTATGGCAGTTTTACCTCTCCTCTTGTCATTCACTTTTTTTTTCATGCGTTCAATTTCTTGTGGTGGAGGCATTATTATTTTCTGTGAAATGTTATATGCTGAACATGTCTGGGGTTCTATAGCTGGAGATATTCCAAACGATGAAGTAGAAGGTTGGGGTGTGACGATTCCATCACTCGATGCTAAATGACGTTCTAAAGGGTTGTTAGCAGGTTTTTCAGTTGTTTCTGAAGGCGCAAATAAATGTTCAGGGAACACATCTCTGTTAAAGGGATATATCCCTGTTTTTTTAAACCCATTCATAGCATTTTGCACAGTAGCTGCTCTTGAAAATGCATTTTTGAAAAGGTTTCCGACCTGGTAAATTGTCACGTAGCGTCCAGGGTGATGTATGAGCCATTTCCTTGTCTCTTGCTCATAAAAGGCACTAAGTGGTGCCATGAAAGAGACATCGAGTGGCTGCAACCGATGTGTGGTGTGAGGGGGAAAGCATATCAACACCACGTTATTTTCCCGAGCAAAGTTCACCAGTTCCAAGCTTTTTGTATGGGAATTGTGGCCATCAAGTATTAACAACACTGGCTTTGTAGGTCCTGGATTTGAATGTTCCACAAACTTCTTGAACCAAACAAGGAAAGTCTCCTTGTTAATCCAACCACTCTCGTGATATACCGCAAATGATCCAGGAGGGGCATCATCCATCAAGAGAGCATTTTCTCGCTTTCTAGGAAAGACAAACATTGTTGGAACGAAATTTCCCGCGGCATTGACACAGATTTCTGTTGTCACAAGTACCCCTCGCTCGGCTGATGCCAAACTGCCAACTTGTTTTTTTCCACGCAAAGCAAGGACTTTAGATGGCTTATTGGGCACTGTCAAGATGCCTGTCTCATCTACATTGTAAATATCATTGGGTGAGAATTGATATTTTAGATACAATGACTCTAATAAATCAAAGAACATTTTGAGAGCGACGCGATTAAAACCTTTTGCACGCGCCATTGAGGTTTTTTCAGGATTACGTAGAGCTAATATTGGATGACGTTTTAGAAATCCATAAAGCCAGTCCTTTCCAGCCATTCTCCGTTCCATGTTAAAAACATGCGGAATTTTGTTTTTCTCTGCTAGCTCAAACGCGAGAGTTCTCAAATCTGATAGCGTAACGCCAAACAACCTCTCTTCCAAATGTAACAGATGGTCCACCAATTCCTTCTCTTGGGCTTTCGAAAAAACTGTTTTATATCTTCCTAAGCATTTAGCAGCAGCCGCTTGTGAAGAGAGCTCCTTCTGTCGAGCCTCTTTCACCTTCCTCTCCAGAGTTGTCTGTGGAACGTTGTAGGCTTTAGATGCTCTCCTGTAACCCATTTTCCCTTCTAAAACTTCTTGGATTGCACCAGCCATGCTCTCTGTCGACCAGCTCTGTCGATCAGTTTTCCTTTGATAGCGCCCCATCTCGTCTTCAAATAAAATGATAGTTCTGTAAATAACAGAACAAATTATCATTTTGACATTAAAAAAAAATTATACATTAAATTTTATTTTTGTAACTTAAATATTTATTTAATTTAGTTAATCAATATTAAATTAATTGTATTTAATCTATATTAAATTAATTATATTTAATCTTTGTAAAAATAATTACATTTAACCATTATAAAATTAATTTTATTAAATCGTTATAAAACTAATTTTGTTTAATCTACATTCGTTATGCACACAAATAATCTCTTACACTCAATTTAAGCACTTAATTCACAACATAATATCTCAGAATTAAATCAAATTAAAACATATTTCAAAATTGTTATGAGACGTTCAAAACGGGGACGTCCGCATTTTGGACTACCCTCTATGTCCCCATTTGAGCCGACCATGACGAACGCTAGAAAACATGGCATCTCTTCACACACATGTAAGATAGAAAATGAAGAAACATATCAGAATATAACTTAAAACTAGAGCGAAAAAAATGATTTACTTACCAAAATTGAATCTTCAAATGTAAATTCATACAGCTCAATATAGTGCAGGGGCAAAATCGAACTTTTTTCTTGCTAAAAATTCAAAACTTCGTAGCAGAAAGAATAACAGCAAATTGCGTCAACAAATCTTTTCAAAATGGCAATCTGATGTAAAGGAATAATAGTAGTACATTGGATCACCAGATGTCAGCACTTATCAGTGAGAAACCGAATGTCCCCATTTGACCCGCCTTCCCCGTTTTGGACGACTCTCCCCTATATATATATATAATGTGTACAACAGTAACCCCTCGTTACATCGTTTTTTTCCCCATGTCTACTGGGAAAAAAAAAAAAAAAGAAAAGAAAAAACTGATGTTTAACTGCTGTTTTTTTTTTTATTTTAGTTGTAACATATTTTTTCCCTCCTTATTTTTCAGTTCAAGTCAATTCATTTAAAATAAGTTTTGTTTTAGAAATTCTCCCATAAATTATAGTCATTTACGTTTAACAAGCACATACTAGCATTTTGTTTTGATGCTGGATGGTTTACCATCTTAACATGGAAGGATTGTAAGTGCAATTTAAATGTTAAATTTTCAAATACATTTTTTTTTAATTTTTCTTTTTAATTTTTTTTTTTTTGGGGGGGGGGAGGTTATTGAAAGTTAAATATTGATTTAATGTTTTCAATTTGTCAGTTAACTGATTGACTGATTTAAGGTGAATCAAGATGTAATCGGGTTCTTTGCATTTTAGCTTGCTACTTTTGAGTAACATTAGCTAAAATTTTAAAACGAAGATATAGGAAAGCTACCTTTTCCTCCCGGTACAGGCCGGAAGGACTTTTTTAATTTACTTTTTTCATTGAGTAACAGCATTCAATGATCATATATGATCTTTAAATAAATAGATTCAGATTTACCAATTTGTATTTGTCTTTTTAAAATATCCATTTCCATTTTACATATATGTAAGAGGTATTAATCATTTTAACACATTTATTAGATGCGAACAATGTAAATTCCCATAAATCTGAATGGTTGTCTAATCCTTCTTATAAAAATAACAGTTTGTTAAAACGTAGAGAAAACATTTTTAGAAACAAAAACATTTGAATCCAAGTGAATTTAAATGCACTGTCAGTAATGTGAATGAGCTCATGCGCTCTTCCTCATAAAATCGTTTGGCACTCTTCAACTTTCGCCAAGGTGTTGTACGCTTGAATGTTTGGATATTAGCTCCCGGTACAGCCAGGGAAGATTTTTTTATTATCTTTTTAAAACAGGGCAAATTAATGTGTTTTTAGAGACCGCGGTATTTTTGAATGGGGGTTGGCGAACGTAGCTCGTAGGAAGCAGAGCCCACTAGTATAAAAAATTATTACTGCAACAGAGGGGACAAAATGTTCTATTACCCCTCCCCCAGTAAGCAAAGAAAATCAATTAATATCATTTGTATGATTAAAGTAAATTGTATACCGTACAAAAATAGAGATTCTTAGTTATTATTAAAATGTAAAAGTATCATTAAAATATAAATTTTAATTGAAATCTGAAGTGTATGCTTATTTTCATTTATTATTATTATTATTATTTTTTAAATGACCCTTGTATTCATTTTTGGAAACATAAAAATTGTTTGTTTAGGAACATTTTTAAATCAGTCAAAACGGCACGTTTTTTTTTTTTTTTTTTTTTTTTTTTCACTAAATTATTTGGAAGCAAAATTTGTTTGGGAACAATTTTAATATTGTATTTGCTTTTGCATTCTGTTTAATAAGATGGAATTTTTTTTTCTTTTCTCCAATTTAGATATGGATCGATTATGGACTGAACTGGAATCATACAGATTTTGGAGAAATAAAAGTAGTTAGAATACCGGCAGACAAAGTATGGAGGCCAGACATTATTTTATACAATAAGTACGTCTATATTTTGCATAGAATCTTTTTACATTCATTATCAATCTAAATAATTTAATGTAAAACTTTAAATGAAATCTGCTTTGTTTAAACCAGTGATTATATTAAAGTATGGTGGGTGAGGCAAAAGTGGCCAGTGTTCCTAAGGTAGCCCACCCCTCAAAGGTAGAATTAACTTAACTTTTAATCACAAACCGTTGCTACTTCTTTGTCAATCATGTATCTGCAGTGCACGTGACTGAATTTAAAGAGATCACTTGATCCTTCGATATTTTATACAGTGATTTCACTTTTGAGGAGTCGTCGTTCAAGATATTTTAATTCACAGGTGTTTAAATTCTTAGAACTTTGAGTTATGAAACGTTTTCTGGAAGCTTATTTCTTTCTCTTTAAACACATTTACTTCAATTCTAAGAAATTTATCAGATTAATACTTTTACGTCATGCAAATGGCGACCATACGCATGTTCCCAAGGTGGCCACCTTAGAAAACAAATGTGGAAATCAGTGTACACTGATTTCCACAATGATTTCCTGAATGGCCTAGTAAGGGTGATTTTCAAAATTTCTACATAAATATCTGAAAAAACGTATTACCATTTATTGTTAACACCAGAGATCACTCAAAAGAAATCGGTAACTCCCAGAAGAAAATCCCTGAATTACTGCACACAAAAAGTGCTTCAAGCTCCTTTCATGTCATAAGATAAGACGATTAAGAAGAAAAACTTGAAAGGTATCAAAAGAAAGAAAGGATCATCAGGGCATAATAGTAAACAAAATAGATTTCCGAGTATTTTTTCACATTTTAAAAGTGATTTCAATACATGGGCCACCTTTGGAACACTATGCGCCAAAGGTGGCCCACAAGCTACAATTTTGAAATTGTATTATAAAAGTAATTAAATTTTATTTTACAAAGAAAAGTATACTTGATATGTGGTAGAGATAAGTGTAAAATTTTACAAACAAAAATTCAGCCACATACCCCCATAAAAAATCCCTAAAGCTTAACTATGCCCACATTTGGCTCACCTACTTTATGTGATCCGGAATTCATGGTGCAAACTTTAAGGATTGGTACAGGACACTGTAACAAACAATTTTTGTATAGGAAACCAGTGTCAGAAATCCATTTATATAGTAAAAAATACAGGATCGTAAATGAAATACAGTCAAAAATACAGGTTGTTTCACTCCAAATCCGAAGTCGCATTTTCGTTCATAACTTTAATAGTAGTGAAGATACTTTAACGAAATCCTTAAAATATCCTGACAGTTCATACAAAGATAAATCTGTTGCGAATTTAAAGAAAAAAAATCTTTATTACTGTTAAAGTTATGAACGAAACCACAACTTCGGACTGAGGTGAGACGCCCTGTAATTTTGACTAAATAATTGGATTTCTCACTCTGATTACCTATACAATAAGTGATTGTTACACTGTCCTGTATCAATCCTTAAAGTTTGTACCATGAATTCGGAATCACCCAGTAGATCGCGGCACCCAAGAGAGCGGTCACGAATTTTTTTTTAAGACGTCACAGAAAATTTGGCGAGTGATCCAGCTTCTTCAACTGTTTTATATATTTACTAACAAGGGAACCACTTTCGGTCACGCTCACACCTAGCATTGAGACCTGGTGCATTTTATAGCGCTACAGACAAAAGTTAGATAAAATTTGCCTGCAAAAATCGTATTTTTTGTATTAATTTAATTTTAAAGTAATGTCATTTTAATTGTTAATTTCACGTAAAAGCGAGTTAAGTCGCTAAATGTGGGTACATCACTTCTATGGTAACAAATAAAGCCAATTTCTCATCGCCAAAAATGCAATTATAATGTTGTATTTTCTCAAAATAAAATTCATAGGTTCTTGAAGGAATTTTAAAACTTTTTCCAATATTTTATTCTTATGATTAACTAATTTGTTTTTTAGAGTACATTTTCAAAAAAAACTTCTATGTTAATAGTAAGTCCGATAAGTGGTCTCGAAAATTGTATTTTCAGAAAATTATACTGCTGTAAAATCAATAAATACGATTTTCTCAGGAAAATTTTATCGGTTCTCTAAGGGCTATAAAATGCACCCAGACTTCAATGCTAGGTGCGAGCTTCATCAAAAGTGGTTCCCTTGTAAGTATAAATATTCGTATTCACGTTAATAAAAAATATTCAAACAAAAAAATATGTCAAAATACAATTTATTGAATTTACTTATTAATTATATTGGCTATTTACTAGATCAAACTATACAAGTAATACTCATTTAACCCGTACCGGTCTGAAGTCCTTTTAATAGTACATGTCTTTTCATGGAGTATTATATTGTCTTAACAATTATTGTGTTATTTTATCTGCATGTAATAATGATAGTATATGTCTATATATTTATTATTATGAATTCATTTATGTTTCAGCATTTAATAATAATAATAAGTTTGTTTAATTCTTTTTATATGACCTTTTTTTTTTTTTTTTTCAAACTTCTTTAAATGTAAAATTCTACTTTTCCTCTTTTCTGATCGAATAATTTGTGATAAAATATAATATATATATATATATATATTAGAAAGCTGTTATATATGTTTAATCCTATTGCAATACGACATTTTTCATAGGTCTTCAAAATTTCTCCCTTAGTCTATTGTCATATGAATAGTAAGCAAAATAACTATATATTCGTTAGATTTCAGTAAAGGACATCAGGACCTGATTAACCTTTGAAGTTAGGAAAAATACAATACCATTTCAACTTTTGGAAAAGTATTCTAAATTCCACATACATGGAAACTCTTCTGTGTTACAAATATTATTCCTGGTGTGACATAATATTACAACGGTCGAAAATTTTACGGTAGTTTTACAAAAATATTTTACACCAAAAGTATTATTCAAAACTATTTAACTTTATGAAGGAATTTCTGGTTCGAATTGAAACATATTTATTTAGTACTGGTCAAAGTGACCACTGTGGCCTTTCTAATTTCTAATGTTAAACACAATTAATATTTCATTAAGCAGCTTTATTTTTTGTGATGTTCCCTGTATAAAAATAATTTAGTATTTTCAGTCGACCGGGTGGCTTGTAACCAGGTTATTCGGATGCCTTATGATGTATTAACAACCTATTGGTCACATTGATATTCAGCTTTCTCGGTCTGACACCAAAGCTCTCCAGAAGTAACTTGTTTTTATTATTATTATTATTATTCTTGCTTGCTTGCATTTGGCAAATGTTCTCGAAATATTTTTTTAAATGCAGTATAAAATAAAAATGATAATTTAAGCACTTGTTTTTCCACCATTATTTTTTCATCATCCCTCTTAAATTTTAGAAGGGAAGCCCATGCTTTCCCCGACCATGGGTGGCATAGTCGTTAATTTTCAGTAAACCTTTACTTTTGTGATTTGGATAGCTACTTTTAATACTATTAACGTAGTATTTTCCCCCCAAAATTGAAAAAAAAATCTGATACGATAGGTTTAAGATATTTTTTGTTTTCATCAATCACATCTGTCCCAGAATGCTGCTACAGTCACGAGGCTGTTGTGATTAGCATGTTTGAGTAAATTTCAGACAGCGATTTCTACAATGAGCTTGCTATGAATTCGTGAACCAGCACTGGTAACTCCTACGAAAAGAGTGATGTCTAATAAGTAATATTTTATAATGTGGATTTACATTTCCTAACCTATAACCATGACAAACGAAAGCTACCGCTGTGCTTATTGTGCAATAAGGCTTAGGCAGTCGAAAGTATAAAGCCTAAAAAGACTAGTAAAAAATCTGAACACGAAACAGACTCGGTATTCAAAAAACTTTACAGAAAATAGTTTAACACGTGCTCCTTATTTTCGATGGAGAATCCGAATTCGACATCAAACTTCAACAACGCAAATGTCTGTTTGGCTCCAAAATAAATTTTAATGTAATAATTGTATTGGTATTTACTAGCATCAAAACATATAGAGTTATGATACTTTGAATTTTAGGCGATTTCTTACCTGTTCAGAAGGTGTTAATAAATTACTTTTAAAATTTAATAACTGTATATAACAAGAGAAAAAAAAACTTAATCGAGCTATTATTTTAGTTGCTTTCTCCCTGACAGTCTTTGATTTCATTAATGTTTCTTTTACATATCAGGAGCAAAATACTTTCATATTAAAGAAATTCTGAAAAAAAAAAAAAAAATCTGTATTCATGATAACATAAATTTAACTGTTTTCTATTACTTTATTTTTCAGCGCAGATTCTCAGTACAACAACGCTATCCTAAGCACTAATGTCATTGTCTCATCGGATGGAAACATCACCTGGTTATCAAGTGCCATTTTTCGAAGTTCTTGTAAAATAAACGTGGCTTGGTTCCCATTTGATGAGCAAAACTGTTCAATGAAATTTGCTTCATGGACTTACGATGGTTACAGACTTAATGTGATGATTCAAACCAAAGAAGGAGATTTATCAAATTACGTAGAAAATGGTGAATGGGACCTTATAACAATGTTAGTTGAAAGAAATGAAGTGTTCTATTCATGTTGCCAGGTAAAATTTCTGGTGTTTTTCTACACATTTTCACATTTTGGCAGTTCTAAAGTAATTTTATTATACAAAACTAAACCATAATTTATTTAAAATGTATAAATCAAAATACCGGTTGCGCCATAAATTTCCTTAAAACGGAACAAATGATGCTAAAAAATTGCGATTTGCAGGAATGAAATTTTTTTTTAAGAAGAAAAAAAAAAAAAAAAAAAACGAAAGAAAAGAAAAAAGAAAGAGAAGTTATGGTTAAAAATAGCGATAGATGGCGCTGGCATGCACAATATGAAGTAGATGCATGGAAGAAGAATACTATCCTTCAATGCTAGAATAATATTCTTCTTCCATGAGCAGATGTAGGCAAATTAGGTTTATTGTAAAAGACCCGTTTCTTCGAAGCGTCTGACAAGCTTCAGTATCCCATAACATGAAACGTGTCCCTCAATACACTCCCATTCAATGTCAATGGAAGTTATGGCGATTTTTTTTTGTTTCTGAGCTCCAGTGTAAATGAATGCTAATAATGTTTAGATATAATTGCCACGGTCATGGTAACATCATCCGTAATCGTGCCCCCGTTCATTTTGCTTTGATAGGAGGGGGGGGGGATTACGGCCCCCGAGGCCGCATCCACCGCTGTCGTGACATCTGGCGGCTGTTTTCATACTTGATTAAGCAAGATCAATGAGATTTTATGAAATGGTTAACTAAAAAATGTTGCAGCCTTCCGAACTATAGGCATAAGGTCCCTTTCTTCAGACACTGTCACATGCAGTAGATTTATCAACAATATTTTTTTTTTACATGCCACATTTTATATTCTTAGATA
The DNA here is from genome assembly GCA_963931845.1 of Maratus michaelseni. Lineage (NCBI taxonomy): Eukaryota > Metazoa > Arthropoda > Arachnida > Araneae > Salticidae > Maratus > Maratus michaelseni. The sequence continues at coordinate 212,076,374 of OZ007591.1, forward strand.
ATATAAGCTGTATGATAAGATAAAATAATAGTTCTCAGGTACCTTTCATTTATTTTCTCATGAATCTATGTATATTTTCAGGAACCGTATCCAGATGTTACATTCCACATTGTTCTGCGTAGAAGACCTCTCTTCTATGTGTTCAATCTGATCCTGCCGTGCATGCTCATCACTGGTATCGCACTGCTCAGTTTTTATATGCCCTCAGATTCAGGCGAGAAGGTAACTCTTGGCATTACCACCTTGCTTTCCATGACGGTCTTCCTCATGGTCATCGGTGAAAGTATGCCACCCACTTCTGATACCGTGCCACTAATAGGTGCATTTTTTGTTTTATTAATTTTTTTCTTTTAATACAGTATGAAACCATTTATGATCAAATCAGATAAGATAAGACCAGTTATATAGAATCATATTTCCAATCGACTGACTTCAGAATCTTTCCTGTAAGAAGTACTCGCAGAGTCAACTTGATATGTGCATTGCTTGATACATTACCATGGCACAACTACGTTGCTAACATCTAGAATTTGAAATGGAAGTGTTTAGATGCAAGGCACTTTGATTTTGATACAGAATTATTGTTTCTAAGGGATTCCCATAAACTTCCCTATTTCAAACTCTGATTAATATTTGATTTTCATTGCACTTGATTCTTAATCGGATTAATATAATAATTAATTTAAAATTCGACACAATGGCACAGCCATAATATTCTACAGGGTGGGCCAAAAGTTTCGAATCATAGGAAACACATGTATTGTTATAACATGTTCTCAATATGATTGCCTCTGTTGTCAAAACACAACTGCAGACGATCGTTCATGTTCCTCAGAATGTTGGCCACTAAGATTGGCATTATGACATGGCACTCAGTAGCAATTCGTTCACGCAATCCCTGATCTTCTCACTGTAAACTTCCGATTTAGGGTAACCCCATACAGAAAACTCTACACGCTCTTCAATAGTCAGCATTTTCACCTACAAGTTAAAAAAAAAAAATTAAAAACCAAATTAAAAAACTCCTATGATGCGGGACTTTTGGCCCACCCTGTAGAAATTTAATCAAACAAGTAATGCTCTAATGCCCAAGCAAATTATTCAAAATACATCTGGTCCCAGCTATTCTGGATAAATAATCCTATACTGTAGTAGTTTTTTCATTATTGTATTAATCTTGAAAATTATGTTGCGAAAAATTAACAAAAACAATCATGGGCATATGCAAAATTTTTGTTAGGGAGTGGGGAGCAATGGTACTTAGTTGGTATTTTCTTTCTATTTCAAGTTATATCTTATTATTTTCACAAATTTGGGGTCCCTGCATACTCCCATGAAAACAATGATTCCCTCTTTTTCAACGAATTTACTATAATGAAGGCAACTCCAATATTTAAGATAATGACTTGTAACAAAAAAAAAAAGTAAATTCATCTCAGCCATTATTTTTTTTTATGAAATGTAGTTTAGTATACAAATTACGGTGTTTTTTTCTTTTTTAAGTATGCTTCAAATTAGTTAATGTTTTATACATTTGTATATAAACAGGCTCTTCAGTTACCAAGTTCTAAAAACCAAAGAAACAGATTTTTTTTTAATGAAAACTTAATATTATTTACATGTAAGCATATTTAGTACAAGTATAATTTTAAATAGTGTTTAGTTATTGTTGAAGATTAAAAAGAAGTACATCACTTTTATAGAAATAAGAAAATACTAGATGGAACCCGTCAAAACTTGACGGAAAAAATTACAATAACAATTTACTATTTGTACATTTTACCAATTTTTCTTTCAGACATTTTAAAAAAGCATGGTTAAAAATTCTTACTAAAAAAGTTCCCCATTTAAAAAAATGTAAAAACAGTCTCCAATAAAAATCTCTACTACTTGACAATAGCGCTTTCACCCCCCCCCCCCCGCCATCAGTTGTGATTTTCAACTTCCTTCCTCTCCATTATATATATGACTGCTGGTTGAAGAGCTCCCCCTATCGGAATTCAATATTCTCTCTCTTTCTCTCTCTTCCAACATTTTTTTCCAGCGGCAATAAAGTAATGAGTGTACCATGTCATTGCATGCGTCTTTGAATGCATGATTTCTATTGATTCTCTTATTAAAGCGTTATGTAAATTTTCTTAGTTAGCTATTTTCTGTATTTGTAGGGTTTCAAGTTTTATTGGGGTTTTAGTGTTTAATCTTGCAAGAGCTGTTGACTGTTTATTTAGTTTTATATTTCGGATATGTTCTTTCATTCTTTCTTCTATTTTTCTCTTTGTCATTCCTATGTAAGTAACCTTTTCATTTCTGCTGTTTAGACAATTTATTCTGTATATTCCTGCTGTTTGTATTTCCTCATATTTTTCTATTTCATTTGTTATTGATTTGAAGAGGGATGGATTGGGGGTTAGTGGGACTATTTTTCCTATTTTTTCTAATTCTCGTTTTATTTTCAAAGATACACCTTTTATATATGGAATAGGAGGAGTGTATGTTAGATTCCTCTGTGCTGGTTGTATATGATCAATTCTTTCTCTTACTCTTTCAATTAGTTTAAGTATAGTTTTTCTCGGATGTCCTGCCTGTAAACCTATTTTTTTAATGATTTTTAATTCTTCCTTTAGTGATTTTTCTGTTGAACAAACATGTAGAGCTCTATTTATATATTAGACCGGGAGGCGGCAGCACAGACAATCACCTCATCGAGTTCACGGCTGAAATTCCAGAATTAGTTATAACTTGATTCGCATATTAAAACGCAATTGGTCTGCCAAGTCATATCTTGGTGGAAAACACCCGAAAACTCGATTTTAACGATTGGCTCGTAGGTTTAGCATTGTGTGTTCCTGCTCCCAGTCCGCCATGTTTTCATACCTTTGGTTGCAGGAAAACACAATGGTAAACCTACGAGTCCACCGCTAAAATTGGGTGTTAAGGTGTTTTCCACCAAGATACGACTTGGCAGACCGATTGTGTTTTAATATGCGAATCGAGTTTTAACTAATTCTGGAATTTCAGCCGTGAACTCGATGAGGTGATTGTCTGTGCCGCCACCTCCCGGTCTATATGTATTCATGGCTACTAATCTGTATGGTAGTGGAGTATCGGCTTTATAGGAGATTATATTTAAGTTTGCTGTGGGTTTTCTATATAATGTAGTATTTATTTTAGTTATATCATGAGTTATTTTTACATCTAAGTAGTTGATCGAATGCTTTATTTATTTTTCTATTGTAAACTGGATATTCTTATCATACGAATTTACTTTGTCAAGGAGGTTATCTAGATTAATTCGTTTATTTGTGATAATAAATATGTCGTCTACATATCTAAGCCATAGCCTGATTTCAGTTTTGTGTTCGTTTATGATTATTGTTTCCAGATTTCTTAATTTCCATTCTGCGACTATATTCTTGCTATATCATGCGATCGATCAAATAATTGAATTTCGTTAAGCATTAAATTTTCTGATTACTTCTCTATTATCCGGTCGACCACTTTTCATAACAAAAAACTATCGCCAAACTGTAAAATTAAATGCCAAAAATGCAGTCCGATTTACTTTCTGTCAGAAGCATTATACGTATTTGTTACATCATCAAATGGTTTTTAATTCGACATTTGCGTCTATTTTTCAATATGTTTTACTGATTTATTAGTTATTTCATTAATTAAAATAACAATCGTGTCCTTAAATTCTTATATTTTATTTATTTATTTATTTTGATATTTCAATGGCCACGTTCTCCCGTTTATTTGGCGTTACAGTTTGGCGATAGTTATTTGTTATGAAAAGTGTTCGACGGGATAATAGAGAAGTACACGTTTTCTTATTTTTAATCTGAGAAAGAAACAATAATCATGGATTTAATTAATTTTGAAATAGGCGGTGCAACCAAAACAATTTTGATTATCGCAGACGCACCGGGGTTAATTTTTGGCGCCTAAATGACGATTTTTGCTTTGTATGGCAACCTGGTGTTTTATAATAAAATTGAATTTTTGTGTAAATAAATAAAATAAAATAGGTACTTTTATGTTAGCTGGGCGTCAGGGATAACTCTCCGAATCTTGTTTCAATTGGAATCATTTAAATTGCAACATTTTACGTGAGATTTGTTATTCATATTGATATGTTTATGTTTAGATATTTTATTATTATTATATTCTAGCTAATTTTAAGTAAGTTCTTTTAAAATTTTACAATTCAATGTTTAAATATTACTTAGTTGATATTAGCTAATGTCAAAAGATTGGTGAACCATGGAGTTCAGAGAATAAACTCTATTCCTCGCAACAGTGGGAGTTACCGACTTTATGACGTCATAAGCAGAAGTAAAAGTTTAATTGAAAATTACGGCTAATTAATTAAATTTTCGAACAAACGAATGCACGATAACAAATCTGTGTCCAAATATCTTTCATTTAAAAAAAGAATGGTGTAATTTGATGCAGTAGTTTGTTCTGACGGATCGTCGAAAGAAATCGCTTAGCGTTTTAAATATATAGATATATGCTTCTTAAATATAGAAAGAACTTCGGCATATGATATTTAGGAGATTTAACATGATTTTAAATCAATTATACAAATAAAAAAAAAATTTCTTTTACCATAATCACAAACAAAACAATAGTGGAGATCTTAAAAAATTTTGTATTGAAACAAATTATTGATAATCAAAAACATGCCCATATTAACAGTCACAAAGTTTTAACGATTCATCCTTTCTAATTAATCCGAGTGTAGCTGATCAAATAAAATACTATTGATTAGAGATGCACCGAATAGTGATTTTGGCCGAATATCGAATATTCAGCCCACAGGTAAACCAAATACCGAATATTCGGCTAGCTGAATAGTAACAGTGAGGCCAAATACTGAATATTCGGTTGGCCGAATATTTTTATATTTCAGAGTTTAAAAGTATTAAAAGTTAAATTAAAAATTATAAAACATTTTCAAAATCAAAGGAAAATTTTGAATGAATTAGAAGAAGCATTTTACAGTGATATAGTGTTTATTTGTCCGGAAGGGACTAAAGTAAAACAATACAATATATTAAAATGGTGGCAAATCAGCAAGAATAATTTTCCTGCTCCTTTTGATTTGGCAAGAAAGTTTTAAAATGAACCAGTGAGCAGGTATCTGGAATGGGCAATCATGATCATATTCAGAGGTTGTAAATATACAGAGTGTTCATATATCTTGGAACAAACTTTCTGCATGGATAATGTGGTCAAGGCAAGCATTTTTTGAGCAAGAAACATTATCCCGATCCACTTATTTCATCAAAAATATAATATATTCAATCAAAAACACAGGGTGTGTCACCTCAAGCTGAAACCGAATTTTCGTTCACAATTTTAACAACAATGAAAATATTTTAGCGAGATTTGCATTATATTATAATTTTACTTGTAGCAAATATGATGATGTTATGGGAAGATCTGAATTTAGGCCAGTGACACAGTATAAGTAGTAGTGTCAGCTGCACTCTGAATAAAGGAATATCTAGCTCATTGTTGTTTAGATATGAATGGTGGCAATTTCCAGTACTTCTCGTGATTCACAGAAATCAAAGTAACAAACGAAAATTCAAATTTGACCTGGAGTGAGATGCACTTTATTTTTGATTGAATAAGTATGTTGCAATCCTGATTTCCCGGACAAAAATTGTCTGTCTTGATGTCTATTGTTACCTGTGAAAGTTTTTTTTCCTTTTGTATAGAAATATGATGTTTGCAAAAAAAGCAAGAAACAGATTATTTACTAGACAATATTCAGGAATTTGCATTTATTTGGACATCATTAATTTCTATGAAAGTCATATATAATGGCTAAATTTTCTTAAGTGCCACTTTTCAAACAGCGAATAAATAATGTAAAAGCATTCTCTTTCATTGAAATATGATTCTATTTCTAATTATTTTGAATATCTTTATTAATTAACAGTAGAGTCAGATAATATAGACGAACACGCGAACACCGTTCGCTGAAAATTTTCAAAGTTTGCAGACAGTTTTGATGGTTTTTTTAACAAATTTCTTTAAAAAAGAAAAAAAATCAAGACCTTGTGCGGAAAATCAGAGTGACGCACGTTGCAGACTCTTTGAGAAAGTGTGCAGACTATTTTTAAACTGGAGAAAAAATAAGTTTGCTAGATAAGGTTTGCTTCTTGTATAATTACAAAAATTCTCTCCAGTAAAGCAGCACTTTTCAAAGACATTGAATTAGATTTACATGCTGTAACTGTAGCTGCAACTATTATATCTATAGAATCTGTGTGTGAGTCATTAACATCAAAGTATGAGTACCAAAATAATAAGAAGCGACCTGTAAATGAAGAAACAGCCCACCACGAAATGATGGCATCTATAAATGGACCATTGCCTACAAGATGTGATTCTGTCATTAATAATGCTTTGAACCAATTCTTTGTTAAGCAGAGTGACTGGCATTTTTTAAGAAAGAGTCACAATATTAAGGAATGGTTTGTCTCAAAAACAGTAGATAAACTGATGAGTAAGCGTTCATCTCTTCCATTCATGGACTAATAACTTTTTTATTTTAACATTCATTTATTCATAGTTCAGTTATTTTATTTTATAGATTAATAAAATAACAGTTCTGTTGAGCAATCATAAATTGATATCTTTATATAAGTTAATGATTAATATATTTCACATTTTAATAAATATATTTTTTTAATTTTAATTCGTTTTTCTTTCATTTATTAGTTGTCTGTATTAAGTATATTCAATACTACATTTCTTGACTGAGTTTTAATAATGTTTGTAAATTAATATTTTTCTTTTAGTGGTGTTGCTTAGTGGCACTCAACTCGCATATAACTTTTCATTTTTGCTGTTAGCAGCAATATAGAACTCGGGAGGGGTGCAGCATTTTTTTTGCAGAAAATTTTTAAGAAATTATTTGAGTTCACAGACAGTTTTACATTTTATCTAAGTCTGATTGACAGTTAAAAGTAGAAATTGTGGGTTTTTAAAAATACTTAAAATAAAAATTTTTAAGTATTCGATTTGGCGAATAGTTCGGTATTCAGCAGATCGAACAGTTTGATATTTGGCTTAACCAAATATTCGGTAATATAGCCGAATACTGAATAGATACCGAATATTCGGTACATCCCTACTATTGATCAATCACACTAAAGACCAAGTACATGCTTTGCAGTTTTTACCCCTTAATCACAGTACATTTGAGGATAAAATAACAGAATATTGTAAAATGTGTAATAAAATGAGGAGAAATATGTCAAAAATCAGGAGTGCACGAAAACATCTGAAAATCAGGAGACTTAGCAAGCATGCCCCTTTATTAATAGCATTTTTAAAATTGAAGCATAAATAATGGCTATCAAGGCAAGAACAATCTCTGCAGTTGCAGCGATTCAAAATCTATTACATCGAAATCTATATATATATTAGTCTTACGTGGCACGGAAAAGGGCTGAAATTCTATATTATCGTTTGGCAACAAGCATAGTTTCCAGAATCTCCCAATCCAAAGCGTTTGAAATGATAACTCATTTTAATTATGAGTAATATCGTTAATTTCAAATGAATTCTCAATGCTTATTTAGAATTTATTTATGAATTTCCCTCATACGAAATTGGAGAGAATTAAAAATATCAACTGTCTAGATCGTACCTGCTGCCATCTATTGCTGTAGATGTAAATTATTGAAGTAAAAAATAATTTATTTTGCAAATATCTATAATCTAATCAATTAGAACAGTTTTACGAAATTTAAACAATGATTGTTCTTATCTCGTAGTTTTTTTTTTTTTTTTTTTTTTAATGAATTTAAGCCGTGCTGTACAATATTATAGGTGTAATGAGTTTTAAACTAATTGTGTTTTCAAGATCTTTTTTTCATAGTATTTAAATGATTTATGCACATTGGTAGCACCAACTAAATGGATTTTTAACTGTGATTTCAACGAAGTTTTAAATTATTTTTTTACATTAAAAAATTGTCAATTTTATGGTGGTTTTTGGTGTATTTATGGTAGTATGTATTCGGCTAGAGTTTCTGCAAAAATGAAAAGGGTCAAGCGAGCGAAGCGAACTGGGACCGCGTAGCTTCGTAATTCACGGGGGTTGGCGAGCGTTAGCGAGTAGGGGGCTGAGCCCCCTAGTACTTTTTAATAAGTTTACATAAAACAAAGGAAAACTATAACAGATTTTCATGTAAAAGCAAATAAATAAAATGTGTGAATAAACTATATATATAAATCAGAAATAAAATTTCAGAAATGTAACTGAATAATTTTTAGAATCTCTGTAATGATATACACTGAGCATAAGATATTGTGCAAGCAACTCTAAAAAGTTACTTAATCATAAATTTAATTTACAGACTTCAATTAGTTTTGTTTCAAAGAAAATGCAAAAATTTCTGATGAATTGAAACATAATATATTCCATTTTAATTTAATTTAATAAGCATTTTCTCTTTTAAATTTAAAATTACAACAAATCTGTAAAGCATTTAAATTTTAAATTACAAACCTTTTACTTAATAATCAATTTAAGCATACTAAATTGCCTTAAAAACTTGATGTCAGAAATTTAAGATATAGAACAATTGATTTTTAAAGATTTATATTAATTATTTATTATAATAAAATCTCAAGCCAGTCACACTTCCTATAATTCATAAAACTACATCGTGAAAAAAAAGCGTATCACCATTTGATATATTATGGTATTTTAGAAAAAAATAATAATAATAATAATAACAAAAGTTATCAGTATTTTCAGCTAAGTTCTTGCTTGTCTGTGTCAGTTTTATCAAAAGATTTTTTTGTTTTTACTTTTTAAAGGAAAATCAAATAATATAATAATAAGAAAAGCTATTTAAAAAATAATGATTCATTTTTATATTAATCACAAGAAGAACTTTTGGCATTTTTTTGGTAACATGTGATTAAACGAAAAATTTAATGAAGAGCACTATTTTTAATTATTGAAATGAATACTTTAAATGAACTTAAGTGAAACTATGATTTTACTGTGATGTTTTCATGAGATGCATTCAATATTTTTTGTGCTGAAGTTATGTTTTTATTAGCCATCATACTTGACAGATGTTTATACAGGGTATTTTAGAAATATTGGTATATACATTTAAGAATAATACATGACAAGACAAACAATTTTTGCATAAGAAACCAAGCTTGCCACTTATCAAGTCAAAAATACAAGGTGTCTCATGCCAAACCAAGCCCACATTTTAATTAACAACTTTAACAATAATAAATATATTTCAGAAAATTTATAAACAGATTATTTTTCCTTTCTGTGAAATATGATGATATCACAGAAAGTGCATTGTAATTGAGATAGTAAAATCATAAGTATTGTCACAGACATTCTTAATTATGAGGTGTCTACCTCAGTGCTATTTGGATATGAATGGTGGCCATTTGCAGCTCTTGCGACATTATTGCATTTTACAGATAGCAAAAATCTGTTGAAAATATCATTATGGTATTTTTATTATTACTAAAGGTATCAACAAAAATCTTTGCTTGACTTGGAGTGAGACACACTGAAATTTAGATTGAATAAGTGAATATAAACCTGGTTTCTTACAAAAAAACTATTTACCATGGAATGTATTATTGTCGTCACTTTTAAACTTTTATACTAATTTTTATACATCCTGCATATATATATCCATGTCCAGAGTTCAGTAAAGAACAAATGCCAGAGTTTGTAACATGAAAATTTTTAGTAATGTACTGTAACTTGGATCGAAGGAGAGGGCTACTTGGACACAAATAAAAAATGTTTTAAATGAGTCTAGTTAGTGCTATGTTAGTGATTGTTTAGTATTGGTTAATCATGTCAATACTCTCAAGATAGCAGATTCAGAACTAATTTAAAACATGTTTTTTGTTTGGGGTTTAAAACATGTTTTTGTTATGGGTCCAAATAGCATCCCAGGATCCAAGTTACCTCAGTTTACGGTAATTGAGAAAAAGGGTTTTATTTTAATGTTTCTTTTTCTTAGGTCTGTATTATGCCGTGGTAATGACATTAGTGTCGCTAGCAACAGCTATGTCTGTAGTTACACTTAACATCCATCATCGTGGTATCCATGGTGGTGAAGTGCCCGCAGTAGTCAAGAAGTTTGTCTTTGGTGTACTGGCTAAAATTCTTTGCATACGGGTTGAATATTCCGAGTTTGATGCAACTACATCTGTAAGTATTGTTTTAGGGAAAAAATATTATTCTTCTAAGGTATGCATTCAATAAGCAAATTTGCACTTAAAAGTAATTAATAAACTGAAAAAAAAGTCAAACATATTATATATGCATATACACACAGAGACATATACATACCGGATCCGTGCATCTTTTCATATATCTCAATAAACAATTTTTATTTTCCCAAGTTATCTATAATATATGGTTCCATCATCATAATACATTTAAAAAATTATATAGAAAAAATTCTGCAATTATTAGATCAAGTTACAATACAAATTCTAAAACAACTTCCAATACTTTATTGTTTGTGAATTTCATCAAGAATTTATTAACAATACCTTTTTATATTTCTTAAATACTTATTTAGAGTAAGTACATCCATCACATCAAGTTTTTTCAAACATTTCTAACATTTACATAGATTTATAAATAAATATTAAGAAAATTTAAAGAGATTCTCAAGGATATGTTTAGTTTGTGATCTAATTTGTCTGAGCATGATCAACTAGAGTTGCATAAGATTTTATTCAATCACAACTTATCTGGTGTGTTTGTAGCCTTTGTTAAATAAACTACTAATTTTTGTAAAAGAGAAAAAGGCTTTGAAAAGGCTCTATGATTAAAAATTTTATAGTTAATTTTATTATACCCATCAAAATAAATCAATCAAAAGGTCTTTTATTACAAATTATTAAATTACTATATAGATACTTTTTAGGGCTACGTTCATCTCACAAAACCCTATTAGTCCCGCTTCGTTGTCTGTCTGTCACAGAGGACTATATAACTTAGTCATGAAATTTTGTGTACTTATAGCTGAATACCTACTATGAAGATCAAAATCATAAAATTTGAAAAAATCATATTATTTTAATATATAGAGATAAAAAAACAAAAATCTAACAGCCTTTTCCTATTAAATTTAAACATTTTTCGTTATAGCAGTTGCCAACAATTAAAAATCTACAGTAAAATATTTTCTATTAAAAGATTTCCATGTGAAAAATGAAAATGAAATAAAAAGTTTCATCAGTTGAAAAAAAAAGATCTATATGACGTCATATTGGTAATAAAATGGAAATTTTCAAATATTTCTCAATAATACAAGGAGTATGAGTATGTGTAAATACAGAAAGCAGCTTAATATGACGTTATTAGAGAATCAAAAAGAAAATTAATCTGACGTCTAACATTTGAAGGTCTCTATACAACATGTTTAATTTTGAAATTGATTTTTTTTTAATATCGTATTTAGTCCACATGGCAGATATTATTATGACAGAGTATAATAGCGGGCTTCGCCTGCTATGGGACCGGTCCAGATTTTCTAACAGACCGGTAATTTTTTACTTTATAAAAAAAACATTTTCTTTTTTTTGAAAATGAAATTTATTTTGATTTATTAAAGAAAGAATAAAGTGTTTTGAAAGAAATATTAATCGAAACCCTTTGTGCGATCTTTGATCACACTTATCCACTTGTTAAATTTTCATTATACAATAATTTTATCTTAAGAGTAATTGAAAAATAACTCAAAAGTTTCAAAAGATACAAAAAGTCGTGAAATCAGGACAAATTCATCCATACAAACATCCGTGACTTATACAAGCATCCTATAAAGCATATTGCTTTGTTTGGATTTGATAAAATCACATACACATTGAGATGTTTAGGCCATTTACGCCACACTGTAAATTGTTAAGGATCATTACAGGTATTTAACACAGATAAACAATTTGCTTTTGTTTAATTGATTCATTCATTAATGTAAAAACAGAATACAATTTTTCACTGTTGAAATGAAACAAATTAAAACATATTTTGTTCTTTTTCAGTTCTGTGTGAAGAATAAAGAATATTCAGTTCAAAATTTCTTTTTCTGTAGGTTCTTTATCAAGAAATGCCTTTTATTTGATAATAAAATAAAAACTAACAGAATAGATAAGTTTTTAAACGAGTATTCAGCTTACACAATGAAAAAGAGAAACATAGTTTTTAAAAGCTTTGCATAAATCTAGTTAAAAGTACACAATAAGTAGATTTTGATAATGAAAAAAAGAGTAAGTTCTTAAAAATTTATCTGTAAATTAAGCAAACAAAAATGAAATAAAATAATGAAAATTAATACATATATATAAATGAGAATACTCAAATACTAGAATAGATATTATAAGTAGATGAATATTGCAGATTATATAAATACATTTTAAATATATTCGATCTAGATTAATGTTCCTAGATCCTTTGATCTAGATTAATTGCTTACAGAAACTCCTGTAGTTTCTGTAAACAGATGTTTTCTTTATGATTTTTAATTTTATAAATGTACACACTAAAAATGAATAAGAAAAATATATAAGGTGTTAACTAAAGCATAAATATTATTTCAAGAGTTTACAAGGATATGAGCAAAAGGGAAAAGATCGCACAACATTAATAAAGATGATGGACTAATTATGTAACTTAGATAAATGTTCTGTGTTAGTTGAAATATTGTAAAAGAAGATTATTGTTGCCATGTACTAAACACAAATATTTTTTAGTACAATAGTTCCCTGTTATGCTGTAGTTCATTAGCATTATACTGCTCAATCTTTTCTCAAGAAAAGAAATAAATAAAACTCTACTAAATTTTCGACATTTTTAGTAAACACATTTAGCCAAAAATAAATAAATGCAATTCTTTACTGTTAATTTCATTAAGAAATTTGTAAAATTCATATAACTAATATAAAACATTTGCTTGTAAGTTATCACTTTTCTTAATTAATGTCTTTGGTTATATCACACTTTTTTATTGTTTCCAGAAAAACTCCATGTAACAAGGGGCTACTGTATTATCTTTTTCAGTATAATTTTTTTTTTTTTTTTATAAGAAAGAGAGAGAACACAGATAAACTTAGTTCTATATCAGCTGTCTCTAAGAATAAATAGCATCATTTTGTGAGAGTTCCATAAACTGTTTCTTTTTCTAGCAGATGTAATATTATCAACTGATAGAAATGCAAAAAACAGAATAAGGGTTAGATTTGAGGTGATAGTTTTTTTTAAACTTAAAAGGCTACATCTCAATTCTAATTCTTGTTTTGTTTTACAAAATCAGCACTTCAGATCATTGGAATGAATAACAGACATTATATTAAAAAAGCTTTTACCATTCTTCTTCGAAGTAAGAAACATATTTAATAAGATAATTTATAAATATAATAAACAAGGTTGTATTATTAACTTTTTTTACAAATCAGATTTATTATTCTTACTTTTAGTTATTGTTTAATAGTTGTTATTTGATAAATATTTCAGTGCAATTGTTTTGTCCTGTGAATAAAATTATATTATTTTAAATATAATTTATATATCAAACAAAGATGTTTTATTAAATACTTCATAGTTGCTATGTTAAATAAACTACATTAAACTAATGTTGTATTTTATTAGTATTATTATTATAAAGAGTGTGGTAAAAAGAGTACTAGCAACTTCCAGATTATGTCATTATAACATAAAAAGACAGGGAAATTTAAAAAAATACCATAAGACAATGTTTTTTCAAGCTGATAGATATAAAATTTGCTTTAAAAGCTAACTCCACATTAAAATGTGCACAAATTAAAAAAATTTCATTAATGATACACAGGGCTTTACGAATTTGAAAGCAAATTCTAGTTGCCAGAAAAAAAATCCCCCCCCCCCTCCCCTGTCATTCATTTTCTAAAATCATAAAAGTTTTTTATGAATTAATTGAGAAAAAAATAATAAACATAGCTCAGAATTATTAGTTACATAGTTTAAAATAGTACACAATTTAAAATTATAATCTGAACTAAATTTTTTAATGAAACTTATCAAAATTATAGAAAAAAAAAATACTGTAAAGGCACGTTTGGGGAACGCTGATTGACGAATGCTTCAAATGTCCAAACAGGAGGTGGGGCTCAATGAAATAGTGAAGTTGAAAATCAATTGTTTGTCAATTTTCCTGTCGAAGTCAGTGAAGTCGTTCTGATTTTTTTTAATTTGAAAATTTTCAGATTAAATAACTTGGTTGTCAGATAAAAAAACTTGGTCACCAGTGGCGACCTGGAAACCGTATTTGTCAAGCCCTGATGATACATAAATCTGCTCTCACCAAGAATTTTTGAATCCTAAGCCTCATCATAATTTTTTGCCAGAGATATTATTTTAAAACAAACTAACAGCTTTGATGACTTAAAGAAATACTTAAAGAATACATTTCTATGGAATAATCATGCCTATTTCATGAAGTTAACATTTTTGGCTAAAAAAAATACATAAATAATACTGTCTATTTATAATTTGGTCATGTCTCAGACAGCAAATTCTAGCAGAAGAATTTTGAATTAAATGTAATTACATTTAGAATTTTCAAATTTCTTTACTTGTTTCAATTACTATGGAGGTAAAGCCTAGGCATTTTACACACAATTTATAGAAGAGGTCATTTCCAACTGCCCTGGTAAATTTATATTGTCTCAATAATAATATGACATAGATAGGTTTTTCTCGCTTAAATTTATGAATTAACATGAGTTTATGATATCAGTAAAAGATAGCGTCCCAATAAATAACAACTTATTACAATTTAATAATATATTAAATGCAATACCTGTATAACAGTATCCATTCTCTCAAAATACAAAAATATTTTAACAAAATTTTAAATCTATAAAATTTCTTTAACCTTTCTCTTTATAAAATGTTCTGACTGTAAAGTGCCTTAAATGCAAAAATCTCTTAGTTATTGTTAATCAGTTTATCTATTTTACTTATTTTTCTGTCTTACAGGTATTCCACAGAGTGCCTAAGATCATGCCAGAACGTGATTACTGTGAAAATGGAGGTATTTCTCCAAAACTTCACTGCAGTAACAATTGTATCACAAACCTGCATAGGGCAATCAAAAACCCTATGGAAAATTTTGAAATACAATTCTTAAAAGTCTTGGAGAAAGTTAACCTGACAATAGAAAAGAATGAAATACGAACGGCAGAACAAGACAGAAGGGATAAGATTAAGATGGAATGGCAGCAAGTTGCTTTAATAATTGACAGATTTTTGCTTTGGGTGTTTATTATTGCTACACTTGGAACAACATTTGGTATACTGTCTATGTCTCCACATGCTAGATTATACTGAACATTGAGAAGGAGATACATATATAAAAATTAAGACAATTTTTTATCTTTGCCAAAGAAGATAATAAATTTTTGGATGAACCAGAAAAGAGAGAATCACGGATAACAGCAATTACCTGCAGTATGCAGATTTATGATGGTGCTTCTTGCAAAATCAAAGTTATTTAAAAAATAATAAAGATTTGCTAAAGATTTCCAAGATTGTGAAAAAGTTATAAGATTTGAAATTTAAGTTTTGAAAAATGGCTCACTTTCTTCAAGTCATAGAACATTAAAATATAAAATACATTATATATTTTAAGAACAAGGACATTTACCAAAAATTCAAAAGTAAAGTTCTTAGAATGTAGATTTCCAAAGCAAATAATGAAATGTAGATTTGTGTTAAGCAAATAGATATAGCCAAAAATCTAGGTATTTATATATAACCATGCAAAGAGGACAATAATTTGAAAGATCTTATAGATTAACTGCTTCCATTTAAGAAAGTAGCTAGTAACTACATATTATGTATTAAATCAATCCATGTACTTAGCAATAGAAGTACAGCATAAATTCAGGAAAAAATGTATTTTTGATACAATATAAAAATATGTCAGGTGCATATGTCAAAGTGTCCAAACTAAAGTAGAAGAAATTCTAGTTAAATAAGGAAGTATATGTAAATATAAAGCTTGTTAAAGAATTTGCAGGTAGTACCTTCTTTAACGCCTTGTAATATACAGCATTTCCTTTCAATATTTTTAAAATTATTTTTTAATGGAAAAGTTTTTTAAGTGGTCAACTTTTCTTTAATTCTGAAAAGGTTTTTGGATCAGAATTTGAAAATAACAGTTTTCCAAAAATAATCTTGAGTGTGTCCATCATAGAACTTCGATGTATAAGTGAGAATGAGATGGTGTTAAAATTTAAATAAGTGTAACTTCTATAATTATTATGTGTGCAAAATTTTGATCACATATATTTTAATAGAACTTGTGACAACACAAGAGTCAGGAAGATATAATTGATTAATATAAGGAACATGTGATTATTTATGAATGCAAACTACAAGCATGCCTATCAAATCTGCCAATAGCATATGAAGCACAAATATATTAGCAAAGATCTCAACAATTAAAACTTTCTATTCTAAAAATATGAAATAAAAATACATTGGAACAATGACCACAAAATATAGACAATGAAGGCACTGAAAAGTTACATGATAGGGTCTTGTATTTTCTACATGATTCAAGTAAAATGGCATCTCAAAGAGTCAACAGAATTGAATGCCTTAGATTCACAACCAAACATGATGGATATTTATTATTTAAATCTAAATGATATAGAACAAAGTAAAATAGTGATGTCTCTGAAATATAGTAAAGCTATAATTCAAAAATTATGAGAAGGCCTCAACTAGTCATTTTCAAAATTGAACAATAAGATTATGAATCTTACAATATAATCATAAACTTATCAATTAATAAAATGTTCATAAGAATATTTAATTATTCAAAATCAACATTATCACAAAATTAACATTTTAAATATTTTATGTAGAAGATTTAACATACTGAAAATTGTAGAGAGTTACAATTATCAAATTATGAGACAATGGGGGGTTGATACACCTCATATAATAAAGGTTTTCACAGACAATAGTCATAACAACAGTGTGTGCAACCTTACAATTCGAGTTAAATCTCCTGAAAGTGCTTAAAATAGTACATAAAAATATAGCTTCTATTAAAATCTAATAACACTAATGTGAAAAAAAAAGAAAAAGAAACTACTGATTAAATTTCAAAATATTGAATAAATTCAAAATAAAAAAATCTAAAGCTGATGTTGAGGCTTCAGATTTGCAGATTTGCTACCTAGAAATATAGTTCATATTTATAGAGCCTCTTTATGTAGAGAGTTGTATTTTCAAAAAGGAATAATCAAACATTGATGACAGAAAATAATAAACAATTTTTGGGACAACCCATATAACTTTTAAAAAATTGTCTTCATTTGAATGGAGAAGGTTTGAGCCCCATGATCCCATCTTTCCTATGGCTCTTCCTGAAAACACAGAAATATCTCAAAACTAAATGGATATTCCATATGATTAATTTCATTTCAAAGTCTTTATTTTTAAATGATGATACAATTGTCTATATACTAAAAATGCTTTTATTTAGAATGAAAAATGCATCCAATGTAAAATATGTAAAAGTGAAATAAACAAAAATGAAAGCAGCAAAGAAAAGTAACATAAAATTTCGTGCCAATTGAATAGAAAGACTAAATTTAATGAAAAATGGGAGTAGTCAGTTATTTTTTTTTATGTACAACAGTTAGAAAAGTAAATATTATATAACATTACTATATTATTACAAAATACTCAGTCAGTTTTCTAGCATTTAATAAATTTAAACAGGAAAAAAAAAACTATCTGTTTCTCAATAAAAGAAAATAAAGAAGTAAGAATTAAAAAATAGACACATACATTTACTTTCATTTATGCAAGGAAAGAAAATAATTTATTTTATTTTATTCATTTATTACTACAATGAAAACAAGACAAAACTTGGAGAAAAATAAAAGTTAAAAAATAATTTTAAGCAACATTAATTTAACGAAATTTTCAAATTCTAGAAGTAATCACATTGATTAATTTTAAAATTAAATAAAAAAAAGAAGAAGAATTATTAATCGATAGAAAAAAAAATCAAACTTATTCATTTATTTCTTTAAGCATATAATGAATTTTAAAATTATAATATTTTCAGCAATTTGTAATTCTCAGAGCATTTTGGACAATCTAATTTTTATTATTCAGAATTTCTTATATCCCATGACTTGACATAAATATAATTCAACATAAATGAGTATTTCACAAAAAACAATATTATATGTGATTTTAAATAGCATTATATAAAAAAAAAATTCTTGGAAAAATTCTAAACTTGGTGAAAAATATATTTAAAAAGTTAGTCCAAAAGTATGTAATAAATAAAATATTAACAAATCTAAAATATAAAGCACCATTTTTTTTTTTTTTTTCAGATTTCAGAAAAATATATGATACGTAAGATTTGTAAAACCTTTAGACTTTTGAAAGAAGGTATTTAGACAATCCAGGTATCAAATGTAATATTACAGAATCAATGTAAGGCATTTTCCAGATAATCTAAATTTCCTGATTTATTAAATACTTAGCATTAATATGAATAGAATAATAATATAAAACTGGCCTTACTATTTTTTACTAAAATTTTATTTTCAACTTATTTCATCAGCATTGTGGATCAAAATTTCACCAAAACAAAACTATTCTGTAATGATTACATTTTATCAGCCAATAAACATATGTATATAATAGAATAGTATGATTCTAGAAATGTAATCTTTTTTTTTTCTTGTTTTTAATCAACAGTTTATTCTTTGCATATAAATAAATAAATAAAATACATACTTAAAAATCTTTAAAAAAAATTAAAATAACATTAAAATTATGCTATAGTTTAAACAAAAATTACAAGCAAAGAAAAAAAAAATTTTTTTAAATTAATTCAAAGAAATTTGCAAGTTCTTTTCAAAATGAATTACATTTATAAATAAATATAAGTTTTCACTTCAGTACAAGTAATTACATATGTGATGAACAAGGAAATTAATGCAGCTCATAAGAAAGAAGAAGAAATGATTTATTCAAATACAACACAGATTAATACCAACTGCTAGATTTGTATATATAGAATATGCATCAAATAATATATATATATATATAACAATAAATTTGTCACAATAAAATATATAGTTTTAGTAAACTTGTATTTCTTTCAATTAATAAAATTTCAATTAAATTATACATATGTGGAAAATGCAAAACGTAAAAATTTTTGTGAGATTATCTGGAAAATATATATTTTTGAACAAAAAATAATTATAAAAAATTGTTAACTCATACTAATGCTATATATGAAAATGAATATGTTATAGAAGTTAAACTGAAAACTTCTCTCCTTCTTTCTTTTCTTTTTAAAGTGCACAGGATGCTATTTAATTTGTAATTTTTAAAATCAGGCATGAAATTAAGTTGTAAATATTGATTAAATGTTTTTTTTTTTTTTTTTTTTTTTTTTTTTTTTAAGAAGAATGAGTGATTAGTTTTAAAAATGAATAATTCTATAGGTGACATGTGGCAGGTATTTCTCTCCATAACTTTTCCTTTCCAAATTATACCTCATCTAAGTCCCTAAATTAATTTTAAATGCTTAAATGACTGTCACAGGTCATTGAAAAGACTTCCTGTTTCTGAACCTGTAATAATATTTTATAGAAAAATAAGAAAATCAATGGTTTAAAAGAAATACAATTTATTTTAAGCTGTTGTAATATAATCATCATTTTCCTTTATAAGCAAACTGAGTAACCTTTTTAAGTTTAATCCACTATTACCAGCATTATTTTCAACTAAAATGAAGAATTTTAATTAGAAAACACAAACATAAGACTTTCAGTTAGCTTAAAAAATTAATAAGAATCTTAAAATTAATAAAAGTAAAAGTAGTTTTTCTAAAAAAAAATTCTCTTTTATAAGCATTCAATGTTTATCTTAAAAATCATGCCTAATTTCATGACTGCAATTTATGTAGTTCCAAAAAATTTCCGTTACAATTATGTTAATTTGGTATGGGTCCCATTTATTGAAAATTCACTGCTTTGACTTACGCTTGATAGAAAATGTAAGCTAGTGAATTTATTTTTAAAAATTACACTTTTTCCTCGTATTTTTATTTTTGAAGATATGGTAACAAGAAAGAAAATAAGCATTATTTAAAGTATTTATTCAGGATTTCTTAATTGTTTTCTAAAATATAATCATAATTTAATTAATATTAAACTATTAAATGATTTTAAAAATCATTATACTCTTTATTTTTAATTTATATTTTCTACTTTTTGGGGTTTAAAATATTTTATTGTTGCTGTTTCACAGCCAGTTGGCCTAGTTTAGCAAGCATGGTTTGGCTTATCATTAACATCATTGTTGTCGAAATTCGTAACAGTTGTAACCATAAAGAATATTTAGTGATTTATCATCTGTGGTCAGCTGATGGGAAAATGCCTTAAAATTAATTTATTGAGTTCTAAAAATATTGAAATGTTGCATTGTCATCAGAAACACACAAGTGTACATAATTTTAAAATTCTAGCATATTGGGAAGTGAGAAAAAAATTGATTACAAAATTCCATCTTTAGATACAAAAACAAAGTTAAGTAAATAAAAAAGTGTAAAAAAATTAATTTTTAAAAACTACAGTAAAACCTCTAAACTGTACACACCTTTAGACCATCAAATTTCTCCATTATACAGCAGTAAAATAATACAAATATATAGGTCTAAATGATCTAAAAAAGTATTAGCTAAATAGATGTGTCTACTATTTTGGGAAGCATTTGTGAAAAAGATTTTACTATATTTTCTATTTATCTATAATGCAACATCTTATCTCCCAACATTTATTAATAGTGATGATATCAATAAAATTCCTACAAATTATGATATCAAATTTAATTTTCAATATTGTGAATAATTTAAGACATAAATTTTAATAAAAAATTTAAATGATTTTGAAGGAGGAAGATTCTCAATTCAACAAGAGTACTCTTTTTATGTATTTTCACACATAACTTTGACCTTATTGTGTGCTGCAAAGGGTTAACAAGGAATTTCACAGTCGGTAAAGATGTTCCATTATCAGTGATCCTCACTGATTGTGAAATTCCATGTTAAGGGCATATATCAGCAATACAGGTTTTCCTCTAAATGATTGTGAAATCCTATTTGAAAAGGGAAAATTTAATTACCTGATATAAACATCGAAAAATTGATTTGACTATCAGAAAAAAGGCATCAGCTGTAAACACAATGCATTTTCAAAAATTATTTTCCTACATTTTAAATATTTTAAAAAATACAATAAACTATAAAATTTTCGCTTTGGCAAAAATTTTCAAATTTTTTTGTTTTTTTTTAAAATATTTAAAATGTAGTAAATAATTTTTAAAAATGCAGTATGTCTATATTTGATGTCTTCTTTCTGATGGTAAAAACTCTTTTTTGATATTTATATTAAACAATATGTAATCACCTAATTAAGTTTTCGCATAGGTTAACATGGGATTTCGAAATCAGGGAGGATCGCTGATGCAGGCCCTTAATCTTTTGCAACACACAATATTATTCCTCTATGTTTTATGTAAAATAATACTTTAAACTTAATAAGGGTATATACACTCAAAATAGATTTACAAAAAAATAATGTCACCCTCTGTTGAGGGGTCTGCCAACAAATTAAAAATCTGGAGTGACTCTAATTGACTTCCTGAACACTTTATAGAATATTTTGCATTCAGATACCAGGTAGTCAAAAACTAACTGAAAAATATGTAACACATGCAATTTATTCTATTAAAAGACCTCAATTATAGAGCTAATCTTCTGTAACCAGATTCACAACCAATGTTGGTGTCAGACATGAGCAATCCTGACAACAATTAGTTTCAAGTGTATGGAGAATCACAACCTTTTTTTCACCAAGAATTAATTACCTGATATAAATATCGAAAAATGGATTTCACTATCAGAAAAAAGGCATCAGCTGTAAACATAGTGCATTTTCAAAAATTATTTTCCTACATTTTAAGTATTTTAAAAAATACAATAAACTATAAAATATATAGGAATATAAGAAACACATTTTAGTATATTTCAGCATATTTTGAAAAAGTATTTCACTTAATTTTTTTAATGCAAATATTTTTTTTTCTTCTTTAACAAAATTGATTCATAAATTTACATAAGTTTTTATTTAGTAAAACCTTATTTTCTTATAAAACAAAGATACTTTCTACAAGTAAAATAAAAATAAGAAAAAAGGATTTTACTAAATTAAGTCAGATTCTGATGAAACACACTTGTAACATAAGATGAACATGAGCAATAAAAATAATTTAATTGAGATATGAGAGAAAATGTTTATGAGATATTGTTGAAAAAAAGGTTTAGATGCCAAACCCATCTGATGATTTCTTCGAAAAAGTGTATAGTTTTTGTGACAGTGGCAACATATTCACCAAATGGGAGCTCAATCGAAAGCACACTTTTGGGTGCTATCATGTTCATTCACACACGTACATGCATAGTAACATCACCGAAAAACTACCAAAAATGAACTCTGGGAACCCAAAAACATGAAGAAGTTTCAATATACATACATACATGCACATACATATGGAATAGGTTTAAAAATAGTGAAAAAAAAAAATTCAGGGAACCTCAAAATGTAAAAATATACCAATATTTTCATAAACAGGCTTTTATCATGATTACAATAATTTCCTTACTCTCTATATGTATGCAAAGTTATAAAGAAAACATTTTATGTCAACTAAAAAAGAAAATATTTTGGGCATTCCATATTTATGTCAAGAATTTACAGCGTCAGTAAATAAAAATATTTTGTTTTGTAACTTTATAAGCTATAAGAGAACTGAAGGAAAATATTAAAATAATATAATAACTATTCTTGTTTATAACTGTTTTGTCATCAACACAGGAAAGATGTTCATGATATTTCCATTTTTTACTGCCTTTTAAAACATTTTCAAAGGCTTCTTCTTATTAATATTTTGTAATTTTGTTTGAGGAATTCTTTAATGGACAGCGACCATGCATTCTTCTCTAAAACAGAATGTAATCGCATATTTCAAATTCAGCCCTCCTTCACTTTGATAACATTTCTACAAGTTCAAGATGGAATTATGAAACATCACACAGATGAATATTGCGAGAGCAAGGAATTGAATCTATATATATATTTGTCTTACGTTGGCAACAATCGTAGTTTCCAGAGCTCAGACCAATGAACAGAGAAGATTGTGTTAGCTCCGCCTCCAATATGGCGGAAAGTGTCAGAGCAGTGAAACTGAAGCTAGCAATTATTAAAAATAAAATAATATGAACGTAATCCAAAGCGCCTGAGATGATTCCTCATTTTAATTATGAGAAATAGTGTTAATTTCAAATGAATTCATTTTTTTTCAAATGAATTCATTTAGAATTTATTTACGAATTTCACTCACACAAAAAATCGGAGATAATAAAATATAAACCTTCTAGAATGCCCTGCTGCCATCTGTTGCCGTTTTATTGAAGTAAAAATAATTTCTTTTACAGAAATTTAGAATCAATTAGAATAATAAAATGCTGAACGAAATTTAAACAATCATTGATGATAAACTATCTTCCTACCACGTAGTTTTTTTTTTTTTTTTTTAATTTTTTTTTAATGTATTTAAGAAGTACTGTACAATATTATAGGTGCTAATTATGTTTCCAAGATCCTCTTTTCATAGTATTTAAATTATTTATATGTCCATTAGTAGCATCAACTAAATGCATTTTTAGTTGTGTTTTCAACGGAGTTTTCAATTACTTTTTTACATTAAAAAAATTGTCAATTTCATATGTTCAAATGATTTATTGTAGTACTTATTCCGGCTAGAATTACTAGAAAAATAAAATGAGGCGAGCGAGCAAAGCGAGCTGTGACCGCGTAGCGGTCTCAATGTGAATTGCATTGCAATTCACCGGGGGTTGGCGAGCGTTAGCGAGTAGGGGGCTGAGCCCCCTAGTAACATCATATTTTCTTTGTACTTCTTATTCTGTTCTCTTATTGACATTTAAACTATTTACATGCTATCTCTAGAACAGTCTATGTACAGCAAGTGATAAATGATCTATATGATGAAAGTTCAAATATTAAATCACTGTAGATAATTTAAAGTCTTGAGGAGAAGGGATGATTTATAAAACTTTAAGGGGTTCATTAAATTATAAAAAGAAATGAC
This sequence comes from Maratus michaelseni, assembly GCA_963931845.1. NCBI lineage: Eukaryota > Metazoa > Arthropoda > Arachnida > Araneae > Salticidae > Maratus > Maratus michaelseni. The sequence goes on from OZ007591.1 coordinate 212,100,666, forward strand.
ACCAATCCCCCTCCTCCAGCATGGCACATTTGTACAATCACTACTTAAACATTTACCCAGATTAGTGTGAGATGATGACCACACAATTATAGAAGCACGTAACTTTACCTTATGTACATGGACATAAGAATAAGAAAATCTATATCTTAATCAGGATTTGAACTACTTCCCCAGTGTTGTAATCATTCTGACATAATCACTGTACAACAAAGTAGTTTTTTAGCTTACAGGTTATCAAAGCCTGAGAGCTAATGTGCCCGCCCGTTCTGTATGTATGTATGTACGTAATGCGATAACTCTTGATAGAAATATCCGATTTGTTTAAAATTTTGGTTATAGGTTCATTGTGATAAGGCGCTTCCCTGATTAGTTTTGGGGTTTCATTGGTTAAGAATAAAGAGGGGGAACGGGGGCTAATTCCCCCCCTTGATTTAGATAAATGGGTTTTGCATCCAGAATCATCCTATTTGCTTCAAATTTTGTATATAAGTTCATTGTAATACGGCACTTCCCTGATTAGTTTGGAGGTTCATTGGTTAACTATAAAGGGGGGGAACAAGGGGCTGATCCCCCCCCCCCCTTAAGTTAGATAAATTGTTTTTTCATATAGAATTATCTGATGTGCTTCAAATTTTGTATATAGGTTCATTGTGATAAGGCGCTTCCCTGGTTAGTTTTGGGGGTTCACTGGTTAAGTATAAAGGGGAGAACAGGGCGGGGTAATCCCCCCCCCCCCCTTAATTTATTATCAATTTTTTAATTTTTTGAGGGCATTATTCTTTGAAATAAGAGTATAACATACAATTATTGTGAATAGCCTGTGAGCTCAACGCCATCAGTTTAACTGGGCAGTTTTCTTTTTATTTAAATATTTAAATTGCTGAAAAAATTAACCATAGAACATTAGACAAAATAAATTAGTTCAAGAAAATACTGTATAAACAAACACAATTAAATATCAAAATAAAAAATTAAATTAAGTTTATTTACATCTATTTTTATACATACAATTATGATTTATTTACAGTTAAATTACATTCAATAAATTGTTTAGCAATACTCATAGCTTTATCTAAAGAATCAGTTGTTGGACAAATAACAGAATATAACAATTCAGGATCTTTTGTTAATGCTCTTGCCTTTCCCCCAAGAAAAGATGCAACTGGATTTATCCATAAAAGAGCAGAAAATGATGAATTAACTAGGTGCTACAAAAGAAAAAATAAATAAATTTCAGAAATAGAGGCACATTAAATAATGCAATTTCTACTTATTTATTTTAGGAAAAAATAAATAAAAATAATGTTAATAACATTTTCTACTAATCAGGTTAAATGACAGTTGTTAAATTTCCCTTACTTTATTTATAATAATATATATATATCATTTTGATTATTTCAAACACATATTTCAATAATTTTCTTATCTAAACACAAATGCATAGCTGAAAATGTCTATTATTTGTTTTTGTTTTAAAAATTGGAGGGGGGGGGGGGGGGAGATTTCTAGAAAAAAGTCTTAGCTCTGTAGACTATGTTGCTATTAAAGAAAGCTTTAATTCAAATTACCACAATCTTTTACACTTTTAGAAAAAGTGACAATTTTCTTTTTATAACAATAATCATTTATAAAATAAATCTCATATAATCATCTCAGAATCTTTTTTTGCTAAATATTTGTTTACACACATTAGCATTTCTACATGGAAATTTTTATTAATACAGAACATCTCAACATGAAATATTCTTGGATATATGACCCACAACTTCTTTTTCAATGTATTTTTTAATTATTAAAATTCAGACAACTGCTACATTTGTATTTCTTATATAATGCAACTGAACATCTGCCCTCTTCTTTAATTTTATTTAGTTCAAAGATTTACAGTTTGCAAAATTCAGAATAGATTTGATCAATGATTGATTTACTATGTCCTTTTAAAAATAGAAATTTATCAATAAAATATTTGACAATGGAAAAAGATACATATGCTTAATTGTGCCAGCATACACACTTGAGCTTTTTCAAAACTATATCATTTAAAGGAATTTTGTGAATCACAAACTTTAATATAAAATTTTCATATTTTCAAAGAAGCATTTTTTTTTTTTTTTAATCATTTAAATCTATCGTTCTAAAACAAAAACTGTGTTAGTAAGAAGCAACAAACTTTATTACAAAACTCGAAGATCTACTGACAATATCAAAGTCTCCCATCAAATCTACTAAAATTAGAAACCAATCTAAAAAAGGTTATATCTTTTTTGGAAAACATGCCAAACAGAAGATGGAGATGCACTAATACCTACATTTAATAAGAAGCTCAAAACCAATGAGAATGTTCATTAATAATTCTGATTCCTTTCTAAATTCTTTTTTAAATAAAAAAGTTTAAGTTTAAATTAGGTACTTATAATACGAAGCATATATATATCATAATAGTTGAAGTACAAATTGCTGTACAATTTTTTCTGTAATATTCCAGTACAAAAATACATATTAAGTTGATTTTAAACAAAAATGTTTTTAATACAGTTTTATTTTTAAAAAGGTTCTAAAGGAAAAGTATCAGAAATATTAGCATCAAATAACCAAACAAAATTTTAAATAATTTGTGATTTATAAGCAACATCAATTATTTTATTGTAAAATATTAAATGTTTATTGAATTAAAATAAATAAAATTATGTAAATGATTTCAACAACAACTAAACAGTTAATATCCCTTTAGTTAGGCTATATAATTTATATCTGTTTATGATTTAAGTGCATTGTTTCCTTTTAGTGGTGCTTTAGTTTTCTATAGAGTTCTTTTACATTTAATTTTCAATATTTTTTTCTCATGTTTCCTCTTTTTGTTTTGTCACTGAATGTAAGATATGGGAGAGTACTGAAAATTGTGTCCACTAAAATAAAATTACAATACAATTAACATTATACTATACAAAATACTCTATTTTCTTTAATAAATACAGTTTCATGCTAAATACAAGCTCATTATAGATGATTCCTCTTGCACTTATAGAAGAAAGAGTTACTTTCATTACATTACATCAGTAAATAAAATTTAACCTTAATAATTTAGTCAACGTTTAGTTTTAGCCACCAATGGACAACAAAAAGCATATGAATTTGAAAATGACATCAGAAAAATAAATCAATAAAATGACATTAGTAACATAACAATGAAGTAAACCAATAATTTAGTTTAAAAATACTAAACAACTTTAATTTATCTACCTATATAGTATTTTCACATTGGCTCAGCACAATTTATATATATATATATATATATATATATATATATATATATATATATATATATGAGTTAAATCTATAAGTATGGCTTATTTACCATGAGCTCCTACAATCAGTTTAAAATATGTGATTGATACAATTTTATAGAAGTTACTGAATAATAATTGTATTTTAGATAAATTAAATAGTTGTAAGTAGTCAAATTAAATAATTCTTAACAGCACAACAGAAGTTTACAAGAATAAATGATAATGTATAAGAACACACAATTTCTTGACACTGAAAAATATTCATTAACATAGTTCTAAGAAGTTACATAAAATTCTTACAATAAATAATAGAGTGATATATAAAGCTAAACAAACTTTTGAAAACAAAAACCCACTTTTTTCACTAACATTTTAGTTACACAGCTATTATTATTATTAATATTCTACTATACAAGGTGTCCATAAATTAATCACTGGATTAAAACATATTAAAATTTAATTTTAGAAAGCCTGTGATTTATATCAATACATTATTAAGCTCAAAGAATTTTATTGCCTTGTGTAGCAACAACAGAGACTTTGTATTTTCGTTTATGGGTAAAATGTTGCTTCATATTAAAAAAATAATAATCAAATCAAATAAAAATCAATGCACATTCCAATTAGATAGCCTACACATTCTCTTGCTATAACTGTTTTTTCTTTTCTTTTCTCTTTTTGAGGAGAGAGGAAGGATATTTAAATAATAGAGCTAATGCTGTAGAAGTTCAGACATAGTGGAATTGTAGTACATTATTTTTTTCCCAGCTTAAAAATAATAGAAATAAAAAACGTACACATTTAAACAACATAAGTAAATGAACTTACCCTTGGAACATGACAGGAACAAATAATGGACTTATGACCATCCTTAGCAAAATACATCGCTGGCTTATTTTGAGAATTATCGATGGCATAGTTAATAATTTTCTTGCCGTCTCCAACAGACTCAAGTTTATAAATGATGTGAGGTTTATCTGAATACTTGTGTAATACTTGTTGCATTTCTAAAGCAACCTGCATATTACAAGGACATTATCAGCAAAAAATCATTAATAAACTAAAAAAACAGTACAATCTACAATTTTATAAATAAAACTAATCATGTGTAAGACAGACAGACATGGGTACTTGCAAGTCAAGGGAGGGCAAATTCCACTCTGTGGATTTTCAAATTTTTATTAACTAAATTTTCTTTTTATCTGATCATTTTCAAAAAACAATAAAACTTATTATTTTCAAGTAACTTAAAATAAGGAAACACTAAGAGAAAAATTATCTAAGATTGTTTAGTCAGGGGGGTATAGAGGAAGACATTATTTAATTTTGTTTTTCCTTCAACATTTCCTTCATGTATTTCAAAATTGCCTTAAACAGGTGTTCAGAGGCATTGAAAGATAATAAAATATTTTAATTCTTCATTTTGAAGAAAATCAGTAGAAGGTTATTTTTTGTAGTATTTCGTTTATATATATATATATATATATATATATATATATATAATGCAAATTTTGTCTTCAGGATAACACCCGAAATACTAAATCAATTCAAAAATAATTGGGACAGTGTATTGATCTTTCAAGTATCTGAGTGTTTTCCAACTTAATGATATTTTGATTTTTATGGTGAATCAAGGTAAACTAGTGCTGTAAAAAAATAAACATTTGTTTGTTTGTATAAAATAGACTATGAAACTACATAACTGATTTAACCCATTCATTGTACAATAACTAATAACAGATTTCCCAGGTAGACTACATTGTGACTGTTTTGTAAAAAAGGGTGCCTTTAAGTGGGTTGGAATGAAGATTTCCTCATTAATTCAAATCTCACATTCACATAATGTGGTACAAGAATGAAGTTTGATCAGATAGTGAGTTTATTAGTAATATTTAAATTGTAGCAGTATAAATTTTTCCTAATGTTAGTAGACATAAAAATATTCCTCTGCATATTTCAATAATCATGTGTGCATAGTGCAAGTTTTGCTAATTTATTTATATTTTACAAAAATCACATATATGGAAATAAACATGTCTTTATCTTTCAGCATCCAAAAATTTTTTTTTAGAAAATCATACCATCTACTTCTGTTTCTAATATCATATATCCACTGAGATTTTAAATTGCCACCACTGTTATAGAAATTGCTAGAGAACTGTTAATCACAAATAGGATTGTATATTTTAATTATAGCAATTTATATTAAACAAAATGATGAGTCCATTAAATTAATTCTAAGTTTGTCAACTCACATTAAACTGTATCAATTGAAAATAAAAACATGCAATGGTTTATTTTATAATGCATTTGTGTTTTTCTTAGAAAGTGAAAAGGAAAAGGTCTAAATTATATAAATCAGTGATTAAATTCAAACAAAATGTACAATTTTAGTTTTGAATGTGCCTGTGATTTCAGTTTTACTTTTAACTGTGATATAATAAAAATAAAATACCACTGGAAAAATATTTCATTTCTGATGATGAAATTGATAATTGTAGGAATAGGATTAAAGAATTTTTTTTTTAAATTTAGCATGAAAAATGTTGCATGCTGAGATGAAATCAAAACATTTTGATTTCATCTCAATATACCTCATTAAAATGTTCAAAAAATACTTCTAAGTAAGAATAAAAATCATGCTGGAAAGATTTGTAGAATCAGTAAGATATATAAAGATTTATTTCACAAAAGTATTTCATTTCTGATGATGAAATTGATAACTGTAGGGATATGATTAAAGATTTAAAAAAAAATATATATATTAGCATGAAAAATGTTGCATGCTAAGATGAAATCAAAACATTTTGATTTCATCTCAATATACCTCATTAAAATGTTCAAACACACTTCTAAGTAAGAATAAAAACCATGCTGGAGAGATATGTAGAATCAGTAAGATATATATACATTTAATTTATTTCACAGCAGATAAAATTTATATTAGAGATATGATAATTGACTATATTTTTACAGTTGTATTTAACTATGGTAGTCATTTACATTCATTTTGTGTTTTGGGTCAGGTTTGACAAAGGTTTTACTGGGTTGACAAAAACTACTTTGTCAGGTTCAAGTCAGATTTATTTCAAATGAAATTTTCAGATTTGGTTTGGGTATAACCCAACTTGTGAAGAACCTACCTTGGAATCAAGATATTAGAAATTACTGTGTTGAAAACCAGAAGTACAATTAAGATTCTTTTAAATAATTATGTATACACATTAATGTAAACATTTTACAGTATATTCCTGACTATATATCCACAAGACATATAATACAGATTAGAAACATTGACAATCACTTACGCTAGTATTAACCATCTACCCCAACTCTCAGTTTAGCATGAATAGCTCAGTCCAACGCTTAAATGATATTCACCATTAACCTGATTGGACTTCGGCTGCAATCAGATCCAATCATGTTAATGGTGAATACCTTATGAGTGGTAGACTATGGCTATTATGCTTAACTGGAAGTTGAAAAAAAATAATGTAGCTTAGAATAAAAGAAAAAAGATGGTTAAAAACATCATACTTGAAATATTTTCCTGTAATTTATTAAAGAATATTTGCAAAGATTTCATTAGCAAAAATTCACTATCATTATTATGTTTACAAATAAAATTCCCTGCATTACATGTTTTGGGAACAATTCAGGCCAGATCCGACCCGGCCCCCGAGAATGCAGAAAAAAATGCAAGTCTGAGCCCAGCTCGAACCTGCTTTAAAAAATAAACCCAGATTCAGACACGATGTAATTGTCTGATGAGATCTCTACACTGGACATGTTAAATTTCTGTATTCATGCTGACAATCTAGCATTGGATAGTGCAGCACATTTATTTTCGGCCCAGTCAGGTCCATTGAAAATTATTCATATTTTATCAGCTTAGTCCGACTCTTTTAAATTTGTTATATTGGGTAGGTTGGCCTACTTAATTTTATAATTGGCCTGGCCCATTAAAAAAACTCTCTTTATTCAGTTAGCCCTTAGCCCATTCAAATGTTTGTCTTAACACTTTGCCGTCCAGCGACACCACAGTGGTGTCGTACTTAATTTTAATCCTTAAATGCTACATTGGCGCCAGAATTTTGGAATGAAAAATTCCCTTTTATCAAGTACATGAAGAAAAGGTTTTACTTATTTTCGAATAAATTTGTTTCTAAATTCTGGTGTCAATCAATCATTTCAACATTTTAGGAATAGAAGTATTTTTACGAGACATGCGGATGGCAGAGTGTTAATTTTGCCAGCTGGGCCAGGTCCGTGCCCGAACCTCTAACTTGCATACATATACATGCAATATTCTGTTAAAAGAATTTTTTAACTGCAGGATAATCTTAGTTAAGGAATATCATTTTTTGAAGATATTGAATTGAGCTATGTCAGACCAATAACCTGATTTCATTGGTTTTTACACAAGAGGGTTGGTCCATGCACTGAAAAAACAAACAAGCCAGCCCAAATTTTTCACTTTTACACTGGGTTAGATTGGGCCAAGATAGCTTTTATCTGGTTGGGGCCTGAAAATTTCAGCCTGTGCAGATCTTTAGTCAGTGACATTTAATTTAGTGAAAGCTAATGAACATTAAAATGAAGAATGAAGCATTAACATATAAAACAAAAGAATAAAAAGAGAAACAATGGAGGTAACATTAACTGGAACAACAGACTGGAGCAAGTATTATAAATGAACTGTTATTCTATCAATTATATGATTTCACATCATTGAAATTTCAATCTGTAAATAAAGCAGTATTTTTCTTTCTTTCTTCTTCTTCTTTTTTTTTTTTTTTTTTTACCAATATCTATACTAGTTTTAATACATTTTCTTAATTACCCCCCCCCCCCCCCATTATCCAAAATTTTCCCTTATTTAACCTCTTCAAATCCAACCTAGATTGGATAATTAAGATTCTATTGCAATTCTATTAATTTATTTATTCAGTTTTGTAATTTCTGTTGATTAAGACTGATAAAATTGTCAATAAGGAAAAGACGGTAGTAAAGAAATTGCTTAAAAACATAAAATATTAAGTAAAATATAATAGTACAAAAATAGAATATTGTATATATCAAGAAAAGTTTTCATCACTGATATATATATATAAACTGAGAAAAATAAATTATACACATTTTCAAAACACATCCAAAATGAAACAAACAAAATAATTCAGTACAATGACAATGCCTTACAATCTAAGGAAACAAATTATTTAACTGTACCTTTTTAAAACCTTGTTGGACAAAATCATTTGTAGCCACAGTTAATCTTTTAGATAAGTCTGAAAGTATATTCTGATGTTTTCGAAAGACTAGAATAGGTAAATCAGTTTCATGCTGCACCTGAAGAATATTTTTATATAGAGTAAATTTTAATACAGCAAAAAATATCTTAATATGATACTTTATATAAAGTATTTTTAAATCTTAAGAGTTAGAAAAGAAAACACCTTTTTTTTGTTGTTAATTTTCTTTTCCGCTACTCAGATTTTAAAATATCAATGTATAACAAATAAAAGATAATTGACTGACAAAGCAAAATTGGCAAGAACCTGTTTATAAAAAAATATGTATATGCATTTTTCTCCCTAAATGACCGAACAGTTTTTCAGTCTAATTACAGAAAATATATTTGAGTTACTATTTATCTTTTAGATCTTTGTATGTTGGGTATGTATATTTTTGCCAAAACATCAGTTGAGTCTCACTGTTGAGACTCAAAAAGTTTTTCCTTTCGGTTTGTTTGTCTGTCTGTTCCGCGATAACTGCTGGTTGATTTTTTGTAGGTATGTTGGTGAGGTTCCCGGATTTAGCTGCATGGTTTTTGGTTAAATTTGGTTCATTCGTTCAAAAAATTTAGAACATTTCTCATGATGTCATAATGCTTTCCTACGGAAATTCAGATGGTTTTCAGATTTCATTGTTAACTGAAATGAAAATGGCACATTTGAATAATGTATTTAAACCACAAACTTATGGCTGCTAAATTTTTGATATGGAGGTCTTAAATATATCCAATAGCTTTGAAAATCTGCCAATACATTTATTAGAATTTAGAAATTAATTGTTTAAATTATTCGAAAATTTTTTGCGTCTGTTCGAGAAATATAAAACATTTTATTTTCATATTTTTTTGCAAATTTTAAAATGCATTTCTTTTTACTTTCCTCTTTAATTTATTAGTTGCTCAGCAACTGTATTTCAAAGTGTATCAAAATAATAAAATTCAAGTAAATTGTACTATTTTGCTGCAATATATTTTTTAAAAATCAAAATAGCTCATTTTCGGAGATTTTGTAGCATTCTATTGAAATAGATGAGGATTTATTTGGATAAAAGTTCTCTTTTAGCTACTTTAGAATGATCACCAAAATATAATTTCCAAGCGAGAATTATGAAAACGTAGGATGTGTAATTTGGATTTAAGTTTCCTAAAAGGAGTTTACATTTGTATATTTTTTTTTCCATGAGATTTTATTCAATTTCTGCAGAAGATGTAGATGTTTCATGGATGAAAAGTTAGTATTCTTTTAAAAATAGGATAAAATCTCTTGTACAAGGAGATGGAAAATCTAAAGACATTAGAGCAGTAAAATGCATTCATACATATATGCATATACTCAAAACTTGAAATAGCATAATTACTGGAAATTGACAAAATAAAGTGCCAAATTAAAGCGACAATCAGAACCCTCTTGAATAATTAAATAATATTTCTCAATCTGGCCTGTAACACAGGTTTGCATCAAATATAAATGATGTTAGTAACATTGCGGTTTAAATTGAATGAAGATACTATTAAAAGGCTATCAAAAAAAATACTTTATAGCACCAAATCATGTTTGCTATTTAGTCAACTGGCAGTGGACATGATTATGAATGATTCCCAATAGGTTTAAAAGTTTCAAAATATGCCTATTTTGGGGTAATTTTAGTATGATATTGCTATCGAGTAGATCAGGATGTATTTAGATAAGATCTTACATCTAAATACAGGGTGTTTTAAATGAATATCGGGGTTTTAATGCTTTGTAGTATCTGTTATATAAAACTTAAAATTATACTTAATACATAAAATGAAAGAGCAACTCAAACAGTTTGTTGGTACCTGTGCATGCACATGCGCACACAATGTTTCTTCCGACATCTGTTAGAAAGTGCTAGTAGCAAAAATGGCAACTAGTGAACAGAAAGCATTTTTTGTTCTGCAGTTTGCAAAGTACAGACAGAATCTGTAAGGACAGAATCTGTAGGCAGTTTGTAAAGACAGAATCTGTAGTTACTGTGCAATGTGCGTTCCAGATAAAGTTCAGATGTGATCCCCAAATTGAGGCAGCTGTTGCAACAATTACCCACAAACACTAATTAACGTTTGAGAAGAACTGAGCTATCAACTTGATGTGTGCCGTGTGGTAAAAGGTGTTCACATTGAACACTTGTAACCTTGTAGGTAAAAATGTTTTGAGTTGCTCTTTCATTTTATGTATTAATTATAATTTTAAGTTTTATGTAATAAATACTACCAAGCGTTAAACCCCGATATTCATTTAGAAACACCCTGTATTATAGAATGACCATGAAAGCTTTTTTCCTGTAAAAACATTAGATTTCTAAATTAAATATAAGTGAAATATAGCATATTTAGTTTACATTTCCATAAGTTGCTTTCGTACATGAGATTTTATTCAACTTATCCATCAGATACAGGTGTTTCTTGATTGGCAAGTAAATATTGCTATTTGGATATTAAGACAACATGAAATCCATTTCCAAACTGTTGCTTATCCTAATAAAATCACAGTGTAAAACAAAATCCAAAATATACTATAACTTTTGCACAATCAATATGAAATTAGAAATGTAAATGGGGGGGGGGGCTCTAAGGGGGCTGAGCCCCCCTGAAGAAATATACTATTTATTAAAAAAAAATTACATGGATAAGCAGTTCATCAGAATTTCAGAATATCATACTAGAATATATCAGAATAGATTCAGAATATAACACTGTGTTTAATTTAATTATTCTAATTTCCAGAACCTTCGAAGAATTTTATAAGCTTATTATGAAAAGTGAGATTTAAAAAACAATGATTTGCACAGCTGACATTGAGGTCTCCTGATCTGGAGATTTACTAACATACATTACTTAAAAATTAAAATGAATATAATTTCAGCTAGTCTTCTACACAGAGTATTTTCTTTTTCTTTGATGCTATACAGTGTTTTTGACAAGTAATTACTTTGTCTTTCTGCATGAATTTTAAAATCTTTATTCTTTCAAATGAATTTCAAAGGACAACCACTGCAATAACATGAAAACTGGGCCTAATTTTGCTATGTATATTATTAAAATAACAAAATATGAACCAGGTAAAAAATATACTCTATCAAACGTAAAACAGCAAAATCATTAATAAATTTTTAATACCTTTCTTATGCAACTTGAATTATTATAAGTAGGATGTTGCATCAATGATAAGTTGAAAATTATTAAAATTTCCTTATTACAGTCACATAAATGAATATTTCCAAATCAAAGTTTCATTACATCTGGCTGATTACAGTATACAGTAGAATCAGAAGTGTCTAGCGAAAGAATGCAACTTTTCAACTGTTGCAACCAAGTTTTTGTTTTCAACAAGAGGAAAATAGATCGCTGTTTCTGCTAGTGATGCTTTATCATGAATGAGATGATGATTTTATGATGATTGATGATAATTACTGATTATCATTTTTAGTGATTTTTTCATGAATTTCACGCATTTTTGTGATTTTTATGCAACAAGGTTTATGCATTCAATGATGATTTCTTCTTGTTCTTCATGGATATAAAGCGAAAATACATGCGTTTTAGTGATTGCAGCATTCCCGAATTTTCTGTATTTTTGTGATTCCTACACATTGAGATTGCTGTATCCATTGATTTTTTTTTTTTAATTATTAGTACAAAGTTCACATACATACATTTTAGTGATCTTATTTTACTGATATTGTTATAGTAATTTTTTTCTGTCAAGTTTTGACGTTCTCCATCTAGTATGCATTAAACACATAATTAAAAAAAAAAAAAAAACTTACTTTAGCAGTCTTGATATCTTTTAAACAGTCCCACAATTCTAAATAATCCAACTGAAATGAATAAAATAGATTAAAATATGCAGTTGAAAATTGAATGTCTATAATACAAACACATCCAATTTGAATATTTCCAAGAACTTACATTTTCTTTGGCTAAACAAGATGAAGCATATCCTTCCAATTCTAACATAGCCTTCTCATACATTTCACCATCTTTATGAACAATCTGTGCTTGATTTCCAGTTACAGCACGAATAGTCTTTTCTCTACCACTTTTTGACGTATTTGAAGTAATTATAAATAATCCAATAGAAGCAGTTGAACTGACATGGCTAAAAAAATATTTTTTTTTTTTAAAGAGTAACAAAAAAAGAAACATTCCAAAGCCCAAAGTATTGCTTTTCTGAAATCAACATTAAACATTTATCTTATTTGTAAATAAATAACAAAAGAATGAATATATATGTATGTGTCATTCTTGGTTTCTATATATTCCTTATACAAATCTTCAATTTTTGACCAATTTGTGCAAAACTTGATATACAAACATTTTAGAACATGAGAAAAATTACTCTCAACTCTTAAAAAATTTCCCAGACCACTCTTTATCTCTTTTAAAAGCTAGACGATAGCTGGTGAAGCACAACTAAAGCAGACAAAGAAAATAACAGAAGAAACAAGACGATTGATGAAGAAACACAGAGAATTTAAAATGAAGAAAAACTGCCCTAAATCAAGAGTTAAATATGCAGAATAATGTAAACCGGTACGAAAATGTGTTACAGAAGATATCAGAAAATTTAACTGTGATCTTGTTAAGAAAGTTCTAGAAGATAACAAAAGTTTAAAATCAGCTAAGCGCAAACTGTGTATTGGAAGAAAAGATATTTTTGCACTGAAGAGGGCAGATTGAACAATCATCAAAATCAATAATGAAATAGTACGCATTATCAAAAAAAATCTATAACGATCTGTATAAATGTGAAGATCAAAGGGAAATCAACCTACCTGATAAATGAGTAAATATAACAGAAACTGAAGAGATAATCCCAGTGATGACAGATGAAGATGTACAAGCCATAAGATGGATGAAAAAAGGTAAATGCCCTGGTGAAGATAGAATTACAATTGACCTTATCAAAGAAGCAGGAGAAAAAATTGCAAAAATGCTAGCCTTACTGTTTTTCAAATGTCTCGAGAAATCAGAGGTATCAGAAGATTGGAATGATAATGCGATGGTGCTACTTTACAAGAAAGGGGAGAAGGAAAACATTAAAAACTACAGTCCCATCAGCTTATTGTCAGTGATTTATAAAGTTTTAACGACAAGACTTGAATCAGCTATGGACTCAGCTCAACCTAGAGAACAAGCAGGATTTTGAAGTTGATTTAGCACAATGGATCATATTAAAACAGTAAGGGAACACATCGAAAAACATAAAGAATATAATTTACCTCTCTGCCTTGTCTTTATTGATTATGAAAAAGCATTTGATTCGGTCTACACATCTGCAGTAGTTGATTCTATGGAGGACATTGGTATAGACAAACCTTACATCAATATCATAAAGAAGATTTACAAGAAAGCAACAGCCACCATGGAAAAGCGAAGATCAAGCTTGGAAGAGGAGAAAGACAAGGAGACACCATTTCGCCTAAACATTTTACTGCTGTCTTAGAAAATATTTTCAAGAAGCTGGATTGGAAAAACAAAGGGATTAGAATAAATGGGAAATATTTAAGCCATCTCCGGTTTGCTGATGACATTTTAATTTTCAGTAATAGCCCTGAAGAACTGGAAAATATGATAAAAGATTTCGCAGAAGCTAGCATTAATGTGGGATTAAAAATAAATTTTGAAAAGACTAAGGCAATGTTCAATTCATTTGCATCAAAAAAGAAAATCGTCTACAACAATACTGAGATTAAAGAAGTGCAAAGTTATGTGTAGTTTGGACAGGAAATATCGTCACAGGGCTGCCACTCCATAATGGCATCAAAAATAGTTGCTTTAGTAGCCTACAATCAAAAAAATAGTAGCCAAAATAGTAGCATTTGTACAAAAATAGTAGCCAAAATAGTTGCATGCTTACTTCGTAAAAAGGAGGCGGCAAGAATCCTTATTTGCCATAAAAATAATAACATCATGAAAATCCACATCTTTCTCTACAGTTTATGCTACCACCCAAATTTGCCACTTTTTGTATTTTTATTATAAAATCACACACACAAAAACGGAAAGAAAGAAGAAACTTTAATCAAAAAAGGATGCATTTGATAAAGAGAATGTGTATACATACTAATCTATTCTTTACAAGAAATTTATGTAAAGTAAAATAGCAAAATCAGCATAAATAAAGTGCAATTTCATAGACAACAATAAACCAAATAAAGCCATCTAAATAAGTAAGAAAGGCAATATTCTAAACGTTTTTCTTAATATTTTAAATCTATTATTAAATTAAAAAATTGCAATAGAAAACAAGATTTTCTTATTTCTATAAGTAGCATTTATTTAAGCTCGTTTATTAATTCAAATTTCTAGTATGAAACACTTGTACGAGGTTAGAAACAAATACGATTCACACAGCACAGTGAACAAATCTACAGTTAATTGTTTGTGGTTCATACGGCAGTTAAAGTGTTAAATACCTTTAAAAACAATAAAAAATTGGACAAATATACTGTAAAGCATAAGGGTTATGGGTGTAGATAAACCAAAAATCAGTTTCCCACCAAAATTTGAATGATATCTTTGCACTATATTTAGATTGAAAAAGTATTATTTTTTTTAATTTCAAGATTCAATTTCAAGTTTTTAGATATTTTAAAAATTGAATAAAAAACTTAAAAAATGTATACGGAAATATTATGTCGGGATATTGAGTTAAAAAATTTGCAATTCTAAAACTGATGTTTTTTTTTTTTTTTTTTTTTTTTTTACAAAAATAGTAGCTGGGAGTGGAAAATAGTCTCCTTTTTTCTGGTTTTCCTCCAAAATAGTTGCTTTTGAAGGTTTTTGGGCTAAAATAGTAGCCACAGTTGCCTGATGCTGAAAATAGTCGCTTTTAGTAGCATTTTAGTTGCAAATGGCAGCCCTGCATCAGACAACAGTATCATGAATGAAATCAATAGGAGAATAAGAAATGGATGGAGTGCTTTTGGAAAGAACAATATTATTCTGAAGAGTATCATGCCTCCTTTTTTAAAAAGAAAGGTGTTTAACCAATGTGTTTTGCATGCACTAACTTATGGAGCAGAAACATGGACGCTAACAAAACAGATAGTACAAAGATTACAGACAACACAGCAAAGTATGGAAAGATGTATGCTAGGCATAACTAAAAGAGGCAGAAAGAGAATAAGGTTGCGTATAACGAGTGTCCGTTGCTGGACATACGTACAACGCAATTATTTATCTTATGAGTATTGGAAAGACGGTTGTTATCTTTGGCGTCCAATTGCCAATGAAAGGACGGTAGTTTTTTCTTCTTTTTATGATTTTATTTCGAAACTTTCTGTAGACACAGTATATTCCCAATCCCTCATAGATAAAAATCCTGGCTGCGCCACTGTATTTTATGTAGGGTATATGGTGCCAGTAATGGACACTTTTCAATGTTTTTGGTTTATAAAAAAATAACCAATGAAAATTTATCTTTTATTACTTTTTTTTTTTTCATAACTCTCCCTTGTATTTTTATAATATGGTTTATTGTTGTCACTTCTAATCAAACCAATCAGGAAGTAGAAAATAATATTTCAAAGTTCCACTGTTTTTCAGTGAAAATCTTAATGAACACGCTAAGAGCTGGCTTCATTTAATAAATTTACATATTCTTTATTTTCTTGCAAAATTTGCATGTTTTTGTTTTGGTAGTAATAGATAACTCTGAACTTTATATACTAATATAGCAATTTACAAAATTTCATTTATTTTTAAGGTTTTAAGACACGTGTTCATTAGAGATGAGTTCGGGCTCTCTTTTCGGAACCCGGGCCCGATGATTTTAAATCCGAGCCTACCCGAGCCCGATACCGAAAAAAAATGCATAATATTTAAAGATTGTTTTAAAGGTAATATCTCATGTTTAAAAAACTTCGTACGTGAAAATAATTGTTTATCCCGTGCACATAATTAATTTTATGGAAATTTACATTCAATCTTATCAAAAGAGAAGTTTAGTATCAAATATAAATATACTTCCTTAAAAGGATGTATATATTTTTCTCTTACAACAAGCAAATCTGATGGCCAAATTAACGAAATGAGTTTTATGAATAAATGCAGAAATTACTATTTCTAGAATTTTATTACAAAAATTACTATTTCTATGCCGAAGAATCGAACAACGTTTTCTATTTCTTATAAAAGGTGTATATCGTAACTTTTAATTGAATCTTTAATTAAAACAACATTTCATTTTCCTGAAAATCAGCTTAAATTAAAAATTTGACACCGTTATCTGAGAGATCCTGTGCTTTTAAAGGAAAATTGGAAACATTCTTCAATTGCTTTCTATCGGAATAACAATACATGACAATTCTATCTACTTACGATTGAAAGTTTCTTCGTAAATGTGCAGAGCAGAGCTTTAGCATGAGCAGAGTTCATGATTAAAAATAGAATCACTAACATTATTTTCATATGAAGAGCAAGTATGAAGAGCAAGTATGACTCGCACACAATAGAAGACTAAAAATTTTCAAACCTAAGCTAATGCTCATTGACTAAAAACAAAAAAATATATTCATCTCACATTAGATCTCTAAAAAAATAAAATAAAATAAACGTTCCAATTAAAAAATATCCTACTGTCTCCATAGAAAATCTAGCAACAAATATTATTCACGCCACTTCGTATTGGCGCCTTCCCAACAATATCATCCAGTCGCATGGCAAATATCGTGAATTTTCTTTTAAAGTAACATTCTAATACTAGAAAAGAAAAATAAGGCTTCTTTTTCCCCTTCTATTCATTCTGATCAAAATAACATTAAAATTATTTGAAATGGAATATGTAATTTTTTAAGGGAAAAGTTATTTTTATTTTTTCTATATGAGAATAAATAAAATTGTCAGTTTCCGAAAAAATGAGCCCGAGCTCGCCCGAGCCCGTGTCGGGCACGGGCTCAGCCCGTCTCATCTCTAGTGTCCATTACTGGAATGCTTATTAGTCAATTTCCAGTAATGAACACCCCATGTAGACACTGCTAAAAATGCAATTTTAGTAATATTCATAATGCATAAAATCTTTTGACTTAACTGAAAACCCAAGTAATAAAATTTCATTTTTAAGCTGCACTTACCAGTATGTAATGACAAGAAAAAAATTTTGTATGGTTAATAAAATTTTAATATTTTAATCAAATTATTATTTTTTTTATATATATGCACTTTATCGACACTTTTGTAACATAATAAAAGTAAATATGACATTGTAATGAAAAAGAAAAAAAAATTCAAATCAAATTCTGCAAAAAGGACAAAGATAACAAAAAAATGAAAATTAGTTAAAAAAAAAAAAAAAAAAACTTCTAGTACTTTGTATAACCACTGCCTCCTTAATACTAAATGCCTTACGTTTTCGATTCAAAAATGGAAGCCGGCTAACTCTGATAGATGGCGCTACCGTATGGGACCTCCCGTTATAATATTTAGATTGATAGCTTCATAGAAGTGTCTTTAAAGCTTACAATTTTATTATTTTTTACAGTGATACTTGATTTTTTTAATTGAAAGTTCACATGTAAATGAAAATGAATGTTTTCTTTTTAAAATGGCATCATGTTGTGTCCCTTTTTGTCGTGCTCATAGTTTTAGATCTATTAATTAAATTTTATAGTGTTAATAAATATTTTCACTCCATAAACATTGTTTGTTTTATTTTTTATGGAAATCTATTTATAAATAAAGATCAGTGTTATTAATTTATATATTATAATTAATTAAAAAAGTACTTTTATATTAAAAACAAATATTTTAAATTAAAAATATCAGTTACTATACCAATATAAACTGTTATTTATAAAAGAAAAGATAATAAATACATTTCTGAAACTCTAGAAATTAAATACAAAGTTTATTTTTTAAGCTATATTTTTTAACTTTCCATATAAATATTCTCAATACATCCTTTGTTTACGTTATTTACTGATCACTACCTCCGTAATATATACGTTAATGTATTACAAAGTTAGCATAATGATACGTATTAAAATATGTCAGTTGTCGCCGATAGATGGCACTGTACTCTGGGACCAAATTGGCTTCCAATTTCTGTATGGGGGAAAACGCGATTACGACCGGCATTTAGTATTAAGGAGGCAGTGGTATAACAGGGGAGATATTTAGTGAAATGGAACATTTAGCTGCAACATCTTGTACACTATAAAATTATACAGCTATATAAAAAAACTTTAAATAATAATATGCTTCTTAAGCTATATTAGTAAATTACACTCAATTTAAATCTTATGTAAGAAAGCACACAGAAGTATTTCAGATTTACTTACGTTCCATAACATGGTTCAACAGATTTCAAATTTTCACCATCTCCAATAGAAATAGTAGGAACAAAGTCTTTAGATTTCTTAAAAATAAATAAACAAAAAATATAAGAAATAACATGCAAAAGATGCTTACACAAAATTAAATTTTATAAATAAACTAAATTATGCATGTATGAAAAAATAAAACCGACCACTTAGGGAGGAAAAAAAGTTACTGGAAGTTATTATTTGTATTTTCAGCATAATTTTTCATTACAGAAGTAAATACGATATTATATTAATAAAATATTTATTCAGTGAAATCAGAATTGACTAACAAGAATTTAAAAAATAATATTAATTAGTTATGACTTCTTAATCACAATAATTTTTCAAGCATTATTTTCATCCTACTGTTTGCTTTTAATCCTACAAATTAAAAAACAGAAATGCCTTTAACATGTGAAACAGAATGTGAGCAAAGGCCTGCATATTATAATACTAAGAGGAAAATAACATGCAACAATTACATTATCATTATTTAAAATTTATAATTTAGATATTTTAGTACTGATATTAAATCAGTGATACAATTCCATAGTATGCCTAAACAAAAAAGGAGATTGATAAATAAGCCCAGTTTTGTTTCTTGGAAGGACTAAACTTTTTCTTCTTTTTTCTGAGATTTTTGATAAAATTTTAAAGGAAAATTTATTTGTTTTACAAATGATTTCTAAAAGCTATTTAAATATGTTACAGACATTCTGAAATATGTATTATTTAGAAAATATATTTTGATATATTTTTTGTAAATCTTTTTTTTTTTTTTTTGTTAATAAAACCAAAAAAAAAAGTTATCTATGTTTGAGTCTTTGTATAATACATTTAAACAGTCTTCATATACAGAATAATCATAGAATCAATGAATTTAGATTGTAAATTTTATCAAAACACCTCAGAAAAAATATAATTTTTTTTTTTTTTTTCTGTTGGGAGGCAAAAATGTACCTTATCAATCTACTCATTTCTTAAAATAATTCACTGACAGTACTTTTTTTTAAGCATGAATATGCTATTAATGGCAAACTTAAATAACCAATGCTAAAATTAATGTAAAATAATTTTGCTTAGTGCTTAAGAGCCTACATCAGTCATGCGAAAAAAACGTGTAAGCTAATGTTAAGTCTATGGGAGGGTTCTTGGCAGCTTTCTCGCTTGCATTTTAATATTTTTAAATGTTTTTTGCATAGGATAGCTAAGGTCGATCTCTGACATTGTTAGTTTTTACTTTTTCGATTTTGGTTCCAGTTTTTTTTATATAAGGGTACTTTCACTTTCAGAACCGGTTCTAACTGGTTCCAAAATTGAAAATGTCTGCTTATAAAAAAACTTTAAACAAAATCAAAAAAGTAAAAACTAACATAGTCAGCTATCCAATGCAAAAAACATCATTAAAAAATATTAAAATGCGAGCAAAATCTACCAAGAACCTTCCCATAGACTTAACATTAGCTTGAGTGTTTCTTCGCGTGACTAGCATAGGCTCTTAATTTGCAATGATTGAATTCACTATAATTATTATTAAGTGTTAAAAAGAAGCAGGTATACATGGCCATACGCAAGATTTTTGTTAGGAAAGGGCCAATAGCACTTAGTTGATACATTCTCTTAGTATTTAAAGGGTCTTACTTTCTTACTATTTTCAATGATTTAGGAGATTCTGCAACCCTCCCATGCACTGCACTGAGTGCACGCATGCCAGGCAATATAATGAAATTCAAGCAATGAAATATATGATTTTTTCATTACTAGATTTTTTTTTTCGTGAATAATTTATGGTTATGAGCAGCCGGCACAGAAATGCTTTAGTTACTTACTTTCAAATTAGCCACAGAAGACTTGTGGATAGTTAAAATAAAATTGTAATACATTATATTATGTTCCTGACAAAATTACCTGAATGTAAGCATATATATTAAGGTCATTTTGAGAATCATATGTATTAATTTGATTGTAAATTTTAATCTAAAATAATATTAATAATACAAATAAATTTCACTTACATTAATAATATGAATTATATCAAATATGTTTAAGAATTCAAATGATAATAGAAAACTAAATGCCAATGTACATATAAGAATAGTTAATTATGCAACCATTATATATATATATACATATATATATAATAACAAAATTATTATGCATAAAATAAAAGTATATACAGAAAGACAATAATGTAAATGATAATTTTGAAAAATGCTTACTTTTATAACAGACAACTTATAAGCAGGAAACTGGTTAGCTGATTTAACAGGAGTTAAAGTTTTTAAAACCTTTTGATTGTTTTTGATTGTTTCATTAATTTTTGTTTCAATGTTCTGCAACTGGATATCAGTTAACGCTTTCTGCAAAAATACTTTATGTTTAAAAAGAATGTAAAAGGAGAAAAACTGCATATATTAACAATATTAATAATATATTTACAGTGAAATAACCAACATTAAAAAGCAAAAATAAATGCAGTAAAACTATTCTGCACCATTTCAAAGTGAGAGCTCCAAAGAAAAGGTCCTGTAAGGAATTCTAGTTTCTATTAAAATGCAGGTGAGTATTTCGTAGCCTTTCTAGAATGCCTCATATATAATAACAAGAAAATTTATTGTCTTAGTTACATAATAGATCAATATAAAGTAACAGTTTGTTTATGCGTGGATAAGTTGTCGATTGTAATCAGAGTCCGAGAAGCTATAGGCTTCTCCAATTTTTCTAGAAACAGGAGGTCTCTTCGATAAATATTCATTGCCAATCTAGGATGACTGTCTGAACTTTAGGCATAATTGTGCATCTTGGACGGAGTAGTCTCGGCACTCAAGGACAATCTCCTTCTTACTGTACCTTCAATCTTGTCGATCCAAACACTCCTTGTTCCAACCTCTGACTCCCTTCTCCAAGATCCTCAACCCTCCATCCACACTAAAAAAGGGGGAATCAGGCATCCACTATATGAGAGTCCCAATAATCAAGAGGCTGCTTTGTTCCTATTGGAAACCTTTGTTCTCCTCTGGTGCTAACGTTGCCACCCGTTGTCTACCTTGAGCCTAAAATTTTCTTCTCCCGAGGGTCTAAAGAAGGATAAATTCATCTATCACAGATGTACCATGAACCAATTTCGCTTGTCATTTTCATTGAAAAACTACAGACACCTCGGCTGCAGTGTATTGTCCATAAAAGCAGAATAATTTTCTTACCATGGGAACTGTGTCCCAGTTGTGAAAGTCTTAATTTGAACACTGCAATTAAAAACATAATTATTTATAATTATTATTTATTTCAAGACTTTAGAGCAACCTTTTCCTGTCGGCGAGATTTTTCGCACAGCTGAAAAATCTAAAGTTGAGATCATGTTAGCCTCTCATTTGTTCACAACAGAGGCTCACAACTCTTGTCTCACATACAAACCATAAATATTATTGTCATATATAATTATTTCTTCAAGACAACTAATATGATAATTATAGTCACTTACACATTTTTAAATCTAAAACAAAATTACAATTAATTTACAATGCTAACAATTTTTTAAAACTATATATATTTTTTGTATGTGTGTTTACATTTAATCAACTCTACTTAAGCAGTTGACGTGAGGTATTTGTTAACCAGGCCTGTGTTTGATTGAATAAAGATAGGGGTGAAGTATCAACGACCACCATATTAATCAGGGATTATTTCCGGCAGTATTTTTAAGCCAAATTAAGGGGTTGTGGTCAGTTTTGATCCTAAACTGCTGACCGTTTAAATAGTGCCTTAAATTTTTTTACAGCATATATTACTGCAGAGCATTTTTCTCACTCTTAGCGAAATTTCTCTCAGGTGGAGTAAATTTTCTACTTAGGTATATGACCGGGTGTTCTTCACCATCTACTCTCTCAAGCTCTAAGGCGATTCCTTTGTCTGAAATGTCAGTCTGCATAACGAATTTCTCTGCATAGTTCAGCACATACAAAACAGGGTTTTCGGTCTTTTTTTTTTTTTTAACGCAAGAAATGGCTCCTCCATTTTGGAACTCCAATTAATTTTCGCTTTCCGGTCTTTCCCTTTCAATGTTGCCAAATTAATTTCTGACATTTCGATATACAGTGAAACCTCCTTGAACGGTCACCTCTGAATAACGACAACCTCCGAATACCGGCCATGTATGGATGGAACCAAACACGTTCTATAGCAATAACATTAGTGCGAACCTCTAAATAAAGAATTCCGAACAACGGCCGCTCAAAAGTCACGAGAGCAAAAATTTAACAGCTTCTGTTACAATTTCATATTTATTTGCAAATCAAAATGTGAAGCAGATCAAACGAAATTTATTTGATCTGTCAACAAACAGTCACTTAATCACTTAATCCTTTTTCAAGCCCTAATATCTTAATCCTTTTAATAACCATTCAAAATGTCTTAAATTCCCAAAACTCAAGAAGGACAAAGAGAACAGAAAGACTTTCGTACCACTGTGGGTGAACAAATAATCTGTCAACTGTTTGAATACTGGACTCAGACAACACATCATCGAAAATACGGGTGGATACCGTAACGTATCTGCTACTTGTCAGCAGGACAATCAGAGGTAAAAGTTGAACCTCCCTAAGATAAGTACAACAGGCTTCCAACCCATTGATTCCAATAATCCCCCCTGCTCTACGACAACAGTTGGATAAATTAGGAAGGGGAGAAAAGGTAAAAGGCATTCCGGAGATGTTCCAAGACTTTGTTTAGTCTTTTTTCTACATTTTTTTGTGTGTGAAGTTTTGAAAATCTCCCTTTGTTCATAAAAATAGACAGCAAGTTTCTTTAGGATGGAAGGGTGTAAAAACAGTTCCGTTTGGAATTAAGGGAGACATGAATTCTCTAAACATTGGGTGTCATTGTAAATATTAGTTTTCTGGAAACTTCTAAACAAAAATGTCAAAGACTGATCAATTTTTTGTTCAACTTTTCTGCAGTATGTCTTATTTGGACTCCTTTAACTTCAGAGTACAGTTCTTACTTGTCCGTGATTCTTTGTGCGTTGTGTATCGAATTTTTGAATACGACTGAAAAATCACGATGAGTTGTTCTAAACGAAAATTTCTAAATTTGAAGGAGAAAATTGAGGTTATTGAGCGTAATAAAAAAGGTGAAAGTGCATGAAAATTGGCAGCAGTTAATGGTTGTGTCAGAACACAAATTAATGCTATTTTAAAAAACAGTGAAGATTATCTTGATTAGTCTCTTCAAGGAATTAATTTAGAAAGGAAAGTCAAGTGTTGCAAGACAGGAAATGAAGAACTTGACGAAATGTTATTAGAATGGCTGTCTGATTGTCGATCAAAAAATCTTCCAATTTCAGGGCCGATGCTACAAAAAAGTGCGTTAGAAATTGCAGAACAATTGAAAATTTCAGATTTCAAAGCATCAAATGGGTGGTTAGAGAAATTTAGGAGCAGGCATAGTATCGTATTTCGCAAGGTGACAGGAGAGGCAGCAGATTGTCCAGCGATTGAAATAGAGGCATGGAAAAAAACACTGCCTTCCCTAATTGCAGGTTATGAATCCCAAAACATTTTCAACTGTGATGAAACGAAACTCTTTTTCCAAGCTCTCCCTGATAAAACTTTATGTTTAAAAAGCGATGCTTGCAGAGGTGGGAAGCATGCGAAAGAAAGATTGACCGTGCTTCTGTGCTGTAACATGATGATAGGTAATTTCCAAAAACGCTTGTGATAGGAAATGCTGCGAAGCCACGGTGCTATAAAAACATGGATATAAAAAAACTACCTGTAATGTGGAGGCATAATAAGAAAGCCTGGATGACCCAATGCATTATGAAAGAATGGTTGACAGAACTGAATAAAGAAATGAAGAAACAAAAACGCAAAATCATTCTTTTTATGGACAATTCGAAATCTCATCCTACTGAAATTTCAGTAATCTGAAAGTAGTGTTTTTCCCCCAAACACCACTGCCTTCTGTCAACCATTGGATCAAGGAATAATCCAGGCTTTCAAATTGCATTACAGGAAAATACAAATGCGGAAACTGGTGTCTAAGATGAAAGATGCAGCATCAGTAAGTGTTCTCATAAAGTCTCTTAATGTGCTTGATGCTGTTAATTGGATTAGCATTGCGGTAAAAGAAGTGAGAAGCTCAACAGTACAGCAATGTTTTGCAAAGACAGGTTTCCAGGTAAGTTCTATTTATTTATTTATTTGTCATGCTGATAATTTAAATAAATTTTCACCTTTTTACTTTATTTTGTAATGTTTGGAATCCTGTAATTAAAATGATTTTTTTTAATTGCAGGATTCTCCCTTAAACGATGACATAGAAAATGAAGACCTTAATAATGACGAAAATTTAGATAATATTCTTAGAACGGCAGGCATAACAAACATGAAGGCCAGCGAGTTTGTATGTCTGGACAAAGATTTGGCTGTTACTGCCACAATTGATTCTATACAGCAAATGGTGGAAGACAGGAGAGAGGAAGAGAAAAGTGATGAGGAAGAGGAAATGGAAGAGATTATAGAATCACCTAACATTTCCAGTGTTAACACATATACCGAAGTTTTGACGAACCTTCGTGAAATTCAAAATTTTGCTTTAAAGTCATAATGATGAGGAGTTATACACCAAAACAACTCATACTGTTATTTCTTTGGAGAAAAATATTTGCAGCAAAAAAACAAAGCAATTGCAAATCACAGATTTTTTTAATGTAGTATAACAATGTGGATAAATTAAAATGACAGTTTTCACTTAAATTTGTATATTTTGATTTTTTAAAAATGAAACCTCTGAATAAAAACAACCTCTGAAGAGCGGTCACTTTTCACTGGTCCCATGGGTGACCGTTATTCAGAGGTTACACTGTATTACACATTCAATTCTGATCAATAGGTCCTGTGAAAACCTAAATAATATAAAACACCCACCATCTCCTCACTCTTTTAAAATGTGAAATGATACTCAAAGCACAATTATTTTAAGACAGAAAACAATATCTTCAAATGGAATGGAAGAAAAAAAATCTCTGGCAAATCTGTGAAACGACTTCAAGAATTTTTTTTTTTTTAAATAGTAAATATTAATATTTTTCAAACCAAAGATATGGTTAGAACTGGAAAAGTACAGCGAGTACAAAGTATAGCTGTGGGTATTTTTTATATTTTAGTAGGAAAAAAGGAGATGGCATTTTAAAACTGAAGAAAATACAGAAAAGTTGAAAACAAATGTGAGAAATGACCTCGACCTCTCAGAAATATATATATATTTTAAAGTGTAAATATTAATATTTTTTGAAACCAAAGATACCACCATAATCAGAAAAGTACACTGAATAAGTGGATATATTTTGTTGTTTTTATATTTCCATCAGGGAAGCAGTTACAGTAGTTTTAAAATGTAGAAAAAACAGAAAACATGAAAAGGAATTGGAATAGACAAAAACCAACATGGAATTGAACTTTGGAATTTTTTTTTTTTTTTAAATAGTAAATATTAATATATATATATTTAATACGCCATTAGAAATCGAAAGGTATCCCAAATAAGTGAGTATCTTTTCTTTTTTTGGATTTTTATCCATTTTAGACCTCTCTTCATCGATTCTCATCCAAATTTTCAGATCTTTATGTGCAGTAGAGGTCTGCAGCCTCAGATGGGCGAAATGCTTTATCTTCCCCCTTTTTTTCTTTTTCATTCTGACGGTTGCTTTATCTTATAGAAACAAGTTTTGTATTGTGACAGAAAGCCTGTTCTTGTTTGCTACTAGCATAGTAAAAAAAGGGTTTTCTTCTTTGAGAGTCATTCTTCCACTTTTGCCTTTTTAACTGTGTCTGTTGCTCATATATGCACATACATATTGCATGAATAATTACAGCTGTTCCCATGTTTCTTCTTGTATAGGTTTAGAGACACAATTTGCCATAAATATAAGTAAATTATTTTTAGTTCAATAAATTAATATATTTTTCAAAATTAAACTATCAGCTTTATAATTTGAAAAAATTAACAATGAGTTCAATGAACAATAAAAGCAGGTTATAATCTTACAATTTCAGGCCAGATGCGCTGCTGGATAATCATGATATACAGCATACTGGGCGAAACAGCCAGACAGAATATATTTGGTGGATATCTGTTGCATCTCTAAACCAAATCACACAAAAAATACCCTAAATTTTAAGTTGGGCAGAAAGTTTTATTCTAATGAAAGTCCCATTAAAATCCATTAGTTTTAGCATGATGCTTTATCAATGGAGAAATAGAAATACAGTTTTCTATAATTAGTATGTTTCATTTGTACTCATCTCAGATGAGCGAAATGCATCTACGGGTAGAAATGATGTCATACTGCATGTAAAAGAAAATGTGTATTTTAATTTATTGACTATTTTGATAAAATGATGTCATTTTAGCTGATATTTCACTTTAATGGTTTCATTTGACTTATACTGATATTATAGTCTAAAAAAACTAAAATCTATAATTGAATTTGTTTGGTATTTCAATTGAAATAAAGAAAATTTAAGATAAATAAATAAATAAGAAAATAAAAATATGAAATTATCCAAGAAAATGATATCTCATTTAAAAGAAAATATGAATTTTAATCAAACAAAATGTGAATTTTAATTTATAAAAGAGAAGCAGTTTGGTACAACTGCACTGACCTTTAAATGTTATCTATTCTGACATTAAAATCGAAAAAATTAAAATAAAAATTAATGAAAAAAAAAATTTGTATTTTTAATGTACTTCCTCAAATTTTGCACTTAATCACATAAAATAAGTTGTTCTTGAAGAAAAATTTAATACTATAAAAGGCTCACATATTTTTCACCCCCTTACTTTTAGAAAAAAAGAAATGGGGGAGGGGGATGCAAGAAAATGCAGTATCTAACATTAATATCACTCATACCTTGCTAGAATATACTAATAATAACTCTTTGGCACCTGCATGTGCTAGAAGTTGATATGAATAAGGTAATTCTTCTTTTAATGCAGCATTGAGTAAATGAAGAGCAGTGTGATTTTGGGAGCATGCCAATCTATGATCCTATATGTAAAACACACAAAATAAAATTAAGAATTTGCACAAGTGGTACATTATAAAAATTAGCATAATTAAGTCACAATACTATAACAATTAAAAACTAGTTTTCTAACTAGAAATTAAAAAGATATTTTGATTTAATGTGTAACCACTCATATTATTAAACGATGAAATCTCAAAGTATTATGCTTCTTAAAATCAATAGTCTACATGCATAAGGCAAGAGTGAAAAGAGCCCTGCTCAATGAGACCTGATTCACTGAAGCTCAGTAATGAGTCCAAAATCAGCAGAATTTAATTTATCATTTATTTCCTTCTTTTCAAATTTTAAATTAAAAAAAATTATATTTTTAGACTTCAGCAAGGAAGATAACATACAATACTAAAACTTTTTTATTCTTGTTGTTATTGTCATGATTAGTAACTTTATTCCTAAAATTATGTTAAGTACAGCAGGTTAAAAAAAAAAAAAAAAAAGAAAAAAAAAAAAAGAAAGAGATACATTTTAATCACCAAATTATCCCAGAAAAAAAATCAAAAATAGCCATTCAACTTGAAATTATATCTTCTTTAAATGTATGTTCCAAACATATGCTTAAGGAATTATCTTCATAATAAATTGTACCAAACTCTGAAATTTTCAATATGAACACCTACTTTTGACAACCTATTTGGCTTTTTCAATAAATTTTACCTTAGGATACTGAACGAGAAGTCATTTGGTCTAGTAGTTTAGGAATTACGAAGGTTTAAATTTTTGAACTCCTAATGTTAAATTCATTTGTAATCATTGTGATGTTACTTTTGTTGCTTTAGCCATGATTGTAATTTCATACTTTCAAAATTGTGGATATCATTATTTTAAGTACTAGGGGGCTCTGCCCCCTAGGAGCTACGATCGCCAACCCCCGTTCTGACACCGCAAACTTTAAAAACACTGATTTTATCAACTTTAAAACGATTATGGAAGTATTGTATCGTATTACAAATAAATGACCAACGGCGATCTGCTGTAACCGGGTTTCCATTTATTTTCCTTTGACTGCGGGATTTTAAGGTCGAATCAACTGCTGTAGAAACAGCTAACAACTGTTTTCCTGAGTGATTAAATAAGATCAATTAAAGATTTAAAAATCAACTTGTATGAAATGGTTAGGTAAACGATGTCACTGCATCGGAGAATTTTATAACAATGACATAGAAAATTGGTTACTTCTCAATTATCCCGTTGACTACTTTCTATAAAAAGAAAGGAACTCTCGCCAAAATATATCATTTAATGCCAAACGTGCATGATCGTGGTGTCACGCCACATTCAGTTGACATCAGATGCGTTACATGTATTAGCTATTTCATCGAGGGATTTTTAATTCAACGTTTATTTGTCTTTTTGATACTTCTCTGTCAATCAATTTTGATTAAAAAAGAACTTAAAATGTTATGATTTAAAATTTTAATTTTATTTTATTCAGTATTTTAATATTTAACTTTAATTTATTCATCCATTTAATTCAACTCATTAAAATTCATTTAAATTAATTAAGCTAAGTTTCATCTTTGCATTTCAAATCAAACATTCTTTTTAAATTGTTTACTTTTGGTGAGAGTATAATTTAATTTCAGAATCTTTCCATTACATATGTTTTAGGATATTCATTTCAATTTTAATTTACAATTTATTCACTTTGCAATATTAATTAAACTTCATTTCAAATTATCTAAAAGAAAATATTTATAACTTACTTTTTCTAACTTTTAAATAATATCCATTTTTCTTAAATAATATACAGTCTAAATTTAATAATTATTCTAAAATATAGCGTATTTCCTTTTTAATAATATTTATTAAAAAATGGTTAATTGCTAATTTTATTCTTTTCAGAAAGTTCAGATTCGCTAATTTTGAGCAATGCAAAATCTTTCAGAATCGCGAAACTTTCATATATCATTTCAAAATTTCTAAGTTCAATAATCATTTTTCAAAATTTCTTAAATTAAATATTTTTACTTTCAAAACATATCTGGTGGAAAGAAATTTTAATTTTATTTAGATTGCTAAAATTTCATTTATTTTCATCCATTAGTTTGGCAGTTATCGATTTTTAATTACTTCCGTTTATTCTGTTTTGAAGATCGTCGAGATTCGCTAGGAGACGCCATTGACACAATTTCAGATGCTTCAAGTAAACAAGAACCTTTCTTCCCGCATGTTTTGAACAAGGTCGTTTTGACAGCACTCCAAGGTCGCGATCGAATGTTCTAAATACTATTTAATGCTGTTGCTAGGGTTGGAAGTGTCAGTGAAACGTCTGACTGTAACTTTGACTATGGTCTGTTGGGGCTTGTTCAGTGACATTCAGACGGTTCGGATTTTTTGATTGGTTGTTGCGTAACCGCCTGGAACCTTTACCTGAGAGGGAAATTCTAGAGAGTAGTCAGTTCTTCTCAAAAACTTCCATGATCTAGGCTGCGTAATAATCGCTTTCCGGGCTTTTGCCATTTCCTTGGCGAGAGTTAGGATTCTCTTCAGTGTGACTGGTGCCTGTTATGCTTCTGACATCTTCTTGTAAAATAATGGTGTCTGTCTAGTGTCTGGCATTTGATTCTTGCAGAGTATGGAGAAGCTGGGTTGCGGACTTTCACCGTAATATCATTTTCACATTCTCCATTTGTGTAATAGTCCGGATTCCTAATCATCAATTTTTAATTTCTTGAACGGATAAATCGTCACTATTTCTAGTGGAGTGCTGGTTGCTACAGTGTT
The DNA here is from genome assembly GCA_963931845.1 of Maratus michaelseni. Taxonomy (NCBI): domain Eukaryota; kingdom Metazoa; phylum Arthropoda; class Arachnida; order Araneae; family Salticidae; genus Maratus; species Maratus michaelseni. The sequence goes on from OZ007591.1 coordinate 212,131,390, forward strand.
GAAATTTTCATCTGAAATGAAAAGTGTTATTGCCTCATCATCGATATCGTAGTGAAATATTTTATAGTTACCTGTAGCTCTTGACTTCTAGAACATATTCATCATTAATCATCGTGTTCTCCAATATAGTTACTTTACAAACATAACTCTTGTCTCCTGTTAATTTTGCAGCTTATATCTTAGAATCTTCATTCCCTTCAATGAACAATATATCCTACTTGGAAATTAATAACTTAAAATTCTAGAACTGTCAGCGATGTCAAGAACGTTTATTCGATACACTGACTTGAACCAATACAACTACTATGATGTGTATATCCTGTCCTATATCAATTTGGAGCTAAAATATTCATTTAAAGATTTCTAAATTATGTATCCAAAATAAATATATTTGCCATTCATTAGTGTTTTTGCCAGCCAATTATTATTTCAAGATGTTGTTATAAGCAAGTACATGTTTGTGGTTAGGTAATGATATAGATATTGAGTTATGTAGTGATTTGTTGATATCGGTGCACAAGTGTTTAATAAATACCTATCTAACTTCATTTGGGTGAGTCTGTATTTTATTTCTATTTATATTGTTTTTCAGCTCTTATTGAAATGTTGGAATAAGTTCTATTTACTATTTTGTAAAAGTATATTTTTACTTAAGAATTAACTTTTATAAATTCTTAGATGCTTTTAACGTAATTTTAAGCTTAACTTTTATGGCATCGCATTATGTGCTGCTACTTACGATCATGCCTATAATGGTGTTTGGGGAAAGTGTTGAATATATGTTTTGTCTAAATTTTTCTAGGTACTCGGAATCACTCCGGTGATAGTCACTGGTGATTCACTCTTCCTTAAGTTTCTCCTTTATATTCATCGCGATCCCCAAATACCGTTATAATCACCAAACTGTAACACCAAATAAACAAATAGAAGAATTTTGTCATTGGAATCTAAAAAAAAAAAAAAAATATAATAAATAAATAAGTAAACAAATAAATAAAATACAAGAAATTCGGAAAAAACCCACTCACCAAAATGTCAACTATCAGTAAGTTTAAACAATAAAATGTACAATATATTAATGAAAACAGAAAAAAAATAATCTCGGATATTTATTTACATTATTTTGCTTAATTATCTGATGAATATGACGTCAGTTGAAACTGATCTTATGTAACTGTTAATCGCAACATTTTTCAATGCCTTTTCTTTTTTAATATCATGGCACTGCCATTTAAGGATGCAATTGTTATTTTAATTAATGAAATAATTAATAAATCAGAGAAACATAATGAAAATAATATGTATATGTCAAATTAAAAACCACTTGATGCCATAAGAAACACATGTAATGCCTCTGACTTCAAGTGAATGTGACGCCACATTCATGCATTTTTTGTGTTAAATGCTATAGTTTGGCGATAGTTTTTTGTTATGAAAAGTGGTCGACGGGATAAAGGAGAAGATTGTTAATGATATTTTAACAATTTATTAGTTATTTCGGTATTTTAAAGGTAATTATTAAATGTAAAAATATAGTTTTTAATTAAGAGGAAATATTATTTACGCTGTTTTAAAATTTGTAATAATAGGTAAAAGATTTGTCGAAATAAAATAATCTCTCGTGTAAATATAATTTTTAATTGAAATTGTTTGGAAATATTGTTATTTAGGCATTTTAAATATGACATAAGTTTCCCTACTTAATGCTTTGAAAACGCTTAATAATTTAATTATTTCTCTTTTTAATATTCACGCGCAAGTGAATTTTTTATTACATAATTTTCTACATTCACTGCTTTTAACACGTGATCATTTAATTATTATTTTAATGTTTTATTTCTGTTTTTAATAGTCACGCATAAATACATTTTATAATTGAAAGGGAATATTATTATATGTGCTATTTTACAAATTGGCAACAAATCAAATAAGAAATTTTATGAAATATGAAATAAATCTTCCTCAAAATAATAAAAATTTTGAATAAAAAATTGAAATATAACCTTAAAAAATTACTCAAATTAAAAAATTTATTGCAGTCTGCACTCTGCAAGCTTGTCAACTATATCCTTATAAATATTATATATCCTTATGATTAAATTCCTGTGCATAGTTTTCGTTCCTATAAAACTTTTTTAAGAAAACTATTTTGACCAACTTTAATATTAAATATCTCTTAAAATAATCTTTTGATTTAAAAACTGTCTGCTTCAGTGTATTTATCGAATATTTCTTTATAAAATTACCAATTTAAAAATTTTTATATGTAATAGTTTTCTGGATATTAGTCCAGAAAAACTTCAAGGCACAAAATCTACAGCTGCTGTGGCGGCTGCTTTTTTTTTAATATAGAGAGATAAGAGACAATAACCCCTTTGAATTTTCAAAATCATTTTTTTATAATCACTTACAGGAGAAAGATCAAAATAAAAGAACATTCTTTGAAAGGGATTTTGAGTTGACTCAGTGACTACATATTAAATGTCAAATAAAGAAAGGTTTTTTTATTGTATCCTGAAGATAGGAAATGAAATTGTTCCGATTTGGCCACCTTATAAATTTAATTAATGAATTAATGCATTTTAAGTCACCACCACTATATTCAATACTCATATTTTGAAGAATTTAGTATTTCTAAGAATATTTCACTAAAAATGACAAGTTGATGACTTCACAAATAAAAATATACCAAGATCGACCTCACATCAGATCACAAATGCTGAAATTTTAAACTATCAGAGTATATAAATAAGTCCTATGGGGAAAACAAAAGTGATTAAATGAAATATTCAAACTCATTTGTCCAAATTTGAAAAAACAACAAATATCAAAAGAATGAATCTATTCACATTCTAAAACAAAACAAAAACTGATACATTGTGACGTCATGCAACACACCTTCACCCAAAGAGAGTACACACACATTGGCCAAAGTTAAAATCTATGTCACTGAGGAAACTACACCTAATGATGACAATGATTAAACATGCATGGCGAGCAGCTAAGGCAAGCATTGGAATTCACATGCCAGGAGAAAGATATGCGTGCATCAAATGCTCTGCAAGCCTGCACAGAAAACAAGCATCTAGACCCCGACCGTCTAACTTTTGCATTAACTTTAGATCAGAGATTTGACGATCATTGTAGCTGCTGCTGCTATCTGTACTTTAAAATTGGAATGTATTTATATGAAAAATTACACATTATCAATTTTTCTTTTTCAATTTCAACAAACAAAATATAGCTAAGATACATTTTTTACAACATAATAGGTAAACTGCTGAATGTGGCCCCTTTCGGGACAAAAGAATTGTCAGCTATTAAGTCAATATTTATGCAATTAATTAATTGAAAATATAAAAATTACTCAATAAAATCTAAAATCATAAATAATTTGGACAATCCTTAAAAGTACGAACTATCCGAAATAACAAATAATTCTAAGCCAAACTTCGGCCAAATGTCCTAACCCAACTACTTTTGCATCCTGATGACCTCTCACTCTGGGGTCAGCAGTGAAGGAATCTTGTCTGCAAGGCAAATGGCCTATTGACTGCTGCATCCCAACTACTATTGAATCAATTTTGAAGCCTTTTCCTATTAGTTTTCAATCATTTGGTCACGTAGTAATCTTTTGCCGATTAGCTAATGACATCATATAGGAAAATTTGTAAAATGCAAAAATAGTATTTAAAACATAAGAAAATTCATTTTAATTCAAAAAATAAACATCGCTAATCAGGAACATTTTCCACTAGAAGATGCAAAAATACTTACATATTGATTTTATAACTAATTAAAAAGTAAAGTTTTAGTTTAAAGTTTAAATATTGCTGTTAAATGAGACAGCAATAAAAATTAGAACTAATTACAATTAATTATCCATTGGAAGATGCAAATAACATTACATTTTAAGTTAAAAATTATGTAGTCATTTATTAGTTACTTATACTATTCATGTCTAAATATTTTTGCATCTTACAAAGAATAATTAACCGGAATTTAAATTTAAATTGTAATTAATTGTAATTTTTATTGTAAAATCATTTAACAGCAATATTTAAACTTTAAATAAAACAAAATTTCTTACATTTTAATTAGTTACACTCTTGATATATAAACATTTTTGTATCTTACAATGCAAAATATTCCCTTTAATAATATTCATTATTTGATTTAAAACAAACTTTTAAAAATTTTAATTATATAATTTTTACAATTTGCAATGAAAATACACTGACTTAACATTGCCCCTAGGTGTGACAATCCTTTTCTTTAAAACTTCCTATTATACGGTTATATATGAAAAAATAGCATTTACTCTTTCTTTTAATATCAAAATAATTATTTTAAAGAATGTTTTGTTCAGTCATTATTTTAATCTTAAAAAAAAAAAAAAAAAAAATTAAAATTCTCACATTCTGAAGAAAAAATATGATATACTTCCTTATAAGACAATTTACATTATAACATTCAGAAAAAATTCTCAAAAACTTTATCAAACTTTTCTTTAAAAATGGCATATTTTATTTATTTACGGTTATAGGGTTCTATTTTCTTAATAACTACAATTTTATCAGAATAATTTCCAAAAAATTACTTTTTAACTCAGAAATTTCGGATTCTTAACTAACAAAATACATTTAGAGCAAATTAGTTTGTTTTCGTTGGTCTAAATGTCAAATTTTATCTCATATATTTCAATTTATTTATAAAAATTAATAAAGTCTTTCTAATCACTTTTTTCATATATATTAGTTCAATTTATTAGGTTCCATTTATCAAAGTATATTTTTAATTATGAATGCCTACACATAATTATTAAAAAGCTTTAAATTGTTAGATTTCTTTTGCACTGTTTATTGTGCTGTCTGTAAAATTTTTAGACATTTGCGATTAAACAATTGAATTATTATTCTCACCAAAAGAATATTTCTTTGAAAATATTTTTCTCACTCTATTCCATTCAACTGACCGTTTAAAACTGATATGTCCTTGGAACATGAAAAAGAATTTTGAGAGGGTTTTGTAAGATAAGATCTTCCAGTTTGTTGGTGAGTTTCGATTATGTGACACACTCCTGGTCTCATCACAGCCGGTAGGGCGGGGAAGGGGGGTGGAGGGGGGGAGAGTTACCGAGAAGACAACTTCATCTCAAAAAACAACTTCTTATAAAGGGGTTCAATTTTCGTCAATTCGAGATTAGCAGCCAATCTCATACTTGTGAAAATTTGCCAATTAATTGATTTCTGACGTTAATATGATTTCTTGCTGACATTTGTCTTTGACGTTAACTAGGGAAATCGCTAAGTTTTTGTAGAGATGATATTGTGTGAATCTCACCAAAACATACGACTACAGTTCATTTTTTTGGCGATTTTTTTAAAAGGCCAAAATTTAGCCAATATCTCTTGCTGTTGAGGATACAAATATACTAAAATAAAAATTTCTAAGCTGTTAAGGTACTATTAAAAGACATTTGCCAGATCTTAAAGAACATTTTTTAACAATAACAATGACTTTCAAAGAATAACTTACTTCATTTACTACAGCTTCAACATCTATATTAGGCTTGGCACAACCTTTTTCGACATAACCATCATGAAAAACAAAGCCATTGTTTTTACATACTCTTGTAACATTCAAAACAAAATCCTATAAAAAATTTAAAAACCATAAAAAAAAATACTTTTATATAATTAAGAACTGGGAATTTTGCAAAGTTCAATTATGAAATTAAAACTGAAAAGAAAAAACTATTATTATTTTTTAAATAATAAAAAAAAATGACAAATAATGTTGGAAAGACAACATTTTTTAACAAAATCTCAGTTACCAAGTATAAAAATTTCTGCTAAAATTTACAAATAAAAGAAAATAAAATTAAATAAAACATACCTCACATCGAATAATGCCTATATCACCAGCTTGATCATCATCCTCTGCATAAAAATTAGTGTTATTTAAAATTACCCAGCAATTCAAACCTCGTTTTATAGAACTGACCATTTCATCATCTCTAAACATAGCAAGAACCTTTGCTTCTACAGGTTTTAAACCTTCAAAGATATACATAAAAACATTAATACATTTAACAAAAAGAATTATTTATACAGTTAAAAGCATTTAACTGTATTAGTTAAATATTAGTAAAGGATCATGATAATTTTGTGATACGTCTAAAATTTTATAACTCAACTATGAAATAAAATATTAATCATAAACTGGTGTCTGATATTACAATTGTAAGGAGGTAAATACTTTCCAACCACTGCCAACCAGTTGCAGATGAGTTGCTGATATCTTACAATTTTAACCAAATGCCATATTCCCTAAACAATTGGATTTCATTCACTTTTCTGATTGTAATTTAATAGTGATCACTGCATTACTTTGTTCATTTGATCACTGTCTGAAAAACACAAATTCACTTGAAATTGGTGAAATTTCTTTAGTGTTAAGCTGTGAAAATCTCTTAAGACAAATTTCAATATTTTGGGTGTGAATCCTGCCATCCTATTATAAAATATCATCACAAGAAATATTTGAAAGATGAAATTATTTTTAATCTGTCGTTCATACAACTGATTTAATAGTAGAATTTATTTAAGTTGTAAAATTAAATGAATTCTACTCAAGAAAAGAAAAAAAAAACATGATTTTAAAGTACAAATATTTATAAACTTGAATGATTTAAAATTACCTTTTTCACTCCATTCATATTTATAATCATCAAATGTTTGGGGAATATTCTTAGAGGAAAGCAATTGGATGATATCTTCAGATATTTTGAAAGCTTTTTTGTCTATATCTGATGTATCTAAATCCTTCTAAAATAAAAATTGCATTTAAATTCCTGAAACAAAATAGAATAGAGTGGATGGAAAGATAAACATTACTCTCTTGATATTACAGAATATATAATATATAGATAGATAAATCACACATTTTGAAATTGCAACTTGATACATTTATTTTAAATTATTTTACTCTATAACAATAATAATTACTTTAAAAAAAAATACAATGGATCATGTTTATGGACAGGAAATGTAATACTTTGTAAAAAGGAATTACTTGAATCTGTGGCATTTTTTAGTTTCAAGCAAACATTTTTAACCATGAGCATGATTAGAACTATCTTATATCTTTTTCATCATGAAATCACAAACAGATACGAAAAATACATCAAGTATTTCTGGTTGTAAGGCTGAATACCTAACATAAATTATAATTCAGAGCAGCAGTTCTTAAGGGGTCTGTGAGGTTACATCAAGCCCACTGTTGAATTCAGGCTTTTTTCTCCATGAACCATTTTTGTAGCTGGAGGGTAGGGAGGAAATTGCAGGACTAGAACTTCCAGTTTAGATCATTAATAAGCATAATCTGCTAGATTTTTCGAGGGAGACATTTCAATGCCCCAGAGCTAGAATCTGGGCTGCTGAAAAACCACACCTGTTGCCACACAGGAAAATTCTTCTGTACTTGGGAAAAGGCATTTCTAGGACCATCTGAAACAGCTTTGGAATTTTGGTAGTAGGGTAAAACTGGGTACTGATCAAAAATTTTACACTTCCAGTCACAAAAAGCTTTATTGTAAAAACTTTTGAATCTAACTTTAAAACATAGATACATTTTTTAAGGTTAATAGCTATTTTTTTTCAGGTTTTCAAGCAATTTTTAATGTTGTCATGCAAAGGCTTTCTAAGCTTTTACTTAGATCTGCTGCACTCCTCATGTGCCCACTCTTTGCAGACTGAACATCGTATCCATCCTTCACCACCTGCTGAGTGAAGAAACAATTCATTGCAGAAGTCAATGCAAAACCCTGGTTAAAAATTCCCAGTTTTGCCCCAACAGACGACTAAAATCAACATGATATAATAAAAATCTCCGGGATAGCTGGATGTACACACTTCTACTTGGCATCAAAATATCGTGTGAAAGCTATAGAAAACAGTGGTTTACTTACCTAAATCGATCCATCTGGCTGGATTTATGTGAAAAGCAGAAAAAGACTGTGGAAAATTAAAACTTTTGAGGTGAATTTCTGTGCAATAGCACTGCATGGACACAGAGATTAACTCACTTCAAAAACTGATGGCACACTGCTAGGGGCAGGGGTGCAGAAAATGTTTTTACTCCCAACATTTCCCCCAATCCATATGAAAATTTCCCCAAAATTTTACGATGTGTTACAGGCTTAAATAAATTCTGTATGTCTGTATTTATTGCAAATCTTTAAATGAATTTCGCGTTATTTTCCCGTACAGAAAATTTTGCAATGTACAAGTCGCATCTTTAAAAACCTATAGACTGAACTTGTAACATGCCAAGTTATTGGAAATGTAAATTAAGTTAATGCATGTAAGTTTTAATCTAATTCTTATGCCTAATATTTATTAATAAATACACAGTTTTAACCAACAAATACAATGTTTTTGATTACCTTTTCTGATAAATTGTCAATTACTGAGAAACTTTAATCTTCCACTGTCTTTGTGGATGTTGTCAATCACTTTTGATGTTTTGTGGATCTTGAGTCTGTTTCTTGAAGAAAATCTAGTGAAATGATAATTTTCACCATGAAAATGTCTCTTTAAGATGTGCTTTTAATAATTCCGTAGCTTTATGCACTGGAGGTCCATTCCACGATATAAAAACTTCATGAAAGAGATTATCCGATTTTAGGGCTCTATTATAAATGTGATTTCCAATAACAGAGCCAACAGATTCACAAACACACTCACTGCAAATTTTCAAGCAGTTTTCAAGGAGGTAAACTATTTCTGGTACATCAGTGTACACATCAGGATTGGTAAAAGCCCCAGTGACAGAACTATCTTCAAGTGTCTGCAACGCTAATAATGTTTTCAAAAATAGTCTGCAATACGCAATATATCATACAAAATTCGCATTTTTCCGCGATCCTTCGACGAAATTTGCCGTTTTTTTTTAGATACTTCGACGAAATTTTCCGTTTTTTTTTTTTCGAGATCCTTCGACGAAATTTGCCGTTTTTTCTCAATCTGTCGGCAGAATTCTCCTTTTTTTGCGATCTGACGACGAAATTTGCCGTTTCTTTGACAAAATTGACCGTTTTTCCGTGATCGACGAAATTAACAGTTTTTTCCACGATCCTTTGACGAAGTTGGCATTTTCTCCATAGCCCTTCGGCAAAATTCGCATTTCTTCGCGATCTTTCAACGAAACTGATGTTTTTTTGATGGCCTTTTGACGAAATTCCCGTTTTTCCATGGCCTTTTGACTAAATTTGTGTTTTTTTTCGCGATCTGTCAACGAAATTAGACATTTTTTTCGCGATCCTTCAACGACGTTTGCCGTTTTTTCCCGTAATTTACGCGCTATAGCGCATCCGCGGCATCGCTGTATGTTTTTAGTCTGCAGGTGCCCTAAAAAGTCTGCGACGCCCGTCGCGTACATTCTGCCACTGGGGTAAAAGCTTCTTTTATAATACCACTGTCTTGATCTAGAAGTGGTGGTTTCTTTTCAGGATTCAGGATTTTTTTATTAAATTCAGTTTTTAGAATGTTTTTCTTCAAAGTTGTCCAATGATTATGAATACTTTTCTCATTACTAAATTTAAATTCTTTTCTATTTTTGCTCACCCATTCAGTGAGAGCTTGTAGTGAGTTTTCTACCAATGGTGGTGTGAGGTCTTCTTGATTTGATTCTTTTTCTAAAGATGAGGTAGGGCTCAAAATGAGTTTACTACTGAACTTATTGTCTCATATGTTTTACAATTTTTGATTTACATATTCTTTGTTTAGGCTGTTTAATAATCACTGAGCAGAGGTTTTTAACATTTTTTCTTGAGAATTTGAAACACTCACTTTTTGTGATGTCTTCATGTGCTTGGGAATGACTTTTTGTTTTTCTAAGACAGTCATCGTCAATCAATAAACAATCTTGATAGAAGTTGTTTTTCATTAGGAAAAAATAATGCTGAAAGAAATAAGTGAAAAAAAAAAATTCGTTTAATACTTATGGATGTGTATCTCCAATTTAGGTTTTTGCCGGTTACACTTTTTTATCCTTATCAGATGCTAAATTTTCCAAAGAAAGCTATTTTAATTTATTAGAATTTTAGAATTTAGAAAAACTAAACTCTAATAAACCAAAACCTAATACGCTCCTCTTTTTACAATTAATCAAGGAAGAGAAAAATATAAATTAATGTAACTTGTTCTGTGCATTTCATTTTTTTTTTTTATATATTTCTGAAAGTTTTTTTCCGATCTTGGTGACTTTTGAGATACGTACTTTACTATCTTTATTAAGTTAAATGTGAAATTTTAATAAAGATATTTTAATTTCTCGGAGTTTTAGAATTTGGGGGGGGAAAAATACTAGTCCGAAATGCTGATAGCAGGCAAAGAGAGAAAATGTAAACAGAAACTGCTAGCGGCTGTGAGGAATATCCAAAGGTCACGGCCTACTAACACAACGTTGCAGAGTGATTCATGACTTCTGGATTTGATAGAAAAACAAGAGATTTTGATGTTTCATTTTATTTACATTAAGTCTATTACAACTGCTAAAAATATAGCAGAAAAGTTTTTTTTAAATACCATTAATAAAGTATTACCATATTTTTTATTTCTTTGTTTCTTCTATTTGCAGTTTGTAAAATCCTTTAATATTATCTTATTAAATACTTAAAAGTGTTTAATTTATGGCCGTTTTTCCGCTACTACTGCAAACTATGCAATGTGTAGACTATCCATGCAAAATTACGTAGTATAAAATATATGTGGACTTTTATGGATAAATGTGAACGCACATGGATGTTTTAAAAATCGATCCTTCCCGTTGGAGCCCGGGTCGGGTAATACGTTTTTACCCTTACCCGATCTGTTGGTTCGATTGGCTCTAATTTTTTTGCTGCGGATCGGGTTGATTATCTTTTTCACTGCAGGTTAGGTTGATTTTAATTTTTTTAGGTTTCAGGTTGTATTTTAAATCTTGTGTCCGATTTTTTAATGCCAGAATATTATACCAGATAAAAAATTTACTTATTTTTTTTTCTAAGATAATTCATTAGAAAAAGCCTTAGAAATTCGGAGGATCGCGATTGCGTTAATTACTCCGGAACGTCGAAAATTCGACTTTTTTGTCCCGCGTATAAGTTGACCCCCACCACCACTTTGAAGCGGATTATTTTTCCAAAATTTTTTGCCTTATACGCGAGTATATACGATATATATTATTCTAAGATCGATTTTGTGAAAGTCGCCATACGGATCTTTTTTTCTATCTCAGGGAGTTATGTAATTCCTTGTTAAAATCAAAATCAATTGTATATTTTTTCGCAAAATTTCCCCAGATGGCTAAAATTTCCCCCGATCCTAGATTGCCGGATCGGACATATTCTGCACCCCTGGCTAGGGGATGCTAACAGATGTAGTTAAGATGGGTGCTGTTCACAGGGCAACACCCATCAGCGAGAAAACAGGATACCCGGTTTGACAAGCCTACTCAGTTTTAAACTACTCTCCCCTATATTGTCTTCATTACAAAGCATTCTTCCTTAATCTTTTATATTTAACCCTATAGGTCAAGATCTTATCAAATAAAAGGCATAATTATTTTTTTTTTAAATACACAATTGAGAGAATCTTTCATTTAAATTTATCTGGCTTAATTTTTTGAAAGACATCTAAAAACCTGTATTTGTGAGTTTTCAGTTTCTTTTTTTTATGTGATGATTACCATTCTTTTTGTTAGCCACATTTCTTCACGAAGAGACAACCATTATTATAGTCACAAATAAAAGTTCAGATTTTTAAATGTTTTATATTTTACATACAACCACTCACAACAACACAGTTTTTGTAATGTGATCCAACTTTTGACAAAAGTGGATGAAAGTTTGTAAACATAATTTAAATTTAGTTAATAATAAAAGCATCTTATATGAAACATTTTGCTTATTAAAGCAGAAATGACATAATTTATGATAAAAAAGAAGAAATTAATAACATGGTAGATTTCCTTTTCCTTCTTTGCATCTATATTAATAAAAGAAATATGTTTGTCTATGTGTCTGTCTGTTGTTGATGACTACAGAAATCTACTGTATGAAGAGGCCTGAAAATTTGGATGAGGATAGACGAAGCCAGGTACAAATGTACCTGAGGCTCAAATTTTTAATTTTTTTTAATTAGCCACAATATTAATTGAACACCATAATGAACATTACAAAATGGCTAGCTTCCTTCGTTCTGGTAACTGTGTCTGTTCCTCTCTGGTCATTCCTTGCATCGTCACACAGGTGAAAGCAAAATGTTCTATTTTTACTGCATTTTGGAATCCTGATTAGCAGGTCCTCCATAAAGATTAAAAAAAAAAAAAAAACTGTTTTATCTTCCCAGTTCTAATGGTATCTTTTATTTTACAAAATATTAATATTTACTATTTCAAAAACATTTTTATTCAACCTAGATTTGTGTCAGTTTTTAATATTTTCATTTTTATGCAATTTGAAACTGCCACATCCACTTTCGGCATGAAAATACAAAAAAAAACTCATTTGGAGGCATTTCCTTTTCTAACGGTGTGTTTAACGGTATGAAAAATATAAATGTTTATCATTTCAGAAAAATATTTTCCAAAGTTTGATTCCTAGTTGATTTTTATATTTTCTGATTCCATTACAAGTTGGAATCCAAATGCTTTAAAACTGCTGCAACTGATTCACGAACAGAAATATATTGGGAGGTTTGATAAGCTCTCACTATTTTTTAACAGATGGCATTACCAGAACTGAGTGCTAGTTTAAGATGGTAATGCATCTATAAAGAAGTACTATAAGCAAGCTTGAAATTCAGTATATGTCATTTTGCTGAAGTGTAAACAACATTTTTTTTTATAGTGTTAAACATGTCGAATTTTGTGCAAAAAAAAAAAATCCCTGACGGCTCGGCCTACAGGCACAGGTAGATTTCAAAGACACAGACCGTGGGCCGCCTGTTTGTCGGGAATTGCGGGAGAAATTACCTTTTTACGATGATGCGGCAGTTGGAACCACCTACTTCGAAACCTAACTTGTTTGCAGGCGGAGCCGGCATGGATTTTTTTGTTTTTATTTATTTATTTTTTTTTTTTTTTTTTTTTGCTATAACGGTTGGTCCTATAAAAAACTTGTCAATATAAAAGTTTTAGATAATATTAAGAGTATTTATAATAAATTTAAGCGGATTTGAAATCTTGAGAATTGGCGATGTTATGAAATTTTTCCTTCTAAACCCCCCCCCCCCCCCTTAAGGCAATTTTTAATTATATCAAAAATCTGTCATACATAAATTTTCGGCCCTTCTCCTCGAAGTAATAATAACTTCAAACAGATTCGATACGTATCATAATTAAGAAATTATGGGTTTTTTTCTGTTTTCACATAAAGCCCCCCCATCCCCCCCCTGGTTCGATTTTGCCCATTAACAAACTTGACCGAGATTTTATGCTTCTTGATTTTATGTATCAATTTCGAAAAGATGCGGGAGTTGGAACCGCCTACTTCGAAAAATAACTTTTTTGCAGGCGGAGCCGGCAGGGATTTTTTTGTTTTTAATTTTTTTTTTGCTATAACGGTTGATCCTATAAAAAACTTGTCAATATAAAAGTTTTAGATAATATTAAGAGGATTTATAATAAGTTTAAGCAGATTTGAAATCTTGGGAATTGACGAAGTTATGAATTTTTTTCTTCTAAAACCCTCCTCCCCCCCTTTAAGGCAATTTTTAATTATATCAAAAATCTGTCATACATAAATTTTCGGCCTTTCTCCTAGAAGTAATAATAACTTAAAACGGATTCGATACGTATCATAATTAAGAAATTATGGGTTTTTTCTGTTTTCACAAAAAGTCCCTCCCCCCCCCTGGTTCGATTTTGTCCATTGACCGAGATTTTATACCCCTTGTTTTTATGTATCAGTTTCGAAAAGATGCGGGAGTTGGAACCGCCAATTTCGAAAAATAACTTGTTTTCAGGCGGAGCTGGCAGGGATTATTTTGTTTTTTATTTTTTTTTGCTATAACGGTTGGTCCTATAAAAAACTTGTCAATATAAAAGTTTTAGATAATATTAAGATCTGTCATACATAAATTTTCGGCTCTTTTCCTAGAAGTAATAATAACTTTAAACGGATTCGATACGTATAATAATTAAGAAATTATGGGGGGTTTTCTGTTTTCACAAAAAGCCCCCTCATTCCCCCCCCCCCTGGTTCGATTTTGCCCATTAACGAACTTGGCCGAGATTTTATGCCCCTTGATTTTATGTATCAGTTTGTAAAAGATTAATGCAGAATTTTTCCAGTTATCGTGGTCATAAAAAAGTGACATAGATAGATAGATAGATAGATAGATAAAGTTTTGAACTGGGGGTGGTTTTGGGTTCTGGGAGTCATGATCGGCGTAGATCTGCAAAAATTTTTCAAAATTTCCAACTTAGGTGAGAATGTAATAGGTAGTATTTCTTGCGAAATCTACCTAAAAAAAGAGTATTTGCGGGGAATTTTACTGCACTACTTTATTTTTTTTAAATCTGCAGCTGAAGCACACAGAATTCTTGTTGAGACTTACAGCGTCCATGCTCTGTCAGAAAAAACATACAGAGATTGGTTTAGACACTTCAAAAATAATGATTTTGATGTTGAAGATAAAGAATGCTTTGGCATACCAAAACAGTTTGAAGATGAAGAATTGGAGGCATTACTTCATGAAGACTAGTGTCAGATGCTAGATGAACACTTGAAAGCATTAAGAATGATTCTAAAGAAGGACATTAGATGCCATACGAGTTGAAGCCGAGAGACGTTGAATGGCGTATTTTCACGTGTGAACAGCTGCATCGCATCGTGACTGCCAATGAAATATGGATACACTACAATAATCCTAAGCATAGAAAATCATGGAGTAAGCCCGGCCATGCATCAACATCATCGGCAAAGCCATATATCTATGTGTACAAACTTCTGCTCTGCATTTGGTGGGATCAGCAGGGTATAGTTTATTATGAGCTGCTCAAATAGAACAAAACCATCATGGGACATTGCTATAGACTACAATTGATGTATTTGAACCAAGCATTGAAGGAAAAATGGCTGCTTTATGAACAGAGACATGACGAAATGATTTTGCAACATGACAATGCTCGAACACATGTTGCAAAACCGGTGAAAAGCTAATTGGAAATGCTTAAATGAGAAGTCCTACTCTACTCGCTGTTATTCAACAGACATTGCCTCTTCTGATTATCACTTGCTCTCATCGATGTCACTTGGCTGGCTGAGCAGCATTTCCATTCTTATGAAGATGCCAAAAAAATTGGTCAGCTCTTGGATAGTCTCAAAAGACATGTTTTTTTTCCGATGTGGAATTAAAATGCTGCCAAAAAGATGGAAAAAAGTAGTGGCTAGTGATGGACAATACTTTAGAGGGCATGTTTTATACTAATTATTTTAAATAAAACATTAATTTTCATGAAGAAACAGCAAGAACTTATTCAATCTCCCAATAAAAAAACAAAACATATCTCTTTATAAAGAGTACTTTTAATGTTCTGGCAGTATATTTGATTTTGAAAAATATTAATATTTATTATTTCAAAAAAATTACTTGTCGGACATTGATTTGCATTTGTTTTCCATTTTTTCAGTTTTTCTTAAATTTTAAAATGCCATCTCCATTTTTCTGACTAAAATTACACTTATTCTGGGTATTTTTCTGGTTTTAATGATATTTTTGGTTTTAAAACATATTGATATTTACTTTTTTTTTTTTAAATCTTCTAGTTATTTCATGGATTTATCAGTTGTTTTTTTCCCCCCTCCTCTCAGTGCCTTTGATAACAGTGCCTTCGTTTTTCATTTTAAACATTTTCAGGGGATTTTTGATTTGTGCACATATCTAGGGGAACCTTTACATTTTCAGTGGTTTTTCATTTAAAAATAAAAATTGACCAAAGCATGCATAGCACACAGGGTGAACTCTACTGAAGGCAGTGAGGCCCATAAACTCTATGTTCATTTGGATAGATTTTTGTTTAAAAATTTAAAATCATACACATTCAAGGTTGCAAAAACAGACTGGAGCAAAACTCTACTTGGTGTGTGTTGTTAAAGGCAGTGAGTTCTCAGATCTTTTAGATAGATTTTTGTTTTAAAATGTAAAATCATACACATTTGAAGGTGTACAACACTACTGAAGGCAGTGGAACGTTCAACATTAGGTTCATTTGGAATGATTTTTATTTAAAAATAAAAAAATTCATTCAACACTGGTTTTAGGTATATTTAAGGTTTTTATCATGGGCTCGGGCAATGTCTTAAATTAAATATTATCTTTTAGCACTAAATTAAAGAAGCAAGCTTCTGAAAAAGGAAGAAATACGTTGATTAAATCAGAGAAAATATTTTAATTATGTTGCTAAAAATCAAGAAGAATGGAATATCAGTCAATACATACATTATCGTTCAAAGTGCTTAACATGTCATTTAGTTTTAATTTTTGATCAAGTAACAGTTTTTCACATTTCTTGAGTGTTATCAAAGGTGCATTCTGAAGTAATTGACAATCCTAGAATATAAAATAAAATACATTATGAAATCTTAGAATAACAAAACATAAATGCTAGATAAATTAATTTAATAAAAAACTTAAAAGCAAATGACCTTTATCAATTGTTTCACTGTTTTTAATAGTGATAAAATCAGTTCCTCTGAAACCTGCAAAATTAAATTATTAATTAAAAATATATATATTCGAATCTTGAAACACACACAATAAGATTATACACTATGAATAAATAAAAGAACTATAAATAACAAATTTTAAAACATATTTAAATATATTTCAAAATTAGAGGTTTCTATATATTACTGGGCATCAATCAAAACACCTGCATGAAGGAGACACTGGTGCAGGTAAACCAGGGGTCAGAAAAACTACTTTTTTATTGTAGTGAACTACAATTACAACTACTTTATAAAAAAAAGTAGTTAACTACAACTACTTGTTCTAAAAAGTAGAGACTACAAACTACTTTTCAAAAGTAGTCACTACTTCGCTACTTTCAAAGGATTCAATGTTCAATCCAAATTGAAGACACGGATTAAATAATACTGCAGCAACCCTTATCTGCTGGTATACAATACAATTAAATAAGTGCGATATAACTGAGGGCATTAAAAAATATAACATACAAAAAAATATTTTGTGTTCTAGAAGATTACAGAAAAACAACCCGAAATGCAAACAATAAATAAATCTGCTAATTAAATCCAAATAACAAGTAACCAGCATTAAAACATGAAGACCTAATAAAGAGTAAATAGTCGAAAAAGACAATTTCTTTAGTGAATTAGTATACTTGGTTTTAGCAGCAAGTGTCAATGGAAAAAATCTATGACTTCATGTGATGTGTTACTATACACTGCAACTCAGATTTGCCGCTGAAATTTGCAAGTAATTGTGCAGAACAATTTTTCCACAAAAGAAGCAAGTTACGGCCACGTGATTTGTAGAATGTCATATTTTTTTCCTCTTGAAGTAGCATTAAAAGTAGAGTCAATTCTCGTGATAAACTACTGATTTTTTGTATTGTGCTACTCGCTACACTTCACTGTTCAAAATATAGCGCTCTACACTACAAACTACTAAAAGAAGCAGCGACTACTGAGGTAAACTATGTAGAGCTCATTTGGAAATTTTAAATATAAGTGTATTAAAAGATAAGTTGGCTGTTGGTATTATTAGTACGAGATTCCATATGGGATATAAGATCTTATATGGGACAAAAACACCAAAAATGTATCTGTTAAAAAAGAAAGGGGAAAAAAACTTTTTTTTTTTTTTTTTTAAGAATTCTCTCAAAACAGCAAACACTTTAATTTTAATAATTAACTTAAAATTTAGCAAGCAGATTGTAATTTTCTTCAAGAATATCTGTGTGTGTGTCATATTTATGCACAGTAGTTACAGTATTACAAATGCCCAATATTCCACAATAGTAATAAAAGACATGTTAGAAAAGTAATTATACACATTAGTTGTTAAAAACTAAATTTTAATTTCAGCATCATCTGAGAATATTGTATGTATAAGAAATATGCTCATTGTACAGGCAGGTTAAAAGTAAAAATTTAAATTAAAACTGAAATTTTCAAATTGAAATTTGTATGCTTTAAAAAAGAAATGTAAAGAAAAGTAGACAAAAAAATATTATTTTATAAACAGCTTTAAAAGACTTTTTTTTTTCTCTCAAGAATGTAAATACATTAATTTTAAATTAACTTTTTATGTATTTTTGCAATTTTTTTTAAGAAAAAATGTGTTTTTAAATGAAAGATAGAGCTTTGTAATATAGCTTTATGCAATAGCAACATACTTTTACAAAATCACCAATAAATCATGTCAAAAAATATCTTCACATAAATTATCAATCATAAAATTTCTTTAAAAAAAAAAAAAAAAAAATCAATAATATATATATATTTCAGGAGATTTTTTTACTTCTTTCAAGGCTACAGAATATCTATCTCTCTGTATATAACAATGAGTTTTATATATATATATATATTACAAATTTGTGCAAAAACTTTTTATACCACTGTAATAAAAAGTATAAACTTATGAATTTTTCAGAATATTTCTTCATCTAACAACTACACTAGATACAGATGACTGAAGTTTATATTTTTCAGCAAACTTTAATGTATAACCAAAGCACAATTACACCTAATTAACATTCCAAATTAATTATCCATTTTTAAAATCATTTTAATAGACATTTTTATTTCGCTTTATCCAGAAGAAAAAGTATACAATTTTAATCGCAGATATAGACAAAGTTTAAAAAAAAAACAGTTGGATAATTACAGAACAATTTCTATAAATTGCTATCATTTTTCTCTTTTTTAGATAATATTGATTGAAATAATAATTGAAAATCTTTTGCTCATCAGAAAATAATAGTAATAAGCCTATTTATATCATTTTAAAGTACTAAAAAAATTGTCCGGAGTGGTCTGGTTCATTCATATTAATAAGATAAAGACTTTGGCATTAAAAAACTATATTTTCTAATAAATGTGCTACACACCATACTTAAAAAAAAAAAAAAAAATGAATGGCGGCTATGTTTATGAAAGGTTCTTTATAAATGTAAATGGTTTATTTTATCATAAAGGTCATTTACACATTAAAATTCAACCTTTATAAGATATTTTTAATGTATATTACATATTATAAATTATTTAAACTATTTATAACTTTTAAAATGTTTAATAGCAACATGATATTTTATTATATATTTAAGTTCAGCATACCCCAAAAAGTGAAAGTTCACCCACTACACTGATCAGTTCGGAAACGAATGTTGAATTAAACAAAATATATCGGTGAATTTAATCTTAAACCCAATAGCAAACCAAGAAGCAATACATAATGTTATGATTTAAAATTTTACTTTTAATTTATTCAGTATTTAATATTTAACTTTAATTTATTCATCCATTTAATTTAAACTCATTAAATTCATTTAAATTAATTAAGCTAAGTTTCATTTTTGCATTTTAAATCAAACATTCTTTTTAAATTGTTTACTTTTGGTGAGAGTATAATTTAATTTCAGAATCTTTCCATTACATATGTTTTAGGATATTCATTTCAAATTTAATTTACATTTTATTCACTTTGCAATATTAATTAAACTTCATTTCAAATTATCTAAAATAAAAATATTTCTGACTTACTTTTTCTAACTTTTAAATAATATCCATTTTTCTTAAATAACAGACAGTATAAAATTAATAATTATTCCAAAATATAGCGTATTTCCTTTTAATAATAATTATTAAAAAATGGTTAATAGCTAATTTTATTACTTTCGGAAAGTTCAGATTCGCTAATTTTGATCAATGCAAAATCTTTCAGAATCGCGAAACTTTCGTATATCATTTCAAAATTTCTAAGTCCAATAATCATTTTTCAAAATTCCTTAAATTAAATATTTTTACTTTCAAAACATATATGGTGGAAAGAACTTTTTATTTTATTTCATTTGCTAAAATTTCATTTATTTTCATCCATAAGTTTGGCAGTTATCGATTTTTAATTACTTTCGTTTATTTTGTTTTGAAGTTCGTCGAGATTCGCTAGGAGACGCCATTGACACAATTTCGAATGACTTCAAGTAAACAGGAACCTTTTTTCCCGCGTATTTCCACAAGGTCGTTTTGACAGCACTCCAAGGTCGCGATCGAATGTTCTATATACTATTTAATGCTGTTGCTAGGGGTAGATGCGTCAGTGAGAGTTCTAGCTGTAACTTTGACTACGGTCTGTTGGGGCTTGTTCAGTAACATTCATCCGCTTCCTATTTTCTCATTGGTTATTCCGTAAACGCCGGAAATTTTTGCCTGTGTGGGAGATTGTAAAGAGTATTCAGTTCTACTCAAGATTCGAAAAGATGTAGTCGCTGCGATTTTTCGTTATCCGGGCTTCTGCCATTTTCTTTGGTGACAGTCAGGACTCAAGGATGATATTAATGTGTGATTTTAGTAATACAATGTATCCAGATATTGAATAATTTTTTTAACGTAATGAATTGAACAATAAGTTAAATTTAAATCTACAAATGATATCTTCCTGATGGATGGAGACGCTGGATCTCAAATGTAAGCTGCGATTGGATATTCACTTGATATGTTTGTTCATTAATTCATGAATCTTCACTTAATATGTCAATTCATTAATTCTGTCGCTGAATCAGCAATTTAAATGTTCAAGTAATTCTCCTTCAAACAGTCTACTTTTTAATCTTCATATATGCCTGATTCAACAGTTTGATTGTCAAGTTTTACTGACGGAAATTTGATTTCTTAAGTGTTGAGACTTAGGAGTGTATTGATGAGATATCCGTGCTCATCTGTCATTCTGTCACCAAACGTAGCTGCTTCTCAGAAATTAATCTAGCTTCCTAATTTTTGCTGTTCATATCTTAAAAACCTTCATCTTCCTTTGATCAGTAACAACTTATAAGAACTGTCAAAGATATCTAAAGAATAACTGTATACACTGGACTGAGCCAACAACACTAATTCAATATAACTTTATTATATCTACTAAGAACTGCAAATTTTATTTAAAGAAAATATAATATTATGATAATAAACTGTATCTAATATTTGAAATAATATATCCTAAAGATATTAGATTACATTTGTCAGTGACTTCACAATCCTTGTTATTCTTAATGCTTTCGTATTATTAGAAGAGCTCGTATCGCTACATTTATGATTAAGATGTCTGTGTTGATGTTAGTTAGTGATTTGTTTATTTGATTTTGGTGCACTTATATTTGAATAAATATCAGATTGACTTCATCTGGGTGAGTTTGTCTTCTTCTTTTATTTATTATATCATTTATCAATTTCATATTTAAACCAACGGTGAAGTATTAATTTTGTATCTGATAAGGTTTAACTTATAATTTATACTTAAACTTTAATTTTTATGACTTCGCATCGTGTACTACCACTATCGTTCGCGCCTATAATGGTGTTTGGGGAAAGTGTTGATTATATGTTTTGTCTAAATTTTTAGGTTTTCAGAATCACTCCGGTGCGAGTCGCTGGTGATTCACCCTTTTATTAATTTTTCCTTTTATATTCATCACGATCCCCAGATATCATTATACATAACAATAAACAGACCATCGAAAACTTATTTCAGCATACATGTTTTATTTCAAAATCATATCTCTGGCTTTCATTTCCAACCGGCATTTATAGAAATAGTAATAATACACAATTACATAAATCTCCTTAAGAATAGTTTAATTCTTAATTCCTGAAGCAATTAATGCTTCTATCTGTAAAAAAAAATGACACCATACTTGAACATTTTTCTTATCCAGGCGCAAATGATAAATTGCCAAGTATTGTTTAATCATCGTTTACAATGAAAACATTTTTAAGCCACACAAACATTGCTTTCATATTGAAATTAAATATTTTGTTTTTTGTTTTATAAAATTATTTCTCTTTAAAACTTTTTCTTTCTTTGTATTTTAAATAAAATCAGTAACCTTTTTATTTATTCATTTGTTTATTTTTCGAGATGTTTGTATTTTTTCTAACTTATATAGAAGTTACAATTCTATAAAAAACAAAAAGATTCAATTTGAATTTCTTCTGTTGCTATAGTAACAGATGTATTTTCAGAAATTATCACTTGTATTGTTAAAAATTTTGAGATTTTGGTGCCGAAAACATCGCCAAATTAGAAATTGTGCAATATCTAACAAACTAAGACTTAAACCCATGTAAACCCCTTAGTGGCTGAATTTCTAAAATCACAGAAATACATGTTTAACTATTTTTTAGTACACTTCTTATTCTGAATTTCATGCTCCTACCTATAACTTTTATTAAGATGTGGCAAAATAACCTAAAATATTCGACCCTTTATTTAACCCCCCTTAGTAGTAGAATTTCTAAAAATGCTGCTGAGATATGATGAAAAGACCTAAAACTTTTGACCCTCCCATTTAACCCCCTTAATGGGTGAATTTCTAAAATCGCTGAAATATATGTTTAATTATTTTTTTGGCAGATTTGTTATCCTGAATTCCATGCTCCTACCCAAAACTGCTGCTGAGATATGGTGAAAAGGGAAATGAGTTCATTGCCCTAGGACCAATGGTTGAGACTCTGCATTTATTATTAGTCAGTCGGGACATGCTCTTTTATAAGTATAGATGTGTTGAAACACCAATATCAAGGGTCCAAGGGACCAGCGAAGCGGGCGTAGCCTGCTAGTTTTAGAATAATATTGAAAATCATTCCTAAGTTAATAAGATCTATAATTAGATTAAAACTGAAAATCATTTCCCTATTATTTCAGGTATGTTAAATAGTAACAAAACATTACATATTTATAGATTTTCAGTAAGCAAATTTACTCACAATAAAAATATTGTTGTAAACATGTTTTAAATAATTATAACGGCATTTTCATTCAACTTTCAAGATATCTTTTTTCAATATTAACATAGTCCCAGAACACTTTTAGCTCATATTTAATATACATATATTTATTTATTTAAAGATAGATCAGCAAAAAATATTATTTGGGAAAAATTGAGCATGAGAAATTGTATGAAAGTATAAAAATATGTCTCTACAATGAGAAATTTAAAGTTTGAGCAAAAATAAATATAAAAACAGCCTCTCAAGACAACAAATAACTAATAAAAATATAAAAAATGAAAAAACAAACAGCTTTATTTTACAACTTTTAAAATTGCATTTATGACTTCTGTTCAGATTTTTTAAAATTATTTTTTTAGTAACTTTATATATAAAAAAAAAAAAAAATATATTATAAATTATTTATTTAATAAAAAAAATAAATAGTAACAAGAAATGGATATTATTTAAAGAAAAATGCATAAAATAACTTCAGTTAATGGGGGTAACAGATATAACATACAAATTCACAAATTAGTATAATTTAATATATTATATACATATAATATTCTTTCTTTTTTTCTTTCTTAATTAAATAATTAATTTTAGAAAAGATATTTTGTAAAGGATATATTTTTACAATTTGTACTTATTTTTTTTTTTTAATTTATACAATTTTAAAAAAGAGAGAAAGATTTTTGTTAAAACAAAACTAATAAAATGAATGGATATACTCATATCACTTAATTTTACATATAGGTTTACCATGTAGATGTCAACCAATGAAAATGAATGAACAATAAAATATATACCTCACTAATCTCTTCAACTTTTTTTGTTAACTGTGAGACTTTGTTTGAAAACTCTTCGCCATTTTTATAAATAACATTTGCTTGTTTTCCAGTAACTGCACTCAAAACACGTGTAGATCCACCATGAGATTTAGAAGGTGTTATAATGAACTGTTTAATATCAGCAGTATTGTGTACATGCCTACATCAAAAGCGAAAATATATTTTAATGCATTTTGTAATTCTATAACGTCATTCAAATTAATAAAAATAGAAATTACAAGAAACTCACGTTCCACAGCAGGGTTCTAGAGACAAAATTTCCTCATTTCCAACAGATATGACACTGACAATTTCAGGATATTCCTATAGGAGAAGACATATTTTAGGAATGCATTACAGAAAAAAAAAAAAATATATATATGTTTCAATTTTTTTAAAAATGATAATTTTTCTGAACATCAATGATAGACTTTTCTTGGAAATATATTTTCATTAAAAAAAATTTTTTGACCACTTGCAATTAAAAATTATACCAAATATTAAGATTCCTCTATTACATCCTATAATTCTGAATTATAAACAGATGGTACAGTCAACACATGACTAGGTATTTTGTAAGTTTCTCACCTTTTAACATCTTAATCCTTTATGCCCTCACAGTATTTTAAAATACCATTTTTAAAAAACTTGTTACATTTGTTTGTCAATCCATCTGTTTCTTAACACTACACAATTTAGAGTGAGTTCCAGCTCTTTTACTTTAGCATATTCGTTATACAGAGCAAAATTATTTTAAAATTAATAATTTCTTTTTCATTTATAACTGTTCAGATTTTTTGATGTGGAAAAACATGGAGTAGACAGTTTCAATTCTGAAAAATGTCTATATTTATATGTAGAGCTGTGCTGATTAAACAATCAATGATTAGTCACAATAGTTTTTTTAATTGATCAATTGAGTTAATTGATATGATTAATATGAGTTGTAAATTCCCAACTGGGCAAAAAATGTCCAGGCCAGGATTCGAACAAGGGATCTCTTGGCTGAAGCAGCCAATGCTCTGCCAACTGAGCCATACTGGACGAATCTGGAGGAACTAATTCACCCAGTTAACCTTACTGATCACAACATCTGGTCTGATATCTGAATCAGCTCAACAGAATAAATTGCAGGTAATGGGACTCCAGTAAATGCTGGATACATAATTACAGATAGATCCTTAGTTCGAATCCTGACCCGAACATTTTTCGCCCAATTGGGAATTTATAACTCATATGATTTCTTTACCAATTTGAATAATTGCGTTGAAACAATTCTTGTGATCCGATTAATTTGATTAAATTTTTCCAAAATTTGATTACTTATTATTATTTAAGAAACTAATGTAAAAATTAAAAGTGCAATTCTTTCTGCAAAAAATGTTCTTCAATATATTACCAAAAATTATTCTTAAAGCTTGAGTCATATAATGTAAAAAACTCCAAACAAATTGCAATACACTTATTTACAGAGTAAAAAAGAGAGAAAGATAAAAACAAATGCCTGGTTTATCTCTGTGTTAGGGGTGAGTAGTTTTAATTGTTCCCAGAAACTTGGAAAATATGTATCAGGACTGTTATGTTTCCAGCCATTCCATATTACAGGCACAAATGCATATGACTTAGTATCCATCAATAATTTTAAAGCAGTTTTAATTGATGATATTACACAAAGAATGAAGGCCTGGCCTTATCTTGATGAATTCTAATTAATTTCTATAGCTCTTGATCAAAGATTTAAGCCTCTTAATTGCATACCCTCAGAACAAAGAGATATCATTTGTGAAAATGTTTTGCAGAAGATGAAACGATTTGGGAATGATTCTCAGTTCCAAAATGCACAAAATAATAACCAATATATATATATATATATATATATATATATATATATATATATATATAAAACTTTAAGTAAAATTTAACCATTGAAACATAAGAAACTGACCACATACACTGAAATCCCGATACCAAAGAGCCCTGTCAATTTACAAATTAAAATTGTAGTCCTAATAAAAGTAACATTATTAATTCAAATTAAGAAGAAGAAGAAAAAAAAATTAAATAAATAGAAAATAAGGAATGAAATATAAACCACACGAGTATATACACAAATAAAAGCTTATAAAGTAATTTACTTTTTCAAGGGCAAGAAAATCACATTTATAAGCAAAGAACGATTGTTTTCTGTATATGACACCAGCTTTTGCTAAATATAGTGCCATATCTTGCCCGAACAATCGCTGAAACAATATTGAATAACAAGACCTTTACAATGGAATATTATAAATTATACATACAATTTGAAAAGGAGTGTGAAAAAGAATTAAAAAAAATTAAAAAATATATATATTACTTATATTAATAATATCCCAAGATATTTAGTATATTGTGAGCACATGTACAAAGTTGTATCCAAAAGAAGAGGTTAAATTCACAGTTAAATAGAGAATCCTTCAGATCATAAATTGTAACCTACAGTTACAGTTATTTTTATTTAACTAAATAGATTACAACATTTTAAAAAATGTAGAAAAAAAATTATGATATACATATAAATAAAAACCATTAATTATTTTATTTTAATTTTAATTTAATAAATTAAAATATATAATATTACTTGATAATTTGAAAGTATTTCATAGATATTATTACCTCCATACTAAATTTCCAAGTTTTAATATTTTAAATAAGCTATACTACTGCTATCTATTGTAAAAATATTAGACTATTTTAGCATACTATCAAATACATTGCTGCTGACATCTGGTGTACAGATATTCTACTAAAACTTTAATATTGTATGTATAATTACTTATATGCAGCTGTAATGTAGTGTAAATATATTAATTTTACTAGTTAATATTAATGATATATATATATATATATATATATATATATATATATATGTTTTGATTCTTTACCCATTGATATCCATTTAGAAACTCATTAGACTCCATGTGCTTATGTTAATGAGGTAAAGTTATACAACGATGGATGATGATTAGATTAATCCTCTCAAATGGTAGAAAATATAAAGTACCAAATTTATAGTTCTGTCATTATTAGCAAAAATGAATGTTATGTGTTACTGCAAGATTTGTACCAGTAAATGGGTATTTAATATAGTGCTGGTTTTATTTAAATAAATTTAGATTGAGTTTAGATGCAGAAAATGTAAATGTGCTCATTTGCTTACAGAACAGTTCAAAAACTGCTGTACATTATTTTTATGGCCTGTTCTGTACTATATGAAAATAAACATGTAGGTGAAATTCTGATCTTTCATTATATATATATATATTAGAAGTCTGCACAGATTGAAATTTCCAGCACTGACCCCGGCCCAAACAAAAGCTTGATCCACCATAGGAAATCTTGTGAATCTTGGAAATCCTGGCCTGTTTATATTTTTGCGGTTCATGGACTGGCCCATGCAAAAATCGATAAAATCAGGCCCGACCTGACTCAATTTCTACAAAAAACTTCAATTTTTCTTAACATAAAATTAAGACTACTGCAAACGTATTTGTGCAAAAGTTTTATAGTATATTTTAGACTATATGTCTGTAAGGTATAGAATACATAACAGCAACATTAATGCTTAAACTCTTAGACTATTAAATTCAAATAAAGATTCATAAAAAAAAAATTAATGTAGTTTTGAATAAAGAGAAAAAGATGGTTATAAACATAACTTTTAAAGTTGTATAATATGAATAGATTTTTGAAAATATTTCTCTGTAATTTATTAAAGTATATTCCAAAGATCCTGTTCACAAAAGTTTATTATAACAATTATTTTTAAAGAAAAAAAAATTGCCTGGGAACAATTAAGTTCAGGGTTGATACAACCTGATTATGTAGGAAAAAAATGTAAGCCTGAGCCCAACCTGAGTCTGATGAAAAAATAGGTCCTGGGCTCAGACACTATGTAACTGGTCCATTGCAGATGCCTACACTGGACATGGACATGTTAAATTTTTGAATTGATGTTGTCAAACTAACATCGGCACATGCAGCACATTTATAACTTACACCCAGTGCAGGCAGATCTATTCAAAATTGTTCATATTCGATTACCTTTTAAATTTGTTATAGCAGGCCAGTCGGCCTGTTTAATTTTTTTTATTGGCTCAGGAGGCCCATATATTTTTTTATCATCCTAGCCTAATTATTTTTTTTATTGGCCTAGTCCGGCCCATTAAAAAAATTGTTTTTATCCTGCTGACCTGACCTGTTTGAAAGTTTGTGTTCATTTTGCCGAACCCATGCAGATCTGTAATATGTAATTTTTAAGCTAATTTTATATAATATTCATAAGGTTTTTGACTATATATTTTTAATTATTATAAACCAATAATCAAGAGGCAATTGCACGAAATACTATGTAATCAAATTCCATAATTAAAAGTAAATTCAGTACAAAAATGATTTAATAATATAAAAAAAGGGAAAAAATGTTGGTTTATGGGATGCACACTAATATAATTTGTTTTGAAGTTGCCTCTTGAATTGTCATGTTATCTACATATTTAATTTGCATTTACAAAAAAAGAAGAAGAAAATGCCTTTATTTTTTGGTAAAGGCTTAATTAAAATAATTAAAATTAAAATTATGTAAATCAAAATAGAAAATGATTAAAAATCTGATTAATTGATTAAGAAACTTTGATCAACTCAGTTAAAACTTTTAATCGATTCTTACCCCTACTTATATTTAAGGCTGCAATATTTGTACATTTCTACTTCTATAAAATACAAAAATAATATTTTAAAAGAAATGATTTGGACAGAGTGGTAAATATTCTACAAACCTCTACAAATACAAATTTGTTAATTTTAATAGATGAAACTTTTCTAAAATCTATATTGTGGAGTTAAAACAATTTAATTTTTTACACTGTCGAATAGAAAAGAAAAAAAAAGTTTTCAAATGCAATTTGTTTGAAAACTGTATCTCAATTTACTGATTCCTTTTAATGATTTTTAAAAAAAAATTTCAAGCATGATTTAAAAAAAAAAAATCTTTATTGTGTCCAGCTCAATTACAAAAGATTAACCCATTTGCACTTAAAACAATATAAACAGTTCAGCATTTGTTCCCGGCTAATATTCCATAACAAAATTAAAACTTCATCAATAAACAAATAAAATAAAATAATAATATAAAAATGACACAAATTTCACAGGAATGTACTCAAACTATGTGCTTTACAATACTATTTGCATACTGAAATTATCATAATGAAAAAAGCTGCTGTAAATAGTAAAAACTTTGGTGATTACTTTCGCTATTAACTCCTGACATGCGGTTAATATAAAAGCATCACTATTAATAAATTTCACAACTTTATTTTAATACATAATTAATATTTTCCATATAAAAATACTTTTTGCTGGTGGTAGTAGGCAATCTAAAAAAATATATCTCATCAAAAACAACTCGTTGTAAATGGTCCCGCCAAGCCACAAACCTGAAACGTCAGTCATAAAAAGAAGTGATATCACATAAAAAAGAAGCGATATAGAAGTGCATACTCAGAGTCCCGTGTAAAAATCTATCACCACTCATAATGTTTCCAAAGGACTCGAAGTGAGGTACAGTATGTGAAAACTGCTTGGCGACCTGCAGGCTTTTATAATGTTTGCGTTTCCTGCAATTACATATAACTATATTATTATTTTTATTTTATTTTATTTTATTTATTTATTTATTTATTTTGCTCCCAAAATAAAAATAATAATATAGTTATATGTAATTGCAGGAAACGCAAACATTATAAAAGCCTGCAGGTCGCCAAGCAGTTTTCACATACTGTACCTCACTTCGAGTCCTTTGGAAACATTATGAGTGGTGATAGATTTTTACACGGGACTCTGAGTATGCACTTCTATATCGCTTCTTTTTTATGTGATATCACTTCTTAATGTTATGAATTTTGTATATATCTGTAAATATTCCATTTGTTTAAATTTATTTTATTTGATTATTGTGAAAATTGCAGTATTATTAATGTATTTCCTATTGAGCATCATGTAACTCAATGCTAAAGACCTCAGGTGGTTTGCAAGGAAAACAACCTTACAGCATCGGTTTTTATAATGAGTTCTATTGGAAAATCGGCAAGGAATAGGTTTATCGCCAAGTTGGCGATGGTTTTGGAGACTTATTTTTGTCGCCAAATTTGGCGATATATCGCCAAATGTCGCCAAGTTGGCGACGGATTTGGCGACTTTTTGTGCAACCACACCCCCCTTATACCTATACATTGAGATCCTTTCTTGCTTGGGTTCTCTATCGAAAGTTAAAGCACTTTCTGGTAAGGCTCTGGAATAATCTGGAAAGATCTCTGAAACCTATATAAGGACCTCCATCAGTTCAGTTAGTTAGTTGTCTGTCAACTGCGATTGAATTCATACGAGAGGCTTTGCATTGAGAACTGTGTTTCTCGGATCGATTTTGTCGTTGATACGTCGTATTGAACGCATTGTTTCTGTGTGAAATTTTGCTGCGCTTTTATTGGATTTGAAGATTACTGAATATCTTGTAATTTTCAGAAGATATTTGTGATCGTATTGCACTGTTTATAGTGAATAAAGCCTTTTTATTGTTCTTATATATTGGCATCAGTCCTTTCGAACCCCGAGCTCACAACATTTGGTGTCAGAAGTGGGATTGAATGCCGATTACCAGAGCAATGGAGGCGCAACTGACTAAATTATTGGAGAAATTAGGAGAGATGGATGAGAAAATGACTGCGAACCAGGCTGAAATGAAGAAGGAAATGTCAGCGATGGATGAGAAAATGACTGCGAACCAGGCTGAAATGAAGAAGGAAATGTCAGCGATGGATGAGAAAATGACTGCAAACCAGGCTGAAATGAAGGAAATGTCGGAAGAAATGAAGAAGGAAATGTCAGCGATAGATGAGAAAATGACCGCAAACCAGGCTGAAATGAAAGAGATGTCGGAAGAAATGAAGAAGGATATGTCAACCAACCTTGGTGAGTTGAAAGAATTAATAGATAATAAAATAACATCTTTAAATGAAAGAATTGACAGCATGGAAAACAAATTTGAAGGAAGATTTCTGGAAATAGAGGAAAAAGTTCAAAAGACAGCCAATACCGTAGAAGAAAGGATAGAGAGTATAGAAAAGGAGTTGGAAAATGTGAAGAAACAAAAGATAACTGCCGAAAACTATCCCGAAGATGTCAAGTATCAAGCTATGCTTCCCCGGGCCTCTATTAAACTCTCGACCTATGACGGAAAATCCTCATGGCCAGTTTTTAAGACACAATTTGGGATCGTAGCGGACGCCAATGGATGGGATTCCCAGACAAAGGCTTGCCAGTTAGCTGCTTCTCTACGAGCTGATGCTGCCGACGTCCTACAGACTTTGCCTGCAAACGAACCGCTGGATTTTGAAACGCTCGTCAGTGCCTTAGAATTATGCTTTGGAGAGAAATGCATGAAGGAATATAGCAGACTCCAGCTCAAATCTCGGCAGCAGAAATCCACTGAATCCCTGCAAGAGCTTGCTACGGATGTCGAGAGACTTTCACATCTTGCTTATCCTGACTGTCCGACTGAAATTAGAGAGAGTTTAGCTCTGCAACATTTTATTGATGGTGTGCGTGACTCTGAGATCCAGAAAGCACTCCGGATTGCAGATCTCAGTGACTTAAAAGGGGCTTTAGTTTATGCCCTGAAATTCGAGGCAGCCCAGCAAGCTACAAGGAAAGATCGACACTTTGTGCGAGTAGCCAACACGCCTGAGACGTCGGATAGAGCTGTGGAGCATTTACAGCAGCAGGTGAAGGACATGATGAGGCAGATGAACTCCTTGATGGCCAACAAACCTTACAGGAAGATCAAGTGCTGGAAATGCGGTGGAGAAGGCCATATCCAAATCGACTGCCCAAGACAACCCAGCACCAATGGTAATATCTCTCCCGCTAAAGGAGGAGCAGGAAAACTGATTAATGGCCATCTTGCGGGGCGGAGGTTGCCAGATTTTGAGAAGCCCCATTTTCAAGTATGTGAAATTTCTGCAAGAAGTTGCGGCGAGAACGGAGTTTTTCTAGTCGGAAGTGTGAATGATTTGCCCTGTAATATGATCATCGATACAGGAGCCAATGTGACCATCATTCGGAAAGATCTAGCTCAGCAGCTGAAAGAAAAACTCTTCTGGACCCCGCCGCGTGTTATTCTTCAAACTGTGACCGGAGATAAGATCGAGATACATGGAAGAATGACACTGAAAATAAAGTTTGGGAACGCCGCTTATCGCCATACAGTCTTCGTGGCCGATATTTCAGACCCTTTCATACTCGGACTGGACTTTTTAAAAGAGCATGGATTTACACTGGACTTTAAGAATAATGAGTTACGCTCTGCTCAAGAAGATGTCACAATTTTCAAACTTGGAAATGAGTCCGGGTCTATTCAACGGATCACAGCCAAGGCAGATGTTATCATCCCTCCTCGGACCGAAATGATGATACCTGGATTAACTGGAAACGAAAGAATTTTCCAGTATGGCTTGACTGGATATCCTGAGAAGAGCCCAAAGGGAGTGCTAATAGCATCAGCGCTGGTAGATCTGTCGAGAGATGTGATACCTGTGAGGATTGCGAACGTAAGTGAAAAGTCTAGAATTATCCAGAAAGGTGAAGTGCTTGCAACCTGTGCTCCAGTCACCTGTGTTTGCAAAGACCCGAGCTTGACGTTATCGGATCCACCTACAAGTTTAACACCTGTAATTGGACGAAATGAAAATTTATCTCCTGAACAGAGACATGCCGCAGAAAGACTGTTCCAGGAATTTAAGGATGTGTTTTCACAAAACGAGAGTGATATAGGGCGCACTTCACTGACACGGCATAGAATTGATACTGCCGGCCATCCACCGATTAAACAGCATCCCAGACGTTTGCCGTTCGCTAAACAAGAAGAGGTGTCTAAGCTCTTACAACAGATGCAGGATAGTGACATCATCGAACCGTCATCAAGTCCGTGGGCCTCTCCCATCGTGTTGGTCCGAAAGAAAGATGGCTCCACAAGATTTTGTGTGGATTATCGTAAACTTAACGATATCACGAAGAAGGACAGCTATCCTCTACCAAGAATAGACGACACGCTAGATACTCTTTCAGGACATAAATGGTTTTCCACACTGGATTTGAAGAGTGGATATTGGCAAGTAGAGATCCATCCTGATGACAAAGAGAAGACCGCATTTACTACTGGACAAGGACTTTGGCAATTCAAAGTTATGCCGTTCGGGCTCTGCAATGCTCCAGCAACGTTCGAGCGCCTCATGGAGACAGTGTTAAAAGGCCTGACTTTTGAAGCTTGTCTCATCTACCTAGATGACGTCATCATTGGTGGCCGCACGTTTGAAGAACATCTTGGAAATATTCGAAAAGTGTTAACGAAGCTAAGAGCGGCGAATTTAAAGCTGAACCCTCTGAAATGCAAGTTCTTCCAACGCGAAGTAAATTATTTAGGACACATCATCTCAGCTGAAGGTGTTCGAACAGATCCTGAAAAAGTGTCTGCAGTAAAGAACTGGAAGCGTCCGGAAAACGTCCATCAGTTGCGAAGCTTTCTGGGACTATGCACTTATTACAGAAAGTTTGTACAGGGGTTCTCCAACATCGCAAGACCCTTGCATAGGCTCACTGAAAGCAAGCAGAAGTTTCTATGGACACAAGAATGCGAGAATTCCTTCCAGCAGCTGAAAGAAGCTCTCACATCCTCTCCAGTCCTAACCTATCCACACCCCGACAAACAATTCATTGTGGACACGGATGCCAGCCATGAAAGTGTCGGCGCTGTACTTTCCCAAGAGATAGATGGCCAAGAACGAGTCGTAGCATACTGGAGCAAATGTCTATCGAAACCAGAGCGGAATTATTGCGTCACTCGTAAGGAGTTATTAGCTATAGTGAAAGCCATAGAACACTTCCATCACTATCTCTATGGCAGGAAATTTCTCCTTCGTACTGATCACGCATCCCTAACATGGCTGATGAATTTTAAGAACCCAGAGGGCCAAGTAGCCAGATGGATACAACGACTCCAGGAATACGACTTTGACATCAGGCATCGTAAAGGCTCATCGCATGGAAATGCCGATGCCCTATCAAGAAGACCGTGTCCCGAGAGCTGTCGCTATTGTTCCAGAGCGGAGAGCAAGTATAATCCCGAATATGTCATACGCCAGACGAAGACTTCACTATTGACGCCACCAGATCCCTGGAGTGATGAGAAGATTCGAGAAGATCAAATGGCAGACTCTGAGATCAAACCAATCTTGGAGTTATTAGAATCTTCTAGCACGAAGCCCAGTTGGAAAGACATCTCGACTTACAGTCCTACGACGAAGCAATATTGGGCTCTTTGGAGCTCTCTCCACGTCAGGAATGGTGTCCTGTTCCGAAAATTCGAATCGGAAGATGGGAAGACATCTCGGTGGCAGTTGGTACTTCCTCGATCCCGAATCCCAGAGGTCCTCAAGGAATTACATGGCAGTCCCACTGGTGGCCATTTTGGAGTCATGAAAACATTACACAGAGTCCGAGAGCGCTTCTTCTGGGGAAAAGCGAGAGCTGACGTCGAACAATGGTGCAAATCTTGCGATGCATGTGCAGCTCGGAAAGGACCAAAGAAATGTAGCCGAGGAAGACTACATCTCTACAATGTAAGAGCACCTTTTGAACGCATCGCCCTTGACATCCTAGGTCCTCTGCCAAGAAGTGCTGATGGCAACAAATACCTCCTTGTTGTCATGGACTATTTCACAAAATGGCCTGAAGTTTATGCCATCCCTGATCAAGAAGCTTCTACGGTTGCGGATGCCTTGGTACACCAGTGGATATCAAGGTATGGAGTCCCTCTTCAAATGCATTCTGACCAGGGGAGAAATTTCATCTCTGCTGTGATTGAGGGTCTCTGTCAACTTCTCGGAATGGACAAAACTAGGACGACGCCTTTACATCCACAATCGGATGGCATGGTTGAGAGATTTAATCGTACCATCCTCAACAATCTCTCACTTCTAGTATCAAGAAACCAACAAGACTGGGACCAAAAACTTCCCTTGTTTCTTCTCGCCTATCGCAGCGCCGGCCATGAAACAACCGGCTATTCCCCGTCTCAGATGCTTTTCGGTCGTGATCTTCGTTTACCTTGTGATCTGCTTTTTGGTCGCCCTCCAGATGCGCCTTCATCGCCAGAGGGATATGTGCAGAATCTCCAGGCACGATTTGAAGACGTCCACAACTTGGCTCGAGAGCGGATCAATATACAGACGGAGAAGATGAAGACCAGGTACGACACGAAAGCCACGGGACATCAATTCAAAGAAGGTGACAAGGTTTGGTTTTATAATCCGACTCGACGTAAAGGACTTTCTCCCAAACTGCAATCGCACTGGGACGGTCCTTATACAGTCCTAAACAGACTGAACGATGTCGTAATTCGGATCCGAAAGTCGCCAAGTTCGAAGCCTAGAGTCGTTCATTACGACAGGCTGGCTCCATACTATGGCCATAGTACTTAGTTCTTGATTGTAAATAGTGTAATGTAAATAATGTAAATTAGTATGACCATGGTCTTGTATATAAGTTAATGTAATTATTTATTTTGCTTAGCATTATCATTATTATTATTATTTAAATACTTGTATGTACTAATGTCTATGCTTTAATTTTATTGTTTTTTTTTTTTTTTTTTTTAATAAGTGCATATTTTGTATAATTCAGCATTATGAATGTGTTTAATTGTTATTTTCCATGTTTGCTTTAAGTGTTAATAGTATAGCATTTGTTGGCAACGGGTTTGCTTTCCGATCAAAGGTTGAACTGCCCGGGACGTGCAGTGCTTGAGAGGGGGGCAATGTTATGAATTTTGTATATATCTGTAAATATTCCATTTGTTTAAATTTATTTTATTTGATTATTGTGAAAATTGCAGTATTATTAATGTATTTCCTATTGAGCATCATGTAACTCAATGCTAAAGACCTCAGGTGGTTTGCAAGGAAAACAACCTTACAGCATCGGTTTTTATAATGAGTTCTATTGGAAAATCGCCAAGGAATGGGTTTATCGCCAAGTTGGCGATGGTTTTGGCGACTTATTTTTGTCGCCAAATTTGGTGATATATCGCCAAATGTCGCCAAGTTGGCGACGGATTTGGCGACTTTTTGTGCAACCACACCCCCCTTATACCTATACATTGAGATCCTTTCTTGCTTGGGTTCTCTATCGAAAGTTAAAGCACTTTCTGGTAAGGCTCTGAAATAATCTGGAAAGATCTCTGAAACCTATATAAGGACCTCCATCAGTTCAGTTAGTTAGTTGTCTGTCAACTGCGATTGAATTCATACGAGAGGCTTTGCATTGAGAACTGTGTTTCTCGGATCGATTTTGTCGTTGATACGTCGTATTGAACGCATTGTTTCTGTGTGAAATTTTGCTGCGCTTTTATTGGATTTGAAGATTACTGAATATCTTGTAATTTTCAGAAGATATTTGTGATCGTATTGCACTGTTTATAGTGAATAAAGCCTTTTTATTGTTCTTATATATTGGCATCAGTCCTTTCGAACCCCGAGCTCACAACAATATATATATATATATATAATGATCATACGCATATTAATAACAATGCTCCTTATAATAAACGTTACCTAAATTGAGATATATTGCAGTAATTCTAGCGTAAGCGGAATCGCATAGATCTGGGGAAAAATACGTTCTGTCAGTTCTTTCGCATACAAAAATATTTATAAAAGTTATATAACAAAAATTAAAAAATTATCTTTTCGATTTTCAAAATTGATATACTGCATATATTATAAAAGCCTTTAGGTCGCCAAGCAGTTTTCACATACTGTACCTCACTCCGAGTCCTTTGGAAACATTATGAGTGGTGATAGATTTTTACACGGGACTCGGAGTATGCACTTCTATATCGCTTCTTTTTATGTGATATCACTTCTTTTTATGACTGACGTTTTAGGTTTGTGGCTTGGCGGGACCATTTACAACGAGTTGTTTTTGATGAGATATCACTCCTTTTTGTAAGGTATTTAATTTCAATTATACAGATTCCATTTTTATTCAGAAAAGAAAAGATAAAAGAAAGATGAAAGAGGCAAAAAAAAATAAAAATAAATAGTGATGCAATAAATAGAATTATACATCAGAATTATACAATTTATTGAGTGACTTATTCCAATGTACATATCGCTACCATAGCAACAGGGAAACTTTTATATTAATTTCCTTACATTGTATTCATCAGATTATTTATGACATGTTTATTTTCCTTTTTCTTTTGTTTATATCACTCTTCTGTTTATATACATTCAAAAAACAAAAAAAATAGAAAATTTTACAGTAGTTTACAAAATAATTAAAATACTGCAGTTTCAGAAAAATGTGGAAAAATAAGAAGCACTTTTTTTTCGGTCAATTATAACAATAAGTTTATGAAGCATACTTTACCGAGAATAATTTTTTTTTCTACGAACCATTGTAACTTACAGAGATTTTTATACTAATATATTAAATATTATTTTTGAAAATTACTGAGCACCTTAAAAGTTTTTTATTTCAACGTTTCGAGAATCGGAAAAATGTAAGATTCGCAACGTTTGCAAAAGTATAAAAACTGTTAAAGTGATTTCAAAATAGAAACTGTTCGTAGGATGACACGAATTCCAAAATTCTGTGTGATTTTGTAAATATACCGCAAAGACTAAAGCGTTTACATAATGAACCGTTTAAAAAATGTAAAATTTTATTAACATTTTTTATCTGATAATTCATAAAGCTTTAAAGTAGATTTTTAAAAGGAGAGTGATTAAGTCAAAAAGCACAATATTTACTAAATGCACAAAATACATAAAGACACAAAGTACATAATTAATGTTTCTAGTCTGTCCATTCCAATTAGAGGATCCTAAAATATAGGTCCCCACTACCCGGCAGTCCATGAATTAATTAGGACATATGTATGCAACTATTAAGAGGCTACTTCACTCAGACGAAAACACCGCTCGCTAATGTTAATGCTATGGAGGAAATATTTTAAGATATCTCGTTCGCATTTCAATATTTTTAAATGATTTTTTTTTGCATTGGATAGCTGAGGCCAATTTCTATGCACACTCTTTTGTACTTTTTCGATTTTTGTTGCAATTTTTTTTTTATTGAGGATACTTTCACTTTCAAAACCAGTTCCGAAAGTGAAAGTATCCTAATAAAAAAACTTGTTATCAAAATTGAAAAAGTACAAAGGAGCGTGCATAGAGATTGACCTCAGCTATCCAATGAAAAAAAAAAAAAAAAAAAAAAAAAAATCATTTAAAAATATTGAAGTGCGAACGAGGTATCTTAAAATATTTCCTCCATAGGATTAACATTAGCAAGCAGATGTTTTCGTCTAAGTGAAGTAGACTCTTAAAATGTTCTCTAAGTCGACAATAGAGGCAATAAGTATAGCTCGGCAAATGTGAAACACAGCATTGCTTCATCATGGCTTTGTTTCGTGAGGTGTTCGTTCTCCGAACATAAAAATCTCTCGAAAATGTTCGTTAACCGAACATGTGTTCGTTATCCGAAAATGCAAATCTCACGCGAAAGTGTTCGTTAAGTGATTTGTTCATAAACCGACAGCTCGTTACCGATCACCTATTGTATACGAAATTTGTCATTTTTAATTTTTATGGAGAATTTAAGAAGATATTTCCTTTTCATTGTGCTCTAGGCCCGTTTTTAGAGCATTTCAAGTTCATCATAGACGGAGATTCGATGAACGGCAAAAAAATTTAAACGCAAAAATTCTAATCTTGGGGTAGCAACATTTTTAGATTCTATTACTCAGCGCATGAATGTAAAGTAGGAATTTTGTAATCGCTATTTCAATCAATTCCTGATACGCTAGAATTATATATTTATAAATAAACACAGTTTTTTTTAATCAATGAAAATACTATATTTTCATAGATTTAGATCTTAAGATTGACGAGCTTTCGGGCGGACAAAATGAACTCGTATTAAATTTTAAAGCAAGATAATAAAACCTTACAGAGATTGAAACAGTATAAAATCATTAAAATACATCTCACTAAGTAAATATACATCGGTTGTAATATAATCAAGATCGTCTAAGAGACTCTGTAAATGAAACGTATATAGTTCAATACCGCTTTACAATAGAGAGTTTAAATGAATCGGATATAGTAACATATTTGAATATCTTGTGTATATAGCCACTTTGACAAAAGTTATGCTATTTACTATTGTTTTTCCTCTGTGTTAAGTACAGGAATCAAGTACTTCAAAGTAAAAATTAGCTAATTACACAACTATTTAGTCTTAATAAAAAATCTTTTGAGTTACCCTGTAAACGAACAGTAAATTCTACAATTCTGTTTTACAATAGGAAGCTAACTTAGGTCGTTCGTAGTAACATATTTAAATATCATGCGCATATGTTCTTTTTGAAAAGAGTTAGACCATTTAATATTTCTTTGCTTCATCTTAAGTATAGGAATAAATCACTTTAAAGTGGTATATATAAAAAACTAATTAATATTTTTACACAAAATATTAAACATTTGAATTACTCATAAAAAAACTTTCAAATGTTGCAAATCACGTAAAAATAGGATAATTACACAACTCTTTAGCCCTATATCAAAAGATCTTTTGTGAGACCCTGTAAACGAACCTTAAATGTTACTATTATTTTTTATATAATAGGAAGTTTACTTGGGTCGACTGTAATAACATATCTTAATATCATATGTATACGACCATTCCTAAAAGAGTTGGGTCATTTATTATTTTCTTGCTCTATGTTAAGTATAGGAATCAATAACTTTAAACTGATATAAATCAAAAACTTATTAATATTTTTACATGAAACTTACAAAGGTTTGAACTACTCATTAAAACAATTCAAATGACGTAAACTGCATAAAAATCCGATAATTACACATTGCTGTAGCCCTGTCAATAGTTTTTTGCTCTATATTAAGTATAGGAATCAATAACTTTAAACTGATATAAATCAAAAACTAATTAATATTTTTACATGAAACTTACAAAGGTTTGAACTACTCATAAAAACAATTCAAATGACGTGCACCGCGTAAAAATCCGATAATTACACATTGCTGTAGCCCTGTCAACAGTTTTTGGTCTGAACAAGATTTAAAAAGTGCAAAAAACAGCACTTTTAAAATCGCATTTACTGAAAACCTATTCGTCGGATTTTGCTTTACTTTTGATTTCATAGTCACGTGGCACGCCCCATTCCATAGAATCAAGAATTTTGTTTCTATCATAAATAGAACGCGAGATATAGATGTGTCAAAAACCCGTTTTGTCCCGTCCGCAAAATATAAACTAGACAGAGTTGCTAAAAAAAATTTCTAAAATCGTTTGGCATCCATTGGTGGAAATTCCTTTCATTTACGGTTCAATGCATTGCTGTTTCTTATGCTTGGCGAGAAACTCTGTCGAGTTTCTATGATTAATCATAGAAAATCTATCAGAGTTTTCAATTAAAAAAAATAGAGATATTTTTTTTCACCTATATTATGTAATGCAGAAAGAATTCCATAGTTTATTTAATGATTGCAACAAATATGTTAACATTTTCAAAAATTCAGATAAAATGCTTTGAAAGATAAAATTTTCTTTAAAAGAGACAAAGGGTTAAAAGATTATACTAGACATGCTGTAAAAAAGGAGAAGGTACAATCTTATAACAAATCCTCTATTATACATTTAAAATTCCGTAGATTTAAAGTTAAAGCAACATGAAACTGAAAAAAAAAAAATCTTTATTGAACTATAAATTAATCAGCAGAATTAACAACATATATTTAAGAGGAAATGAAAGTGTATATAAAGACAAAAGAAAGGAAAAGAGAAGAGATGTAACAATATTGGGAAATTTTTTGAAAATACTGACAAGAAAAAAATGCTTTTTAGAAAGAGTTACTGACAAGAAGCAATTTTTGTTAGAAATAAGGTAAACTTACACTAATTTACATATATACCTTGTTTAACTTATTTGGGATAGAACCAGAAAAATTAAATTAATAATGAAATTACTTTTCTGGCATGACAGTTAATAATTTTATCAGTATTTCATATAATATAAAATGACATACAGTATTGTAGTTTTGCAATATAAACACTCACCTCACCTCTTAATATAACAGCACAGGGATCATCTATCAATTCCTCAAATGGCATCTCAACCCTTTTTACTTCAACTTTCTTTTTAATTAATTTGTTGATACTTTTTTCTATCTCTTCAATTTGTTCAAGTGTTAATGAAGACTGTAAGAAATTCAGTCAATAAATGTTTAAATACAAAACCAAAAGTTATAAAAATTTCAAAACAAGGAAAACATGTCAAAATTTTTATTAAATATATCTATTTACAATGCGGATATAATATTTTTTTGAAGTATTGAAAACAGATTTAAGCTTTTATATATTACTAAGCTTAAGTATAATATCAAATGTAATTGGCATGAATAGGAGGGAGAAAGTTTTATAAACTCATAAATAGGGCTGGACAATATCAGAAATTTAATATCGCAATATATCAACAAATTAATATTGATATTGGTGATATATCGCAATAACTACTTATAAAGTGTGTGGAAATAGAAAAATTGTCAATTTCCAAAGATAAATGGTCAATAGCAGCAATTTAAATGCAAATAGGCATAGAAAGCAACAAATCAATTCTCTATACCTATTTATTCACATAGCATCCTTTAATTATTATAGTTTCATATTTATACAAAATAGAAATATGTTAGGAAAAGGACTCATTGTTCAATATCTATTTGGACTTATACAATTGCTTGGATAGTGTTTTTCTTTAAAAATAGTACGTCCCCTATTCTTTCTATTTTATGCACTATTTTAACTATTTAATTTCCTTGTGTATAACTGAGAATGTTATAAAAAAGAAACTAAAATAAAAGTTTCTTAAATTTAGGATGTTGCTGATTTTAATATGATTAAAATAAGTAAAAAGCAATAGCAAAAACTGAAATTGGTTTAGTGCCACATGTCATGCTAACATACTTGTAATTAAATAGTTTTTAATGGATGACAGATGCAGCAGAAATGTTGATTTCAAATCTTTCTCTTAGATAACAATACATTCTTAACAGAATTTTTTTTTTTTTTTTAATTTCACTGTATTTATACCTTCCTATCCATTTACTATACATAAATACAACATTGAAATATCTTTTGAAATATAAATAGTCAAATCATATTTCAGAATAGCTTTGTACTAATTATTTATTTTTTATTTCTTACTTCACTTTAAGCTGAAATATCAAGACAGCATATTTAAATTCACTCAGATTCACGCTCTCTTTACTGATAATACGACAGACAGGATAATAGGAATGGGCATTGACCAGTATTCAGCATATGCAATACTAGACATTAATAGCTAGGAAGCTCTGCTCAAAAGTAACCAACACAGTGAAGAAGCAGATAGGCTTCACTTCACCAATGTGGCAAAAGGAGAAATTTTACCATTAGTGCACTCTGATTGGTTGCTCATAAACTGAGCTTCCCAGCTGCTAAGCTCTGGTAATATTATTGATTCCGTAATAACTTGTACATATTTTAGTACTTCTTTATTGGTTATGATATATCAATCTGTGTGATATATTGCAATATGTCTAGACCAATAGCAATGACTGTATTGAAACACAGACAATAACAGTATTATTCAGTAAAACAAATGGATAGTGGAACATGTGTTTGGTGGGAATAAAAAGTAAAGCAGAAAATGTATAAGATATATTGGAATAACAATGAAAGAGAGATGATCATTAGAAAGGATATCTAGCTTTGAATGAAGCGGGCCGTGAATAAATGCATGGGAAGAAAGGATTATTCCGATATCAGTATGGAATATTCTGTGTTTTTTCTAGGATTTTGAAGTCGCACTGTGGAAAAAAAAATGTTATTGGGATATATTGGTAGAGTCAGAGTTTAGCTATCGTTATTGGGATATATCGTGAGAATCAGAGCTTAGATATTGTTATTGCGATAATTTTAAAATATCAATAATTGACTGATATATTGATAAATAATCCAGCCCTACTCATAACAGAATGAAC
The DNA here is from genome assembly GCA_963931845.1 of Maratus michaelseni. Classification (NCBI taxonomy): domain Eukaryota; kingdom Metazoa; phylum Arthropoda; class Arachnida; order Araneae; family Salticidae; genus Maratus; species Maratus michaelseni. The sequence goes on from OZ007591.1 coordinate 212,174,415, forward strand.
TACCATTAGAATAACAGATATATTTCAATACTGTAAAGTTGCAAACTAAAGGCATATAGTGTGCTTTGATTAAACTCCAACAATTGAACCAATATATGACTTCAGCTATGATTAAACTCCAACAAAAAAATTTCTAATTAATAAATACCTTTGTGTGTGTGTGTGTGTGTGTGTGTGCCAAACGGTTCTTTTCCTTCAAAATTTATTTTAAAAACCAGGATGAGTGCCATGCATGAGTATTAGGATTTAAAAGGCCTCTGTGGCTATTGATGACTGCATAAAATCAGTGGATGACAATTTTGAATTTAAATTTACAAAATCATGAAACAAAATAATTTGAATACTGTGTAATTTTAGTATTAATTGTTAGATTTTAATAGAACAAAACAATTTTAAATATTTTCTCTTATTTTTTCTCCAATTTTGTCTTTTTGAAACGAGGAATTCAAAATCAGTATGAGTGTGTTATACAAGGCTGTGGCATATGTAAAAAAATACAATAATTAAATTTTAACAAGGGTAGTACTTGTAAAATCTATATACACTTATAGATTAATACTTTTAATGTACAATGTCATGCAATTTTAGAATATAATTTATTACAAAGTTTTTTAAAGGAAAATAAGGAAAAATAAGTAACTGAATAATGAAAAAAAAAATATATTATGTGAATGAGAAACAAATTTTAGAGAATATGAAATTTATCATTTCAAAAATTAATAGTTATTAATTTAGAGAGACTGAACATACATATTTTTTTATGGGGCAGGGGGAGGTCTTTATGAATACTTTATATATTTTTAATTGCTTATTAGGCTTTATTTGAATGTTCCTTTAAGAATGGGGCCACAAGGCTCATGTCCAAAAAGTCTCATCGTAAATCGGGCAATGATCGAAATTATTGTTTTGTCCAAAGAAAATCTCTAAAAAAGTTGTAACATAATCACTCTCCTCAGTCCACATGGATCAAAATAGTGAACTTTGATTCCTAAGTCTTGATGTACAAACCACTTCTAAAGCAGATTAAAATTAAAAGGAAAACAATTTGGTTTAATGCACCCTCTCTTTTGAAGGTCACAAAATATTAATAAACTTTATTTCAAACGAAAGAAATCAAGCCAAAAATTAAACATGCATATTTACTCATAATGAACAGCTGACATTCTTTCGAATATATGATGAGAAATTTAATTTTAACTAGATGGAACCAATCAAAACTTAACTGCAAACAACATAATGGTACCATAAAAATAAGTTTATAGCCTCTTTAAAAATTTAAGAAATTTTTGCAGAATAATTCTTAGCAATAATTCAAATAAATAAAAAAACACCTCTGTTATGATGCATTCCATTTCTGCTTTTAAATTTAATATTTTTCAATAATTTATTTATTTAAATTAAATATATAATTGTAATTAATCATTATTTAAAAGATTTCATAATATTAATCAACATTTAAATTAATTATTTTACAGTTATTATTTAAACAGTCAATATTTTCTATCTTTTTAAAATTAATCTTTTTTACTTTTCTTCTAAGAAATTTTATTATTAATTAAAATTACCTTCTATAATTAAATCACTTTTTAAAGTCAATAATCATTTTTAAATTAAATTATAATCTTTCATTTAAGTCTCTGGACAAAAGAATAAAAAATTTTCGTTTGTTGACATCGATTCCGATAAGTATCGTGAATTTTCTTCTAAGTTAAAAAATATATTTTTCACTTTTTAAATATTAATAATTTTTGTTTTAAACCTTATTCAAAAGATTAAACAAAATTCTTTATGTAGTCTGCCAAAATTCTAGCAAAATTTAACTTAAATCTTGGCAGATATACATTTTTAAACATTTTTCTTAATCGCAATGTTTACATTGATCATTTTTGGAATGAAGTCTGGTAATTTTGAATTGAATCTTCGTGCGTAGAAGAAACAACAACTTAGCGTGCGATCGTCACCCATTTTGGTTTAGGGGTTATTCAAGTAGGCATTCAAGGTTAAAGGATGCATTTTTCAGTGGGGAAAAGGGGATTTGAAATTCTTTCTAGAACATTCGAATGCAAACAAACTTGGTTTCTACCACTTGTTGTCAGGGTTGAGTTGTCGTCAGTTCGCTCGGATCGTTTGCGTGTAGAGTTGAGTTGTTGCTGGAGTATTTTTTCTCGGCGGCGGTTGAGAGTTAAGCAGTTAATTAAGAAGAAGAGGAATTTTCACCTTTTCTGATTGGATCACTTGGCTTCGAGCGTCAGTTAGAAAGTTGTTGAGTTTGAATTCAAAATTCAGTCTGTTACTTTTTCTCCTGCATGTAGTCTGCAAGAATATAAAAGCCGTGTCAGGCCGTAAGGCCGGACACAATGTTAAAAAGTTTTTGTAGAAGACAATTAAAATTCTGCTGGCAGTTAATTTAAGTTCCTAATGTTTTTCTCCAAAGTTCTACGATGAAAGTCTAACTTTTTTTTCGATAGCATAGGAGTCACTGCAGATCATCAGATCGAATCGAATCGACATGGTCTTGCTATTAAATTAAAACTCCATAAACTATATTCGTCTTCATCTATAATTCCATAGACTATTTTCGTCTCTATCAAATCTTTGAGTGCTGAGCATCTTTGATTCTTCATCTCCTCGAAAATGTTAATATTTAAAGTTCTCAACATATTACCTTGATAAATCATTGGAGTTATTCTGGGAATTTTCTTGGTCGTGTATCTTCCTTTTAATCACACGTAGTTAAAGTTCCAGCAAGAGTTAATATTCTTCCGGCAGCGTAGGAATCAATCTGTACAGCACCAAATCTAATTAACATCGCCTTGCTGCTAAGTTACTATTCCATAGACTATCTTCTCCAGCCATGATTCTTCATCTCGGCGTAAATGCCAAATATTCAATGATCTCAACGATGTTCCATGAGTATGAGAAAATTTCATCACCGTCTGTGTTCCTCCGCATTATACATAATTTAAGTTGGAACTTAAATTATGTATAATCCCGGCGATTCCAGCAAGAGTTCATATTCTCACAATCAAAGTACAATTTAAAAATAATTTTATATCTTAGGACAGCCTGTAAATTTTAGATCTATTTTTCCCTCTGAACATTTCTTCTCAAGTAATTTAAAGATTTATGTAAAATCTTAATAATATAAGTACAATAATCTCATTTAAGTGAATATTCATTTAAAGTTTTGAATATGAAATAGAATTGAACTGGAATCTTAGTTGATAAGAATATAAGCTGTGCTTACATTATTATTCAATATATATGAGGTTGCTTCTAATGTGAAGGAAAAATATTTTGTATTCTAAAAAAGTCCTTCCGGCCTGTACCGGGAGGAAAAGGTAGCTTTCCTATATCTTCGTTTTAAAATTTTAGCTAATGTTACACGAAAACAGCAAGCTAAAATGCAAAGAAACGTTTACAAAAGATTCGTTAATACTGAATTTGAATAAGAAATTCGCCAAATTATTGAGCAATAGCCAAATTGGCTTCATTTATGAAGACTTATTTTGATCGCCAAATTTGGCGATATTTCGCCAAATGTCGCCCAATTTTGTCAATTTTGTCGCCAATGTCGCCAATTTTGGCGTTAACGGATATGAATATATAGTTTTATGCATATGATTGGGAAAATTATTACAACAATGAAAGAAAATAATTTGCGAGTAATCGCGTTAATGTGCTGTTTTGTTTCAAAATGTCAGCCACCCTAGAATTTCAAACTGCTCTATCTCAGCCATTTTTTAAGATAGAGGTAAACCAAAAAAAGCTCTGGAATCCTTGTATCAAGGCCTAACACGTAATTAAAAAATAAATTTGAATTTTTAAATTTTTTGTATATTTATTTTAGATTTTAAGTTATTTTACATCTTTAAATGGCCGCCATCTTGAAACAAGATAGCGGACCAAGCTGGCCAACGAACTCGGTCGAGACATTAGTGACCTTAATACACACAATTAGTTTCATCAAAATTGATTCATAATTACGGGCGTTATCATATGACATAGGTCAGATATATATATATATATATATATATATATATATATATATATATATATATATATATATATATATATATATATATATATATGAAACGAAGCGTGTTGCTCCGTCGGTGGGTCCTTGTTCGCCGGGCCGGTGGCTGCGCGGACTGAGGGCGGCTCCGTATTTACGTCAAAGCGCTCATTCTGATTCCCTTGCATGCTCTTGTAGTCCTGGGCCGTGAGCGGGATTCGGTTAAATTCCGAGTGAATGTATGTCTGTTTAAAGGAAGACACCGTCTATTACGGAACCTGGTTTATTTCTTTTTCTTACATGCATCCTTTTAAACCAGGCCCATATTGGCGTGAGAGCTGCTTTTTAAGTCTGTCTGGACATCGGAGGTTCGTCCATCGCGAGGCAATTCCGAGAGAGCAGATTGGCGTGGATTTGTTTAGATGAGGGAAATCGTAAAAAGTTCGCTCCTGATAGCTGTGTAATGGTATAAATATGAGGTTTTTGCATTATTTCTGCTAGAGGTCGTCTAAGTCAAAAGAGGCGTATTTTTAATTTTAATTGGCCGCGAGCTGAGTGATTGATTGTGCGGAATAAAGGCGTTGGCTCTATCGGCCGATCGGATGCCGCAAGACTTTAAAATTGCGTTAGCGTCAGCACAAATATTCTTATGAAGAGTCAGAAAACGATCTTTGAAAGTTATAAGATGCGATGCAGGAAAACTAATTTAACAGGGGCGACGGCATTTTCAATCAATTGAAACACAATTATTAAAGCATTTAAAAGTTTTGATTTAAATTTCTATTTTTTAAAACGGTAATTTAAAATTTTAAAAGGGGCAAAAAGGGATTTTGCATTTTAAAAAGGGGTTTAGCTTTTATCCTTTCATATCCCCCCCCACTAAAACAAGAGCCACAGGGCTCGCCTGCAAGACCTGTGGGTCTTATCTCGTGAATTTAACCCATGTTTTTTTTTTTTTTTTTTTTTTTTTTGATTCTTATTTTCTCCAGCTCTCAAGTAATTTCTCCAGCTCTTCAGTATTTACTTCAGCTCTCAAGTCAATTGGACCTATTTTTACATTTATATATCAAATTTACATAAAAATATTGGTTACACTAAAATATTGGAATTCTTTCAAAGGTGCTGCAGCAAAACAATAATGTGTCTCGAGACGACATATCTTGATTATAACAGTTGTCATAACATAACTGTGTTTGTAGTGTTTCCCTTTCTTTCCAGTTTTTGTTTTAAAGTTTTTGATATAGTTTGTTGGGAAACATCCTTTTGTGTATAATTGCAAATTGCAACCATAAACTATATAATATATTAAAATATTCACAGGTAAACATACTGAAAACTATACAACATATGCAAATGTAAAAAATATTCAATAATAGACAATGTTCAAATGTAAAAAAAATATTCACAAATACAAAATATTAAAATGTAAAATATATTCACAAATACAAATTATTCAAAAATATAAAATATTCAATAATACAAAATATGCACTAATACTATCAACAAAATATATTGTATCTCAAATGCAATTTGAAAAGCTTGCATTTCTAGAAATATTGAATTTTCACACTGAGATAAAATAACAGTAAAATATCCTAAAATACTAATAACAAAAACAAATTATATTTCTTCGTATACCTTTCCGTTTTGTTCGGGACTTAGCTACTCCTATGATGCAGCCTTAGGTTTATATCCATGAAAAAACAACACTAAGTTGTTTAAAAAAAAAAGAAAACTACAGCTAATAAAAACTAAATATACACTTGCTATAATTTTCACCATGCGCAGGGTCAGTGCGATATGGGTTTTAATACTCTGAGGGGAATATCACCCAAAAATGTGCCACTCGCACGACAGAAAAAGAAAAGTGGGTAATCGATATTCACCTGCAGAGGGGAAGCGAAGCAGTTTTGCCAGATTCTCCGTTCAACCTGGAAAGAGAATCTGGGAAAACAGTCCGGCTAAAGATGGGTGGCCACGGAGCGGAGGACCCCTTCATGTGTCATCAATTCGTCATTATAATATTTTTAAAAAAAATAATAAAAATTCTAACAGTACTTTTAAACTGTCACCATCATTCTACACTGCTGGGGAGATAGGTTACACGCCCAGCTGGGTCCTCATCCAAATGCTACGAGTAAGGGGGACGATAGGAAAGCAAAAATTAAAAAAAAATTGACAGCTGAAAGAGATAGATGGGGTTTATTCATGGCTGAGTTTAAGATTTTGAGGAGGGTGGTAGTATCTTAACTTGGAGGAATGGACAATTTCGGAATTTCTCTTAAAATGTGGGCTGGGTTTATCAATTTCAAAGGATACATCAGAAAGTTGTTTTAAAATGGTGTATGGGCCAGAATATGGTGCAGTCAATTTACGGGTATTCGGATAGTGAAATTCTTCATACATCACAATGTCACCAACTTTAAACTTTACAGGAAGGAAACGAGCATCATAACGGACTTTATTCTTTTTATGGTAAGCAATTGTTCTCTCTTTAGCCAATTTTCTAGCTTCTTCCACAGGGGGATAGTAACTATTATTTGGTAAAGGGGGATCATATGGTAAATTTCCTAAAAATAAATAGCTAGGGGTGAATTGGGTTACAGAATGAGGGGTGTTATTATATTCATATAAGACTTCATCTAAAAGCTTAGTCCAAGGTATTTTCTTGGATGTGGAATTGACTTTACATTTTAATCTAGTGACAATAGTCTGATTTAGTCGTTCAATTTTCCCATTCGTTTCCGGGTGATGGCTGCTCGTCAATCTGTGTTTTATATTGTAATTACGAAGAAATCTCCTAAACCTGGAAGCTGTAAATGCTCCATTTCTGTCGGTTAACAATCTATCTGGTACTTGTATCTGAAATAATTGTTTCAAAATGTTTGTATAAGTTTCGGTAGTTACACTTTTTGAAGGAAAACCCCACACATAGCGAGTTGCATGGTCAACGACTAAATGCAAATATTTTTTTGTAGAATTGTAATAATTAAATCCGCCAACAGAGTCTACTGCCAAACATTCAAAAGGTATCTCTGTTGGGGGCATTAATTGCAATAAGCCAAATCTTTTTTGTCTACATTTTTTGTTTATCTGACAAGTGTGGCAGTGTTTTACAAAATTTTCAATGTTCTGATTAAAGTTAGGCCAATAATATTGCGGAGAGATTAAATTTATCATTTTATAAATTCCAGGGTGGCCAAATTGTGTGTGGGTTTTTTCTAATAGGGGTAAACGTAAAGACATGGGGACCACAATCTTATACAAACCTTTCTTTTTAATAACAACAACATCATTTATCTCAGTGTACTTTTTACCATCAATTGTTACATTTTCTTTCTTCTGATTGTCTCTTACTTCATTCAAGTCAAGGAGATGTATAATATGGGGTAAATTTTCTGAAACAGGTTGTCTAGATAGCATATCAGCTTCAACATTAGTGGAGCCTTTCTGGTATTTAATTTCATAGTCAAACATACTAAGTTTTAGGGACCAGCGGAAAAGACGTCCTCTTAAATTTTTAACACTTTTGAGCCAGGTAAGTGCCGCATGATCTGTATGTATGACAAATTTTTGACCGTGTAAATAATGATAAAATTTATCTAAAGCATCCACAATCGCCAAACATTCTAACTCCGTAATTGCATAATTTTTTTCATAATCGCGAAGATTTCTAGAGTGATATGCTATAGGATGTAATGTTCCTTTTTCATCAACTTGTTTCACTACACATCCCACTCCATGACTTGATGCGTCTACAAACAAATGACAAGGTGTTTTGGGATCAAACAACTTTAAGATTGGTTTTTCAATTAAAGCATTTTTTAATTTTTCAAAAGAATTTTGACAATTTTGGTCCCACACATAAGGGACATTTTTCTTCAACAAATTGTTGAGAGGGTATCGAATGTTAGCATACTTTGGAATAAATTTGTGATAAACATTTATAGATCCCAAAAAACGTTGTAATTCTTTTACATTCGTTGGTGGTGTTAATTTCTTAATCGTCTCTATATTAGGGTTGTCAGGTGTGATACAACCGTTCGAAACTTCATATCCTAGAAAATTAATTTTGGATTTCACAAAATTACACTTTGACAATTTGAGTTTAAGGTTTTCTTGAACACATATATTAAATAATGTCTCTAAATGACATAAATGTTCCTCTTCATTTTGGGAGAATACAATAACATCATCAAAGTAACTACAGGCAAAGTCAATTTTGTATTTATTAAGAATTCTACGGAGGGTACGGTTAAACCAAGCAGGTGAGTTTTTCCATCCAAACGGTAAACGATTCCACTCATATAATCCAAAGGTGGTGGCAAATGCCAGCTTCTCAGTGTCTCGAGGGTGGATAGGAATGTGCCAATATCCACTAGCTAAATCAAGAGTGGAAAAAATTTTAGCATGCGCCAATTTATCTAACAGGGTGTCGATTCGAGGTAAGGGTTCTGCATCTGTTTTTGTAATGGCATTTAATTTTCGGAAGTCAATACATAACCGGGTTTTCTTCCCTTCTTCACGTTTATACACCAAAGTTACGGGTGATGAATAAGGGGAATAGCTTTCTTTAATGATACCGGCTCGCAATAAATTTTGAATTTGTTCTTTAATTTCCTCTTCTTCCTTAGGGGAAGTGCGATATGCTCTTAAAGAAATGGGGAGATCTGATGTTAACTGTATTCTCTGGGGTTCCATGTTTACACAGCCTATATCATATTTATCTTTGGCGAAAATACAGACATATTTGGCTAGAAGAGCAGGTAATTGTTCTCTGACAGACTGAACATTTTGCACATGGTCAGTGGTCTCGAACAACTCCGGCTCAAAATTTTCTTCGAATATCTCTGCATTTTCAATTGCTGGCTGGTTAGTATATACTTCTGATAAATGTAAAGTATGGTGAGACGCATTTGTTGGAATATGGTCCATGAGAGGTACTTTCTTATTATCTTGAGTTATTTGCATTTTAACACAGTCAATATTTAATCTAAACAGTTTGCAATGGGGTAGCCCAATCAAAGCATAAGGTAACTGATTGTTAATTATAAAAAGTTCAATTCTCTTAGAGATACGTCCTAATTGCAAACTAACAAGGCATTTTTCTTTCAAAGCAAGAACACCTTGTGTTTGGGTGACTGGTATACTCTGCTGAACTTTACATATTTTTAGGTTAAGTTTATGGGCTAAATGACAAGGAATAACACTAATCGAACTCCCAGTATCGATCAAACAAGGTAGTGAGTCTTCATTTTTTACATAAGTAACTTTATGACAATCTCTATTTGATTTTTTATAGCTAGCTTTTTCTTTTTGTATATGTCCGGACATAAGAAATCGTCATTGATTACTAGATGTATTTTGGGATGACTCATTAGCGCTATGATCTTGGTTGGGGTTCGGCAAAGTCATATTGTGACTAGGGGTTGGTACTGCTAACACTTGTTGTCGAAAAGGGCAGTTTCCCACCCAATGATACGCATTTGGTATTCCGATATTAAGACAAACTTTGCATGGATAGGGCGGCAAAGTGGTCTGGTGGTGTACATTAGGTCGTGGTGGAACATTTGAAGTCGGTCTAAACGTATTTTGGGGATTTCTGGCTTGATTTGATGGAAAAGGTCGAATGGGGTGTGTTTGATAGGGAATTCTGTAGTTCCACTGCCTGTTAAAATTCTGTCCATTCTCATATGGAGGTCGGTTTGGTCGCCATTGGCGATACTGATTGGGGTTTTGGGGGCTTGCTTCAAATTTGCTCTCATTTCCCTTTCTGTCCAGTTGCAGTTTGCTAATTCTGAAAACTAATTCACGCCATGCATGTGTAGTTGAGGGGTTGCCTGCAATAACTAACTTCTGCATTTCTAATGGCAAGCCCTCCGTTAACCCTTCCAGGATAAGTTTCTGCTCTAAACCTAAGGTTCGGCCTACTTTAGTCTTTTTTTGATAATATTCGTTCAAGTCCTCTCCAACTTTATATCTAATACGTGAAAAATCAGTGAGAGAAAGGGTATCTGGAATTTCGTAGTGTTCATTAAACAAAGTGACAAATTCGGACCAATGAAGTACATTTAGACAATTATTAATGTACAACGTAAGTGCACTGTCCTTTAAATACTTCTGTATGTGCCTAATTTTCCAGCACTCGTCTTTTCCCTGTCCTATACAGACACTCTCGAAATAGGCTAACCATGGTATCCAAGACATTCCATCTTGCGGAGAAAACGCAACGATATCGGGGTCTACTGACATTTTTGGGTTGGCGGATACTGAAGTGTGACCAGACCCAGCTTGAGCTGACAGGGTCTGTCCACCTAACATTGTTACACCAGATGTCTCTGGTGCACCTCCAGATTCCTGACTAGACTTCTGATTATTTTTCTCTTCAGGATTATTAACGGGATTATCATCTTTGCTCGAAATTTGATTTTTTTCTTTTTCGGGGTCACCTGATTTGTCTGTTAAATCCTCTACTTCTTTAGGAGGGGTTGGGCTACTCATGATGGATATAAATACTAAATATCACTGAATTACACAGAAATATAATACACCATTAAAGCACATAAGAATAAAAATGAAAAAATCTTTCAAACTATTTAAAATTTGTAACACTATATCTGTAAATATCTGTTAAAATCATCTTTTTAAAATTAAAATCCACCTTAATAATTTTTTTTTTTTTTTTTTTTTTTTTTTTTCAATAACTTGAATTCAATAAAAAAAAATTTAAATAACCTCACTAACTATAAAGTACGTTGCATATAAATCATCTTTAAAAAGTTTAACACTTAATAATAAAAATATTATAATAATAATAAAATTTTCACTTCTGCTAAAATATTTTCAAACTGTCTAGAAAAATGATTTTAATATGAGGTTTAGTTAATGTTATTTTTCATTAAAATCGTAATTATCCGTTCAACACAACTAAAGAATTTTCATAAAAATCACCATTCTTACTCTTTCATCTCTTTAAAATTACGTTAAACACAATACATAAACAATTATATATTTGAACTTAAATAGCTGACTTAAAAATAATTAAAGTTTTCACACAAGTAATAGCATACTAAAATAATCCTCTTTAATTTATTTTTGGCATGCATAAAAAATTAAATAAAAAGTTTGAGAACCACTGCCTCTCACTAAAAAGATCTTAAAAAAAAAAATTTTTTTTTTTTTTTTTTTTTTTTTCTTCTGTACGTTAATATCAAAAGTACATACCTTTATACGCCTTTGCTTTAAATAAATCCATGAAAAAATTTACCTCTTACTTTTTTTTTTTTTTTTTTTTTTTTTTTTTACCGCGACGCGAAACAATAATAAATTAATTTCACTGAAATATTTATCTCTATATCTTCTTGCACTGCCCACAAAAATACTTTTTCCCGTAGTCACGTGGTTTTTGTTTTTGCTGAGGGCAGTTCTGATTTATTTTTCTAAATAGTCCAGAAACCAGAAACCGAAACATCTGAGTCACGAGTTCATTTCTTTACCGGCGCGCTCTTGAAAATTGAAAACAGCTGTGTAGTTGACCTACTTTTCATCCGATAAAACACTTCGATTCTTGCCGGCAGAATGAAATACTGCACAAGATTGAGAATGAAGAAAAGTTAATGATTCACTTTCCTTTTGACGAAGGGAGATTAAGTACTTTTGAGTTTTTGGGATAAATTCCGTAAGTCTTTCATCGTATGCTGTAAGAATTTTTCACGGAGGTATTCGCTGTGATTGACGGGCGTAGATTACGTAACTGTTTAGTTTTTGGGATTTTCCCGTTGAGATGAACTGTCCTACTCGACTTCTGAAACGAAGCGTGTTGCTCCGTCGGTGGGTCCTTGATCGCCGGGCCGGTGGCTGCGCGGACTGAGGGCGGCTCCGTATTTACGTCAAAGCGCTCATTCTGATTCCCTTGCATGCTCTTGTAGTCCTGGGCCGTGAGCGGGATTCGGTTAAATTCCGAGTGAATGTATGTCTGTTTAAAGGAAGACACCGTCTATTACGGAACCTGGTTTATTTCTTTTTCTTACATGCATCCTTTTAAACCAGGCCCATATTGGCGTGAGAGCTGCTTTTTAAGTCTGTCTGGACATCGAAGGTTCGTCCATCGCGAGGCAATTCCGAGAGAGCAGATTGGCGTGGATTTGTTTAGATGAGGGAAATCGTAAAAAGTTCGCTCCTGATAGCTGTGTAATGGTATAAATATGAGGTTTTTGCATTATTTCTGCTAGAGGTCGTCTAAGTCAAAAGAGGCGTATTTTTAATTTTAATTGGCCGCGAGCTGAGTGATTGATTGTGCGGAATAAAGGCGTTGGCTCTATCGGCCGATCGGATGCCGCAAGACTTTAAAATTGCGTTAGCGTCAGCACAAATATTCTTATGAAGAGTCAGAAAACGATCTTTGAAAGTTATAAGATGCGATGCAGGAAAACTAATTTAACAGGGGCGACGGCATTTTCAATCAATTGAAACACAATTATTAAAGCATTTAAAAGTTTTGATTTAAATTTCTATTTTTTAAAACGGTAATTTAAAATTTTAAAAGGGGCAAAAAGGGATTTTGCATTTTAAAAAGGGGTTTAGCTTTTATCCTTTCATATATATATGGATATATCTATATATATAAATCAACATTTGGACGGAGGGTGGTTTTGGGGTCTGGGGGTCATGATCGGTGAAAATATATCGAAATTTTCCAGAACTGCTTTCCTCCGAACGGCTGCAATAGGTAGCTTTATACTTTTTTGTATTGAAAGCTACCTAAAAACATACTGTTCATCTGCAAAATATCTGATTGTCAACTTTATTATCTGGGTGAATCATATCTTTCTTTTTTTTCTTTTTTAGATGATTTTGAATTTGAACGTATATTTCAGACAGATAAAATTAATGATCAACTTAATGTAAACTCTTAATTATATAATAACTAAATAATTTTCAGTAAGTTTGAACTTCAGAATTATTCTTAATGATTAATTAATTTTTCAGTACTAAGTTCTACATCGCATTATGATGCTGGCCATTATACGAATACGACCTGTATTGACGAGTTGGGGTAGGAATTAGAGTAAATATTTATTCGATTTTCTGGCTTATTTTGATATATTCCGATCCCATAAGCGATTGATATATCAATAATTAAGCATTTTTAAGAATTTCTGTTTGCTCTTTCTCCCGTGCCGATCCGTCATTACAACCTCAATTTAAATCTAGGCTGGGGATCAGCAATTGGCAGAGTTACACTTGCACAGTTGACATATTTTAGTAAGAGTGGCTTGGCACATCAGAGTGTTTTTGTAGCAACCATTTATTGTTATCCACATTAAATCGTATTGTTGTCAGTAATACTTATTTTGACATGTACAAGATGATCCTATACTAAATTTTTTTATGTGTTCTAGTTAAAAAAAAAAATATAATAAATAAAAAACTATATATAGTAAGATTACTATTTTAAAAACATAAAATGTACATAAACAATGTACATGTACATAAACAACGCATTGAAATTTTGTGATGGGTAACCAATTTTTGCTAGACTGAATAAGTGCTTGTAACTGAAACACAGTAGGTTAGCTGTGTCTCTGAAATTCAGAAAACTTATCGTACCATAGCTGAAAGTAGCTCTTGAGAGAAGACCGAATTTGAAAGAAAATACTTTATAAAAATAAAATATAGAAAAATAAATACTACATTCAAATATCATTGCTAAATTATTTATCTCATTGTGAATATTGCCCGAAACATTTGTGACATCAACACTGCGAGAATACTTAGCCCAATTGCTGAAGACTGTTAGAAAGATAGCCCAACTACAAAAGAGTCAACCCAAAATATTGTAAAGTGATTTTCCTTAAGTAAAAAACATCAAACGGTGGGTTTGGGAGAGTTGAGGCATTTAATATATCAATAACCAAGGCGGCTTCAAGCTCATGCATTGCTTTAGGTGGTGTTAATTTTTGGAGGTGATCACATTGTGAGATTGGAATGGTTCAGCTCGCTGCACTTAAAAAATGCACTTATAACCCCTTTACAGTTTATCAATATATAAATGGAAGGAATATTTTCCTCTTGTTTATTAGCTTATTCATTGCTCTCAACACTGGCTGGGGAAAGGTGGAATGGCCAACTGATGCATATATACATCACAGCAATATGGTGTATATATCAGTGGGTATGCAATGCATAGCAATGCCAAATTATGTAAGATTGTCACACACAGGGTTTGCATTAGAATTTTGATCTTTAATTGTTCAAGTCACATATCGATAAAAAAAAAAAATCAGCCATGTAACTACTTCTGTCTATGTTTGTGGTAGGTTACATTTTAATTGATCAAACAACTGCTGAAAAATTGTGTTCATTTTATTCTCAGGTTGGAGAGGATGAGGATACATAGGAAGCTTTGCTCACCTCGGCTTGCTGCGCTTCAATCAAAATTTTTGGAACTGGATTAAATTGAAAGAGGATAATCATCAGAATAAGTTTTTTGCAACAAAATAAGAATTGTAAAGATCAGAGCATCCATTCAAAAATTATGTGTGAACACAAATAAAAAGATATATACAAACAAATTGTATAACCTCTTTTCTTGGAAGTTGGTTAAAAAGGTGCAATTATTAAAAATATTTTTAAGATATTGGTACTGATAATATCTTAAAAGGTTATTTTGAGTAATAAACACAATAATTAAATCATACTTTATGAAAAACTCACTCAACTTTTAGTTTATATAGAATATGAGACAGCTCAAAGCTAAAACATCTAAATAAGTATTATATTAGCAAAGACAATATTTCAAAACAATCAAAGTTAATATAACATACAGAAATAAAATGAGAATTTCTGTTGATTTTACAATAATTTTTCAAAAGTATGTTTACCTTTGAACTAAAACCAAGACGTAAATTCATAGGACCAACATATGAGGAACGCTGGCAAGTGTATGGTAATATTTTCCTTAATGCAGAATTAGCTAAATGAGTGGCTGTATGATTTTGACTGCAAGCAAGGCGATGATCCTAAAACACAAGTATAACTTAATTAATATAAAAGCAAGTGTTTTACTATATTAAATATACAATAAGATTTTTAGAGATATGAACAAATGTTTTCTAATATGTTTTTATGAACAAATGTTTTATATCAATAAAAATTTGTTTAAAATATTGTTCAAATATAATGATTCTAAGAACAATGATATTAACATCATTGAGTATACATTAACATAGTAGTTGTAATCCTGCATATTCTTTTGAAGATCAAACTCCAGTTTTGTAACATCCAATTAAATTAAAAAAATAAATATTTCATACAGTAATTTATAAATTCAAACAACATTACTTCAGTTGAAACTTAAATTTACACAAACACAATAATCTCATTGATAGTGTTAATAAACATAAAAAGCCAATTTAAAGACAGTTAATAACAGAAGAAATATGTGATTTCTATCTAGTACATAACAGAAGAATTTACCAAGATTTGGCTTGAATGTTATTAATAATACTGAATCCATTTTAAGCTGAAAGTCTCATCTGATAAGCTCTTTTACTGAGAAAAAAATTACCATAAAAAAGTGCTTTTGAGAAAAAAATTACCTTGGTTGATGAAACAAACAAAAAATAAAATTGTGTCATATCAGACATTATAAAATATCTAAATCTCCATTAAAAAAAAATATATATATGAAAGGATATAAATGAACCCTTTTGTAAAATGCAAAATTAAAATTTAAAATCTCAAAATATTTTTTCTAACTTATAAATCTAATGCTTAAATCTAATCTGCCCCTGTGATCTTTGTTTCTCAGCCTCACAAATATTACTTTCATCTATCAATTTCAACATCTCTTTAAGTTTTAAAAGTGATGAGTTTGCATTCCTTGCAGCAGTCTGTGGGGTGCGGCTCCCAGGCCCGGCCAAGCCTTGGTGTCGGCATAAGACACCAGACATCAATCAAAAGCTCATTGATCAATTAAAATAAATCATCCTCCCAATTTGACTCTTTCTCCCTCTGCTGGAAAATATCCTAAATTCGAATTAAAACCAGCCTGCAAGGGCGAATAAGACAGATATTTGGCACATTTGAGCGGTCAGCCAAACTCTCGGCCATGTAGATCTGTCAACTTAACGTAAATGGCTCGCGGGACCTCCGACTGAACGCGCGAAGATGTCTGTACGAAGAAATGCTTCAATAAACGAGTTCGATCTGTCAAGAGGTCCCGAGTCCAACTTATTTCTCTGTTTCTCTCAAATTATTAGTCTCCCAAGTCGTCCCCCGGATAATTCGTTACAATTTATAAAGTCGGCATGACAGTCGCCTGCTGTGAAAATCCCAGCCTGCATACCCGCAAATACATTGGAGAAAATCCCGGACTTCGAACACTTTCCTGCTGCAAGGATATCCATCATGAAAAGGATAGTTTTCTGCCGTGGAAAATCCCAGCCTTTCCACGAAAAAAGAAATTGATAAAAATTCACTTTTGCAGATAAAAACTCTTTTCGTCGCCTATCCACTCTGTCCTCATGGATAAAGTAAACGTGATCGACCGTGACTATACCCGTCAAAGGAAATTCGGATAGTTTCAGAGTTGTGTCAGCGCAATCGGCCCACGAACAATCTCAGAATATTGCCTGTAATTAATGTGACATTCGATTGACCAGAAGAGAAAGAAAACATGTTTTTGAGGATAAAAACTCCATTTTCATCGTCTGCCTGGACTTTGATAAAATAATTATTTTTTCTCGTCGCCTAACAAATCGAACGTTTTCCAAATCGGACGTTTAATGGGATGATAATCGAATCATTAATCTGACTTTTCCAAACGCTATGTGCCGATTATTCGTATAAAAGAAAAAAAAATCGTTCTGATGTTTTAATGCGAACAGAAAAGACAACTTCAAACTGCAAGTGATTCTCTGAAGAAAAATCAACAGATTTTCTTTCTCCATCAACCACCGCCTGATAAAATCGTTAAAACTAAACAATATGACTGCAAAGCGATCTGCTGCATGTTTCTTCAAACTGAAACTTAATTTGACTTACTAACAATGATTAAATCAAGAGAACTAAAGTGACTTATCAGCAGTGCTAGAATGACTCATTCAACTAAGCAACCATGGAAATTTTCAGTGTTAATTTTGCTTGCGTTTTGAAAGACAGAAAATGTGGGTCAAAGATCGGTACTTTTTAATAAGTCACAGAAGGCTGATTGCTTTTTCAATGATGAGCAGACAAAGTGCGGTTTTATTGATTCTCTTTTTGTGTGTATTTAGAAAAAAAAAAAAAAAAAAAAAAAAAAAGAGAATTTTATAATTTTTTTTTGTGTGTGTTTTTAACACAATTTGGTAAATTGGATATTTTAATTCACAGGTAAGATTTATTTGTATTAAAATTTCTGTTTTAATGGTATTGAAGGAAAAAAGTTTAGCCCATATTAACAAAATTAAGTAGTAATATTTTTTTCTTTCTTTTATTAAACAATTTGTTGGAGTGAGCGAGCGAAACATTTCTATGTGCGCAATCATACCTGCGCACTGCCTGCTTTTCTCTCCCACCCACACACACTCAGTCTGCGAGCGACCGTTAGATTGGAGAGATGTACGGAGAAGTATAAAAAGTTATTTCTGTGTGATTCGATAAGCAAAGATATCGCTGTGTGATTAAGAAGAATTATATGTTTAAACTAATTGTTTTGTGTTGCAGTGTGTCGTCCAATAAATTGTTTTGTTCTGTAGAGATCCATGGTTTACTTCGTGAGTTATATTAATAACAGAACAACAAATGGTAGCAAGAACAGTGGTTGTTGAATTTTGAAACCGAAAGTGATTGTGTTAAGATAAACATGGACAAATTAAACGTACCGGAATTAAATGGAACCAATTACTTTATATGGAGCCTAAAAATTAAAGCAGCTTTAAGTCTAAAAAGATTGGACAATGTCATATCTGAAATTAAAGCTACAGATCTAAGTGAAAAAGATTCCATCGAATGGGACCAGAAAAATAATGACGCCGTAGCCTATATTAAATTGTCATTGTCGGATGAACAGGCATTACAGTTTGCAGCCGAAGAAAATGCGAAAATTTTATGGGAAAAAATAAAATCTACTTTCACCGGTCAAGCAGAAGACAGAAGGATTGACGCGGGTAACGAATTAAAGAACTTAGAAATGAAATCAAATGAATCAGCAAATGATTATATCGCCAGAGCCCGGGGAATTGCCACTAAATGTCAAACGCTTGGATTGACTGTAACAGATCGAGAATTAGTGTTCTACACGGTACGTGGGCTGAAAGGAAAGTTTTCAAAAGTAAGGGACATTTTAAAGACACAGCGTGAAAAATCTATGGATGAAGTGTTAGAAATTCTACGGGAAGAAGAACAAACGAATACTCCACGTTCTGAAGGGACCGCCGCTGAAGTATTTTACTCTAAGAAAAACAAAAGTCCAAGACTGTGTTACATTTGTAGACGTCCGAATCACGTTGCAAAGGATTGTTTCTACAGGAACAATAGTTCTAGAAATGACAAGTCCAGTGGAAATCGACAAAGAAGAAAAACGCACTATGATGTAAATTATTCATTTAAGGACAGAAAAAATTCTGCACTGACTATTTCACCTGAAAACTATGAACTGTGTGACAATATATGGTTGTTGGACAGTGGTGCAACTTCCCATATGTGTAATAACAAACTGTGGTTTAAGACTCTAATTCCTGAAGAAAAGGATATATATCAAGCAGGTAAAAATTCAAAACTAATTTCGAAGGGTTTAGGTATAGTATCCTGTAATACGGTAAGTAAAAATAATTCCATCCATTTAACTATTAATGATGTTAGCTTTGTACCAGATTTGAGATATAATTTACTATCAGTCACTTGTCTAATGGATAAGGGTTGTAAAATTATTTCTAAACATAACTGTGTGCTAATTTTTGATAAGTATAATACTTTTCTATTTAAAGCATTTAAGAATGATAATCGATTAGAGATTAAACTTGAACCTGCCTGTAATACTCAGTGTAATTTTACTCGTAAAAGTACTAGTAATTATGAACTCTGGCATAACAGATTGTGTCACTTAAATTCAAAATATATGTTACAAATGAAAGAGTATATTGATCTTAAAGATGTAAATGTGTCTGATTTTAAATGTGATACATGTGATATAAGTAAGATAACCAGGAAAAGTCATCCGAACATTGATATTGACCAAAGTTCTGATATAATGGAGTTATTTCATGTAGATTTGTGTGGCCCGATAAAGCCTGAATCACTTGGTGGGGCAAAATATTTTATGATACTAGTGGATGATTTTTCTGGAATGTATTTTACTTATTTCCTCAAAAGTAAAGATGAAGTATTTGATGTATTTTATAAATTTAAAGCTAAATATGAAAATCTTATGGGTAAAAGAATTAAAAAAGTGAGAAGTGACAATGGACTCGAATTTGTAAACACAGAATTAGATAATTATCTTGCTAATTCAGGTATATTTCATGAAAAAACAATTCCATATAATAGCGAAAGCAACGGAAAAGCCGAGAGAGCTAACAGGGTTCTATTAGATAGGGCTAGATCTTTGTTATATGAAAGTGAACTTCCTAACAAATTCTGGGCAGAAGCTATTAATTGTAGTACACAAATATCTAATATAACACCGCGTAAAGGAAAAGAAAAAATCCCCTTAGAAATTTGGACAGGTAAAAAGCCCAATTTAAACTATGTGAGAAAATTTGGCTGTTTAGCTTACTTTCATATTCCTAAAACAATGAGAAATAAATTCGATGTACCCGGAAGAAAAGGAATTATGTTAGGTTATGCGAGAGATAGGATAGGATATCGTATTTATGATGTGAAAAATAAGAAAATAATTGAAGAGCGTTCTGTTAAATTCAATGAAATGATAAAAGGGAGTAAATATTTTGGATTATGTAAATTTTCCGAGTGTTGGGATATTGAATCGCTAATAAATAAAAATTTTCAGGGGGAAAATGGGATTAATCAAAGTGAAAGGAATAAAATTATCAATTTAGAGATTTCTGACGCAACAGAAATAAATAACAGTTGCGCAATCCCATCAACAGAGCTTAATTTATCTCCAGATAGACATGACGGCGGCAATTTGAACGGAGCGGGGGAAGGAAATAAGAACAAAATGAAAACCCGAAATGAAAATATTGAAGTTCGAAGGTCAGAAAGATTGAAAAATAAATATTCGTCAGCTAATTTAACTGATAATGTCCCAAGTAATTATTTAGAGGCAATAAATAGTGTGAATTCACATGAGTGGGAAAAAGCTATGAAAAGTGAATTGGATTCTTTAATTAAGCATAATGTTTGGGAAATTGTAGATATGCCAGAAAAAACAAAATTGATTAAAAGTAAATGGGTATATGCTTTAAAAGAGGGCGATAATAAGGAAATAAAATACAAAGCAAGATTGGTAGCAGCTGGATTTAATCAGATTAAAAATAAAGATTATTCTGAGTCATATTCACCTGTTGTAAATATCGAGTCATTTAGATTACTAATTGCACTTGCAGCTAAAATAAATTTGATTGTTAAATTTTTTGATGTTAAAACAGCATATTTGTATAGTGACTTGCAAGAAACATTATATATGACACCACCACCTGGTTACGAAAATTTAATAGGAGTTAATAAAGTTTGTAAATTGAAAAAGAGTATTTACAGATTACCCCAATCCGGTAGAAACTGGTATTTTAAAATTAAAGAAGTACTCTGTAATATTGGATTAAATCAGTTAGGTTCTGATAACTGTATGTTTATTAAAGTTGAGAATGATAACATTTTTATAATATGTATGTATGTTGATGATTTAGCTATTTTTTGTAATAATCAAACAATGTATGAAAATATTGTTTCTAAAATTAAAAATGTATTTGAATTGTATGAAAATAAGAACTCTAAATTTTTAGGTATGGAAATTGAAAAATATGATAAAGGTATCAGTTTGTCACAAGTTGAATATATTGAATCATTGTTGGAAAAACATAATTTAGAAAATTGTAAATCTATGAAAACACCTATTGTTAAAGGTGAAGATAAAAGTTTCCCTCCAACAAATGAATTGTTTGACATGACTAAGTATCAGGAAATTATTGGTGAACTTTTATATTTAGCTAATAGAACACGTCCTGATATATCATTTGTCACGACTTATTTGTCTCAATTTAATCACAAACCAGAAAAGAGACATTACATTTTGGCTAAAAGAGTATTAAGGTATTTAAAAGGCACAAAAGATAAAAAATTATTTTACAGCAACGAATTTGGGTATTTAAATAGTAGTTCAGACGCTAGTTGGGGAAATGGAGAAAATGGAAAGTCTTTTTCAGGGGGAGTTGTCTTATTAGGAAAGTCATTAATATCTTGGAAATGTCGTAAACAAAAAAGTGTTAGTCTTTCTACTTGTGAAGCAGAATTATTTTCTATTTCAGAAATTTGTAAGGATATAATATGGACAGTAAATTTATTATCTGAGTTAAATTGTAAACAATTTATAAAGGATGCCATAATTTTAAGTAGTGATAGCCAAGCAGCAATACAATGGATAAAATGTACAAGATCATCAAATAAATCTAGACATATGAACTTGAGATTTCATTTTGTAAGAGATTTGTTGTCAAAAGGTATTATTTCATTGGAATATGTTCAAAGTGAACATATTATTTCAGATTTCCTTACTAAAGCTGTAAATGAGGATAAATTGATTTATTCTATGGAAAATATTTCATTATTATGATATGTGTAATTATTGTATGTAATTTGTGTGTAATTTTATGTAATTTTTGTATGTATATGTATTTGTGTATTTTTGAACTGTTTAAAGAAAAAAAATGTATCTCTCGCAGGAGGGGTGTGTTGGAGTGAGCGAGCGAAACATTTCTATGTGCGCAATCATACCTGCGCACTGCCTGCTTTTCTCTCCCACCCACACACACTCAGTCTGCGAGCGACCGTTAGATTGGAGAGATGTACGGAGAAGTATAAAAAGTTATTTCTGTGTGATTCGATAAGCAAAGATATCGCTGTGTGATTAAGAAGAATTATATGTTTAAACTAATTGTTTTGTGTTGCAGTGTGTCATCCAATAAATTGTTTTGTTCTGTAGAGATCCATGGTTTACTTCGTGAGTTATATTAATAACAGAACAACACAATTACAGGGCTAGCACTAGGATTTTTCAAAATTTTAGGGAGGAATTTTAGGAATTTTTTTCCAAATTTTAGGAAAATTTTAGGGGCATTTGCGATATTTTTAACATTACAAGTATGTAATAACAGTATTTTCGTGCTAGTCAGGCACATGTGGTACATTGCCAAAGAATATTCCCATCATTCCAATGAATTCAGCCCTTGTTCCATGTGCTTGTGTTGATTGTTGCGAATGAGGGCATTTAAATTTGCACAATAACCGGCTTCCTTACAAACCGTTTTGACAGCTTATATTTACTGCAATTATATTAATTAGAATTTAGAATTCCTGGATCATTGAGCCTAAACAGAATGAATGCTCTCTTTCTCTCTCTTTTGGATGTTCTCGGTGAACCTAGAGAACAAGAGGCAGGAAGCAGGGGTGATTATGAGAAAAACAAATTCTGAAGTTAACAGAAAAACTTCTGAAAGTTTTTTTTCACACTTGTTTGTCGATATTTGCATTTTTTCCCCCGTGTTTTTTTGACGAAACATGCATTTATTTGCGATTCTTTCATGAAATTTGTCTTAATTGCACGATGTATTGACAAAACTCCACGTTTTTTTCGTGATCTTTTGACGAAATTCGTGTTTTTTCGTGATCTTTTGACGGAATTCACGTTTTTTTTTTCCGATAACTTTTGTCGGAATTCGTGTTTCTTTTGCAACCTTTTGATGCAATTTGCTTTTTTTCGAGACCATTTGACGGAATTCGCGTTTTTTCATGATCCTTTGATGAAATTCGCGTTTTTCTGCAATCTTTTGACAAAATTTGTGATTCTTAGATGAAATTTGCATTTTTTCCGCAATCTTTTGACGAAATTTGTATTTTTGTGCGATCGTTTGACCAATCAAATGCCAATATCAACGAAACTGGCATTTTCCCCCCCACAATTTTTTGATGAAATACACGTTTTTTCCGCGATTCTTAGACGAAATTATCTTTTTTCCTTGATTTTTGGATGAAATTGGAGGGGTTTTTTTTCCCGATTTCTTTTTAAATCGAAATTCACGTTTATTCCACAATCTTTTTAAGAAATTCTAGTTTTTTTCCCCCCGAGATGTTTTAAAAAAATTTACAATCCTTTGAAGAAATTAGTATTTGTCGCAATCCTTAGATAAACTTTAAGTTTTTTTTTCAGGATTGTTTGTCGAAATTAGCTTTTTTTCCTCACGATATCCTTTGATGAAATTTAAGTTTTTTCTGCAATCTTTTGACGAAATTTGCGTTGGTTTAGCGATCTTTTGACGAAATTTGCGTTATTTTAGCGATATTTTGACAAAATACGTGTCTTTTCCGGTGACCATTTGTCAAAATTCGCGATATTTTTCGGTGAAATTTTGTCAATCTCGAATTTTTAGGAACAAGAAGAAAATTTTAGGAGAATTTTAGGAATTTTAGGGGATAAAATAATAGTTAGGAAATTTAGGAATTTTAGGGGGAATGCTAGCCCTGCAATTAATAGTATAGTTTTGTTATTTCCGGAAGTCAAGAGTGAAAAAGGAAAAATTCCTAGTGTGAGTAAGAATTATTTTAACTTGAAGTGTTTGAAAGTAACTAATATTTTTTAATTGAAGCTTATTTTTTTTTTAAATATTTTAATAAGTTTTTGTATTAAAAGTAACTAAGCCACACTACAGATTTCTTTTACGTTATTTCTTTTATTAAAAGGTGTTTTGAAAAATCGATTTTATTAAAATAAACAATATTTTATTTGTTTATTTGCTTAACGAATTAATATTAAAATTATTCCTGGAAATATCAAAAGTTAAAAAAAAAAAAAAAAAAATTGCTGTTATCAATGTGTAATTTTTAAAAGTTTAAAAGTAGATTTTTCTAATATATCACAGTTGGGTTAAAGGGATTTTAGAAGTCTTAAGCAAATTTAAATTTATTATTTTAAAATTTTCTTGGCTTTATTTTTCTTGTAAAGTGCAAGTTATTAAAGTTATAAGAAATTTGGGAATGACCAGCTATGTACATTAATTGTGATAAGTTTTGATAACAGTAGTTTCTTTTCTTTTTCATGAGGTGAAGCATACGTGCGATCACCAAAAAATAAATGCAGTTGAATTTAATGTTTATGGTATTATAAATAAATGGGTTGAACTAGTTACTTTTATAAATGCTTTCCAGTAAAAACACTTAAACAGACAACATTTTTGTTTCTTTTTATAACTTTTTCCATATAAGAGTGAAACAGGAAAGAAAATAGCTATGAAGATATTAAATGATACATTTACACCGTGATCATTCAGTGTTTCATCATTTTATTCACTAAGTATTTTTCATCAAGATTTTACCCAATTTTTCCAGGTGAATTTTTTTAAAGTTGTAAATATATTTTTAGTGTTATTTCTAGATTTTGTGTGTGTTTAATTATTGCCTATTTTACTTATTCATTATTATAGTTAGTTTCTTTTTATATGAAAATATATTTTTACACAACTGGTAACCATACAAATCAAATTGCAAATTTATATATCATGTAAGTAAGTATTAATGTTGTGTTTTTCTGTACATTTATTCAGTATTTTTAGATGTTATATTATTATTTTTGCCATTTCCTCTTGTGCAATTTTATTATCTCTAGCACTTTTTTAATTAAAATGTCACACCCCATCATTCTCTAAACGACCCCCATATGTTGGTTAAACCCCAACCAGGTTTTAAAGAAAAATTTGATGGCCCCGTCCTTGCCATTTTAAATATTCAAAATAAATTCAATTCATTAACCAATCGGTTTAGGCATGACCTTGATGAATCCACTTTTACTGTGGTAAGTCCAATAGTGTCTAAATCCACCCATTCAATTTTTAAAGATGACCATGGTTCCATTCCATTAAATCTTTAAGCCCACAATTTTTTTAAAGTTTTTGAGTTGGTTAAACTCCAACCAAAAACACCCCTATGCAATCAAAGAGGATTCAGTGATGTACACGTGCAAATGTGGCGACTGCTGACATTTTTGTAAGAACAGATCCATTGGTAAACAGAATTGTCACCAGGTTGCCATGCACTTCTAAAACACTGTCCTTTTTTATTCATACCAGGTTTATTATTTTTTTGTTTTATTAATTAATTTTTCCTTTGCCAGTAGTAAAACCCTTAAAAATAAAAGATTTTTGCTATTTGCGTAAAAACTAGCAAGGAAAATTCGGAGCGTTCTGGCCTCAATCTTAAAGGGAAAATGTTCTGTGATTTATACTTGTCTAGAGCAGGAATTTATTTATATATTTTTTTCTTTGAGCTCACAGTGAGATGTAGTTGTAATTTATTATATTGCTGCTCGGATTTATTGACACCATTGGGGAAAACAAATACACCTCAGTCTGCAAAACAGTAAATTCCATTGTTTACAATTAAATTGCATCTACATCTTCATCCCAAATAGAAACATCATGCTCAATTTCCCTTTTTTTTTAATTTTTGCTAAAACCTCCTTGAGGTTTAGGATCTGCTAAAACCTCCGAAAGTTTAGGATACAAATAAAGCTACTTACCTAACCAGTAGTCCCTGTAAATAAACTCTATATTTTACACTTGTTATGTCCACACCTGTTTTGTCCATTTTACAGTATATTCCATTATTTTTAAATATTTACATAATCTTTTTATTTTAACAATTTTACATTACTGCAATTTTAATATTTTCACGTTTTGAAAAAATGTGAATAAATAATTTCAAGTTTCTTTTTCATAATTTAACATTTTCAAGTATTTGTCTAATGTGAATATTTTACATATAAAGAACGTACATTTTTCACACCAATTTCTTACGTTTATTATTATTATTTTATTATATTGATAACATATGTTTATATATTTTTACATCACATTTTTATATTTAATTTTTGCACTTTTTACCATAAAGTTGTAATTTTCACAGAACTATATATTTTTATAAAATATTTTGAAATTTTGTGCTGTAAGGACTTGAACAAAAATAGCACAAAAATAGCCAAAAAAACTTTTAATCCATACAATTATGGCCAAAAGACAAACAACAAATTTATGGCTATTATTTTAATCTTTATCTTATTAGTATTTTTTTTTCTCATATAGTTTTGTGGTAATATTACTGTATTATTGTTTTCATAGATTCCGTATGTTTTGTGGTATAATTATTATATTTTTCAAGTTTTTAATGTAAAGTTCGGTCAGATTGTCCCGAGAGCCATATCCCAAATTTAGAAATTTTTAGCATAAAACCATAAGATCTTTAATTTTTCCTCAATTTTTATGCGTCAAAATGTAAACTTTTAATATTTCTCCAACAGCAAAATTCAGCCCTCACTTTTTACCAATCTTAGTTGTAAATTTAACTTTAACATTAACTTATTTTGAAGCCTTACTCAATTAAACACTTCTTTTTAACTCACTTTGTCATTCTCGGTCTTCCGGGTGAGCTTACCCAGTTTTGCAGGCAAATCTGGTGGATCTCGTCTTGGAGGGGGGGGATGTGAAAGGATATAAATGAACCCTTTTGTAAAATGCAAAATTAAAATTTAAAATCTCAAAATATTTTTTCTAACTTATAAATCTAATGCTTAAATCTAATCTGCCCCTGTGATCTTTGTTTCTCAGCCTCACAAATATTACTTTCATCTATCAATTTCGACATCTCTTTAAGTTTTAAAAGTGATGAGTTTGCATTCCTTGCAGCAGTCTGTGGGGTGTGGCTCCCAGGCCCGGCCAAGCCTTGGTGTCGGCATAAGACACCAGACATCAATCAAAAGCTCATTGACCAATTAAAATAAATGATCCTCCCAATTTGACTCTTTCTCCCTCTGCTGGAAAATATCCTAAATTCGAATTAAAACCAGCCTGCAAGGGCGATAAGACAGATATTTGGCACATTTGAGCGGTCAGCCAAACCCTCGGCCATGTAGATCTCACAACTTAACTTAAATGGCTCGCGGGACCTCTGACTGAACGCGCAAAGATGTCTGTACGAAAAAATGCTTCAATAAACGAGTTCGATCTGTCAAGAGGTCCAGAGTACAACTTATTTCTCTGTTTCTCTCAAATTATTAGTCTCCCAAGTCGTCCCCCGGATAATTCGTTACATATATATTTCACATAAAATAAAAATATATATCTTTGCAAAAATAAAAATATACTTATTACAAGATTTAAGGAATTGCAAAAACTTGTTGATTTCATTTATTCAAAAGTAAATTTTAAGAAATTATATTAATAATGCCATTTGAATGCAAGTATTAGTTGCCTACAATTCATTCCTCTGATAGAAGCAAATTAACCAAAAACTACAAAAGCTCCCATTTCTTTTTAATTAAAATTTAAAAAGAGAAACATCTACTTTTGAACTGATAACCTTAATGCTATTCTTAAACCTTTTATTTTCACTTTCAATTCCTCATTATCCCAGAAACTCATTCATTCAATCATTTTTCTTAAGGCCCAGTAGACTTTTGTTTGTAGATGATAACTTTTCCTATACAACCTTTCAACTTTTCTTAACTTTTTAGCAGCTTGTACTATCTTCTAACAGACTCAGAACTGAAAGCTTAGACATGACTGATGATATAATTCTGCAACATAATGACATCCTAATAATATTATAAATGTGAAAGCGTTTGTGAATGTTTGACTGAATTAGACTTCAAAACAGATGATTTAATGCCTTTGTATCTTCGCATATAGGTAGATCCAGATATGAACATAGACTATGTTTTATTTATTTTATTTAAATATTTTTCTTAATATTTT
The DNA here is from genome assembly GCA_963931845.1 of Maratus michaelseni. Lineage (NCBI taxonomy): Eukaryota > Metazoa > Arthropoda > Arachnida > Araneae > Salticidae > Maratus > Maratus michaelseni. Next base: position 212,202,387 of record OZ007591.1, read on the forward strand.
AAAATGTCATTATTTTCATAGAGAATCAATAAAAAAATTTTGGTATTTCTCCACTATCCCGTCGGCCACTTTCTATAAAAAAAAAAAACTTTCACCAAACTATTTGCCTGAAAGAATATTAATAGAATCTCAAAAAAAAAAAAAAAAACAGTCGGAAAAGCCCCACTCACCAAAGTGCTAATTATCAGTATGTTTAAACAATAAAATTTACAATACGAGTATATTAATGAAAACTGAAACAAAAAATTTTGATATTTATTTACTTACATTATTATTTTTTTTAATTATCCTTCTCGGCTGTTGAATAAATGTCTGTAATGTCAGTTGAAACTAACCTATTGTATGTAATTATATTTCACAACATTTTTGCAATGTTTTTTCTCTTTTCATATCATGGCACCACTGTTTAAGGATGTAATTTTTATTTTAATTAACGAAATAACTAATAAACCTGCAAAAATAATTAAAAATGTATAAAAATGTCGAATTATAAATCATATAACAAACAAGCATAAATCTTCTGATGTCAAGTGAATGTGACGCCACAATCATGAATTTTTGGCGTTAAATCCTATAGTTCGGCGATAATTTTTTGTTATGGAAAGTGGTCGATGGGATAATAGAGAAGTACCAAAATTTTCCTATAAAAGTTAATAATTTTTCTTTATTATTGCCAATAAATCAAAACCCAGAAAAATAATTTTTCCTCAACAATTAATTTTCAATTGAAAAATTTCCATGTGAAAAATGAAATAAAAAATGTAAGAATTAAAAAGATGATGAAATGATGTCATATTAGAAATAAAATGTACATTTTTAAGTATTTGATATTAATACAAGGTGCATGAAATACGGAAAGCAAGCAAATATGACACCATATATTGAAAATAAAACAGATACACTTTGATGTTGAAATAAAATTGATGTTCTAAGAAAAGGTAATTTTTTTTTTGAGAATTTTGTCAAGTAAGTTCTTTGTACCAGGAATGTAGTAGGATATTTGATTTGTTGCAAGTCATCAAAAAGTAGATCACAAAATGTTCAAAGGAAAATTATCATGTTATTTTTGACAAATGAAAGTGACATTGAAAAGAGAAAAATAAAACTTATGTTCACAATATTTCATGGCATACAAATGTTTTAAACCATTCAGAAATGTTGAGATTTTATCAACATATCTGAAATAGGCCATGAGCAATAATTAAATAACATCTAAATATAATAAAACACAGTGTGTTGATTCTAGTACAAACTCATCCAAACAATGGATGAGAAATAGTGGATTAGTTCCATTGTTGCAGAGAAAAGAGAAATAATAAAAATGTTCAGACACATGGCTTTTTGGATGTATTTTTTAATTTGCAGGTTACACTTCGGTAAATTTTTTTCTGCACATGTTACTTTGTTTTATTAAGAGAATAAAAATTCATATTTACTGAGACGTCATGAGAATAGAGTCTATTGGGTTTATTTATTCTGTATGCATTATAACTTTATTGATGCCTTTTTTTTTTCATTGCAATTAAATAGAAAATATATTTTTATTTGAATTCATGGTGATTAAGCATAAAAGTATGTATATATAGTACATGTGAAAAGTTTGCGCAGGTGAAAATGACGTTATGCTTAGCTTGAAATGTATTTTATATTGATAAAACTAAAAACAAAAATTAATGTGATTGTGCCAACATAACATAATTTTCATGGATTTATCAATTGTTAATTATAAAAATTAGAATTGGAGCCTTTATTGATTACTTCATCTTGATTGTATACCCTAATTACATGTTAGTGATTGCTTTTTTAAAAAACTAAATTATACGCAAGATGAATTAATTTTTTTAATAAAGAATTCAGAAAAGTAGAGAATTTTAGGAAAAATAAAATTAAAAGTAGCATTATGGTAAAAGAAAGCTTGAAACGATTACAGAACATTAACATGCTTGCACTTAAAACAATAAAAATAGTTCAGCGTTTGTTTCTGGGTAATATACCATAACAAACTTAAGACTTCATAATAAAACACAAATTAGGGAACAGATGTTACAGACGCACCGGAGTTGGCGAGATTTTTATTCTGTGGCATTTTGGCAAGAAAACTTCGTTTTTGGATACCTGTTAGACCTAGCTTGTGAAAACAGCATGTTAGTTTTATTTTATTATGAAACTACTATTTTACTATAATAAGAACACAACTTTATTATAAAAAACACACAATATTTATTATAAACACACACAATGTTTAATTTAATCTAAAATACACTCAATCTGTTCTACTGGGTTTCCATACAAAGCAAAATCTCACCAAAATCACCGGGCTACCCAGGCATAAAATCGCCAATTTGGCACCAAAAAGATACCCCGGTGTATCTGCGACATCTGTACCCAAATGAGAACTATATCTATATCTGTTTCCTTTTACTAATTAAGAAAGATCTGTAATTTATTTTCTGTTCTGTCATCTTATTTACACAAGATTAAAAATTTGTTGTTAAAATTCCAGAGGATCTGAACTTAACGTTTCAGGTAAGTTTTCCTTATTGTCGATGAATAGTGTGTAAACATGTTTATATTTCTTAGAGTACCAGTCAGTCAGTAAAAACTATTTGTACTGATATTTCATTCAATATATATCTGTTTCCTTTTACTAATTAAGATACATTTACAATTTCCCCTCATCTTATTTATATCAGATTAAAAATTTTTTGTTAAAATTCCATGTCACATATTGTGTAATTTATTTATTATTGATCATCATGTAACTGTGACATTAACTGTATTCTATTTTTTAACTGTGTTGTTGTGTAACTGCAACTTCCATTTTTGTTCAGTGCAACACACATTTGTTTTAGTATGTAGTTCGTAATGCTGCAGCTTAATAAATTATACTATAGTTAAATAATGTCAAGTGTTGCTTAAGTATATTATGAATAACATAACATTCTAGAGGTCCATACATTAACCAGGTTCTCAACTTAACATTTCATGCCAGTTTTCTTTATTGTCGATGAATAGTAAATGAATATTTTTATCAATTATTTCAAATTTTAAGTGAAAAACCACAATTTCTACCCAGGACGGCATTTCCACTAGTAAGTAATATATATTCCATAATCTCTCTTTTTTTTTTTTTTGTTACATGAATAAGCATAACTATCTATTTATATAATATGCAAGTGAGGTGATGATTTCGGGCAGAACCCATCCATCTAACAGCAATTCCCTATCAAATTTAAACATTTTTCATTATAGCAAGCAGCTGCCAACAAATAAAAATCCACAGTAAAATTCTTTCCACAACAATTAATTTTCTATCGAAAGATTTCCACGTGAAAAATGAAATAAAAAGTTTCACGAATGAAAAGCACATGAATATGATGTCATATTAGAAGTATAACAGATATGCAAAGAGTTCTTAATAATACAAGGAGCATACATATGAGTAAGTACAGATAGAAGATAAATATGAGGTCAGCAGGTGAATATATAACATCTTATGAGTTTGAGGAATGTATTGAATTGTGATAAAAATCTGATTATGGAAATATTAGCATATTTTAACATTTTGAGGTTCTCTGAATTCATCTTTGCTATTTCTAAATCTATTCCGCATATGTATATACTTGTATGTGTAAGCATGTATATTAGAATTTCCACAAATGTTCAGGTCCCCATAGCTCATTCTTAGTGAAGAACTGAAATAAAGGTTTCAGTTTTTTTTTTTTTAAATAAAATTTACATGTTTATATTTCTTGCAATATAAGTCAGTAAAAGCTATTTGTATTGATATTGCATTCAATCTATATCTCTTTTCCTTTATTGATTAAGATAGATTTGTAATTTATCCTCTGTTTTGTCATCTTATTTATATCAGATAGCAAATTTGTGGTTAAAACCCCAAAGGCATATGCATTAATCAGGTCCTGAACTTAAGGAAAACTGACCTGAAACGTTATTATTGATGTACAATGTATGAATATTTTTATCAATTATTTCAAATTTTAAGTGAAAACCATGATTTTCACTCACTGTCCTAAGACGGGCATTTACACTAGTTAGGAAAAAAATGTAAAATACTCATAGTTACAATTAATTTTAAAATACAGTTACAAAAGCTGAATATACCTATAATAAAAAAAATGTAACAAATAATAAATCAACATTTTATTTTACCATAATGCAACTGAACACGGTTCTACCTGTTAATAGTTATACAGCTATACTTTAAATGAGATGCACATAAATTATATAATGACTAGGGAAGTATACCTTATCAACACACATATTCACAAGGCAACCATCATGCAAGATCCCACTGACAACAGTTCCTTTATGAAAGATATAGCCTTTAGATGAAAGCACCCCATCTACTACAAAAGTAAAATCCTATAAAAGGAAAACATAGTAATAACAATAAGCATAATGCATATAAAATTAACAATTATTTTTTTCAACTGAGAAATTTCAGTTGAATGAAAGTTTATAAAAAAAACAATTACGATAATTTACATAAAGATACATATGAAATACAACAAAAATATTTAAATGTATTTTTATTTAAATCATATATATAATTTCTGTTGTCAACATCCCTTTTTCTAAGCAAATACAAAATGCAGAACAATGAATGAGATACCATATGAAAGGATTTTTAACAAGCTTTTGACATAGTACATTCCCATTTCTTTAAAACGTGTTTTTTAATTAAAAATTAAATCAGCAATGTTTTCATAAATGAAATGAAAGGTTTTCTCAAATTAGTGTTGCCACAAAAATAAAATATTGCATTATATCGTGCTCAACAATGATTTTTAAAAGCATAAATAGTACAATAAAGATAAAGTGAGACAATGTTGCTGCACGGGTTTATTTTATATTTATGATTAAAAAGAAAAATTCAAATTCAAATACTCAATTTATTTTTCTTTGTCCTGTGTTTGTTCCAAAGCAGATGATGTCATCCTCTAATGCAGTTAAAATATGATTGATATATATTTTTTGCCTTTTCTATCTTCAATCCATTTTTACTGTAACTTTGATAGAATAAATGATATGATATTGTGGCTTGACTAGTGTTGTTTGCAGATATTTTTATCCTTAATTTTCCTTTACAAGTTTAAACCTCCATCTAAAAAATATTAAATATTGCTGAAAAATATTAGACTGTAGTGCGAAATCCTCACACGGGTCAACTAGTGCGTATTTATTTCTGAATATGCAAAAGTGAAAGCGTACAAGCAAATAACTTTTTTTATGCGTATTCCTGTTTTATAAAACATTCATTCAATGAATAATAATATTAAAGCTGCAAGAAATAAATTAAGACTTGGAAGATGAAGCAAAAATTATGTTTGCTGCTTTATGATAATCATATATATTATTTCTGTTGTCAATATCCCTTTTTCTAAGCAAATACGAAATGCACAAACAATGAATGAGATGCCATATGAAAGGATTTGGAACAGGCTTCTGACAAAGTACACTCAAATTTCGTTAAAACATGTTTTCTGATTAAAAATTAAATCAGTATTGTTTTCATAAATGAAATGAAAGGTTTTTCTCAAATCACTGTTTCCACAAAAATAAACTACCATATTATACATGCTCTGCAATGAGCATAAACATAAATATTACTAAAGTGTGATATCTGCACGGGTTTATTTTATATTTATAATTAAAAAGCAAAAGTGAATTTAAAATGTTTAGAAGAATAGATATCATTGATCGACCAAAGCCGTGTTATTTCACATAGAGATTAAAAGTTATACTTTGTTATATTAGATTAAATTGCATTTCATATATATTCAATCTGTTTTTTTGTCCTATGTTTTTCCTGAAGCGATGACATCATCATTCAATGAAGTTAAAATATGATTGTAAATTTTCTTCTTGTGCGTGTCCTTTGAAAAAAATATCAAGCTTTTATTCGGGTTTTTATTTAATTTTTACGAGTGTGCCATCTATTGTTTATTTGTTTTCTTTGTTTCATCATGACTGTGTATATGTGTACTGTATCACAGTACCAGTAGATTAAGTAATTTAAGGATTATATTCCAATTCATTAGGATTTACAAAAATTCTAAGTATTTAATTTTTTAATATTGCATTATGCTGTTAATACACCATCAAAGTTTGATGTCACTTAAATGGCTGCCGGAGACACAAAGATTATAGATATCCCATGTTTAAGTTACCATAGGCTTGCAAAAAAAGTTGTGTACTAATATTAATTTATGTATTTCAGACATTTCTGGACAGTTTTCTAAAATCTAAGGAAATGCTTTCATATGAATTCACTAAACTTCTGATTCAGTGCTTCCTCTTTTTTTTTTTTAATTCTGTATTTTTTCAGTATTGGGGCCTTGGCTAGATCGAAAAAATAACCTTGGCGAGAGAAGTAAATTTGGCAACATATTTTCTGGCAACCTATTCATAGTTTCATAGACACAAGTAATTTTTTCAATATTTATGCAATTTATTTAATATAAAGAATACATTTATTTATTTTTATATACAAGCAGAAGTAAACTGTGTATAAAATATAATATATATATGTATATATAAATAAAATGTTTATATATATATAAATACATCTTTAAACATGCATAAATATTCATCAGATTGGTTTTATAGCTGTTTATTAGTTGCATAGCTACTTCAGAAGCCATAATGAATGCCATCAATGTGCGCAAGATTGATATTTGCTTCCACATTTACCAAGATATAATAAGTATGTAGAGCATATTTGAGCAGGGTAAAATAGAGATTATCTACTTAATGGACCTTTTTTTTTTAAAGGTTCCACATAATGTATTTGTCAAAAAATTGCACTTTCTGAAGGTCGTATTGTACCAAACTTTTAAAAAACGCCATGGCTCCTATAACAAACAAATTAGGTATATCCTTTTAAAAATTCATTTCATACTACAAAAATACTAATTTAAATAGAACTATTTACGGTAATCAAATAAATAATTAAGAAACAACAACACAAATAATCGAAAAACGGTTAAAGAATAAATTAAAACTGTAACTATATAATATTTAAACTGAATATTTAAAACTGCAGTTAAAAGCTGCCATTGATGCTCCCCATATAAGCTTTTTGTTTGTTAATGAATTATAAAAAACTAGTGGGCTCAGCCCTCCACTCGCTAACGCTCGCCAATCGCCCGTGAATTGCAAAGCAATTCACATTGAGACCGCTATGTGGTCCCAGCTCGCTTCGCTCGCTCGCCCCTTTTTATTTTTCTAGTAATTCTAGCTGGTATAAGTACTACAATAAATCATTTGAACATATGAAATTGACAAATTTTTTAATGTAAAAAAGTAATTGAAAACTCCGTTGAAAACACAACTAAAAATGCATTTAGTTGATGCTACTAATGGGCATATAAATCATTTAAATACTATGAAAAAAGGATCTTTGGAAACATAATTCGTTTAAAACTTATTGCACCATAATATTGTACAGCACGGCTTACATTCATTTAAAAAAAAAAAAAAAAAAAAAAAAAAAACTACGTGGTAGGAAGATAGTTTATCATCAATGATTGTTTAAATTTCGTTCGACATTTTACTATTCTAAATGATGTTAGATTTCTGCAGAAGAAATTATTTTTACTTCAATAAAACAGCAACAGATGGCAGCAGGGTCATTCTAGAAAGTTTATATTTTATTATCTCAGATTTTTTGTGTGAGTGAAATTCGTAAATAAATTCTAAATAAGAGTTGAGAATTCATTTGAAATTAACAATATTACTCATAATTAAAATGAGGAATCATCTCAGACGCTTTGGACTATGTTCATATTATTTTATTTTTAATAATTGCTAGCTTGAGTTTCACTGCTCTGACACTGACCGCCATATTGGAGGCGGAGCTAACACAATCTTGTCTGTCCATTGATCTGAGCTCTGGAAACTACGGTTGTTGCCAACGATAAGGTAGAAATTCTGCCCTATTTCCGCGCCACGTAAGACAAATATATATATAGATTAAAGCACTAAATTAGAAGTTTGGTAAATTCATGGAAAGTCTTAACTCAGATTTTGAAAAAGTGTTCCAGAAATGTCTTAAATATGTAAATGAATATTGGTACATGACTTTTTTGCATGCTTATGGAAACTTAATCACGGAATATCTTAACTTCCTGTCTCCAGCAGCCATTTAAGTGACGTCATCCCTTCGCTGGCGTATAAAGAAGAATATCGAATATAGCCAGCTAACTCGGAACAATTAATACAGATAACATTAAACTGTTTCATTATTTCGTTTTTAATGAAGATCAAGATTGGGACAACCGAAAAAAAAAAAAAAGATCGTTCCGACTTCATTCCCAAAACTGACTGATTATGCTTCAAAATTTGAAGAAATTAGCTAGAATGACACAAATCTGCAACTTATTTCTGTAGCAAATTTGTTGTAATTAGACATACAGTGTCCATCAGAAAATATTGCACGATGTATTTTAGACGTGATATGTGGGTTGCAGACCATTAGCCAGGCCTTTACAGAAACTTCGCAAACTGAAATTTAACACCGATATGATACACATACCAGATCTCCATCATAAACTACAATAAATGAGGACTGCATCTCCTTTTCTCCTCAAATAAAAACAGGTGTGTTAAATATGCAGGATTCAATGCAGGTTCCTACTAAAATAAACATTATCATCATTCATATTATATATTTCTGTTTTCAACATCCCTTTTTTTATGCACATACAATGATGAATGGGGTATCATTTGAAAGATTTTTGAACAGGCTTTGGAGATAGGGCACTCACATTATGTTAAAACATTTGGTTTGATAAAAAAAATATAAGTTAATAAACTAGTCGTTGGGGGCCACCGTAATACTTACCCATCATGGATATGCATAATGTAAAATATTAAAATAAAAATGTGTAAACTACTTATAAAATGCATTGCAATTCAAATAAAATAGTGGCTTGATGACGTCATAAACTTTAAAGGCTTGATTACTGAATTGCTTGAAAGAGGTTTTTCCTTATAACTCCAAAAATAATAATCCTATTAACTAGCGGTTTATTGAATCTGATTAAGCGTCAAATTTCCAATTAAAATATCTTTTTGAAGTGAAATTTGGATGAAATACAGGGTCATGAAAAATCGAAGAGTGTGGAAAATTGGATTCCAAATATCTCGGCAACTAATTATCCGATCGACTTCATGCTTTATGCAAAATTTATGTTTTTTTATTGTATTTTATATTCATTTCTTAAAATAAACAATTTCGAAAATTTTTATATACCTTTTATCAGAACAAATATTTCGAGAGTCCGAAAAAAATAGTTCCGGTTAATCGAGGTTATTGAAATGAAATAGGCTTCTTCCCATTATTACATACTGAGTACATACCAATTTGCAAGTCTCTATCTCAATTTTTTCGGGAGATAGAGCGTTTACAGACACACACACAGACGGACGGCAAAAAATTTTTTCTAAAAATATGTTTTTCAGAATCTCCAGTGTCTGAAACGTGTAAATACGTCAAAAAAAAATTTTCGATTTTCAAAACGATTACAAGACTTACCCTATACTACGTATGATGGGTAAGTAAAATTAAAATCACAAAAGCCTTGCACAGGTCCTTCTGGTTTAATTTTATTGTTTAAGTATTATCAATGCAAATGTGGCCCCAGGGGTTAGAAGTAGCGCGCTACAAGTAGCAAAACTACAGTAGTCACTACTTTTTACAGTAGTTTGTAGTGTAGCACGCTACATTTTGAACAATGTAGTCAGACCTGCCAACCTTTGAAAATGAGAAATAGTAGCACACCAAATTCAAATTTATCTGAAGGTTGGTTGGTTGGTGGCTGTTTTTTACGCTGTAAATTTTAAGCGAGCAAATACTAATCAATTAAACGCATGTGTATATCCATAAGCACACAAAGTAGGAAACTCTTTTGGTTTTGCTAATTTTTTTGTTGCGGGTGGGATTGATTAAACATAATTATTCCTATTCAATTAAAGCTCTGTCCACTCCTAAGCCAAATTTCTGAACTTCACAGTGAATTTTTTGAAAGATTCCAAGGCGATTAGGGGGAGGGGGTGATGGAACTATGGGTATATCTTCCAGAGAAAAATGTCTGAGGTAGAGTCCTTCATCAGGTCGAGTAAGCAGATACAACCCTGCATGTCGGGTCTGTGCTAATTGTTTTATATTTCAGGTCGGGTTAAACAAATTTTCGAAAAGTTAGTTCAGTATATTGTTTCAGATTAAAAACTATATCCTAATAATAAACATAGATGTTTGTTTCTGCGTGTGCTGTTTTGCGAAGAAACAGCTGCGATGCGAAGCTACAAGATTTGGCAAGAAGGTATCTATGCCTGAAGTTATGTACTTTGAAGCCAGTTTTTGGATCTTTTGAAAGCAGTTTTAAAACTTAATTTGTTTTCACGTTTTGCGGCCAATTTTCTACATTTCGTAAAAGAAATCCGGTTTCAATCTTTTAACCCAATGCAGTAAATTTTGAAGAAATTTGTGTTTTTTCATCAATCCTTTGAAGAATTTCGTGCTTTTTCAGCAATCCTTTGGCGATTTTTGTGTTTTTTACATAATCCTTAGACGAAATTCGCATTTTCACGCAATTCTTTGATGAAATTAGCATTTTTTCAGTGATTTTCTGACGAAATTCGCGTTTTTTCAGCGATTTTTTGACGAAATTTGAATTTTTTCAATGATTCTTTGATGAAATTCACATGATTCTCTGAAGAAATTCTTGTTTTTTCTGCGATCCCTTGACGATGCTTTTTTTTTCGGTGATCCTTCGACGAAATTCACTTTTTTTGGTGATCGTTTGACAAAATTCGTGTTTTTTCAGCGATTTTTTGACGAAATTTGGGTTTTTCTCAACGATTCTTTGATGAAATTCTCGCTTTTTCTGTGATCCCTTGACGAAATTTGCTTTTTTTTTCGACGATCCTTTGACGAAATTCGCTTTTTTTTAATCTTTTGATGAATTTTGCGTTTTTTCAACAATCCTTTGACAAAATTTGCGTTTTTCACATGATTCTCTGAAGAAATTCGCGTTTTTTCAGTGATCCCTTGATGAAATTCGCTTTTTTTCAGCGATCCTTCGACGAAATTCGAATTTTTTGGCGACCTTTTGACGAAATTCGCATTTTTTAACGATCTTTTGACGAAATTTGCAACGATCCCAGGGGTGATTCTGAGTTTAAAAAAAAATTCTGAAATTCCCAGCAAATTTTCTGAAAAGTTACAACAGAGTGGAGAGGTATCCACTCCCGCCACTTTTTTTTGCGTCCCTTTGACGAAATTTGCAGTTTTTTTCGAGATCTGTTGATAAAAATTGTGTTTTTTTTGCTATTTTTTGACAAAATTTGCCGTTTTTTGCAATGTTTTTGACGGAATTTGCTGTTTTTACGCGATTCTCTGACGAAAGTCACGTTTTTCTCGCGATCTGTTGGCAAAATTTGTCGGTTTTTTTCGCGACCTTTTGACGAAATTTGCCCTTTTTCGCAATGTTTTTCACGAAATTTGTCGTTTTTTCGCGATCTTGTGACGAAATTTGCTGTTTTTCGCAATGTTTTTGACGAAATTTGCCGTTTTTTCGCGATTCTCTGATGAAGTCAAGTTTTTCCCGCGATCTGTTGACAAAAATTTGTCGTTTTTTTTCGCTATCTTTTGACAAAATTTGCCGTTTTTCGCAATGTTTATGACGAAATTTGCCGTTTTTTCGCGATTTTTTGACAAATTTTGCCGTTTTTCACAATGTTTTTGACGAAATTTGCCATTTTTTCGTGATTTTCTGATGAAAGTCACGTTTTTCCAGCGATCTGCTGACGAAATTTGCCGTTTTTCGCAATGTTTTTGATGAAATTTGCCGTTTTTTATGAGCTTCTGACGAAAATCACGTTTTTCCCGCGATCTGTTGACGAAATTTGCCGTTTTTCGCAATGTTTTTGACAAAATTTGCCGCGTTTTTGCGATTCTCTGACGAAAGTCACGTTTCTCCCGCGATCTGTTGACAAAAATTTGTCATTTTTTTGCTATCTTTTGATGAAATTTGCCGCTTTTCGCAATGTTTATGACGAAATTTGCCATTTTTTCACGATCTTTTGACGAAATTTGCCGCTTTTCGCAATGTTTTTGACGAAATTTGCCATTTTTTCGCGATTCTCTGACGAAAGTCACGTTTTTCCCGCGATCCTTCGACAAAATTGCCGACTTTTCTTCGAATGAATGACGAGATTGATTTTTTTTGGCGATTATTTGCCGAAATACCGATATACTTAATGTCCGAATTTTCAGATTTAGGACAGATATTTTTTTTTTTTCGGAAATAATTGCTTTATACTAAAAATATCAACGTTTGACACACAATAACATCGTGTAATAAACAGACGCACGTTTCATGAGTATCCTGGACTCATTTCCTCAGTGTAAATAAACTTAAACCCTATTGTATCCCCCCAAAGACATGAAAATGAATCTAAAAACCCAAATGAAAAACAACAACACACCGAGAAACTCCTCCAATCTGATTAAGTCGGTTGGTTGGTTGTAGAGGATTCACTATGACAAAGTAACTCAACCCAGAAAGGTGAGATGTACGGTACACTTGAAAAATCATTAACCAGGGAGTTACCAAATTTATGAATATAAACTGCCTCAAAGAAGTCTAAATCTAATGGAGTGTTACATTTCTTAATAATAGTGGCTGAGTTGAAGTTAAAATTATGTCCCTCACTCCAACAGTGACAGGCAGTAGAGGACTTTTGTAATTCTTTTTTCTTAATGTAATTTCTGTGTTCATTGAGTCTGAAACGGAGTTGTCGTTTAGTCTGTCCTATATAGGACAAACCACATTGACATTGGATATTGTAAATGCCCCAAAAGTTTTGATGTGAAATTTTATCCTTTAACTGTGAAAAATTTAGTTTATTAACTGGCTTAAAAACAACCTTAAAATCATATTGCCTTAAAATATTAGCTATTTTATAGCTAATGCTATTGTGAAATGGTAAAATAATGAGGTTAGAAAAAGATTCTGGGACATCAGAAGGAACAAGATTACTATTTTTATTTAGACAACGAAAAATTAAACGGTTGATATAAGTCAAACTAAAACCACGATTAATAGCAACAGATCTAATATAATTCAATTCTGTACCAAGGGAAACATTATCAGAACAAATGGAAATTGCTCTATTAATAAAGAAATGAAAAGCCGAGGCTTTCTGAGAAGGGGGGTGACACGAATTAAAATGAGGGGGGAGTGAGACTGCAAAAGGTTTCCGGTATACACAGGTATCAAATGTATTAGGCTGACGTGTGACTAACACATCAAGAAAGGACAATTTATTTTCAACTTCAACTTCATATGTAAACTGAATAACAGGATCTATTGAGTTTAGAATAGTTAAGACGCTATCAATGGATGAAATAGACAGGTCCAAGAGTGCAAAAGAATCATCAACATATCTGCAATAAAATGGAAAATTTATAAAATTAAATAATTTATCCTCAAAATAATGCATATACAAATCTGCTAGGAAAGGACTTAAAGGATTACCCATCGCTAAACCATCTGACATAGAATAAAATTGATTTAAAAACTGGAATGCATTTTGCGTTAAACAAATACTGAATAACTCAATAATGTGGTTTATCTCATAATCTGGGTAATGGAATTCTTTTAATCTTAAAGTGAGACATTGAAGTGCCCCTTGGACAGGAACATGGGTAAACCGTGAAATAACATCAAAGGACACCATGCGTAATGAGGGGGAAGGGGGGAAGTTCACAAAAGCTTTGTGAACCGTATTAGGAACTTCCCCCCCTCCCCCTCATTACGCATGGTGTCCTTTGATGTTATTTCACTGTTTACCCATGTTCCTGTCCAAGGGGCACTTCAATGTCTCACTTTAAGATTAAAAGAATTCCATTACCCAGATTATGAGATAAACCACATTATTGAGTTATTCAGTATTTGTTTAACGCAAAATGCATTCCAGTTTTTAAATCAATTTTATTCTATGTCAGATGGTTTAGCGATGGGTAATCCTTTAAGTCCTTTCCTAGCAGATTTGTATATGCATTATTTTGAGGATAAATTATTTAATTTTATAAATTTTCCATTTTATTGCAGATATGTTGATGATTCTTTTGCACTCTTGGACCTGTCTATTTCATCCATTGATAACGTCTTAACTATTCTAAACTCAATAGATCCTGTTATTCAGTTTACATATGAAGTTGAAGATAAATTGTCCTTTCTTGATGTGTTAGTCACACGTCAGCCTAATACATTTGATACCTGTGTATACCGGAAACCTTTTGCAGTCTCACTCCCCCCTCATTTTAATTCGTGTCACCCCCCCTTCTCAGAAAGCCTCGGCTTTTCATTTCTTTATTAATAGAGCAATTTCCATTTGTTCTGATAATGTTTCCCTTGGTACAGAATTGAATTATATTAGATCTGTTGCTATTAATCGTGGTTTTAGTTTGACTTATATCAACCGTTTAATTTTTCGTTGTCTAAATAAAAATAGTAATCTTGTTCCTTCTGATGTCCCAGAATCTTTTTCTAACCTCATTATTTTACCATTTCACAATAGCATTAGCTATAAAATAGCTAATATTTTAAGGCAATATGATTTTAAGGTTGTTTTTAAGCCAGTTAATAAACTAAATTTTTCACAGTTAAAGGATAAAATTTCACATCAAAACTTTTGGGGCATTTACAATATCCAATGTCAATGTGGTTTGTCCTATATAGGACAGACTAAACGACAACTCCGTTTCAGACTCAATGAACACAGAAATTACATTAAGAAAAAAGAATTACAAAAGTCCTCTATTGCCTGTCACTGTTGGAGTGAGGGACATAATTTTAACTTCGACTCAGCCACTATTATTAAGAAATGTAACACTCCATTAGATTTAGACTTCTTTGAGGCAGTTTATATTCATAAATTTGGTAACTCCCTGGTTAATGATTTTTCAAGTGTACCGTACATCTCACCTTTCTGGGTTGAGTTACTTTGTCATAGTGAATCCTCTACAACCAACCAACCGACTTAATCAGATTGGAGGAGTTTCTCGGTGTGTTGTTGTTTTTCATTTGGGTTTTTAGATTCATTTTCATGTCTTTGGGGGGATACAATAGGGTTTAAGTTTATTTACACTGAGGAAATGAGTCCAGGATACTCATGAAACGTGCGTCTGTTTATTACACGATGTTATTGTGTGTCAAACGTTGATATTTTTAGTATATTTATAAACACAAGATTTTTTTCATTATAATTGCTTTAATTTTTTGGAAAATTCAGACCAGAATCACCCCTGAATGATGATCCTTTGACGAAATTCGCATTTTTTCAGCAATCAGTTGAATGAAATTCACGTTTTTTTCCCGAAATTTTCTTTCTCCCGCCAATTTTTTGACGAAATTCGCGTTTTTTCAGCGATCCTGTAACGAAATTCGCATTTCTTAGCTCGATCCTGTGACGAAATTCGTGATTTTTCAAGTGATCCTGTGACAAAATTCGCGTTTTTTTTTTTCCAGAAAATCGCAGTTTTAGACAGATTTTTGTAGCATCGTAGTTTGTGGCTATGATTTTTTCGTAGCAGTTGGCAGCTCTGTGTAGTATAGCGAGTAGTGCAATATAAAAAAACAGCAGTTTGTAGCAACAACCGACGCTACTTTTAATGCTACTTCAGGGGAAAAAAGTGCCTTTCTGCAAATCACATGCTCGAAGCTTGCTTCTTTGTGCAGAATTTGTTCAGCACAACAATTTCTAAATTGCAGTGGCAAATCTCAGTTGCAGTGTATAACAACGCATCGCATGAAGGCATATATTTTTTTCCATTGTCACTTGCTGCTGAAATCAAGTACTAACCCACCAAAGAAATTAAATTTCTTGTTGGCAACACTTGTCTATTTACTCGTTATTAGGTCTTATTGTTTCCACGCCGGGTTTCTTATTATTCAGAATTGCTTTATTTACATATTTACTTATTGTTTGCATTTAGGGTTGTTTTTCTGTAATTTTCTAGATTATAATATCCCTTTTAATTTTGCTACAAAATTTGTTAAGTGTGTATAAACTCGAGACGAACACAATGTATGGTATCTTTCTTAATTTTTTAATGCCCTCAGTTATGTCGTATTTATTTAATTGTATCCCGGCAGACATGATATAACGAGGTGTCATTTTATTATTTAATCTCTGTCTTCAATTTCTAGTGTAAGTTGAACACTTTGACAAAATTTGAAAGTAGCGAAATAGTCACTACTTTTTAAAAGTAGTTTGTAGTCACCACTTTTTAAAACAAGTAGTTGTAGTGAACTACATTTTCGAAAAAGTAGTTGCAGTTCATTACAATAAAAAAGTAGTTTTTCTGACCCCTGTGTGGCCCTAATAATTGCTGCTCCCAGAAAAATTATATAACTTGAAGAATTCTAAACAGGATCCAGGTCAGTAACAAATTTCCCTGACTTTTCCAGACCAATAATAATTTTTTTAATTCCATGTATATCAAGATTTTGTGATGCTACACACAAAAAATTTTAAAAGCTGTGAATTTGAGAGTGGAACTGATTCTGAAGCACAAACTACTGACTTGGGTTTTTCTTATGAGGATACTTTCGCTTTTGAAATTGTGATTGAAGTAGCCTCTTAACACAAAATAAAACTATCATAAAATATATTATGAAAATAACTTTCACTTGTGTTTTCACATATGATCAAAATTAATATTTTCAATATCAATATCCATAAAATAGTAACTTTCTTTCATGCTAACTACTTTGATTTAAAAAAAATTCTTTATCATATATATTATTTCTGTTGTCAACATTCCTTTTTTTTATGCATTTATAAAATGCACAACAATGAATGAGGCATCATTCGAAAGAATTTTGAGCCGGCTTCTAAAACAGCACACTCACATTTTGTTAAAATGTGTTTTTTGATTAAAAATTTCAGTTAATTAAAAATTAAATCAGCATTATTTTCATAAATGAAATTATAGGCTCCAATCAATGTTGCCACAAAAATAAATACCACACTATATCATGCTCAACAATGATTATATATTAAATAAAGGTGCAAAAAAGATAAAATGGGATGCAGCACAGGCTTATTTTATATGAAGGATTAAAATGCTAAATTCAAATTCAAATGTTTAGAAGAAAAAGACACCATTGATCAATGAAAGCAGCAGCATTTCACGTGCAGACGTCATCCTCTAATAGTTAAAATATGTTTTTTTTTTTTTTTTTTTTTTTTTTTTTTTCGTGCTTGCCTTTTGCTATTTTCAATCAGTTTTTACTGTAACTTTGATGGAATAAGTGAGATGATATTCTAGCTTGATTAATGTTGTTTGCAGATATTTTTATCCTTAATTTTTCTTTTTACGTTGAAACCTGCACAAAAAAATATTCAATATTGCTAAAAAATATTAGATTGCAGTGCAAAATTCTCATATGAGTCCACTGGTTTTTATTTAATGAAAATTGGCAAATACATGTTAAATGTTTTCCAGAAAACTTACTTCATTATATATTTTACCAATGTCTGCCACTTGTCCTCCAGCATCAAAATAAAAATTGGTTGAATCAGTGATGATAAAGCACTGATTTCCTGATATGACTTTTTCAACAAGATTATTATTGCTGGCTACTCCAATAACAGAAGCTAAAATAGTTTGTACTCCTAAAATAATAAATATTTTTAATTATTTTACAGATTTAATAAAAATTAAATTCCAGAACATTAAAAATTTGATAATATAAAAAGCACTACAAAATATTTTAAGACAAGTAATAATGAACAAATTTTTGGAATATATATTCAACATAAAAGAGCCTTTGCAGCTGACAGATTAATAATTTTATAAAGTTGTGATTTCTTAGGACATACACATACTAGATTAAATTAATACATATACTAGGCTATATAAGAACTGATAGCTAAGTGGCCATGCTATCACACTACAGGTCCAAGATTTGTTTCTAAATTAGGACATTGTTCATGCAACTTCACACGCTTACTTGGGAAATATCACGCTTACTTGGGAAATAAACACTGGGGAGTGTGTGTATGTGTTTTTCTTTTTTTTTGGGAGGGGGGAGGGGGGTCATGTTAGGCGCCACATGACTGGGACATATGCTATATAGCACCTGGGATCCCATGGTCTAGAACAACAGTTCCCAACCTTTTTTCTATCACGTATCCCTTGCTTAGACTACACATTTACACATATCCTTTCTCACATAAACCTGTTCCAAATACTTTGTTTACATTCATTAGTAATGTTCTTATGCTAGTTATCAATGTTAGATGCAGTTCTCTTAAGAATTCCAATTTTTAACCACTTATCCGTTTTGAACCACAACACAATATCAATGTAAAGTCACTCAAAACACTAATTATCAGCTAAATATGTCAAATCAAGCATTAACAAAGAAGGGATGAAGCTACACCCATTAATAGATGTTAATGAGCTTATGCTAATGCTGACCAGTCAAACACTAAAATAATGACCTGCTTTCAAATGAAATTCTCGAAACCAGAAGCTCCAATACGATTCATGTTTTTTCTAGATATTTCTAGAATTATTAGAAGGAAAAGAACAACAATAGAAAAGAAGGGACACATACAAAATCGAAAGATGTTATTAGGAGTGTACAGAGATAATGGGGACATATGATCAACCAATTACTAAGTTTAGGTATTTTCCTTCATTTTATGAGAATAGCATATTTTACTTTTACACAAGTCTCTCTATGTAAACGAAAAATTTACAGTTTGTTTATCTCTTCTCATTATAATTTTTTGTGTTATCCGCAATTACCAATGTAATTTTCATGTACCCCAACTGTTCCACCATGTACTCCAGGTTGGGAACTGCTGGTCTAGAAAATGAAATTGCCATCATCGGCCATTATCCTTAATCGATTGTAGTGCGATAGAGTTTATTTTAGAAATAATATGATACTTACAAAACTGATTTTTAAAAAGTAAATTCAAATTAATCATACCATTAACTAATATTTTGATTTAATCTACATTAAAAATAATAATAATAAAGAACTTTAATAAAAGAAAAATTATATATTTTTTTTTTTTTTTTAAAGAGATATAATCATATTTTTAAAATATTTAATCTGTCATTTAAATATTCACTAGCAGTGTTATAGCCATACTCAACCTGCAGTCCACCAACCTTTTATGTACGGCCTGAGATGCACAATTTTTTTTTTTAAACGTCTGATTTGTGCAAAATTTTTCTTGATTTTCTAATAAATGTTTTTATATTCTTCAAGTTTATCCTCAAGTGTGCTGCCATTGAGAGATAAAAATTGCAAACCAAATACTGTTCAAATTCTGTAATTGCAGTTATTTATTTGTTCAGGTGTAACGATTGAATATATATTTAAAGTATGTGGTAAGAAAAATCTTCACAACTTACATTTTTTTTTTAATTTTATAATACAATATCTGTTTAGAATTTTTTTTTATTTTGCCTCTACATCAAAAAGGTATTAAATTTCTTCAACACTAACCAAATATTATTTAAAATAAATTAAATTTGCATTACTTACATTTAAAAAAGAAAAAAGAAAATTGAGAAAAAGTCTGATTTCCTAAAGAAATTATCATGATTTTATATCTTTAAAATTTGGTAATTCTGCATTATTATGTGATATTATTTTGTTATATTGCTTAGTTATACCACTTTCATTACCTTACTATTTTCATTTCCTTTGAGATGTCTTTTTTTTTTTTTTTTTTTACATTATTATATAAGTTTAGAGTGTTGCAGCTCACCTAATGTAGCAATGTTTGTGGCTTGCAAAAAAAGGTGGTTTGAGAGTATGGCTGCATTATATAGCTCTGATTTGATTTTATCCATCTTCAAATTATAGATAAAAATTAAGACATCTGACCTAGTAGTCAAAAATTTTTTAGTAGGCCATGCTTTTGAAAATGAATATTCCCCTTTTTACAATTATTTTTAATCTGTGCTATAATTGTACATTTTATAACAATATTTATTTCATTTAAAAACATGACATTTAATATTAGAACCCTATAAATAGTTATTTAATATATTTGAGTTGCATTTGCAAGTTTTTATTGTAAATATTCTTTACATATTGCATCAACACCAGTATTTTTTTTTTTTTCTTTACAATTGTTTTCAGTTGTGAATCAAATTCACTTTTTAAAAAATTTCACTTGATTTTGGTTTTTAAAAAATTACAATATGTTAATACAATTGGCCTTCCTGACTTTGGGGAACAATTGGCACCCTTGGACTAAAAAATTAGAGACATTTGATCTAAATCAAGAAGCAAATAATACAGAGAGCTAAATAAAATAAGCTTGCCATATTTATCTGGATTTGTAGAATAGTTATATTTGAAAATATCACATGTTTCCTTGATGCCTTTATCTTGAAGTTTTCTAGCTAGGACAGAAATATCATCTTCTTTCTCTCCAAAGTGATGAGCTTCATGAGTTTTCTAAAAAGTTAACATTATGATAAGCATTGAATAGATGTTATTTATGCTATTATTTTTTCATACATATACAAATTGAGTTACAAAAATTGTAATGAAGTACAATCTAAACCATAAAATAAAAATGAACACCCATTCCCTTAAAGATCTCCCTTAACTCCTGATCCACACATGTGTAAAACTAACAAATTTAAAACAGAAAATATACTCCCATTTCAGTGTTAAATATTTCCATTAAAAAATTGCAGAATAAATATAGCAATCCGTAACATAACATGATCTTAAAAATTTGGTTAGAGTGCTAAGGAAACATTTCTTGATTGGGGATGCTATTTTCAACAAAAGCTGCTAAACTTATATTTTAGTTTAAAGTAATAAATAGCCATAATTATTTGACATGTTTTGAAATTAATTTTTTTTGTTTAGGGTGTGTGTTATTTTCTTTTCTGAAATGTTTATTTTTTATGTAGAGGTTTTTTTTTTTTTTATAAAACGATAAATTTTGACCTTGTTTACAACATAACATTACTAAATTTTTATTGATGTAACATAAAATGTACATTGTTATCATATTCTAATAATGAACTTAACTGTTTTTATTATTAGTAATATGTGATTTTAATTTTGTAATCATTGAACCATATATGTTTGTATAAAAGCAAAAAACAGATTTAAAAAAAAACATTTTTTTTTTAACTCTGATAATTATGCATGAAAAATTTCTAAATTGTTCAAAAAATAATACATATTGCATCCTTTTTTAGAAAGAAAATACTAATTCTAAATTGTACATTCAAAATGAAGTACCTTTCTCTCACACACTTTCAAATAATCTTTCCAATTTACAGATAGATCAACTTCAGAAGCTAAATCATTTATAACTATTTCTTCTAATCCATAATTTTCTTTAAGCTGGTACACTTGTTGACCTAAATAAAATAAAAACAAAACAAAAATATATTTATAATAATAGCAATATGAACACCCAGTTGGGTACTTTTCCAGTATAGGGATCTTAGCGAGGTATAGAAAATGGCCTTGGTGAGAGAAGGAAATTTGGCAACCTATTTACTGTTTCAAATATACCAGCAAGTTTTTCACTATTTATACTATTTATTTAATATAAAGGAGCTATTTTTATTTACCTATTTTTATATACAAACGGAAGTAAATTGTATATAAAAAAAAATAATATAAATAAAATGTTTATATGTTTATATATATATATATATATACACTATATTTCCAATGATGACCGGTCACTTGCGATTTTAGACGTTTTGTTAAATATCTGGAAAGATACATGAGGAATTATCCTGAAACTTCAGGAGTGTAAACAACATGATAGACGTCATATATTTCCGCGATTTTTTCCTGAAACCCTATAAGGGGCCGTCAAAAAATTGAAGAAAAACGAATATATTTTGGATAACCCTGTAAAAACTAATATTGCAAAAGCGTTCAAACTGTAGATTATGATTAAGTGGCTTATTGTAATAATTTTGGTTTATTTTTATGAAGATAGCATGTATACTCAAAGAGAAATTCAGGTATTTATAAAAACAGTCTCAAATTTTACCAAGTTTTTTTGCTTATAATTTGCAGAGTTTTTAATATAAAAACAAGTTATTTTCAGAAAATATGACAAATAAAATTGTACACAATAACCTGCAATCAGAATTAAAAAATAATAAAAATTGTATGAACAATGAGCAGGTTTACTAAATATTGTTTCACTGTGCATGCGCGAATTCAATCAAAATATACTGTGCATAATATATTAGCTAAATATATAGACCAACTTTTATGAAAGTCTCAAAAACATAGCTTGAAAATTCTGATAGTAATCGTCGATAGAATAAGCTCGAAATTCGCTGTTCCCAAAGGGAAGCAAAAAGATGAGGGGTTGTATCAAATATAGAATGAGAGACACTTCATTCTTATTATGTTAACTTTCATAAGCTAGTATATTTGGATACAACTCCTCATCTTTTTGCTTCCTTTTGGGAACAGTGAAATTTGAGCTTATTCTATCGATGATTACTATCAGAATTTTCAAGCTATGTTTTTGAGACTTTCATAAAAGTTGGTCTATAGATTTAGCTAATATATTATGCACAGTATATTTTGATTGAATTCGCGCATGCGCAGTGAAATAATATTTAGTAAACCTGCTCATTTTTCATACAACTTTTATTATTTTTTAATTCTGATTGCAAGTTATTGTGTACAATTTTGTTTGTCATATTTTCTGAAAATAACTTGTTTTTATATTAAAAACTCTGCAAATAAGCAAAAAACTTGGTAAAATTTGGGACTGTTTTTATAAAAACCTGAATTTCTCTTCGAGTATACATGCTATCTTCATAAAAATGAACCAAAATTATTACAATAAGCCACTTAATCATAATCTACAGTTTGAATGCTTTTGCAATATTAGTTTTTACAGGGTTATCCAAAAGTTATTCGTTTTTCTTCAATTTGTTGACAGCCCCTTATGGGGTTTCGGGAAAAAATCTTCGCAGAAATATATGACGTTTATCCTGTTGTTTACACTCCTGAAGTTTCAGGATGATTCCTCATGTATCTTTCCAGATATTTAACAAAACGTCTAAAATCGCAAGTGACCAGTCATCATTGGAAATATAGTGTATATATATATATATTACAGTATTACAAACATAAAAGATGTTTTTATAGCTGTTTATATCATTTGGCAACAAATCTCATTTTTTAAGCCCAAACTGTGCAAAGCTTTCAAAAAAGCTAATTGCCCGTATAGTGGAAAAGTACCCAAATGGGTTTGATTAAAATAATGTCACAAAAGTAAATAATAAATAGACAAAAATAACAAGATTTCTAGACATTGTTGGAAATAATCTATACTAATATATTATAAAGGAGTAAAGATTGTTTGTTTGTAGGGGGTAATCTCTGGAACTACTGAAGCGATTTCAAAAGTGATGGTGGCAAATTGATAGTGACAATCCCTGCTCCAACATAGGCTATATTTTATGTCGGTGCCACCACCACCAGGGGGTTGCAAGAGCGAAAAACTTTCTAAAATTTAGATTTTTTTTATACTGAAGGAGCTAGAAACATCAAATTTGACATGGTAGTTACTTATAAGATGTAAATGCTCTCTAAGAACAAATTCTAAAAAAATTCGAAATTTAAAAGGGTGAGACGACCGAAAAGCGTGCTAAAAACATTCTAAATTACAATTTCTATGGAATCTCTGGAACTACAGAGCCGTTTTCAAAAGTGATGGTGGCAAATTGATGGTGACAGTCCCTGCTCCAACATAGGCTATATTTTATGTCGGCGCCACTACCCCCCAGAGGGTGACAAACAGGCCCGGACTGGCTCCTTTGGGGTCCCTCGGCTAGAGACTGAAAAGGGCCCCCTTACCGGGAAATTTAAGAAGACATAGAATATTAGAATATTTACTTTTTGAAAATTAGGTTTACATGCCTAAAAACCACATTTAGCTACTTTGTCACTCGGAAAATAGTTGGGTTAAAAAGAAAGCTTTCTCTGATGTAGTTTGTTTACTTTCACAATAAATATTTATATTATTTTTATATACCGTACCTAAGCTAGTTCCAAGCTAGAAAAAAGTAAGTATACTAATTAATTACGGGTTGTTTATTACTTAAAAATGAGAGTGAGAAATGCTTTTGGTTTTAGTCAATCAAATAACAAAAGTTGAAGATCTAATAATCTAAATCCTTCTGTAATATACCTAAGTAAATATTAAAAAGGGAAACAACGGTAATAAAAAAAACAAGCATATTGGAAAAGAAACAATGTCCTCTTTAATTTTAATTTAATTGTTACAAATTGTAAAATAGGTTTTATAACAAAAATTTAAATGGCTCTACATTACCTCGGTACAGATACAGCGAACTAAGAAAGTTCATGTGATTGTGAACGGCTGTATACTAACCAAACGCCTTTTTGGCCAGTTCATCTATAATAGCATCTTTATCCAAGTTATAATAAAATCTTTCTACATTCATGAAAAGAAGATTAGAAATAAGGTATTGTGTTAAAGTAGATCTAAGTCAATTCTTAACTATTTTAAGTTTAGAAAACACCCTTTCACAGGTGTACAAACTTGTAAGCTACATACAGGTTGGTAAACATTCCAGATTCTATGAGTTCAAAAATAACAGAGAAAGCGCATGATAAACACAGAAAACATTGTTTCTTGTCAGAGCAGTAACCATAAAGATTTTTGTGTTTTTCAAATTCAGATTCTACATCGTCATACTCACAGATTTCTTCAGCTCCATTCAGATTGTCTTGTTTTCTTTTAATGATAGTTTTTTAAGCCATTGTAAAGCTTTCAGACTGATCTGCAAACTCTTTCAGCTCTACCTATAACTGACTTCTTTCAACTTTACAAAGATTAGAAATGCTACAAAGGACTTCCGCATGAAAACTATGAAGCATTACGATTTTATTAAATTTCTTTGGGTCTAACCAGGAACAATCTACTGAAATTTTTATGTTTGGACTAAATCTTTTTTCGATACTTACCCTGGCACAATCTAAAACACTGAAAAAGACCAATTTATAGTTTTGAGCAGTTGAGATTCCAGAAGCCTCGTCTATTGATTTTTCACCAGGCATTACCTTTTTCTTTGAAGTTATTTTTTCCTTGAAATCTAATTCTACTTCAGCATCAATACTTTTATCTTCTAAGTTGCTATTAACTATACTTGTATAATGTTTTGGAATACAGAGCGTGAAAGTGTTTATCACTCCTTTTACCCGTTATTTGTTGAAGCAGCTTCTCTACCAAGTT